>OZ010692.1:16409759-17074058 GCA_963932265.1 Thymelicus lineola | reverse complement strand
GAGTTACAACAATAATATTTAATTGTCTTCGCTCGTGCTTGTTAGTTTCCCCACTGCCAGTAAACATCCTGTAGCGTTAACAAAAACTCGCACGAGATCGAGTTAATTACCCAAACGAAGTGCATACATTAACTTGAACCAAAGATCTCAAAAGCCAGTCCAGTTGGTAATCATAATAATAATAATTAATTATAAGTGTACTCATGAATTGAATGACAAGGCCAGGGGCAAACAAGTAGCTTTAGGAAACAGACGAAACTTCAGCCGTACGAAAAATTAATACAGCCTTGTTCTTTTCCGCAGTTTACGGACGGAAGCATCAGAATCGTATTAATTAATTAATACTTTTCACTACAGCGATCACTATCCTAAACTATATAATAGATCTGCGGGCTCGCGAGGTGGCCGAACTCTACGCCGTGAAACGTGGAAAGCCTCTTCTGGAGGCTGGGGATCGTGTGGTTGAGAAAAGAACACCATTCTTTCAACTTCCGCATCCCGCTCTCCGGATGGAGGTACGTTACACGGTGTTAGACCACCTCGATTGTGATGAGCCTGGGGAGCGACCATCAGCCCCTGTCAGTATATATACTGACGGTAGTAAAATAGATGGCAAAGTTGGGTGCGCTGTCTCATGTTGGAGAGACGGAGTCGAAGTGCTATGTAAGAAATACCGATTGGAAGCTTTCTGCACCGTTTACCAATCGGAGTTACTCGCACTGAGACAAGCGGTAAGACTTACGATGGAGGATTCGCGCTTTAGGGAGTGCGACATCTTGAGCGATTCACGCTCCTCCCTGGAGGCACTAAAAAATCTCCAGTCCACGCACCCCCTGGTATATGACATTAAGATGGAATTGTCGCGGGCGACTGAGCAGGGCAACAAGCTTAAGTTTTGGTGGGTGCGCGCTCACGTCGGTAATGTTGGAAATGAGCGCGCAGATGAGCTAGCTAAGCAAGCTGCCCTGCACAAGAGGACGCCTGCTGATTATGACAGGTTCCCAGTGTCATATGCCAGGCGTATGATACGCCAACGTACTCTTGATGCCTGGCAATCTGAGTACTCAGGGACCCGGGAAGGTAGAATCACAAAGATGTTCTTCCCGGAAATTCGCCAGGCATATCGAATTATCGAGAGACTTGGTGTATCATACTGGAAATCACAGGTGTGGACAGGACATGGTGGAATAGCACAATACCTCCATCGATTTAAGCTTCGCGACGACCCTGGATGCTTATGTTTCCCTGACACCGAACAGACAGTCGAGCATATCCTGAATGAATGCCCACGCTTTAGTGCCAGAAGGATGCAGCTCGAACTCGAGGTCAATATGCGCATTGAGACCTCGAGCTGGACTTCCCTTCTGGTTGGAGAACGTTCAGGACCAAAGTTCGCCGACTACTGTATTGGTGTCTTGAAAGCAGTGGCACAGCAAAATAAATAGGAAAAGTAATTAAAAATAATAATAATAATAATAATTCTTTATTTGTATGTTATAATTGTATGTTTGTATGTTATTTATGAAGTATGTTATAATAATAATTTATTTACTTATTTATACTGTTCAGAAATATTTGTTGTTCATATTTATAAATATGTTTATTATATTAATATTTATTTATTATATGTTATTATTATTTATTGTAAAAAAAAAATAATCAAGGTCCCTGAAAAATAAAATCAGGGGGAATAATAAATTACATTAAAAAAAAAAAAAAAAAAAAATCCTAAACTATAGTTTCAGAGAACGATTCACGCCCGAAATTGATAAACAATTGCCCTATTGAATGTTTTCGTATAATCCTTAACCCATTCAGATTATTAAGAATACTGTATATACTCTCACTTATATTTAAAGTATTAACTGCTTCATCTTCTCTTCGCCTTATAGTCCCACTAGCTTTTGGCCGCGGCTTCACTCCCGAAACATTCGCTTGGTTTCGAAAAGAATTTTTTAATTAATTCATTTAAATTTATATGCCTGTGGCTTCGCGCGCGTGTATATCGATTTTTACAAATCCCGCGGGAACCCTTTTGCGGGATAAAATGTAGCCTATGTGTTAATCCAGGGCTATCTCCATACCAAAGGAGATTGCCCAAGTGACTATGGAACTCAGTATCGCTATCAAATCTATTGTGCCATAATGTAATTGAGCTTGTTTTTTACTATGATGTTAGTACTTTTAATTACCTATAAAAAATATTTATAACTCTCGGCATTCAATAGCAATATGGTAATGAAGAACCACTAAAATTAGAATTTTCGAAATTGTAGACAACTGTAGATAGAGAATCTGTTAAAACCAGCACCTTATTCCGCGAAAAGATAATAAATACGAGTATAACTGCATGAGAAACAATGTTTAAACATCTCATAAACCGTATCATTATTACTTACCGTAGGTGAAATCCAAGACGCTAATGTATTGTAGGTTTCATCATTAAGTTCTCTCAACGACTGCCAGCGCAAATATCGCAGTCGGAGGGAACAATTAATGCAACGACGAGATGGATTTTCCATAATTACTTAATTAGTTTTTATTTGAAATAAACACGATAACTTAAAATGGAGTTTTTTATCTCACGATCTCGTCTTATGGTGGTCAAATAGGTATTAACAATTTAACACAATAACTTAACTAATGGAGTCTCTGTCTTGTTATCACTTTGACTTTCATTTAATGGAAATTGAAAGAACAAAACGAATCAAACACGAAATAATATTTATTGAATTCAAAAGTTCAAAACAAACTGTCGGAAACTTCACACAATAATTATTATTTGTCAGGTAGATTAGGAATGTCAAACTGAGATTGACTTATCGAAGAATCGATTAAGCATGTTGATCTGGAATCGATTAATAATTATAATTAATAATTATAATATTAACGCATTAGGACATGCCTGTAATGTTAGTGGTAATATTTTGGAATGAATAAATAAATAAATAAATAAAAAAATCTTGAACGCTACATCGTTTCGATGAATTCTCTTAAATCGGACTGGTTTAAGAATCTAGCGACTACAACCCTAAATTGGCTGCAGTATTAGTTTCTTTTAATTGTTTGCTGTTTTCTGACGCCAAAATAATCGGTCATACTTGGTAGATAATTTGAACGAATTAACTAAATATTTATGAATGTATTCAAAAGATCAAAGATAGCGTTACTTAAAAACGTCTCTTACAAGGCATGTTTAAAAATGTCATTAATCGAAAAACGATCCTTTAATTCTTGATTTAATAGATAATGGATTCGTTCAACGTGGATATCGATTTCTTTTAAAGTGAATCATAATTTACATACATAATCGAATCTCACCTAAACTTATCGATTCCTTGATCGATCACTAATCGTATTATTGTAATGGCAGTTGGCAAAGATGGCGACAAAATAAATGATCAACATGACGACTTTTATTTTGGTCAGTTTTTATACGGAGAATTTGTTATTTCGTAATATTTACAAAAATTGTTTTAATTAATAATAGGAATTACTGATTTCATGAAGTAGTGACACAACTTAGATTTAGCGATACTGTCCGTGGGCATTCTCCTTTCAGTAATTGTGGTGTGATTGAGGAACTAACATCCAAACATCTTCTCAAACTTTCACATTTTATAATATTAATAGGATTCTAGGACCTTAAGAAACAATTTAAATTTTGTTTTGACTTTTTCGATTTGCCTTCGATCGAACTGTAAATAAGAAATATTTATATCAAATATAATATTATAATAATATTAATATCAAATAAATAATAATATCAAATAATAATATTAGAGTGATGATCTTAAAGATCGCAATACCTTATTGCCCAGAATGAAGCTCAAACAATTGGCACAGCTTACTATTTAGTGAAGCGTTACGTCGGAACAGAGCTCAAACAAATCAAATGTTCTTTGTAAGCTTTTTAAGAAAGTCACATTTAAACCAAAATGTGTGTTTGATTTCGTGGAAGCAGCTCGAACAGACGTCACGAGGTGACACATCGCGCGGCCTCGACTTTGGCGCCCGGAGATAATTCCGTAACTCCGCCAATAAACTGTGGCACAACAGAATCATCTCTTGTTGTAACTGTCCACTTTAACTGCTTTCATCACTTTAGTAATCATTTCTCAAATAAATAGTATCCATTACAAATTTTTTTAACAGTCAACTAACTCATTGCAAGATCTACAATTTTTGTCTACCCACTTTATGGAAAAACTTACGTTTGGCTAAAAAGTGCAAAAAAAATTGCGATCTTTGTTTTGGTTTGTTTCTTACCTTGAATGTATTTTTATGCATCGTCGTATCGATAAGCACTTTTCACGTATTAATTACATATAATGGTCTTCGGGTTCCAAACATTAGTACCCATTTTTAGAATAGATTAAATTTGCTAAAATAGAATTGCGAAAAATTGTACCTTGAATATCAACTTTGAATGGACTTTAAAGCATGTTACACACTAAAGTCTAAACCATCGATTAGCAAAAAGCATGTCACCATTGCTTCTTACGTAGGTAGCTGTTACAAAAGTCACCTTCTGAATAAAATTAAGGACCAAACATAACCAGAACAGGACATGACAAATGAAACACGCATGTGTAATAAATGGGCTTGCGTCGTTGCATTCCACAAATCTTATCCAAATTTTGTTCTTTACTCCTTCGTCAGACTTGATCATCATCGGATTGCATTGTCGTCCGATTGCATCATTATGTATATATCGGTGAGGCCATGAATCTCCAGTGAAGGTCCAGGGACGGACCTCTTTATTCTACAGCGCTTGCCTGATGCAGAGGCTGGCATATAAGAAATGTCATGTCATATTTAGATTAGGAAATTGTCAGTAATGTAGAACAGATTATTATGGATCACGTAGTGTTGAAGTACTTTGGAATATTGATGTGAATGTTAGGAGAACTGGAAATATATCATGGTGCAAAGTAAAAGGAATATCATTTCATAACCAATACCATAGAACACCTCCTTCTGCTACATATACAAAGTTTCAGCTCAATTGGACACCGGGAAATGCATCTAATGTAGGTATTTAACTTGCAAGATGACACCCAGACGAACTCCGGTACAGGTGAAAAATAAAGCTTGTAATATAAACATTCGGAAAATAGTTCCGTACAAAGACGCAGTCGACTAGTGTAGGCAGGTTATAAATAAAGGACTAGATCAGAGCCGAAGATGATCGGCGCCTGCGACTCACTCTCCTGGCGCCTGTAGTATTGTAAATTTGAAACATAAATAAGATTAGTATTACACACACACACGCGCCTTCGACCAGACACATTCACGCACCTGACGGAAGCGTACGACTTGACAAACGACATGTTGAAATAATAATTTCTCAAATGTGTGAACACTACACCAATGACGCCATTCTTGATATATTTTAAAACCATTCAGAAAACATAGATTTCATATATTAGGAGATAATAACAAATGGCTTAAGATCGAACTATCTAACATGCACTCGCAATACAGAAAGTAAATGCGATTAGCCAGATTAAGGAACGAGCTAGGTAGTATTAGGTACGCACTTAAATTATACGTATTATATAAATTAAATAAGAATAACTACCCTAGCAATAAAGTAATTAAGTATTTTACAATATATAGTTGGTAAAAACCAATTCCGTAACCGTTTTTTTATCGTTTCCGTCTTTGTTCCGTTTCAGGCGATATTATTCGAATTTTTTAAATATGTAGTTAGATAATATTTTTCTCCTTGCGTTCGTGAACGTGATTCATGATTTAGTTTTAAGTGAAGATTTGTAAAGTTGGCCACATTATTTACAATATACCGAACTATTAGGTTGTGGGTACTGACATAGTAAATAGTGTATTTATTTTCCACTAACTCAATAAAATTCGCTGAAATACGCTGAATTGACGCTCGTAATTGTATTGACGCTGAATACGTCAATACGAGAAAAAAACATTCCCCACTTATCTGTAGGGTAGGTACCCTGAAAATTTATTCGCTATGCTGCATAAATAGATACCTAATTCTAATGATCTATGCATCTATGCTACTTGTTTGTCGATCATGATCGTGACACAAACTATTGTACCTACTCGTATATAACTTGCTATGGATGAAATAATAAGCTATCATGATTTATTTATTCATTGACACGGACACTGTCGTCCGTGACTTACTAAACCTAGGACACACTGAAAATCAGCGCCGTAGTTAATACTACGGCACAATGCTGAGTGTACTCCTTTTTCTAGGCCACTGGACACATGCGAGCGAAATATATATAATAGTAATAATTTTGTAAGGAGGTGCAAGTTTTTTATTTTATTTTTTATTTGTTATTCTGTTTTTTTCTGTTTTTTGTATGTGTTCGCGGCCTTGTAAATAAACTTATATTCTATTCTATTCTATTCATTGTTTCCGGTACCATGGCACGACACAACCTACTACGCAGCCTAGTCTAGTCTAGTTATAGTAGTAAGCAGTCTAGTCTAGTTTAGGCATTATTCGGAGAGCGTATATTGAAATACAATATAAATGTAGCAGTAGAAGCGGAAAAGAGAGACGCGACAGGTGAGAGTGGTGTGACAGACTGATCAGTTGATAGTGTGGATACGGTTGGTCATCAGATAATTCCAGGCGATGACCGGTGTAGCGTCGCCGGCGCCGATCGACGGTCGCCGTTACGCCGCCGCGTTACTCACACTGACTAGGCGACTACCGACTGTCACTGTACCGACAAGGCGACTGGAGGACGAACATTAACAGAGTTGTGATCGTGAAAAGTCGGTGTCAGCGCCAGAGCTGTTAACACGCGACATCAGATTACACAATGTCTTCTTTTTTTTAATAGTAGCCGCAAAGTTAAAGGTTGCCAACAACACCGAAAGGTTAACCGCCACACGTGATAATTTTATTATACTAACCATTTCACTGATTGAAAATAACAAAACCTGCATGGCTAAGAGTTTTTAGCTCTTAATTCTTATTATGATCTCAATTGGACTTCTAAAATCCAACATGTAGCAGATGATAGCAACGAAATAATTTTAAAGGAGTAATCAAAAAAGTATCAAAGTTATAAAAAGTTTATTCCTTTTATATTGAAAGCTAATAAAGGAAGAAATATGTGTTGTATCTGTGGTGACATTGCACTATACGTCAATGGGTCAATGCCTCTCAACTCAACCGCAACTTAAGAGTTCCAATATTTATTTATCGGTATCGTTAGCCTTGTTGAAAGGCACTTTCAAAACTGTCGACGGCGCATCAAATCGAGTAAATACGTGGCGCCGTAATCACGATTCGAAAACCGAAGTACATCTGTAAACTTCTATTTAGATTAGGCGGCATCAGTAAACGCGTGACTCACCAGAGCAGGGCTGCAGGGGCTCCGCGTGACAGGGCGCTGCCGCCGGGGACGAGACTGTGATCCTAGTAGCGCCGCGCCAAGTACCGTTGAAGAACATGCGTCAAAAGCCCCAAATAAACTCACCGTCATACTTCACGCATACGTAATATTAATCCTTGTGGAGGACACTTACTTCTTTAGTTTTCCGGGTTAGATGACTGTGCTACCTTTTTGTCACCTTAGCTCGAAATTTTGCAGTGAATAAATGAAAGCAGAGTCTGGGAGTTGTGATAATAACAACTACATTAATATTTGATGATTGACAGACTTCAATAAAATTATAAAGCGATTTTTCTGGCACCTATTTTAAAATATTATAGAACCACACCTGCCTAGCAATAGCAAGTAGTCACTTGCAATGAATAATTATTGTTATGATGGGAGTCGTCTGCAAGCAAATGTAAAAGTAGCCTTCCTATTCGGAAAATATATGAAGTCCCACTAGTCCATTAGACTTCATTAGAATAATATTTCAAGTTTGCTATTATTCGTTATCTGAGTCTATACGATCGCGACACCATTCACGATGATAGAAGCAATACACTTTAGCTCTTTTCTTATTGCTCTTTTCCTCAAAACTTTGGGATGCTACTATAGATTGCTAATATGCAGCAAAGGTATACTACCTTATGGAATTTGGTCACCAACACTCATGAATAATCATAGCATCAAAGGCAAATTCCCGGTTTCCCCGGCTTCAATGTTACTACGACGATTACTTTTTATGAAAAGTGTTTTAGTGTCCATTTAACCCGAGTCTGACATGTGAGAGTTCATAACCATGATTAGAATTGAATAATTAAGCATCTCTAAGCTCATACAATGGACCATTCATTTTGTAACCTTAGAATCAATTTGGAATAATAATATGTTAAAACCTTTACGTAGTGCGCCCGATAAGATACCACCAGGTTAAATTCAAGGTAATAGTATAATTATCAGTTGTAATCACAAACCAAATATAAATATTCCTCATCCATTAGAACAATAACGTAATTAAATTTAATTAAAAAAGAACAAAAACCCGACTGCGTAAAAAACTAAAAAGAAAAAAATAAGCCCAGTAGATTAGACTTTAGAATGGTGTTAAAAGTATAAGTATAACCTGGCGCAGTCGGATAAAAAGGGTAAAAAGCTCGAAGTTGACATTTTGATGTCACAAGTTCTCATTGTGAAAGCTTCGCTTAAAGAAAAAGCACCTGAAAATTGCGAAAATGTCATTGTTCTGTAGGATGTGCACGGAAAGGGTGAATTTTCTGGTAGCAAAATGGATTTTGGTAAAACAAACTTTGCAAGCAAACATTTTCACGTATGCTCTAAAAAATATATAGACAAAATTCTTGATGCATAACTTTATAATTTGTTTTGATTGAAATAAACTCTTATTATTCTATGATAATAATACCTACATGTATAAACCTACTTAAATACTTTAGTAAAGCTACATCGAAATCCATTAAGCTGTTTCTGACATTAGCAAGAAAAAAAAACACCGTAAAAGGGAAAAATCGATAAACAGAAGAGAAATGTAAAAGCATTGTAACGGTATAATATATTGTGTTAATAAATATTTCAAGCATAGTTGATACATACATAGTGATTAAGTACTCTGTGCTGACATACATATATAATTTAATGTTGACATTGTATAGTGGTTCCTTTTGGTTATAATTTGTATATATTTTTTTTTAACTACTCTATCGAATTGGGGACACCTGTAAGGTTAGATGTAGTGTGATTTTAATAAATAAATAAATAAATAAATAAATAAATAAATATGTAAACAATTCAGTTAAGAATATATTATGATACGACGACGATAAGTTTGGCATGGTGCTGTGCTGAGTCCCGACAAGGGAGTTAGGGTAGAAGTACGTATTCCCGGTAAGGTCCGAGTATCCGGTAACTAGTCAGTTTTTCTATCATTACACCATTCTACCAATATTACCTTAAAGTTTGTTATTGGCAACATATTCTTGGTAATATTTTGCACAAATGCTAATGCAACAATGACTAAAAAGTGCAATGGTCTTGAAACTGTTTAACATTAAAAGTGGCATAAAGGAATTTATAACAAAAGTGCTAAGTTCTGTCACTGAACTAGGACGTCACCGCGTCATACTGTTGAGCTTTCCATGCTGCTGCGAATAACAATACGATAGGAGGATTACATTATTTAAATATTTGAATAAATTATCTAGCGATATAACCTGCAACTTTAAATGAATTTAATTGGAATGTTAATATTTTAACGTTTCACATCTATTGGTACTCATAAATCCCTACTGGACCTAGTACCCGGCATTTTCTGTCGGATATTGGTTCGCGCATCAAACTTGTACCATAACCCGTTAAAGTATCGTTATTGAACCTTATTGCGTTCACATAAGTCTCATTTTAGCTTGAAACTGTACACTTTTCTGCCGGATACTGGTACGTGCATTAACACTTGCCCCTAAACCTGTCATGGTCCTTATTGCCTTGAGTTAAAGTCTCACATTCCTTGAAATTAAAATATGTACCAACCAAGTTTATTTTGGTAGCTTTTTCGTTTTTTTGTAGTAATTCTATATTATTGCTAGAAGATTAAGATGGATATTAAGGCATGTGGCATAACTTGCAAGAGATGTTTAATTTTTTAATTTCAGCCAATCATTACTGAGAAGCAGAAGGCCATATTAAAGGCCATGGAGGCAGTTGAAAAAGGGGCCTTAATTTCAGCTGCTACCAGACAGTACGGTATCCCACGTTCAACGTTGTTTATATCTAGTTCTTTCAGTAAACCTGATTGTATTCAAATGTAGAGTTTGTTAAAATGAAGCCATAAGTTGATATGAAGCCATAAGTTAAAGCATAGTTACCTTATTTTGAATACTAGATAGATAGCAAGTTCAATTTCTTCTATTTTGTACGGGTATTTAAGCGTTTTCTATCTGATATACTGATTCATGTAAGGTTAGTGGTATACATATTTGTTACTAATGACCCAAGTGGTGTCCGGGTTCACTTTGTAGAATAGCACCACTCCCGTTTTTCCTGGGATGTTGTAAAAGGCGACTAATAGGATTAAAATCCAATAGATGAACAAATACCGGTCATATTACCTGCGGTCATCACCTATGGCATACACGGAAAAACCACGGCCCCCAGTCCCCGGCAGTCCCACTATTCCTGACTACGGTAGCGGTCACGGTAACGGTGGGGCAGGGGATGCGAAGATTCGCCAGAAGAGATTGGGTTACCACCACAAGCAACAACGACCTCTGCACTTGGCAACATTCAATACCAGGACAATGAAGACCGATGATAAGATATACCTACGAGCTGGAAGCTAAGATGAACAGGTTGAACTGGAGCATATTGGTATTATCCGAAGTCCGAAGACAGGGGGAGGACATGATAATACTCAAATCCGGCAACCTTTCTATCACCGGGAGGGCGAACAACTGTCCCAAAGTGGTGTCGGGTTTCTTATCCACAAGTCCCTCATCAACAACGTAATACAAGTTCGGAGCGTGTCGACCAGGGTAGCGTATTACACTCACAATATCCAAACGGTATTCATTGAAGGTCGTACTACGATCCGACTTCGACACATTCTGACGCTGAGGTGGAGGTTAAGTGAGGATATTATTATAGTAGAGCCATGAATACCTCTAAATCTCATTTCACAGTTGTGATGGAGGACTTCAACGCTCGAATAGGCATGCGAAATGGCGACGAAAAAAGGTGAGGCCTTTTGGCATTGGATGTCGGAACCAACGAGGCCACTTGCTGGCTAACTTTCTGGAAAAAGAAAACCTCTATATGATGAACTCCTTCTTCAAGAAGAAGCCTCAGCGCAAGTGGACTTGGATTAGCCCTGGCGGTTCCACAAAGAGTGAAATAGATTTCATTCTAGCCAGAATGAAAACCATCTTTGTCAGCCGACAAACGGCACATATTTAATGATGTCTCAGTGATTAGTAGGTTTAAAACCGGGAGAGATCACCAAATGGTACGAGGCACATTAAATATCAACGTCAAGCTCAAGCGGTCTCACCTAATGAAATGAACTCTCCGCCCAACATCTGTCCAAATCCAAGGCTCCGAGAACTTTCAGTTGGAGTTGCAGAATCGATTCGCGTGCTTATATTATTGTGATACAGTTGACTAGTACAATAACAGGATGGTAGCAACAGTCCACGAGGCAGGGTTAAAGTTCTATAAAACCCGCCTCCGTGGTAGTTCTCGGATTCTCTCAGAACATACACTCGGTCTTATGAGGGATAGACGAGAACTGTGTGTGCAGTCTCCAGCCTCTATGGCAGAGTACAGGTGCTTCAGTAAGCAGATCTCGCAGGATCGCAGGATAGGCTAACGATAAGCGAGCTAAGTTGACCCGACACTATACCGAAGATACCCCGGACGTCAGTCTGTATGAAATTGGAAGGGCCCTGAAGCAGCTTAAGAACAACAAGCCACCGGGTGATGACGGAATCATAACTGAGCTGTTAAAAGCTGGAGGAAAGTCTCTCTTACTAGTGCTTCAGAAGTTGTTTGATTCCGTTATCAGTAGTTTTGAAGAACTATAGGCCCATTGCACTTCTGAGCCACGTTTACAAGCAGTTTTCAAGGGTACTCTCTAATCGCATAGCACGCAGACTTAACGACTTCCAGCCTCCCGAACAATCCGGATTCCGAAAAAGCTATAGCACCATGGACCACATACATTCACTCAGGCAGGTGATACAGAAGACCGAAGAGTATAACCTGCCGCTCTGTGTAGCTTATGTAGATTACGAAAAAGCCTTCGATTCTATCGAGACCTGGGCGGTGCTGGAGTCTCTTCAGCGGTGCCAGACATCGATATATCGAGGTATTGAAATGTATATTTATACAAATCAGCCACCATGTCAGTCCGATTACACAATAGAATCACGAATCCCATCCAATTGCAGAGGGGTGTCAGGCAAGGGGACGTTATTTCCCGGAAACTGTTCACCGCTGTTTTGGAAGACATTTTCATGCTAATGGAGTGTAAAGGGCTCCGCATTAACATCAATGGTGGACATCTCACACATCTTCGATTTGCTGACGATACAGTAATCCTATGTTAGGACTATGCTAGGGGACCTCACAGTACCTCACAACGGGTGAGTCTTAAAATGAACATGGACAAGACAAAAATCATGTCTAATGTCCATATCACACCCGTACCGATAGTTGTTGACGGCACTGCTCACGTAGTTGTCGACGAGTACATTTACCTGGGACAAATGATCCAGATGGGTAAGTCCAACATCGAATTCGAACAACTCGAACGAACGACTAACTCGAAGTATCCAACTCGGCTAGGCAGCGTTCGGGAAATTACGACATATATTTTCATCCAAAATTCCTCAGTGCCTGAAGTCGAAAGTGTTTAAGCAATGTATGTTGCCAGTGTAAACTTATGGACCCAAGACGTGGTCTTTTGGCGTTGGTCTCATTCAAAGGCTCTAAGTCACGCAGCCCGCTATGAAACGAGCTACGTTAGGTATTTCAGTACGAGATAAGATTCGTAACGATGAAGTCCGTAGGCAAACAAAAGTTTCCGTACCGACGTAGCTCACAGTGTTAGCCGACTGAAGTGGCAATTGGCAGGCCACATCGTTCGAAGGACAGATAACCGATGGGGTCACAAAGTCCTCAATTTGTAGCCACGTCTCGGTAAATCACTGGTCGTCCAGACGACCTTAACGTCGACCAGATGACCTAAAGAAGACAGCGGGAAGCCGCTAGATTTAGAAGACCCAGGACCGGTTGGTGTGGCGTTAATTAGCAAAGGCCTATGTCCAGCAGTGGACTTTAAGAGCCTGTTAGATAGATATTTGTTACCAAAGTTATGATAAAATAGGTCTTTTTTACCTATGAAATTGGACAGATGACCTAAAGAAGACAGCGGGAAGCCGCTAGATTTAGAAGACCCAGGACCGGTTGGTGTAGTGTTAATTAGGAAAGGCCTATGTCCAGCAGTGGACTTTAAGAGCCTGTTAGATAGATATTTGTTACCAAAGTTATGATAAAATAGGTCTTTTTTACCTATGAAATTGGACATTTTATAACCAGCATTTTCAGATTTACTTATCTGTATTGGTGAGCAATTCGAAATTCAAATAAATTTTATTTCAAAGCCGTGTTATTTTAATTTCAAATTCAGTCATCTGGTTTTTAGATAGTGATTTTTTTTGTGAAATTGTGGTAGTTTTTGGCGCCATGGATAAATTGAAGATTCGTACAATTTTCGAATATGAGTTCTTACGTGGAAGTACCGCTGCACAAACAACACGAAACATTAATGACATGTCCCGTACATGCCGTCCCTAACACTGCTTGCATAAACATGGTCCATTATTGATTCAATCGTTTTAAATCTGGAAATTTTAAGTTGAAGAACGAGCCTCCCGGTCGACTTGTAACCATTGTCGACAACGACGAATTGAAGGCGATAGTGGATCTAACTCAATCCATGGCTGAGCTTGCTGCGAGCTTTGGAGTTAGTTTCAAACAATATTGAAGCACTTACGTCAAATCGGAAAGATAAATAAGCTAGATAAGTGGGTGCCACACGCATTAAGCGACCAACAGCGAGACTTGCGCGTCGAAGCATGCATAGCACTATTAATTCATCATAGAAACGAGGGAATTCTAAATGGAACTGTTACCTGCGATGAAAAGTGGATCTTGTACGACAACCCTAAGTCTTCGTCTCAGTGGGTGGACCCGGGTACAGCACCTAATCAGTGCGCTAAAAAACATTACTCCTAGGTAGGTGATGGTAACTGTCTGGTTGACCATTGCCGGACTTGTACATCACAGCTTCTTACCGAATGGCACAATAGTAACGTTAGATGTCTATTGCCACGAATTGTAAACAAAGATGGAGAATCTCGCAATTCAAGAACCAAGACTGGCCAATCGTTCTTCACCATTGCTTTTCCACGACAAACCGCGAGCTCACACTTCACAACAGACCATCGCAAAGCTACAAGAGTTACAGCTGCTCTTGCTCTCCGTCACCTGCCGTACTCACCGAACCTTGCCAAAACAGATTTCTACTTTTTTCAAAATTTGGACAATTTTTTAAGTGGGAAAAAGTTCAACACCCGAGAGGTAGTTCAAAACGCTTTCGCGGACTTCATCGCGTCCCGTCCGGCAGACTTCTACAGTAAAAGGATAAACAAACTGCCATCAAAATGGCAAAATTGTTTATATAAATTCATATAAATCTCCAATTTCATAGGTAAAGACCTAATACTTACAATTTCACAAATAATTGCAGTAAGTAGTACTTAAAATAATGTGATTCATATATATGTATAATTTGTCTTAAATATATTTTGTATATTTTATTAAAATTAACGTGTATTCATTGGTATAAAACCTGTTTTAAGACAAAAATGCAATATTTCTGTGAACTTTAATGTCAAGCAATAGAGTTTAAATTCGCGGTAAAATTTACCGGATTCCAGGACAATTTACCGAATACTAGTACAAATCTAACGGGTACTGGGACAAATGGCCTATTTTTAGTTTTTTTGAAATTATTGTGCATAAATCTTTGTATTAATATAAAACGATACAATAATCTGAGAACTAGAATAAATTACCTACCAAGTCATGTATATCTCGATTTAATAAGATTATTAGTTTTTAAATAACAGACCTGCAAAGTCAGCGAATATCAAAATTTCACGGATATTGGGCCGTTTACCCTACGTTACGATTATGCACTGAGTTATGTTTTACAATATAGTACATATGCTTATAATCCGTTAGGCATAATTGTTTTTTTAGTATTGATTTATTATATTACAGCTATACATACTTTAGTACACTTAAATCGGAAGAAATTAAATTAATTTAGCCGAAGTTGGTTTACAAATACTTTTCGTAAGGTTAATTTTGCTTAAATCGGAAACTTTTTAATATGTACATATACAATATGATCTAGTGAAACCGGTAAATTATAAGGAATATATTGTACTTATATATTGTACTGATGATCCACCTCCAGCACTGCACAGAGTGCACAGTGCACACCATAAACATTGCACGCATGACATCGTCCCCGAGAATAGACCGACTCGGAACATGCATAATGAACGCAAACTATTATAATATGACGACTATATGTGATGATTTGGATGTTTACGAATGCATTTAATATAGTTTCCAATTATATTATAGATGTGGGTGCGGTGCCGCGCGACAGATGTAGGTAATTTCAAGTTTAAATGTTACTCTTACATTGGAACCAAAACCGATTAAACTACAATGCATTGTTTGCTAAACTACTTCTTCCCGTTCAAGTTCCACTAAGAACTTGTGTGAAACAGTATTGTTTGCAGATAATACTTCCCTGGTTTTTAAAGTGGATAGGATAGAAAAATGTTTTGACAATGTAAATAATACTCTTTCCCAAGTACTACGATGGTTCACATGTCGCACCTTTAGAATTGAAGTGACCTAATCCAAAATTCTTATTTTTTGGTAAACGCCAAAAATGTAATTGAAGAATTGGGCATTTTTTAGTTATTCGATTAAAATACTTTAGAATAAGCATTTGATGTAACCATTTTTGTTAGTAACCGTATAGTAGGAATTGTTTAATTAATTGTTGTTAAAATATAATTGTTTTAATTATTGGTAAAACTAATTAGAACCTGTGTTATTAATCATTAAAAAAATATGTCACTTATTTTCCGAAAACATTTTAATATTATTGGCTTATTTGATTTTGTGTCTCTTTATTTCTTAAGAACACAAAAATAATTGTAACTATTTAAAAAAAGTGGCGATTTATTTCTGATGTTATAAATTACTAATCATCATTCAACACTAACCAAAATCAACACTTAAGTACTGGTACCAACATTACATTATCATCTCACTTAAAAATGTTAATTTTGGTCTTACTGATACTTATAAAATATCAGTTTAAAATAATGCCTTAATTATTATGTAGATGCTTGCAATATTTAATACTGAGATTAGTCAGCTCACGCATAGATTATGGGTGTTATTTACTTAATCCATCCATCTATCAGCCCTTGGAGCCAGCAGTGGACCTCCCCTAACTAGCGCCACTCTGACGGGTCCTGAGCCTTCTGAATAAAGCGGATGCCCGCTGTCTTCTTCAGGAAGTCATTCCACCTGGTCAGAGGGCGTCTTATGCTCCTTTTTCCGAGATATGTCAGTTACTCTTGCTTAGTCAAAATATGTTAAGTTAGGGCTTGTAGAGTTAGGGCTTGTAGAGTTAGAAGCTTGATCTGATAACCTTTTGACAGTGCGAGCCATATCGGTCTAGCCTTGGCAACGTTTTACATGAAAATGTTTTTGGTGGGATTATAGATTCACGAACATCCAATATTCCAAAGGCACTTAGTACATTTGTATAAAGAATTAAATTCCTAAAAACGAAAGGGATGGTTCATGTGGTCAAAAAACCCCCAATCAATTAATTTTTCATCCAGGAATAGAGCCTTTCTCCGTGCCTGAGCCTTAATCAGCCAAAGTGGAGTACTTACGGGTAACTAAACGGTCAGGGGCAGAGTTGCATAAGAGCAAGAAAACAAGAGATTAGAAATATTAGAATGTTATGGAACAACCATCATGTTGAACCTGTTCCTCTTAAAGTAAAATTAGGTTCGAGGTTAGAGGTAAATAACAATAAAATTATCAAAAGAGAAGTTTCTCTGTTATTACTATAGCGATAACTGCGATAAGATAATCGTGTCATTATGTGTTTCTTACGAAACAAATGGAATTTTCAAAAAGAAAACTCGTGATTTGGTGTGAACTTGATAACGTATATTGACACAAGGTGACTTGATGAACAATAATAAAAATTAGTAGGTAGGTTAACTAAAACAAAATGTACAACTCCTGGCAGTAGTTCATAGCAATACTTTTCTGCGTAAACATAAACTCCCGGCCGTTGAAGACGTTGGTCCTTCAACCATGTCAATCATCTTGTGGAAGAAGTGGACAAAGCCGAACTAGGGGGCGTCTGTAGGATCCTCTTGTGGTAGTGACCACGGCAACGCGGGATATGTTGTCTGGTCCCGGAAACAATTTCGTAACTCGTCCAACGCTCCAGCACAACGGAGGGAGAGAATCTTCACACAGCAACACTAAGTCACCGATCTTAAGGCCGGCGGTACTCTGTTTCCACTTCGTTCGCAACTGCAATTCGGAAATGTATTCTCTCTGCCATCGTCGCCAGAAGTGTTGACGTAGCTGCTCCAAGCGGGCATAGCGATCTAGGCTGCTTTCGTTCCTGGTTTCCAGAAAAGGAGCAGGTAGTGCATTCAATGGTCGTCCTATCAGAAAGTGCCCTGGGGATAGGTAAAGGAAATCATCAGGGGAAGAGGAAAGAGGACACAAGGGACGGCTATTTAAAATGGACTCTACTTGTGCAAACAAAGTAATAATTTCTTCAAACGTGAGATGAGAATTCCCCATTACGCGTTTTACGTGATATTTGGCCGATTTTACGCCGGCTTCCCAGATCCCACCGAAATGGGCCGCGTACGAAGGTATAAAGTTGAACGCGAATCCTTCTTGACTTGCAAACTCAGAAAAGGATTCATTGTGATATTTTAAAAATGAACTGAGTTCTTTAGATGCGGCTACAAAATTGCGCCCGTTGTCCGAAAACAATTCTGCAGGCCTTCCGCGTCGTGAGATAAATCTCCGCAAGGTCATTATAAATGAGTCTTTGGAAAGATCGGTAACTGCCTCCAAATGCACACATTTATACCTCAGACATATAAAAATGCATAAGTAACATTTCGTTAATTTGGCTCCACGACCCTTTCTGTTTAAAATATGAAAAGGCCCGGCGTAGTCCATGCCCACCGAGCGGAATGGGAAATCTGGTGTAATTCTTTGAGCTGGTAGTTCCCCCATTTTAGGATGCAAAGTCTTACCTCGAGCACGCCGACAAAGCACACAATTATTTGCAATTTGTCTAGAAAGACGCCTTCCATTTAATGGCCACACAGTTTCCCTTACGGAAGCCAACAATAATTGCGGACCAGCATGCATATTACGAATATGCTCATATTCGAAAATCAATTTGGTTAAATGATGAGCTGATTCAAGGAGTATAGGATGTTTTTTGTCATATGAATAATTAGATGCGTTAATTCTACCACCCACTCTTATTAAATTGTTTTCATCTACGAAAGGCGATAAGGATAAAATTTTACATTTTGAATTTAGACCTTGGTTTGCAGATAAAGTTTTGTACTCTTGCTGAAAAGTCTGTTGTTGCGACATAAAACAAAGATAATTATATGAATGATTTAGCTCATCGACTGTTAGTATACCAGTTATTTTATTTTTTGGATTTCTCGTATTATGTATAAAGCGTTTAACATAGCAAAGCGTTCTTTTAAGTCGGTTTAAATTGGAAAAGCGTTTAAATTCAATTATAGGTTCATAAATTGATGTAGTTAATGTGTTGATTTTAGTCTTTATTTCAGGTAAGTTTTCGGTTTGTCTCTTTAGATTAGGCCAGTTAGCCTCGCTGTCTAGCAAAAATTTTGGACCATGCCACCACAGTGAAGCTTCCATCAGCTGACTAGGATTGACACTTCTAGAAATTAAATCAGCGGGGTTTTCAGTGGTTGGCACGTATCTCCAAGACGAAGCATTCGTTTCGTCTAGAATCTCACCTATTCTGTTTGAAACAAAGGTTTTCAGTTTAGTGGGATCGCTGGATAGCCAGCCGAGAACTACACTGGAATCACACCAGTATAAAATGCGATTAGGAGAATAGCGAAGAGATTCGGTAACCATCTTACATAAACGAGCTGCGAGGAGTGCGGCGCAGAGCTCCAGGCGAGGGATGGAGGTGGGTTTAAGGGGTGCTACTTTAGATTTGGAGCATAGCAGGTTTACTGTGACATCATCCCAGCCATTTATTGTTCGCACATAGATGCACGCTCCGTAGCCCTTTTGAGAAGCGTCGCTAAAACAGTGAAGTTCAATAGAATTTGGAGCATCGCAAAGTACACAACGAGGAATTTTAAGTGTGGATAGAAGCGGTAAGTTTTCCGCGAAAGATATCCATTGCTCGCGGATTTCGTTGGAAACTGGCTGACCCCAGTCAAATTTTTGCTCCCACAATCGCTGTATCATCAACTTCGGTTGCATGGTGCAAGGGCTGAGAAGACCTAAGGGATCAAAAATTTTAAAGGAGTGAGATAGAATGAATCTTTTGGTTATGACTTCATTTTGCGGTGGAGAGTTTATAGGAAATTGAAGTGTGTCACTGTTCGGATTCCAACCAAGTCCGAGAGTACTTGAAGATTCGCTTAGTGTTAAATTTTCTTGTAACATCGCGGTATCTTTAAAAATAGATAGGTAAGTTTGTTTTAAATTTTCTTAAGTTAAAGCAACCCTTTTTTAACTCTTCACGTACAAAAATTCTAATGAAATTTAATTCTTCTTCATTGTTGGAGCCAGTTATAAGATCATCAATGTAAAAATCTTTTTGGATTATGGTTTTAATTAAATCGTTAGCACATTCTTCCCCGATTTGCCACAAACATCTGGTACTTAAATAACTGGCACTTGCGGTGCCATAAGTGACCGTATTTAGTTGCATCGTTTGCATTGGTAGAGATTCGTCTTCCCTCCATAATACAAGCTGTAAGTTTCTATCACCGGTATGAACATCGATCTGACGATACATTTTTTCGATATCTCCAGTAAGTAGATACTTATATTGTCGAGCTCTTAATAAGATAGAAAAAAGAGAGTCTTGTATATTTGGACCTACCATTTGTAAATCGTTTACAGAATAACCGGAGCTGGATGGAGCCGAACCGTCAAACACGACTCGGATCTTTGTTGACTCGCTGGATTCTCTGAAGACCGCATGATGACATAGGAAATAAGAAAGATTGGGTAAGGGAACCTTTGACCTTGAGAGATGGCCTAAAGACTCATACTCTTTCATAAACTGGACATACTGCAATTTGAGGCCTTTATTTTTGCGGAACCGCTTTTCTAAGTTAAGTAAGCGTTTTTTAGCTAGTGTATATGTGTCACCCAAACAATCAGGTGAGTCTCGCAATGGTAGCCTTACACAAAATCGGCCAGTGGTGAGTCTGGTGGTATTACTTATGAAATGGTTTTCGCATGCCTTTTCAGCTTCACTTAAACGAGATGTGCGAGGCAACTCTTCCAGCTCCCAGAATTTTGACAGTAAGTAGTCAATTTCACTTTCTTTGGAATTATTCTGAATTGCTAACACAGCTGAATTCGAGTAAGTCGTGTCAGATAATTTACTGTTAGTAGCAGAATTTTGTGAGATTGAAGAATTTTTATAATTGTTATGTAATTTACCGAAAGAACAATGTGTATGTATTGATCCCCCAATTAACCAACCAAACTTTGAGTTTTGTAATCTAGGATAACATTCGCCTAGAGATCTTTGTTCTCCGCATAAGATGTCCCAAAATATATCGGCACCTATTAAAACCTCTACAGGACCGGGGTGATTAAACTGTGGGTCTGCTAAATGTATATCCTTTGGTATGTTTAGTTTGGATGGATCGATTGGAGATTTAGGTAAGTCTCCTGTGAGATTGTTTAACACCAAGCAAGAGAAAACTAATTTAAAATTGTTAATTGAATCACGGGGTTGCAATTGCACGATACATTTTTCGTGAACTGTGCTAGCTGGGCAGTTTCCAATGCCGATAATATTTATGTCAATCGGAGTTATTTTTAGGGACAAACGTTCTTGTAAAGATTTTGTAATGAAAGTAGACTGGCTGCCAGAGTCCAGCAAGGCGCGCACCTTAAGTACCTGTTTGGTCACCGGATTCACGACTTCAACCAGGGCAGTAGATAACAAAACTTGACCAGTAATGTCTTTAGAAAAATTGACAATTGAATCACATTCTTGTGTGTCGTTGTGACTTATTTTAGAATCGACCTTATCGTTATGCAATAAAGTATTGTGTCGTCCTTTACATTGTCTGCAAGGACCCAAGTGACACTCGCTTACTGGATGGCCTTGTCTCAAACAATTAATACATAATTTGTACCTTGTCGCCAAGTTAATTCTTTCTTCTACTGTTTTTAGTTTAAAAATAGGACAGTCATATATTTTGTGGTTTTGGTTACATACAATGCACAAGAACATAGAATTGTTCTCCTTGCCAACGGATGTAAATGAATTCGTACTTTTGCTAGGCTTGCTACTACTGGCGCCACCTACATGCTGCTGAGACCTGGTATTAATATCGCGACTTCGTTGTATAGCCTCTAACACATGAGCACGATCGAGTAGAAAAGATTTAAATTGCTCTAAAGTTGGAATTTCGTCTAGGATACTACGGTGTTCCTCCCACTTAATTAATGTATTGCTGTCAATCTTAGAGGTCAACATGAATATGATCAATGTATCCCAATATTCAGTCGGCTGGCCGAGATTTGAGAGCGCACGTAAATTTTTTGTCACATGATCCACTAAAAACCTTAAGGAATTTTCAGATTCGCGAGTAATTGGTTGTATGCTGTGAAGAGATTTTAGATGATAGTTTATTAATAATCTTCTATTATTATAGCGGTCACAAAGTAGTTGCCATGCATTTAAATAGTTAGCTGATGAAACTTCTATATTAGAAACTATGCGCTTTGCCTCGCCCTCGAGGTAAGATAACAAATAATGAAATTTTTGTATCATTGATATGCGTTGATTATTATGAATTAAATTAACAAAGGTGTCGTGGAACTCAAGCCAGCGAAAGAATGATCCATCAAATTTAGTTATTTCGATTTGAGGCAATTTTATTCCTAAATCATTATGATCAAGAGAGCATTGAGCTTCTTGAAATAATACCGATTCACGTCTTTTCTTTTCTTGTTCAAAGGATTTCAACTCGTTTTGTGCTTCAACTAACTCTTTGCCTATCGCGGTACATAAAATTATATCTTGCTCAATGCTTTCTCTTTCATCGATTTCAGAATCCAAATTTTCCGAATTTAGGAGTTCAATCTGAGTTTGCAAATCGTCAAATTTAATTGATAGACTCTCAAATCTGCTAAGTTTCAGCGACAACTCAGTGTATTCAACGGATGTCAATGTATGTTGCTTTGAGACTTTATCTAAATAATTTTTAAACTTGGTGATTTGACCTTTAATTGAACTTCGTTTGGTCACCAAGGTTTGAAGTGTATTGAAGTCATTATCAATTAATTTCCTTTCAGATGCACTCTGTTTATCCATATTGTTAAACAAAATTAATTTCAAACTAAAATAGAAATAATATTAAAGAGATTGGTTTGCAAAAATAACTAAGTTGGATAATATAATATCGATCAATCACAAAGCAACTGTACAAATAAGATGATTTTAGTTAATGTATTAAAATGTTTTATCTCACGTTCGTCACACTGCGTTCGCGATATCTGGGCCCGGCACGTCCCGGGCGCCCGGGCGGTTAGATGTACTCACGAAATCAGCTGATGTACCGTTAGCTGCGGGAGCGGTAGGTCGATCAGCTGGCCCGCGATCCTGGAATTCGTCGGCAGAAAACAACTAAATATCACGTAAAGAGTGCGAAACAAGGAGAACGGAATGTTGTTATTACTGTTTATTTGATTTAGCGGAATGTTAACCTAATTATGACAAAGTAATAATATTTTAGAAAATTATTTTTATGCGGAAGTAATACACAAACTTTAAAGTGTTTATTTGTAATGAATTATATAAAAGTTTTGGATGGGGATAGATTTTGGGTATATTGAGGAGGTTAGGAAAGAAAACAGAACACTTAACTGATGAACATTAAGCTGCGAGGTGATGTTTTAGCGGCGTCACTGCTCGGCGATGTTCGTTAAGATTCGATGGTGAAACCATCAATATTGTTCCGATCGGCTACTGTACTCTTCGTTGCAAGAATCTCCGAAGCCGCGTAGACTTGTATATGTGCACTTGTTGAACGAAAACTGCTAATTTATTTCGTAATCAGGCGGCCCGTCGGTACACCTTGACGTAGGTACAGCGGCACTCCAATACTCCAATGGTCGGTATAAGTTGTAGTTGTATTTTTTCGTTTTTCGTATATACTCGTCCTGTCACGGTCGCCAAAATATGTTTCTTACGAAACAAATGGAATTTTCAAAAAGAAAACTCGTGATTTGGTGTGAACTTGATAACGTATATTGACACAAGGTGACTTGATGAACAATAATAAAAATTAGTAGGTAGGTTAACTAAAACAAAATGTACAACTCCTGGCAGTAGTTCATAGCAATACTTTTCTGCGTAAACATTATGTATTAATAGCATTAACAGTTGTGCAAATAAGAATAAGAGGTATATTATATTCCCGAACTTTACCTTTAGCTGACACAGCTGGCGGCTCCGCCGACATGGTGGCGCGGCGACACTCACACCACCAGCACACCACAATAACGAATCACCTACAATTACAACTAGTACTACGGGACTCGATTGTTTATAAACTTACTAATCAATGTTTATCGCATCGTTTATTATGTTTAGTTTAGTTGAACTATCACAGCGCATCATACGTTATCATCGACGTTAACGGGATGTGCATCATCAGCGGCGGCGGCATGACCAGCGTGCTGGCGGGCTGCCGAGCGGGGGGTTCGGAGACACGCGCTTCCCGCGGCGGCCGGCCCGGGACTGTGGCGGCGCGGCAGCGCGCGGGCGCGGGGCCGCAAGGGAAGGCAACACAGCCTCCGACCAATAATAATTATGTAAGTACGAGGGTTGGTGCTATTTTTAGAGTTAAGGCGCACACGTAACCGGTCGCGTTACGGCGATGTGCGGTGTGCCATCGGACTCGCATAAATAGTGAACGTCCGCTGACCAGCGCGGCACTGGCCAGCGGCGCCAGCGGGGCCAGCGGGGCCAGCGGGGCCAGCGGGGCCGACGGGGCCGGCGGGGTGATCGCGACGGGTCTATTTGCAGCACTGCCTGCGCCCTGCGCGCTGCGCGCTGCTCCCGCAGTCGACATGCCGGCTGGACTAGTTCAAACCACTCGGCGGCCGCGGCCGGCTCCTCCCAGCGATTACACTTGAAAAGCTATTATCGAGGCGGTAAATATGAGGCCGAGTTTCTTAAGATAGACCATAAACAGTATCGGTCGTACAAACTACTTACCAGTTAAAATACGCTCATTTTTCCTTATATTGAGCGCAGTAAAAATAAAAGAAAATAATCATAGTTTTCGCGACCTAGCACAGCCTTGTTTACCTCGTAGAGAGACGAAGGATGCTGGTATGTTTTAGTAAACACCACCGAGCAATTTTCATGCGAATGGATGTTTATGGCCGCAATATATTATATTCGTGTTTGTTTACTCATTCCGCTGAGCGATGACGGAATATTTCAACGGTCCTTCAGGGCGGGGGACACGTTAGACATGGTTTTGCGATGACAGTGGGACTGGAGACGAACTGACGACACACTGCGAAAGACGTGAACCAATCGGTACTATGCAGGTTCCGTAACACGTAAAATATTATAAAATACGTATTCTAAACAGAAATGTCGTCAAGATTGGGAAATGTTTATAGGAGCCTCTCATCGACACAGAATTCTGTAACATATCTAAATTTTGTAATTCTAGCTAGAGCTTTTAAAATGCCACGAGGTACTCTGTGCATAGCTAGGTAAGGAGCCCTTCCCACCCCATCACGACCACCCACCGCCCGGCGCGTGGCGCCACTTCGTCGAAGCAGTCCACCAGCGCGGATATCACCCATCACCCCAGTCCCCGCCATACATCTATTATTGGACTTTCCATAACATTCGGCGCTCGTAGCTCAAAGCTCTCCTATCGCTATCTACAATATCTACCTGCCAAGACAAGTGTCCTTGTCCAGCCGCTCAATATAAGGTTGTATGAAAAGAACTTTTTACTTTAGGTCGAAACTAATTTTTTTGGCAATCCATGTCGCTTCCTAGTTCGCCTGTGACCGAAGCCATGCTATACATATATACTTAGATGAAAGAAAGTTGTGTTAGTTACCTACTCCGCTTATAACTCAAGAACGGCTGAACCGATTTTAATGATCTTTGATCTGTTAGATTTGTTTCGGCCCGGAATAGTAGAATAACTGAAAAAAACATCGAAAAAAAAACCACGTATAACTTATGAGAAATAACCTAATACTAAATATGAGAACCCACTTCGTCAGACCACACCCGATCAGGTGGACTGACGACCTGAAGAAGACAGCGGGCATCTGCTTTATTCAGAAGGCTCAGGACCGGTCAGAGTGGCGCAAGATAGCGGGAGCGGGGGTGTGAGCCGGAGACGGAAACGAAGACGGATAGGGAGCCACGCACACACGAAGTTTAGTTAAAAGTAACATGACATTGATTTATTAGGCGGTACAAAGTTCGCCGGGACAGCTAGTTAAGCACATAAGCACATTAGAGCTTTGTGCGAGATAAAGTTAATGTTAAGGTAACATTACACCTGAATTTCACTGCGACGCGACGTCTGCGGCTACTCTATATCGCAAGCTACTCTGCAACTTGCACCAATAAATTCTAAGAAATTATACCGGCATTATACCGACTACCATGTGTAAGGTAATTGCTTCTAGTGGTAGTTATAGCTCAGTTTAGAAGGTCAGGGACGATTTACCAGGTCTAAGTTATACGAAATACATAAGCAGTGGAATAACAACTGTTGGCTTCGAGCCAGAGAAGCCCGGCCGTGTGTAATTTGCCAATCACCCTGTATCGCGCGGGAAACTAAACGGCTCCTCGCTATATACTTAGACGTTGTTGTTTAACATATTCCCAATTAAGTGTATATTATAACTTCCTATGGAAATGTATATGTTCTCCTATTACCTCTCATCTCATATTCTTTAAAATGGAATATAATTTGAAGGCGGTAGATCTTTTTAGGGTTCCGAAGTAATTTGTAGTTGAAATAATTCAAATTATTGGCTTTGTTTATTCAAAAACACGATCTCATATTATGTAGCAAGTATTGAGTTACTAATTCACCTTACAGGTAATAAACACATTGACATAACAGTAGTGCAGTCATTGAAGCGAAAAATACGGTGTTACCTCCGAATTTTTAAACGCTTTTATTTAGCTTCACTTCGGAGCATCAAAGCATCAAACTCAATATTATGATCAAAATGCTACTCTATTTACACGGCAATAAGGTAAACGCTTCCCGCATCAAAGGATCAAATCTTGTAACGTTAATTTGAATGACTTCCCTTTAATGAAAATTGATGAAATTTGGCAGACATGTGTATTTCCGATGACAATACACGAAAATCAAAAAAAAAATTGAAATAAAAGCGTTTAAAAAAAAAAATTTTTTTTGGATTCAACTTATTTTTTTACTGTGAACCGATTTGCATGAAATTTTGGAATTAGGCTTATCTAACCCTTAACTTCAAAAGTGAAAATAATCTGAACTCCGCAAATTATTTTTAAGGGGTGTAAACAACCCCTTAATGGAAAAATTAACATTGAGCCATTTTATCGCTAGAAAACAAGTGTAATAGTAAGTTTTGAAATTGTAAAGTGTTTTCTAACACAATTACCTCATATTAAAATCATTTTCAACCCCTTGAAATTCTTACAACCCTTGCTAACAACCCCTAAATTAAAAAAATCACAAAAAATTACTTTGGTATGACATAAAAAGATGTAAGTATAGAGTAAGTATTATTTTGTTCTCTATAATAATAGTCAAATTTTTAACCCCCTTTCAACCCTTAAAAACAACCCCTTGATAAAAAATTGTTAAAAAATGTTTTTTTGATTAAATGAAAAGGATTTAAATATTATTCTACACTCTCGAAAGTGATTATCATAATCTTCAACTTTGCTACCCTTAAAACTACCCCTAAATTAAAACAGTAAATATATATGATTACATATTTAAAAACTTACTGGTCATATTAAAAAGAATAAACGGAGCACGCACAGCTGATCACCTGGCTTTTTCGTTGGCCCCTTCACTCAAATGTGTTATATATACATGTAAGAACGTTGGTATGTATTCATGCCTACGTTTCCAAAATATATGAGCCATATTATGTATATATATACACGTTACAATAGTTTTGGGTCTCTATTATACTGCGTACTTTCACATTGCTCCAAATATTCACACTCCGAAATTTTCAGTTACTTAGTAGAAAAAAATATGATAAGTTTTTGGACCATAACTCCTTAAATTTTCATGCTATCACAATTTATAACAAACCATTTTAAAGGTAATTAACAGAGCTACAACATCCTTCATTGCAATATATAGTAGAAAACCTTTTTTTAAAACGGTGAAGGGTTAAAGGGCTTAAGAGAGACTGTGATTGCGCTGCCGCGCGCTCTTTAAACAATCATATCTCCGTCAATTTTTGTTTGACAGAAATAAAAAAAATACCAAATTGTTCGTCAGAAAAATACCTAAATTTTTCATCCCTACACTTTTTTACTGTATCTGTCGTCATTTTCGAGATATTATGAAAAAAAGGTGTGTTTTTTCTAAATTTGAAATTGTTTCTTTTCTTTTAATCTTGATTTTTTTTAAAAATATGTGTCCTGAAGCAGCCAAACTGATACAATCTATCAAACTCTTCATAATAAAGTTATTTCTAGGCGGAATACGATTAATTTTCATTTTGGCGGAAATGGCACTTATGAAACCCATTGATTTAAAAGAAAAAATATTAAATGGTCTTCTTATTTTCAATACAGCTCACTTATTTTACGTGCATAAGACCTTTAACAGTGCTCATTTTAAAGCTTATTTCAAGCACTATAAAAACTTTCTTATGGCAGAATGCATAAAATGCATCTGTTCGCCGCTAGATGGCATTGAACACATAGATTAAATTTCAGACAAAATAAAAAACGGCTTTGATCTTCAATATCTAGCTTAATATTGCACTTAGAATGATTAAAAAAAACTAAATTGTTCGTTTTTTTATCTGCTACAATTTTGGTTCTTATAAAATTTTCGATAAAACATATATTTTTGGAGATATTTGCAAAAGACCGATGAAAAACGTGAAAAAATTGCGATTTTTCAATTGCCAATAACTTGAAAACTATTGGATTTTTCGAAAAACTTTATAGGTGATTTTTTGTTTAAAATTAGCCCTTCTATCGATATCCAAGGTTATTTTGAAAAAAAAATGTCCACCCCCGAGAAGGGGTGGCAACCACCCCCAGGGTGAGTGCGGAGTTTAAATCATTTTCACTTTTGAAGTTAAGGGTAAGATAAACCTAATTCCAAAATTTCACGCAAATCGGTTCACAGTAAAAAAATTCGGAGCAATAATGCTTCAATGACTGCACTACAGTGTTACGTCCTGGATTTGTTAATAGACCGTATAGGCCGCGGCCTAGGGGCGGCAGCGTTCTAGGGGCGGCAGATTTCAGAAGATGATATTATAGATGATTTTGCTATTAAAAAGTGCCGTAAAAATTGTAATTCTTGTTTTCTTTACGCACTTTCTCAGTGACTAATTCGGTGCCTTCCTTACTATGAATCGAAAATTATTATTTTAGAAAGGTACATGGGGCGGCGAAAATAAATTGGCCTACACTCATAAACAATATAAATCCGGCACTACGTAACACAGTGTTGCATGTATGTATAGGCGGGCTTCAGAAGCTAAACAGATTACAAGTTAATTACCGAGCCGTTAGCGCCACGCGCCCGGGACCGAGCAGTTGACAGATCGTTCATACGATAACTTATACCTGATACAAACGTTTTCCATTGAAATGGAAACCATATCGACGTTCGTATACTGTTTATGCGGAACATAATTACGATTAATTACATTATCCTTTGTGTTGATACTCACGGCTCACGTCACGTGTCGACATTTTCCGCATATTGCTACGCGACAAGCAATTTGACTCTTTTATTTATCATCATCAGACATCGTTTCAATCGATCATGTTGGCCACAGCTATGGAGTCGGGCAAGAAACGTTCTAAAGCCCAGATCTATAAAGTGTACCTGGGCTTTGCTCAATCTTGACTTGACTGTAAGGCTGTTATTTATATCGTGCGGATTTCATCACGCACGCGGGATTTGCCCCGCATGCGTGACACCCGCAAGTATACTTTTCATACAAGTACGTATATTTATTGTGTGCGTGTGTGCGTACAAGTTTAGTGTAATATGTGCGGGCAATCCCGTGTGCGTGATGAAATCCGTACGTTATTAAAAACACCCTAAAAAACTTTGTTAAGCATGCTCTCAAAAAAACCAAATTTATAGATATTATCATGTTAGCGAGGTCCATTCCGGCGCACCCGTTAACACTAACGTAAACGCAGGTGTAGCAGGGGCAGAACGCAGCCTTACATCATCCATCAAGTGGGGACTGGCTTCTACCGCCTCTTGCGATACTTGCTCTACTCTCATTAGATTGATCAGTATTCTGAGCCACCTTAATACGGCCATAAATGTTTGCAAATTATTTATGGATTTTCTAAGAACATTCCACGTCACCTGTCAAACAAAAAATGACTAGATCAAAATCGGTTCATCCGTTTGGGACTACGATGGCACAGACCATCAGACAGATATACTTAAATCATTTATTTATTATGTTATAACACTCCTATTTTTTCGTCGGGGGTTATAAATTGTTTATAATAAAATGATACTACCGATATAGCTCATTCACACGAGGACGATTCGTGTTTTTGCCGTATCGTCATTTTTCACGATTCGTTTATTTTTTTGACGGCGGCAATGATTTTTAAATGATCGTGTTCACACGAATCACGAATCGCGAAAAAACTCGTTTCCGTATGCAATGTGAACCTGCATCCGTCATGACGTATCGTTTTTGGACGAATCGTCAATGTCGGGTCCCGTGTGAATCAGTTCTTATTGAAACGCTGCGTCCTCGACACTCGTTGATATCTTTTGTATTATACTAAGCAAGCGAGTGCTTACGACCTTAGCCTTTTAAAATCGATTCAGCACTTGCAAGGAACAGCTCGCAATGCTATCGACGGTGAAAAACATGGGACAAAAACTTGTGGCGGCAACTGGCCCCCGATAGGGAGGTACGCGGCGTTTCCTAGAAGTGGGCGGTTGGGAAGTATCGGGGAGCCCCGAGCCCCCGGACTAATGCCTCCCCCCGCGCGGGGCTCCCCCCGCGTCGCCCGGACTCCCGGGAGCGAGTCGCGGTGCGTGGGCGTGTGTTGACAAACTGCGTTGATGTGTCTATTTCCAGCCGGAGCCACGCCTATGTCCTCCACCGGCGGGCGGACCCCACCCCGGCCACCCCTCGCCCTTGACCTTCCGTATCCAAACAACGGCAGTCACAACAAGCGGAGATATTTCGGTGATTTGTTTCACACGTCCGGTGACGGCTGTGACTCGGTTCTGCCGAAGGAGCTGCGGCGATGCGCCCTCGTCACGGACCTAATGCACAACCTGCGCATCAATAATTGCTATTGCTATATCTATATTGCAGGTAGAGCTACCTACATACAGCGATTGTACGGGTAACAACTAACAAGCTATTATATAAATATTTGATAGAAAGAAAAGAAAGAAAGAAATACTTTATTCCAAGTTACAAGCAGATATGGGTATAAAAAAAAACTAAAACAATAAGATTATAATTAAGCTGCTGTAAGCACTATGGAAAAGGATCGCACTCAGTAATTGCTGTGGAGAACCACAGCACTGATATTCTGTGCGAACCAGTTTTGGAGTGCAGTTCGTGCCACTATATTATACTACGCTGACTATGATACTGACATAGTATAAAACAAAATACTTTCCGCCTGAACACGATCTGAATATCATTAACATTTAATTAAACAACTCAAGTCAACTATAGCTATAAAAAAATAAAAGAAAAGTTGACCCCAACTCCGACTCCAAAAAGAAAATTATAAATGGCAATAAAAGGAGAAAAATAACTAAAAAGAAAAGCCCAACTGTTTAAGAGCCATTTCGCAAAACTCGGTTGATAAACTATAGGTATTTGAAGCGGCTCCTAGACGTGATATTGCCTCGCCCGGCTCGCGTCGCGCTTGACCTCAGTTCTGTGCGAGTAATCTCCTTGATACTTTCAATCGTAAAAATTTTAAAATTATGAACATATAATTTTAATTATACACTTTGTGACCACATATATGTATCTGGTTTGTGACAATATAAGTTTATATAACAATTAAAAGTACAATGTAGTAGTATGTACCATTATCGGTAACTTATTTACATAATACATTTTAGGTACCTACTTAGGTACATCACAATAAAGATGTCCAATAGATGCATATTGCAAAAATCAATATTTTGGCAAATCAACGTGAAAAATTAAAAATCACGTTTTTTCAAGGTGATCTATAAAATGCAATATGCGTCCATTTTGCCTGCGATATTCGCAGCGCGTCGAAATACATAGGTATACCTAAATTCAAATCAATCGGAGGGTATAGAACCGGGAAATCCCGGAACCGAAAATCCCGGGATTTACAAAGGAATACGGTACTTTTCAAAAGAACCGGGAAATAAAGTAAAAGAACCGGGAAACAAAATAAAAGACCAGGAAATAAAATAAAAGAACCGGGAAACAAAATAAAAGAACCGGGATTTTCTGAACTTTTGGGAAATAAAAATATGTCGCGTCGTGATACAAAAGATAACGTAAAAATAAAGGTAATTTATACAATCCATACACAAAAATGATTACAGCTTTAAAAAGAAGATATTCAGAACGTCGGCTACATGAAGCAGCTATACTAATATAATATTATTTACACAACCCAGATCGATATTTTTCTAATATAAATGAAGATGATTTAACTCTTTTTTCTCGTCCAAGCAGTGCTGAATTGTGCAATACAATTGTGTTGCTTTCATACAATTAATACGAAACTTATGTTTGCATGTAAGGTATAATAGTATGATGGTTACTCAATCACGGCAAACGACTATGCGGATTTGGGTAGAAAACAGTTTTTCCCTATTTAATGCTCCTGAGAGATAAAATAGGAGACGCGATACTAACTATTTTCACGCGGGGAAAGCCGTGGTAAAATAATCCCGTAAGAACTGAAAATCCCGGGAATCCCGGATCCAGCATAGGCGAGTACCGAAAATCCCGGTAATTTAAAACAGGACCGGTTTTCGATACCCTAATCATTACCGTGATACAAAAGATAACGTAAAAATAAAGGTAAATACAATCCATACACTAAAATGATTACAGCTTTAAAAAGAAGATATTCAGAACACTATTCACAGTGGTCTTTGAATGTTAAAAACGAATTCTTTATTGTTTTCTGTTTGTTTACAAAACAAAATATTGACAATAGTCTAGTATAATAAATTATGAGAAACGAAATTCGCACTTTTCTCCCAAACCACTTGCTCTACAAGAAAAATGTATGGCACATAAAATGTCAATCTTTTTATGGGCTACAACTTTTATTCGATCCTTTCGGAAATCGTCTAGGACGCACCGTTTAGGAGATATAAGGAGTTTCGGAAAATTTGGGAGGGGGGGGTTAAGGTTGGGCCCAATAAGATTGGGTAATGTTGTAAGTATGAGTTCCACAGGGCGGATGGAAATTCAGTCGGAAATCGTCTAGGACGTACCGTTTAGGAGATATATGGTATTTTAGGAAAATTTGGGGGGGGGGGTTAAAGTGGGTTCAGTAAGATTTAGCAATAAGGTTTGGGGGTTTACTAAAGGGGGTCGAAATTTCCGTCTAAACTTGTCTAGGACGCACCGTCTCCGAGATATCCGGGATTTCCGGTTTTCCAAAAATCTATATCCCGATGAAATCTATATACCTGATGAGTGCGGTATTTGCCCGGATGCCTCCCAGATTATCCCGACGCAAAATTCCACTTTTGGGTGAAGAACTGAGGGGGGGGGGTATAGGGGGAGGCGAGGGGTTGTGAAGGGAAAAAATGAGAGGGTGAAGAGAGAAGGTAAAGGGTGTTGTGTATTTGAGATACGTGAGTTTTGGGGAGTTGACGGAACTTGGGTGCACGAGAGTTTCCAAACAACGAATGTATTATCTTTGACTAATAATAAGTGACTATAGCTGACTAATGTCGGAGTTTCTATCATTCCAACATTTTGGCTTAGCAATAGGGTCCCGTTGACACCGTTTGGGTACGGAACCCTATAAAGTACAGATTGATCTAAAAGTTGTATAAATAAAGGGTATGTTTAGACAAGTTATAATTTTTTTTTTCTATGTAAATATGTAATTTACACATATAACAAAAAACCTAAATACTGTAAACAGTAACTAATGTCTAAAAACGGACAATGTTTTATTTCAAATTACAGCAGTGACTTCCAACCCAATAGGGGTTGAATTTCCAAAAATCCGATAGCCTAAAGCCTTCTTCGATAAATGAACTATCCAATCCAAAAATAATTTTTCAATTCAAACCAGTAGTTCCTAAGATTAGCGCGTTCAATCAAACAAACAAACAAACTTTTCAGCTTTATAATATTACAATAGTAATAGTATAGATTAGCATAGATATAGTTATATTTTGTACATATGTATGTTCGTGATTTTCTCCGTTACTACTTACACTACATAAATTGGAAAGAAATAGTTACTTAATTTCTATTGTTTTCTTCAAACCAAAGATGTTTAAAGCAGAATATTACGCAAACGGACCCCTGAATTGAAAAATGGTCTTTTGAAACCTATGATATTTTTGAAAGACCTTTTCAACGATACCCCACATTAAGGGGTAGACGAAGAAAAAATCATACGGAACGGACAGACGGACGGACGGCCGGACGGGCTAGCCGGCCGGTTGAAATAACGAACGGACTAGACATCATTCCGATTTGACTACAAAACCCTGAAAATTATAGAAAACTAAAAATAATACAATTGACTGTAACTAAAAATTCTCACATGATCAAGACTGTTCAATGGCAATATAATTACGTTACTTTTACGAAATCTATTCCTTAGATGGCTAAAGCAAAAATTGACATAGGTCCGACCTCCAAGAGGGCTCGAGCCTAACTGATTTGATTCGCACCAGTTTGTTTATTTATATGGTAAAGTAAATTCGTTGTAATTAATTATTTTTTGCAGTAAGATAAAAAAAAAATTACGTGTCATATTCGACAAAGACCATATTTTATTACTACATAAATTTTTGATGGGAAATACGCTTTATTGAATACAAAAATCGATGGTAAAGTCATGGCATAAACCATGAAAATTGGTAATGTTATTGAATTAATTTGGAAACGAATATGATAGTAATCGTATATCTCTTGTAATAAATGCAAAATATAATATATGAGTGTTCTCTAGACATTTTTTTTTACTCAATTTAACAAGATTTAATAAAGAAAATCAGTGTATGAAATTGACTCTGTCGTCCTTTTGCTGAAAAATAGTTATGCTAGATTGACAGTTACGCAAAAAATAATTAATATTTTCGAATATTAGATTATCAATATCAATAATAATAGATTGATCTATTTTATGTGTTCATTTGCCAGCATTAATATCTTTCTTATGATACTAATTTTTGACGTCAAATTCTTCATTCCGCGCGACTAACCGCGAAATGGCTCTTAAATATTAATGTTATTTAAAAAAAGCAACAGTATTATGCTGCCTATTGACAGTCAGCGCAGAAGCGGATGAGATAAAAAAAACTGCATCTAGGATTCAAAACGATTTTTATGTAAATAAGTAGTCGACTAACGAGAAGACGAGTCACGGCAGGGTCGGGCACGCATGCTAGCCTTTCAAAAGAATTTCTAGGCAAACTTACTTTCCGAGTTGTCGTCGACTACACATTGTAATCGATGGCTACAAATACCGAGTCAGGGGTCCGTTATCTCCGCTACTCTGTACCTACTGAATGCAGCGGGTTATATGTTATAATGACTTGCACATGCCCGGTGTCTAAGGGTACGCAGACGGCAGCTCAGTGGTGGAGATATTCGTGCCAAATTCTCGAGCCAACAAGAACTAAATTCTGTCCGATAGAGCTTTTGTTGGAACATATAATTTCACACTTCAGGCGATGCCAATTTTGTGAAATTTGATGCTTTTCCATCTCCCCTCCTCTATTGAGCAACTCGACATATTATAGCGAGATTTCATCTTTTTGTGGTAACATCTGGTAGACACGGGCGACACGGTTTGACTCTACATTCGTTATGAGTAGCGCTCTTTATCCATCAGCCCCAATTAAAAGTCAAGCTTCAATCTTACATAATACGAGTAACTTATTTATCGATTGATTTTGACATAGCCGAAGAGTAAAAAGACAAGATACAGAGGCTACAGAGCCGACGACGATGCCATCACACGAGAGGGGGATGATCCAAAATCGAGGACCATCTACAGATTTGAGGATTTTATATGTTGCACATTATGTAACTTTCCGCTGGATAATATTTCCTCTCTCTAAACATACCTACTATAAGCTCAAAAACATTAATGTTGGTATCAGACAAAATGTTCCAGAACCTTCATATTTCAAATGACGCGCGACGCCAAAGTATAGTGATTCCAATAATCCCGTAATTTTACATTGATTAGCAGATTAGCTAAACAGAATCGATATTATAGTATCGCATGAATCATGATTCATATCATATCAACGAAACTCTTGCGATACGAGTTAAGACAATGAGTCAGACGTCTCAAAGTTATGGCTCCTAAGACCCAAATCCTAATGGAATGGCTCGAACCTCAAACTGTTCAGCCTGGCTGATTTAAAATTCAGAATATCAGAATTTAAGGCCTGTGGCTTAAAAACGCGCCTACAATGATTATATCAAATTAAATACGCGTTACTGCGCGGCACGAGGTGGCGCCGACCGTGGCAGTAGATACGCTACGATTATTTGCATACCACATCTAACCTTTATACTCGAAATTTTTAACGTGCAGGTCTAAGATCCATAAATTGATCTGAGGTGCAGATCACATTAATAATTATACGTCAAGCTCATAAGTTCCGCGTTGCTCCGCACAGAGCATATTAAATCCTTTCCACGCGTGAAACAAGGTTGCCGAGCTTAGAACTGATGGCGAGTCCTGTGGGGGTGAGGGCGCGGGGTGCCGGGTGCGGAGCTCGGGGCGCGGGGTGCGAGGCGTAGGGCTGCCGCTATTTATAAATACCTAATCGATAGCCGCCCGGCCGTGGCCTTGGCGCGCATCGATCCACCCGGCTGTTGGAGACGAGCCTCCTAGACCAGAGCCCCAGTCCCGAGCCCCGCGCTACGCTACCCTCCATTTATTATTGAACACTTGACTAATAAATTGCGACATGCCGCGCCGGCTTTAAAAAATATTCTCATATGGAGTTTACATACAAACATAGATTTTTGTCCATATATTTCGTATCGTGAACATACATAATATACATGGTTTTACATTTACCTTTTAATACATGGATTGCTCCATATATTACTCAAGAGCATTTTGACACTAATATTATATTAAGACTTGGTATCCTTTGACCAAAGACTTATAAGTACTGGACAGGTTGTTCAGTACTAAAAGTTTACACCTAGATTGACACCATATGGTGCCAACGCATTTTAGTCTGCTGCGAGCAAACGAGACAAATAGATGTCGTTTTGAAAAACTGCGACTGTTCAAGAACACAATAATAACGCATTATTGTTTATTGTGCAGAGTTAAAACGTTTTCATTATTTACGATTAAACTTTATTTGAGTTTATTTAATTAAAATTGGTAGTATGTAACTATATTTTTACTTACATTTTTAAAAATTATTTAGTATTTAATGCCGCCATCTTGAACCAAACTTGACAAAACGTAAGCATCGCGTCGCCCTCCCTATTCTATGCCAGCACGTAGTGATAAAGTACTCTGTGGCTGGTGCGACTGTGACACGGATTTTGTTCGGAACAGCCCGTCTATATAATTTAAGTCTATGCCTTTGACACAGGTGATCACCTTGTAACATTGAGTTGAGAGTGAGAGTTTGAATGAGATAATCGTTATCGCCGTATCACTGGCAACATTTAAGCACCTTTGCGAATATTATGAAGAACCCTTAGATTTACTTTTAATGAAGGGATGATCTCATAACCTAATATCTAAAACTCGTAAAACTTATGTATCAATCGGTATAAATGCACCGCTTATATGTATCAGTAATACTAAATGCTTTAAAAATGCTTCGCGACCGGGAAACCGACATCAACACTGGCTCTGCGACACAACGACCCAATCCTTGACTCGAGAGCCAATTTTTTCTTTCTTTTTCTTACTTCTTTTTTGGCCGGCAACGCATCAGTGATGCCTTTGGTGTCGCTGATGTCAATGGGCGACGATAGCCACTTACCATAAGATGGATCATCAGCTCATTTGTTGGCTATTTCCATTAAAAAAAAACGAAATACATTTCACAGTCGATTTTAGGAGGATGGTAATAAACCAGATGAGTGAAATATCCTACCACTACGCAAGTACTAACTCATAACGGGTGATACAAATTCAAACACCTCCAATAGGAGAAACTTGGCACCATAACCTCATTCGTTGTACAATTGGATGCACCTGGAGCAGGGAGGTAGACTTGGATTCAAGGATGGATGGACACCCCTTATATGAAATGCGTTATTTTGACATATCTACCGCTAAAAACCAATTGTTTATTAATAACCATATTGCTATGCTACCACTGACCTGCATGTGAAGACTGCCCTGGGTCATCAGCCATGTCCCGGTTGCAGCCACAGTCCTAAAACAATTGTATAAAAGTTAGTAAAACAATACAAAATACTCTATAAGTACCTATATTTTTTAATTATAAAACTAACAATGCTGAGTCTGTATTTCAATGATATCAAAACTCATTACTTGTAAACCAGACAAATAACCAATGTTCCAGCTAAATGAAAATATAGAATACACGTATTTCCCATTTAATAAGAGAGGTAATCAATATGAAAAGGATAAAAATCTAATCATGACTATTGTTTATGTTTTTAATTCATGGAATGCGAAAAATCTACAATAACAATAAAATAAGAAACAGACAATGATCTCAAAAGTAAGGATAACAAGTAGTTTAGTAGAAGTGTTGCCCTGTAACATCCTCTTCCAGTAAAACCGTTATTTCCATGATTAGCCCTGAGCCCAAAGAAAATTTAAAAATACATAGTTTGTATTTTAGTATTGTGTACATAACTATGAGCACTTGACAAATCACAGTTATTTTGAAATCAGACAGTCATTTCAATTTTATTTATATGTATAGACTAGGAAATCGCCCTCGCTTCGCTTCAGGAAAAATAGTAAAAAAAATAATTAATTAATATAGCCTATGTCACCCGGTAATAGTGTAGCTTCCCAACAGTGAAAGAATTTTTCAAATCGATTCGGAAGTTTCGGAGCCTATTCAATGCAAACAATCAAATCTTTCCTCTTTATAATATTAGTATAGATGTATAGATAAAAGCAAAAAGTAGCACCATCTCTCTCTTTTACAAAATACATGAAATCAGATCAGGGTTGCTGCTACAGTCTTTTTTAATTTCTTGCAATAATTTTTGCTGCATTTGATTACCTTCTTTTTACTAACATATTATATAAGTTTCAAGAAATAATAAAAAGTAAACAGTAATTAGTTATACCAGTAAAGGATACTTTATTATATAATTATTTTCATTTTTTATCTGTCTTATTTTTAAATTACTTATTTAGATAGAAAGACACTGCAAGACTGTTTGCTAAATAAGTGTAAAAAATTAAACTTCACAAATGTTTTGTCCTTGTAGCTCAGCGGATTCCATACAGATGAAATTTATAAATTTCTTGATATTAAAATTCTACAGTGGTTGTTGCAGGTACTATTTTTAAATGTAAACATTAAGATTCCTGAAAGTGAGGCTACTTGTCAATACAATACAAAACAAAAATGTACTTTTGATAACACAAACATAGTTTTACTGTCTCAAAAATTATCATTCAGGTATATTACTAGAATTCTTTGTATCAAAACCACAGGCAGGATTATCCTTGAGGAGAGGGTTCCAATTATAGTGAAGCTCGAAGCATTATTAGCACTCATAAGTCTCATTACTGAGAAAGGTATTTAATTCTGAATGTGATTATGGTAATCCAGGGTGTCTTTAGAGGTCGCCAAAACCGGGACCCCTACTTCGAGGATTCACATAAGGTTTGTATTAACATTATGTCAATAGCCAATGAGGAAAAAGTAGCTAAGTGGAAACTAGTCAGGTGGAACAAAACATCTGGCAGCTGATTCAAGTGAGAGGGTCATAGCTAGCCAACCAAGCTTCACAGATAGAAAATAATACCTGTCATAATGTTAGTTAGGTACTTGAATGAGAATGAAAGATTTTTCTTGGATGGATGATTTTTCTGAGAAACCTCATCATAATATAATAAATACATGTAACTTTAAAGCTTGAGTCAAACCTAGGGAACAGCTGAGTTTGGGTGACCACTAGTAACAAAAATTTATTGAGTGTTCCGTGCTTTTGAGGGCACATAGAGCCATCTGTCCCAATTATTATCTTAATAAAGCAATTGTTAGGCCATGTCAGAAGAATATAAGCAGCGTAATCTTCCCGCACTTTGGTCTTCCACTAACCCCTTCACCAATCCACACTGCAGAAGTGTGAAGGAGTATGCTCTAGGCCTCCTCAAGAGAAGAGACCCATGATTACTAGTGGGCCATAAATAAGGTGAAGCCAATATATGTATTATACATACCGATGTTAGTCTAACATAAAAAAAAACATTGTCGTCTGTGAGTCACCAGAAGGGCCCACTGAAAATCAGCACCGTGGCAAACGCTACGGCAATACGCTGAGTGGGTACCATTCTCTGGCACAACGCACGCAAACATTGTATCGTAGTCCATAATTATGTTACCTTAATTATGTTGTGTGTGCCAGAAATAAATCTTTTCTTTCTTTCTTTCTTTTTTAACCTGAAGTACAATATACTTTTTAATGATGTGCTGAGGAGTTTCTTTAGGCTTTTCTTCTCCTCCACGACAAAGCACCTTCCGAAAAGCCAAAAAATGACGTGCATAAGTGTATCAGTGATACCTATATGAATAAAAAAAAAATATTTTGAATGTAGAAAGTATCTATGTATTTCCAAAGGATCCTATTTGTGATTATCTAAAAACTTCCAAGAGATAAAAATATTGCCTTACTTTTTTATAGCTGTTTCAGTTGTTCTTTAAGGCGATTATGACTGTAAATAGTTCATGAACACCTCAACAAAGATGCATGGCAATAGGATTCCAATTAAGTAAATACTAATTGTGATTCTATCACATGACACCACAGCTGGAGTTAGCTTTAGTTGCGCACTAATGCTCATAAACATCAAATTAAGTTTATAAAGCGGGGTAAAGGTCATGTTTTGTTTTGATGGATATGCATCAATTTCTAAGTTATTTATAAGTTGTTTATATCTGAGAGCAGACAATTATATTTTTCACTAAATATACGCACTGAAGCCAATAACAACGAGGCTTACAAATTTAAACATGCAACAATAAAATTTTCCTACCAGTAAACATGCAAAAATCACTACTAACCCGTTTCTAGCCCAGCTGGACTTCCAGGAACTTCACAGCAAGTTTCCCACAAACGACACTTTAATACAGCGAAAAACACGACACAAGTGGCACCATTATATCAAATTTAACACAGAACTGCACTTTAAACAACAATCACTGCTTTAATGACAAAAATTATCTGCAAAATTGCAAATACGACATGAAATGAATGTTTTGGCCTGATTTTTGACGTTTATACGCGATTTTGTATTTGGATGTCTGAAAATAATAATGCAGCCCGAGAGTTCATCATACGTTGCAAATGACCCAATTCTCAGTACCGTGATTGGCTAGCAAGATTTATATTCGTAATTCTGCTCGTATACACCAATGATAACATTGCGATTTTTTTCCACGCAATGAAAACAAATAATGACATCCATGACATAGCACAGAGTATATTATGACGTACATACGTAAAAGATACGTAAGGTTTTAAAACTTGCTATTAATTGTCTGTGTTATTTTAAAATTTGAATTAAAATACTATTGCACATAAAAAAGCTACAAGAACTTAATGCTTATTAACATTGCTAACACAGCATTTTCTTCCTACCAAAATGTGATTTTAAATTGTTCTAAATTGTTCAACTATTGTCCGTCTTGAGTTAGAAGTTGTATCTAGAGAGTAATATATCCATGACTTCCACAAAGGTTGCAATCCAGTTATACCATAAAATCCTTGGTTAACACAACATATCACAGAGTACCTAGGTATTTAAACACTACGATAACGGTGACAGAAAGGTAGTGTTTATGTAGTTCTATGGATGACAGTTGACTTTGTTTGATTTGTTTCTAAGTTATGACATTTGTCAGTTATCACTTGTCACTTCAGTCACTTGGTTGGTAGAAAATGCGATGGTAAATGGTAATCAAGTTTTAATATAATCAGAATAAAATTGAGTACCTACTGTCCAATCCATTGACTTGTATATAATTTGAGAATAGGGAGTGTGCTTTTTAGACTCGCTTCAACTAGGGATGGATAGCTCAGAGTTATAAACACTGTTCAGCATGAATGGTGACCAAAGTCCCGGCAGTCCCTTAGACCTCACTGATCGAGAACAAGCTGTTCTGATGGATCCGATTGACCACGAACGTGCCAGATACCCTTATTGTATTGTCTGGACACCCATTCCTGTTTTGACGTAAGTCGTAAATCACACAGCCGGCAGCAAGTTTTTTTTTTACACACTCGTAGCTCCACACTAGGATTCCCTGTGTCGTGGGTGCCATGGACAACACACAAAAACAAGAATACTCACACCCATATCGATAATAGAAATTCAAATTCATCATTCAAGTTTCCGCCTCGTTGGGAATCGAACCCAGGACCCTTGGCGCGACAATCTACCACGGTAACCACTATCTATCATGGTAACCACGTGCCACACAGTTCGTCAGAATGTTTGTTAGTGGACCTTTATGTTTGTAGATGTATCGTACTTGCCTTCATTAATCAACATAATATTTTAACAATGTTTTATGTTACAGTTGGATATTTCCATTTCTTGGCCATATGGGCATTTGTACTTCAAGCGGAGTGATAAGAGACTTTGCTGGCCCATACTTTGTTTCTGAAGATCTTATGGCATTTGGCAACCCAACCAAGTACTGGCAACTGTCACCACAACAGGCAAACAATGGGCAAGCTGGCTGGGACGCAGCCGTGGCTGAGGCATCTGAGATATACAAGAAAAGAATGGTAGGCATATTGCTACTCTTATTAATTTTATTTAAAGATTATTTATAGGACTTGTACTTATTGGGATTCCTACTTAGTTATTGTTATAATCTCATAGCATGTTGAGTAACAGTGAATGACATTACATAAATGGTGTACAAACAGTGCCAGCGCAAGAGCCACTGACACTGAAAATCAAAATCGAGCATTTTTTCCTTGAAAAAAATTAATGTGTTTTCTTATAACTGTTTTGTAATTTCAGCACATAATTTTCTATGACAACTGTCACTCACATGTGGCCAAGGCTCTTAACATTATGAGCTACAAGGGTTGCAAAAACTGGAACATGGTGAAGCTTGCCTTCTACATGATACCTTATTCCAAATATGTTAGGTGAGTTATCTTGTTTTTGAGTTTAATTATAATAATTTTTGCTTATGTTTTTGTATATGCTGAGACTTAAAATGCTAATTGAGCCAAAAAAACAGCTCTAAAAGCACTTTTACGACCCGGAAGTCGTATTGTAGCCATTATAAAAATGCGCACAATGCATTCTGACAATCACAAAGATCAAGTAAGGAAGTAACAATGTGACTATGACACAGAGACAACGGACCCCCACTTTGCGGGGTTCCTTTTTTCTCTCTAATAAAAGCAGCCACATAATCGAACTGACATTTTATTTCAGTTGTGTGTATTTTTTATGACGAGGGTCTACGCCCGAGCCTCCCCCCTCCCCCCCGCTTTTAACATAAACGAAACGAAATCGACGTTTTGGCCTTTCTGTAATAACCACATGTCTCATTCGCAATGTGAACATTTTACTGATGCCACTACGTGTTGTGAGTCTTTTTGCGCAATGAGGGTTTCCCAGCTTTGTTCAAAACAAATACACTTAATTAGTCTGACAAATTCATTAACAATGTGTTGATAAAGGCTTGCAAACAAATACCTACTTACCAAAGTAAGGCAATACTTTATGTGAACTTTTTTTTTCAGCTTTGGTGCTGTCTTAAAGACATGGTTACCATTTGCCATTGTTGTCGCCTTTCTGTGTGGCTTAGCTGCTACGATCTAACTTTTGTGAAATGGATAGTGTGGGAATTTCATGAGGCCATACCACCAAATGTATAAGACTGTGCGAGTTTGAAATCAGGTTATGGTTATTATCTCCTAGTATGGGTTTGGCGGAGCTGGCTCCCTGAATGATGTTATGGATCTCAATGATGTTGACAATTGTACACCACACGTGGTAAATAAAGTGCAGTAAAAACTGATTGCTTCTAGTTTCATACTCATTAATGTGTTTTACACAGATTTTCATGAAGGAAATTATTTTTGCATATTAATTATTTTTGCACACATGATCTGTTTGCCTTTTAGTGATTGTTTAAGTGTCTACAACACTTGTATTCATTGGCTAATACTACCACTATAGAATATAAAAAAACCGGTATCTATTTTTGTATTCAATTATTTATTAATAGAGGCAAAACATTTTCATTATATTGCATTCCATTATTCCATATTCAATGCTACAAACATTGCTTTACGATTGTACAAACTTCATTCAAGATCATTGTTGTCTAGATAAAAAGATAAAAGTCCATAAGAAAATTAATATTTAATTATCTCTAATCAGTACAAATGAGTGAATCATTGACTGACATCTGACCAACATGAGGAATGTCACTTTGTTATGTTTTATTTTGTGTTGTTGTGTTCTTTACATAATATATATAGTATAAATAAATAAAACTAAGATATCAACACTCGTATTACTTTATTTTGTATACTTAATTTCCTTATTTATGTACATTTCAACAAATGTCATAATCCTATTAACTACATGGGGAATTTATGATGAATTATCATTATGGTATGGTTCCATCCACATGGATCTTTCACACAGAATCATTACTATATTTTATTTTTCTTTTTTTAAATCAAAGTCTGTAATATTCATTAGCACATTCCTACATTATGTAATTCACTTATAATAGTTTTTGATGAAACAAACTATACCTACTGGTTTCATGATCTCATGTTTAGTAGTGAGAATTTGTGTATAAAATTTCATAGCTTTTCTGGCTGTATATCCTTTCAATTTTTACTTCACTTTAAATATTTTAAGTTTCAGTAACTTCAGTCCTTGTAAGACATTTTTAAACAGTATTTTTAAAATTTTAATGGTATGTAAGATTTTTAATTAGAATATTAATGAAATTTGAATAAAGCTAAAGATTCCTCTGACTTGTATTATGTACAATGAAATATTTGTAGTCATTGATTTTGTTACTGTAAGAAATTATATAATAAATTTAAAAAAAACTCACACTCCTATTGTACAATGAATTTTGGAACTTTAAATATTATTTCAATTGTGACATTTAAATAGTTTAAAATTATACTATTGATGTGAACAGTGTTTTAATTTTAGCTAATATCATAATTTATGATTTGAAAATGATTTTAAAGTAATACACTAGCTTCCATTTATTAACTGCATATTGCATAAGACATCTATAGAACACCTGTGTCTTCACTAATTGGATACAGTTGGAGGCTTACTATTGTTAATCATTACAACATGTTACATAATTATTGACAAGAACCCTTAACAGAATGTAATGATGGTTTTGAGAGTAACAGGCACATCTGCAACACTTGGAAAAACATTATTTTACACAAGTCCTATTTGGTAAACTGTCTTATGCCTTAACTCAAGAGTGACTAACGGTTACTTTAATCACTCCTTAGTAAAGAATCACCATAGAAATTCTGTACTAAGGATCGATTTAAGGGGTTACGTGTTAGGGGTTACTCAAAGTTTCATTGGAGCCAAACTCTGACAGCAAGAGCGATTTCCCTCACTAAGCTCTACCACCTGCTCGAACGTTTCTTCTTCATTTACAATCGAAAAGAGAAGGATGGAATGTAGAAGGGGAATATGTCTGTTGCTGGAACACACACACACCCATATATATATGTATATATATAAACACAAAGGATCTAGCTACTTATGAATTTTATACGTTGGATCTTGTAAACAACTTTAAATGCGTTTTTCTCGAAATCACATTTTTTAAGTCGGTAGTCACAATTACTGGAAAAGTATTCGACCAATATTCCTAAAATTTTGCATACTTCTTCTATATAGTATTCTCTCGGGGGTGAACAAAGGATTTTCTGTTTGGTGCATTACAACTTTACTTATATGACAAAATATATTGATTTTTTATGCCGAAAAACAATTTTTTAGCGCGAAACGCCGCCAAAAATTCAAATTTAATTTTTTTCACAAATCCTTCGTTCACCCCCGAGCTATACATGTATACTACAAGAAAAAAAACCTTTTTAAACGCTTTTATTTAGCTTCACTTCGGAGCATCAACGCATCAAATCTTCAATATTATGATCAAAATGCTACTCTATTTACACGGCAATAAGGTTATTAATCGCTTTTATATTTAGCTTCACTTCGGAGGATCAAAGGATCAAATCTTGTAACGTTAATTTGAATGACTTCCCTTTAATGAAAATTGATGAAATTTGGCAGACATGTGTATTTCCGATGACAATACACGAAAATCATATTTTAAACTAATTTTCATTGTTTATTTGTTGTTAAATTAAAAAAAACGATTTTCAGACTTTAGACGCATAATTCTCTATGTTCTATTTTACGTAGAGACTTGAAATTTTCACAACTTGTAGCTAATTTTATAAACTAAACATTGAAATAAAAGCGTTTAAAAAAAAAATTTTTTTTGTATTCAACTTATTTTTGATTCAGATAAATCTAAAGCAAGATATCGTGCCTACCGCATTTTCAAGAAGTTTTTTAAAAATAGCCACCAGAGGGTCAATTTTTATGATTTGTAAACAAAAATTTCACAAAATAGTGTTCAAATGTTACTTATTATAATAAACAATAGTTCGAATATTATAGTATTTTCTACACCATAAAAAAATTTCGAAACTTTAGTTATTTTTGACCCACGTAACCCCTTAAGTGCCCATTAGTGACTTGAATTGGGGCATTAATGTATTTTTATCGTAATTTTTAAATTAAAAACAAGGCTGACAGAAAATGATTATTTTGGTTTCTTTAACTAAAGACATAATAATAGATTGATGACAAAGCTAATTTCTGTTTACTGTTAACTTTTTTGTTAGTTAATTTTTTATATCTAATATATAAAATTCTCGTGTCACAGTTTTCGTTGCCATACTCCTCCGAAACGGCTTGACCGATTTTGATGAAATTTTTTGTGCTTATCCGGTATCTATGAGAATCGGCCAACATCTATTTTTCATCCCCCTAAATGTTAGGGGTAGTCCACCCCTAAATTTTATTTTTATTTTTTAGACAAAATTTTTAATTTCTATTTTTTTATGATACAACATACAAAAATACATACAATCCTAAATTTTCACCCTTCTATCACCAACCCTTATTTTTTAATAGTCATTTTAGTAATTTAATCATTTTTCATCCCGCTCGATAACTGATCAATTGTTAGGCGATACGAGTACGCCGGGTCAGCTAGTCTAATATATAAAATTCTCGTGTCACAGTTTTCGTTGCCATACTCCTCCGAAACGGCTTGACCGATTTTGATGAAATTTTTTGTGCTTATCCGGTATCTATGAGAATCGGCCAACATCTATTTTTCATCCCCCTAAATGTTAGGGGTAGTCCACCCCTAAATTTTTTTATTTATTTTTTAGACAAAATTTTTAATTTCTATTTTTTTATGATACAACATACAAAAATACATAAAGCAAAGCAAAAGCAAAGCAACAACCCATAATTGTCCCACTGCTGGGCTCGGGTCTCCTCTCACAATGTGAGGGGTACAGGCCATAGTCTACCACGCTGGCCAAGTGCGGGTTGGTAGACTTCACACACCTTTGAGAACATTATGGAGAACTCTCCGGTGTGCAGGTTTCCTCACGATGTTTTCCTTCACCGAAGCAAGTGATAATTAACTTGTAATACGCACATAATATTTGAAAATTAGAGGTGCGTGCCAGGATTTGAACCCGGGCCCCCGCGTTCGGGAGACCAACGTTCTAACCACTAGGCTATCACTGCTTCACAGAAATACATACAATCCTCAATTTTCACCCTTCTACGATCAACCCTTATTTTTTAATAGCCATTTTAGTAATTTAATCATTTTTCCTCTCCGGTCGAAAACTGATCAATTGTTAGGCGATACGAAGTGCGCTGGGTCAGCTAGTTCCAATATAAAATAGTGCTTACCAAATAAGACTTCTTACAGACAGCTTGAAATAAGTTAGAGTTTAAGGGGGGTTATTATCACATCATTTATATTTATCACTAAACTAACGAAAATATTATGACTGCCATTATTTATAGGTATTTATCACTAAAGTAAAGAAAATATTGACTGCCATTATTTATAGGTTTACTGATCAATGTACATAATTGAGACAAAGACTTACAAACATAATTTTATAAAAGATATCTGTCTTAATATTAATTTACATTTCACTTACAACACTCTTTTCTAAAGAGAAATCGTAGTCATAGCTACTCATATTAATTCTGTTGGTGAGAAACGCCAGGAAATCCCCGATCTCCGTTGCGTATGCGTCTTTGTTTTTGGACATCTGCAGCTCGCGTGACATGGTGAACGGGACTCCTTGAAGATAATGAAAGGTCTGGTCTATCGTATTCCGCTTAGGAACGGGCGCGATAGGCGCTGGTCTCAGCGGGTATTGCACCCCACTAATATTAGGATACAGCGGTCCGCTGTTGTTCGTTTGATCAACGATTACAAATCCGTCGTCTGGTTTAGGACCAGGTATCGGAGGCACATCATCCTCCACTGGAGATGATTTCCGTTTCCCAAAGAATGATGAAAACATAGTTTCTATATATTGGGTTTAATTATTCAAAGAGAGCAATGTATTTAATTTAGCCACACAAGCGATATCACCACGTTGAGCAATATATATACTATCAATGAATCATAATCACAAGTAAAGTATGAAAATTACAAACAAACAAAACAATTTCAATTTTCACAAAGCAAATTACATTCGTCTCTGAAGTGACACTTCAGAGTTCTGACAGGTGTCAGGTAGTGACAGTGAAGTGAAGTGACAACCACGGATGTATTACAAACTGGATATGTATCTTTGTAGAGATACCTGTGGATGGATGTCGTCAAAACCTAAGGACCATTTTTAAGGACTATAGATAACATGGACAAAATACAAAAATGGTAATTCGTTATGACGTCATTGATCTTCAGGTACATCTGCAAAGTTATGTATCCAGTTAGAGTAATACATCCATGGTAATGTTAAGTACAGACATAGATGTTCTATAAAACGTAGTGATTAAGTACTCTGTGGTTCTAAATCTATGACGTAGTGTTTAAGTACTCTGTGAAGTATGATATAAAATTAGGGTTCGAAGTATCGGCCTCTGGTATCGATACCGAGTACTCGTGTGGTATCGATGGGTAAGGTATCGATACCAAAAAAGTATCGGTTCTGAAGTATCGATACTACTCAGTATCGAGTACCTACTCACGAGGATTTTTTGAACGAAGTTCCTTATCGCGCGTTGTGAAAGGGGGTTAGACGGAAAATTATGACACTTTTTGATTTTACGAATGACGACACTTTTTTTGAAGTGATTCAGTAAGTTTTACAGAGATGGCGCTGTACTGTACAACTTTCTGAATCACGCTAGCGTGATCCAGAGAGTTTTGGCGCTGTACAAACTGCGTAACTATATAAGGTAAATGAAACTAAGTATCCAGAGCGAATTCAAAAAAATTAATAGTTTCCTTGAACTTACGTATGTTACAAGTATAAGTTGATAGCGTGATTCAGAATTAATTTACTACCGCCATCTATCCGCAACTAACCAAACTAAATATCTTAAGTCTGAACAGGCGCTGTACAACAATACAATACTTAAATCGAAAGGAAATTCGTTCCATCTGGGTGTCCCTTGACACCTCTCATGTTTTTTTTAATGCCTTGTGTAGGCAAGCGAGCAGACGAGTCACCTGATGGTAAGTGATCATCGAAGCCCATGGACATAGTAACACCGGGGGCGTCACCAATGCGTTGCCGGCCACGAAGAAAACAATAGACCCGCTTCTTGAAGGACCCCATGTCATAGTTTGGAGGGAACACCCAAGCAGGAAGTTCGTTCCACAGTTTACACGTGCGAGGTAGAAAACTACGCGAGAACCGAACTGTGGACGAAAACCAGGTATCCAGGTGGTGTTGATGGAACCTGGTACATCGAGATGTGACGAAATTTAACCGCAGGGATTAAACCAAACAGTTCTTCAGAACATTATACAGGCAGTAGAACACGCAGAGTGAGCTTACATCTCTCCTCAACTCGAGCGAATCCAGACCGTCTGTATGTTTGGGATCGTCAACAAGACGAATGGCTCACCGTTGAATTCGGTTGAACGGATCCACTTGGCAAGCTGGGGCTCCGGCCCAAAGGTGGGAGCAGTACTCCATGTGTAGCCGAATTTGTGCCTTATAGAGCATTAGTCTATGCTTAGACGTGAAGTACTGCTTAGCTCTGTTGAGCACTCCCAATTTTCTTCCAGCTAGTTTAGCCTTACTAACCAAGTGGTCCCGAAACTGAACTTCATTTGAACTTCATTCATTCAGAGCTAAAAAAAAGGTCGTTGACAGTGAATTTCATGTCCCGATGACACTTTCTGTTTAGTCCGAGCGCTAAAACGGGCCACAGTTGATCTTTTTCCATATGAAAATACTGAAAAGTACTCAGTATTTTAAAAGTACTCGATACCGTCGTTTCATATGAGTACTTGCGAGTAATTACCAGGTACGAGTATCGAGTACTCAGTATCGAGTATCGCGAACAAAAGTATCGATACCTACTCAGTATCGAAAGTATCGTTCGAACCCTATATAAAATATTTTGTTGTCAATCAGTTTGTGAGTTTGGCGCTATACCGTAATGAAATGTATTTTGTGAAAAATATTGTGTTTGAGGCTGAAATTTGAAGTTATAGAATGAAAATGCCTGCATTTTTAAAGTATATTGACATGGAAAACTTTAAGTCCTATCAGGGCCAGCATCGGATAGGACCTCTGAAGTCATTCACTGCTGTAGTGGGACCTAATGGTTCAGGTAAACTTGAAAGTTTTCATTTTACTGGGGGATATTAATACATTGCTTTGTTTTTGAATATTTTATTTTTAAATTTACAGCAAATATATCTCACATTCCAATGGCTATGATAATGATTTAAGATTCTATTGCCGCGGTTTCATGTTTACAATCATTGTTGGCGTAGTACACCTTACGCATACCGCAGTTTTAGTTTCACGCGGTCACAATCGTCATGTGTTTGTTCCAGGCAAGTCTAACTTCATGGATGCTGTGAGTTTTGTGATGGGTGAAAAGACTTCCCTGCTACGAGTGAAACGGCTGAGTGACTTGATCCATGGAGCTTCCATTAACAAACCCGTGTCGAGAAGGTATAAACTGTTTTTACATTTGCTTACACACTCATGTATGTCCCATAAATAAGATTTTGGAAACCCTTAAAGATACATTGTATTGCCTATCTGGAGCTGAATTGGTTATCACTAAAATAGGAACTTAATTTTTATCTTAATAGCCAGCAAACTAGTAAATGGGCATCTTAAGTCCAGTGGTCACACTTGTGAGTATTTCCTAGCAATCACAGATTTTCTGCCTGCACATTATAGTCATTAATATCATCATGGTTACAGTAAAACCATAATACTAAGCATGGCACTGCCAATGTTGTTTCCCAGCCAATAAGTTGTAAACCTGCTTAATTAATATTTTTAGTATAGGCAGAAGCGGAGGCCCTTCTAATATTTTCAAATATTATTGTATCCCTGTCTAAATAAATATTTCATATAATTTTGGTTTCCAGATTCATAATTGTTAAGAGTTCACTGTTCATTCATATGAAATTTGAATAATGACATAGTCTGTTATTGTGAATCTAATATATAAGTGATGTTTTTCAGTGCTTCAGTAACAGCCACGTTTGTATTAGAGGATATGACTGAGAAGCAGTTCCAAAGATCAGTCATTGGGCAGTCCTCGGATCACAAAATTGATGGACAGGTATGAATGTTTTGTATTTTTTATATTTAATCATTTGCATTAAATTGGCAATGATATATTATACCATCACCACCATCACCATTGCACATAAGGATACATAAAATCTTTTTCATCCGAGTCCTATTTGATAAACAAAAAACAGTCATACAGAAATCTTACTAATTTCATGACATGCACACTCTTTGAGTGACCTGTTATGTTTGTCCAAACCTCTTTAAACTGATCGCAATATATCAATGACATTTTGATACCTCGGACCTCCAGTTTGTTTTTGATCATAATGACATGAAAGGTTGCCCTCCCATGGAAAATGCTTGCCAACAAATATCTGTTAATTATCCAAGCTGGCAACGTAGCAAGTAACAAGCATGGCAGTCATCATTAATTAATTAAAAACTGCCAGTTGATAGCTCATATATTTTCACGACATTTTCTGAATTTTCGATTTATTAACAAATTAATAATGCTATACTCAAAATTATCTAAGAACGCATTAATGATAGCTGCCATTTATTAATATGAACCAACCTTGTACTTACGTCTTTGAGCAATTTGGAATCATTATTTAATTGACATGAATAGTTGGTTACTTACGAACAAAGGATTTTGCCAAAATTTGTTAAAAATCCCTATTCGTATTGTATCGTATTCGTATTGACGTTATTTATAAATCATATTAAACGTTATAATCTAGTAAAAATCCCATCACATCATAATTTATGCAAAATTGAATAAAAAAATAAGGCGTCGAATCAATGTTATATGAAGATGACAAAATCTACACTGACGTTAAGTGATGTGACGGCATGAAGCCACTTATAAAACCATAATAATCGATACATTACTATAATCGAAACTTAAAATAAAAATGAATTTATTTTATTTCATTCTTTGTGTTTAACAATTAAACAATTTAATTTCTTCTCTTCTATAAGAACATGACCAAAAGTGTTTATTACGATAGAATAAACACTTTAGAATATTCGTTATTCAACCGAAACCCAAATTTCATACGCTGGATGCGGCGCGGACGAATTAACAGTGAGTTTTTTAGGAAAAAAATATTTTATTATAGTCGTAAATACATAATTATTGAGCGTATAGGTATGGTAAAGTAACTTAAGTAGCTCAATGGAGGCAGTATCATTCCAGTTACTTGTGGATATCTGAATGTTTCGGTTTTTAGAATTTACAATTTAATTATTGAATCGATTAGAAAGTCTTACAATTTTGAATCGATTGGTTGCAAAAATTGGTTCTTTCGTGAATCGATTTTTTTTGTACATCTCTAGTGTCACTGCGATGACTAACGACAAATATGCATTCTTAGTTCGTGGGGACTATAAATTATTACATAATATGACAAATTAGTTAAAATTAGTAATAAAAAGTTGTTATTGTTAATAATAAAATTTGACCTACTAAAACAGCATGGTATTTTAGCAGCAGTGATAGCCTAGTGGTTAGAACGTTGGTCTCCCGAACGCGGGGGCCCGGGTTCAAATCCTGGCACGCACCTCTAATTTTCAAATATTATGTGCGTATTACAAGTTAATTTATCACTTGCTTCGGTGAAGGAAAACATCGTGAGGAAACCTGTACACCTGAGAGTTCTCCATAATGTTCTCAAAGGTGTGTGAAGTCTACCAATCCGCACTTGGCCAGCGTGGTAGACTATGGCCTGTACCCCTCACATTGTGAGAGGAGACCCTGAGCCCAGCAGTGGGACAATTATGGGTTGTTGCTTTGCTTTTTTTTTTATGTGAAGAAAGCGGAAAACAAAATGATCAGCTTGATGAGAATACATGTTTCAGAATCCGAATGAACTAAACATGAATCTGAAGAATTTGTTGAAATTTTTTTTCAACATTTTCTTGTATCATTTATTTATGAAATATGAAAGATTTAATATAAAATGAATTTTTTAAGTATGATGCTATTAATATTATTTGTTTTATAATAATTTATCGTTTATGGTAACAGTTAATCGGATTTTAATTCGGTAGTTCCAAACCCTATTCGTCGTAATAATTGTCTAGGGTCTGCCATATTTGTTAACTAGTTAGGACTGGACTAAAAAAATGGACTATACCTATAGAGTAATGAATACAATCAACTATTATTTTATTGATATTGCTCTCCTATCTCTTTGAAGTCTTTTGTGTTTCATAAAAGTAAATTTATCAGTTTAAATAATAGTACAACCCTTATAACCCTAACTTTACTACAAAGGTAAGATATATATTATGTAAATAACAGTGTCTGCCACATTGTACAATGCAGAGTTTTTTTATTCCAGACAGTATCAGTGAGCACATACTTAGCAGAGCTGGAGAAGTTGGGCATCAATGTCAAGGCCAAGAACTTCCTGGTGTTCCAGGGTGCGGTGGAGAGCATTGCCATGAAAAACCCCAAGGAAAGAACTGCTCTTTTTGAGGAAATAAGTAGGTATGTATGTTATGATTACTAAAATTATTATGATAAAAGTTACTATGGGCACACTAGTATATCATACTACTGATGGACATTATGTTCATGTTACACAATACATAGGATAGTGCTTATATATTTCTATAATAGCTGTTATTTGTTTATTGAAGTGTAAAATACAGTGACAATGATTATTATAATGTAATATTAGTTGTTTCTGTTACCTGTAGTAAGGATAGATAGATTATAGAACCCAGGTGTAAATCATTGGGCATGGTTTCCTTAGTTCTGGTGTACTGAAGGAGGCATACGAAGCTTGTCGAGCGGAAGTGAACCGAGCTGACGAGGAGGCTCAGTTCTCCTACCAGAAGAAGAAAGGCGTGGCCGCAGAGCGCAAGGAGGCCAAGTTTGAGAAAGAAGAGGCTGAGAAGTACACAAGATTGAAGGAGGAACTGGTAAATGGGTCACTTGTATAGTTAAATGTCACATGTCAAACAGGTTTCATCATGTAGTGAGGCTCCGCGATCGATGCTAACGTCACCACCGGTAGCACACGACAAGCTATTTACACAACGTTTCATGGATTTTAACTGCCTAAGAGCCTGAGTGTAGGCTATATTATACGGCTTTTGTGATATTAGTTTATTTATTTCTTCTCCTTAATCATCAACAAACAAACAGACTGGAAACTGTTTTCCAATCAGTCCACTGTGAAATGCCCCTTCATCTTCTCTGTATAAAATCTATATAAAAGAATGTAATTATTTTATAGCAACAACAAAAAGTGGAGCTGCAACTTTTCCATCTATACCACAATGAAAAGGAGATACAGTCGTGCGAGGAGGAGTTGCTGCACAAGCAACAGGAACTCACTAAAGTGGAAAAGAAGCGACAGAAAGCAGAGGATGCTCTGAAAGAGAAGAAGAAAGAAGCGGGCACTGCTCAGAGAGAAGTGGCTAAGATTGAACAGGAAATCAGGGAAGTGGTAAGTGTCTGTGCTAATGAGGTGATGTATTTAATGATGAAGCATAATTTTCTACCAACATCCACTATTTTGTGATGGGATTGTGCATTTTTAACAACAACAGGAAGCCGAAATATCGAAAAAGCGACCGACGTTCATCAAAGCGAAGGAGCGGGTGACCCACACACAAAAGAAGCTGGAGAGCGCAGTCAAGACCCTAGAACAAGCTCGGAAGGCTCACGAAGCACATCAAGCAGATATCAGGTATGATTTCAATATTCGTCTGTTAGTATCAGAGTGAAGAGTGATGTTACCATAAAGTGATCAGCAAATGATGGTTGACTGTGAACCAGGAAACTGGAAGAGGAGCTCCGGCAGATAGAGGAGGAGAAGGCGGCGTGGGAGCAGACCGTCGTGGGCACTAACCACACGCGCGCCGATGTACATCTCGAGGAGGCTCAGGTTAGTTACTCGTTTTCAAACATTCATTATTATGTTCTAATACATATATTGTTTAGAAGAACGATGAAAACAGATTTATTTATTGAGAAAATTTGGAGGGTTTTTATAATTTATAAACAAAGTGATCTTAATATTAGTCTTAGAGCCAACGTGTCATAAAAATATTCTTAATAATTCACACCATTGTGCAGCTGAATAACTGAGGAGAATAGTAGTATAATGTATAATATAAGTAGTATGATGTCATCAAGTGTGTGTTTGTTAGATCCGCGAGTACGAGGAGCTGAAGATGGAGGCGTCGCGGCAAGCGGCGCGCTACCTGCAGGAGCTGGACTCGGTGAACCGCGAGCAGAAGGCCGACCAGGACCGGCTGGACAACGAGATGCGGCGCAAGGGCGAGCTGGAGAACAAGCACCGGCAGAAGGGGCACGAGCGCACCGAGGCGACGAAGCGCGTGGAGAAGCTGAACGAGCACATCCGCAGCTCGGAGCAGGCGCTGGAGGAGCAGAAGCGGCTGCGCGCCGAGCTGCAGGCGGACGTGGGCTCGTGCCGCGGGCGCGCCGCCGCGCTGCAGGCCGCGCTCGAGGAGGTGGCGGCGCAGCTGGGCGACGCGCGCGTCGACAAGCACGAGGAGGCGCGCCGCCGCAAGAAGCAGGAGATCGTCGAGAGCTTCAAGCGCGAGATCCCCGGCGTGTACGACCGCATGATCAACATGTGCCAGCCCACGCACAAGCGGTACAACGTCGCCATCACCAAGGTGCTCGGCAAGTACATGGAGGCCATCGTGGTGGACACCGAGCGCACGGCGCGCCGCTGCATCCAGGTGCTCAAGGAGCGCATGCTGGAGCCCGAGACCTTCCTGCCGCTCGACTACATCCAGGCCAAGCCACTGCGCGAGAGGCTCCGGTGAGTGCTGCACTCCTGTCGGGCGCGGTCGGTACTTGGATGGGTGATCGCTAGTGGCAAAAATTTCTCAGAACGTTTCCGTATTTCGGAGAGCACGTAATTCCTTCGGTCCCGGTTGTTATTGTAAGAAAACAGTCGTTAAGCTATGCCGGAGACACTCGGGTCGGCTACTAATCCCTCCACCAATCTGCACTGGAGCAGCATGGTCTAGAGTTTCTCCTCTTGAGGAGCAAGAGGAGAAATTTATGCTCAGTAGTAGGCCATTAATGGGTTGAATCCAACACCTTATATGAATTAATACTTGCTTACATGAAAGGCTATTCTTTTTACGTGTTTTGGCTAGTGTCGGACAGATGTAAAAAAGTGTGACCGCTGCTTATTTCATCACCAACAGCTTGAGGTTAAACAGGTGTTTGTTCACCATCTAGAGAGTGAGTATGAGATGATAATAACTAAATAACGGTGCGTGATGCGTGGTGTCCGCAGCGACATAAAGGAGCCGAAGAACGTGAAGCTGCTGTTCGACGTGCTGCGCTTCGAGCCGGCCGCCATCCACCGCGCCGTGCTGTTCGTCACCAACAACGCGCTGGTCTGCGAGACGCCCGAGGACGCGTCGCGCGTCGCGTACGACCTCGACCGCAACAAGAACAGCCGCTACGACGTCAGTATACACACACACATACAGACACACACACACACACAAACACTCTCGCACACGCACGCACGCACGCACACTTGATTGTTACCTACTGAAATTAGTTGATGATATAACGAATGTTTTTCTTTGCAGGCTTTAGCGTTAGATGGAACATTCTATCAGAAGTCCGGCATTATATCGGGCGGCTCGCTGGACCTGGCGCGCAAGGCCAAGCGATGGGATGAGAAGCACCTGTCGCAACTTAAAGCTAAAAAGGTAAAAAACGCTTGACGAAGATTTAAATGTCGCTATGTCACTAAAATTTAGACAGTATTAATAATTACGGTACAATCTTATGTATGGCGGTATTTATAGCAACTTTTAGGAGCTAAGTTATTGTTCGAAAATACGATGTGTAGTGGCGATAATATGTACTACATGGATATTTCAGGAAAAACTGACGGAGGAGCTCCGCGAGTCGATGAAGAAGTCTCGCAAGGAGTCGGAGCTGACGACGGTGGACTCGCAGATCCGCGGGCTGGAGTCGCGGCTCAAGTACGCGCTCACCGACAGGGACACCACGGTGCGGTACCACTTGCTATGATGACAGTAGGCGATACCGGAAGCGGAGACGGAACACAGATTACACATAGAATCCAGAGCGGAGGTGATGCGGTGCGGTGCGGAGGCGGGCTGCCGTCTCGACATTACAGACCAAAGCAATGCGTACACTTCCACACCGGTACCGCACCGCTTCCGCTCCCGTGCTAATGTGTAAATAACAGTGATTTAGAATCCTTCACTAACATTAATTTAAACAATGTCAAGTGGGGTAGGATTCACACTGCACACATAAATCGAATGTAGAACAATATGAGACATTGACACTGGCGTCCTATTGACTTCAATAGTTTAATTTTTTTTTTTTTTTTTTTACTTAAAATAAGTTAATGCTTGACCACAATCCCACCTGATGGTAAGTGGAGATGTGGTCCAGGGTGGTGAGCGCACTAACTTAATAGAAGCCTATTCACTCTTTTTTTGAAGTCATCCACGTCATAGGTGGGCGGGAACGCAGACGCAGGCAAGCTGTTCCAATCCTTAGCGGTGCGCATAATGAATGACGATGCAAACCGCGACGTCCGTACCGGCGGGATATCAACGACGTAAGGGTGGATACCCGCCGTGCGTCGTGTCGTTCGATGGTGGAACGGGGAAGGGGGAATCAATTCAAATAATTCCTGCGCACATTCACCAAAATGTGCCCTATAGAAAACCGAGAGGCTGGCTACTCTGCGCCTGTGCTTGAGACTTTGCAAACTGGTCTCAACCAGATCTGGGTCACCAATGAGCCTCTTCGCACGCCTCTCCATCGAATCCAAAGCAGAAAGGTGACATTTGGCTGCACCTGCCCAAATGTGAGAACAGTACTCCACACATGGCCGAACCTGAGCTTTGTACAAGGTTAAAAGTTGCCTCGGTGTGAAGTACCGCCGCACCTTCGCAAGGACGCCAAGTTTCCTTGCACCTGCTTTAGCTTTGGATTCGATGAACTGCCCAAAGTTGAGCTTGGACGATATCTCAACTCCTAACAACTGAAGGCAGTCGGTATAGTCCAAGGACACATTCTGGAAAGTAGGAGCCAAGGTGAACGGGCTCCTTTTGGCGGTGAAGAGACACGTCTGTGTTTTAGTGGCGTTGAATCTCACAAGATTGGCTTCGCCCCACTCGGACACAGCCCGCAGTGTGAGATTCACACGTTCCACCATGGCCTCTCTTTCCGACTGAATTTCGTGCCTACTGGCCCTGGAACTCGGTAGATATCTCTCTACCACTGTGCTATCATCTGCGTACCCATATATACCGGGCAAGAGCAGGTCATTAATGTGTAGCAAGAATAGAGTGGCGGAGAGAACGGACCCCTGAGGAACTCCGGCATTTGTAGTCATCGTTTCTGATGATCTACCATCGATAACAACCCGGAAAGACCGGTCGCTCAGGAAGTCCTCTACCCAGTTTATAAGGCCAGGGGATATGCCGTAAGCTGGAAGCTTGCTCAAAAGGCTAGCGTGCCAAACCTTATCGAAGGCCTTCGAGACGTCAAGGGAGACAGCAAGGGCCTCCCCATTATTCTCAAGGGCCTCGCCCCATATGTGCGTGGCATACGCTAGAAGATCCCCTGTTGACCGGTCTCGGCGAAACCCGTACTGCCGGTCACTAAGGAGATCATTTCGCTCTAGGTATGCCATGAGGCGCCTATTCAATGTACGTTCCATAATCTTGCAGAGTATGGAGGTAATTGAGATAGGCCGATAGTTAGAGGGGTCAGCACGGCTGCCTTTCTTAGGCACGGGCTGCACGTTGGCAAGCTTCCAGGACTTAGGCACTGATCCAGTCTCAATTGAGAGCCGAAACAGACGCGTCAGCACAGGAGACAACTCGGGTGCACAAGCCTTTAGCACAACCGCTGGAATTCCATCAGGTCCACTGGCTTTATTCACGTCTAGACACCGCAAAGTTTTGAGAACCTCTTTGTTAGTGATGCGGACTTCTGGCATGAAAGTACCGCGGTGAGGTATTACAGGTGGTACGTTGTTGCCGGCATCTAGACGTGAATTTTCGGCAAAAAGAGATGCGAACAAGTCAGCTTTCTCTTTAGCCGTGTGTGCCAGGGAGCCATCCGGTTTTACCAGTGGAGGCAGTGTAGGCCGACAGAAGTTAGTCTCAACCGCTTTGGCGAGTGACCAAAAAGCTCACTCGCTGCTCCACTGCCACACGTTTAATAATGACAAAAAATGTTATTCCAGATGAAGCAAATCAAGGCACTAGACGCTGAACTCGCAGAGTTGGAGCGTAAGATCGAGACTTTTGGGGTGAGTTTTTGTTACAACTGTTGTTACAATTTGTACACTGTTAGCTATATTTTAATGTGTGTTTGTATGGTGTGCGACAGCCGCAAGTGGAGGAGATCGAGCACACGATCCACGCGCGCGACCTGAAGATCCAGGAGATCAAGGAGAACATGAACAACGTGGAGGACGTGGTGTTCCGCGGCTTCTGCCGGGACATCGGCGTCGCCAACATCAGGTCAGACCTATATTTACCTTCGTGTGCGTAAATGTGTAAAGAATGAAGTCAACCTTGAGCTATTTGCTGTCGTATACGGACGGTGTGAGGGTCGGTCTGCTTCACTTAAGTCGAGGCTTATACTGTTTATGAAAGTTAATTGTAAATTTAACTACGTATTGTGTGCGTGTAGGCAGTACGAGGAGCGCGAGCTGCGCGCGCAGCAGGAGCGCGCGAAGCGGCGCATGGAGTTCGAGGCGCAGATCGACCGCATCGCCTCCAACCTCGAGTTCGAGCGCTCGCGCGACACGCAGAGTGAGTCGACCACCAAATGAGCGATAACGTCAACAATTTCATAGATCCACAGAAGAAATAATACTACTTATAATAAGTACAGAAGGTTAACTCCGCAAAATCATTTAAATAAATAGCGACTGTAGCTCCAACGCAATAAAGTGTAATTCAGCTCGCACAGCGCTAATCAAAAACGTGTAATAAGTCGCTTTCCTTTCTAACACTATCGCTTATCCTTTCTGGCAGTGTCAGGGTTATCTCTTTTGAAAGAATAAAATTAATCTGAAAGTTTAGTAACAATATGTGTCATGTCATAGCTAAAATGCGGAGTGCGCCAGGACTGATAGATCCTACTATTAAAAATGTGAAAGTTTTATAGACATTTGTTACTCTTTCACGCAAAAACTACTGGACGGATTTTCATGTTTCTGATGTGGAATAGGGTAATTATTAGCCGCAATCCGTAAAACGCGGGCAGAGCGCTAGTGTAGTCTAATTTTTTTTTTTTTTTTTTTTTTTTTTTTTAATTTATTTATTTACCAACAAACATAACTCGTTTATAATCATACCCGCCAAACCGTTGAAACAGTTTGTAGGCGGAGACTGAACGCTCTTAACATTACAATAGTGAGAGTAGTACATACTTGTTTGCTAACTCTTATAATTCTTATTAACTCTGTTTACTTATAAACTCATATACTATTATATACATGTTACACATATATATATATTTATTTAATTAAGAAATGCAAATAAACATATCTATACTATAGTAAAACTCAAAACACTTGAACGGAATTCGATGAAACTTGGTAAAGTTGTTACTGATACCCTGGGTCATATTTTAAACAACTTTTCATCCCGGTACATTAAAAGGCTTCCCGGGAAAACAGGACAAAAATTTGAAAAAGTTAAAACATAATTTCCGTATACAAAGCTGCTGGCAATAGCTAGTTATCTTATATGTGTATATAAATAGTAATAATGCATGGGTGTATGCATATTTACATTTCTTAACCAAACATTCTAATTAAATACCCATTTACATCCATCAAGTTATAGCCTCTAAATAATACTCATGTAGTTTCTTTTTAGCAAAAAGCCGAGACTTAATAGTATTTACGTCAAATGGAATATTGTTACATATATGTGGCACAGTGTATGCGCGGATGCGCTTGCCATAATAGTTATTTGTTTTCGGCTTATGGTATTTAATGCGCTTTGTAGTTCGCGGTGGGCACCTACGGGTGATAGTTTTTAACAAATTAGTCCTGAAATAATTTTCCTTAATTATAGTTACTTTTATTTTACATTCAATTGGTAGTGTATTGCAGATTTTAAACAGTTGATTATAATTTTGTTTACATGTTTCCTTTTTCTTTTTATCAGTGAGATGTTTTAGAAATTTTATTTGTAATTTTTTTATTTTTTCTAAATGACTTTTGAATGTACACCCGTAGCTGCTCAGCCCATAACCTATTATTGACTCGACGAGAGCGTAATAAACGCAATACAAGGTTCCTCTGTCAAGCTTTCTTTTTAAATAATAAAATTGACATAAAACTGACCTTAACCTTGAACATACCATTTCTATGTGCTGCCGCCAAGACATGGTATTATCCACAACTAAGCCTAAATACTTATATTCGGTAACCCATTCAATCTCCTTACATTGACACTTGCTGTGGTCTTGGTGGTAACATTCAAAAGAGTGACCTATTATGTTTAACGTCCTGTTATTATCATACCTATTAATATATGGCGAACAAATATGCATGCATTTAGTTTTGCTTATATTTATAATTAAACCATTATCGTGTGCCCATTTGCAGACATTGTCAAAATCAGTTTGTACATTTAGTATTGCATTATCCAGATTCCTGTCTGCGTACATAAGACAGGTGTCATCCGCATACATATACATAGTGCAATTTTTGACCACATTACACAAGCTATTTACATGCATCACATAGCCAATAGGGCCATATACTGATCCGGTCGGTACACCGTATATTAAGTTTTCCGATGCACCAATCGTTCCAGCAACTGATACTCTCAGACGTCTGTTATACAAATAATTTTCGAAAAAATTCTTGACTGGTCCTCGTATGCCACACTCATCCATTGCCCGAAGCAAGATAGAATGGTCCAAGGTATCGAAGGCTTTTCGAAAATCGATATATAACACAATAACATGTTTTTTATTATGCAAATTTTCGTTTATATAGTCAGAAAAACAAGCAAGTGCCGAGGTAGTGCTCCTGTTTGCGCGAAAGCCATGTTGAGCATCTGTCAAAATATTAGTACTCTCGAGATACTTACTCACTTGTGATACTATAACTTTTTCTGTTATTATATTTATTACGGATAAAATGCGACCAATGGTCTTGTCCAAGTCGGATTACTCGAGCGCAAGGTCTATTATTGTCCGATAGGCTGAGACGGGTGTGTTGTGTGTGTGCAGAGAACGTGACGCGGTGGGAGCGCACGGTGCAGGACGGCGAGGACGAGCTGGAGGCGGGGCGGCAGGCCGAGGCCAAGCAGCGGCAAGACGTGGACCGCGAGCTGCGCCGCGCGGAGGCGCTCAAGGCCGACCGCCAGGCGGCGCGCGCGCGCCTCGACCAGGCCGAGGCCGCCGTCACCAACGTATGTTATTGTTATTGGCTATGATGGAGCTGTTATCCGGCTCGAAGGACCATTGGCTTGACATTGAGTTACCATTGTAAGAGCTACAGGTCAATTAAAATTATTTATTAAGTTATCTGATAATATCGAGGCGCCTCCCATTAATGCTGAAAGTTGCTTAATATGACATGTATAATTGTTCAAGGAATGTATTTACAGGTAAAATGTATCATCCGATGCACTTTTCTTGATTTCATTTAACGGTCTGTTGTTTTATTACTTGTTAATTTTTAAAACATGTAACGGTCGTTTTTAGTAGTCCATAACCTGTGGATAGCTTGTAATGGATAGATGTAAGATAATATTGAGAAGGTAACCTAAGTAAGTGATGGTTGCAGGCGCGCAAGGAGGTGGCGAGCGTGCAGAAGGACATCCAGTCGGTGCAGAAGCAGATCGCCAGCGTGGAGGCGCGCATCGAGAGCCGCCGCTCCGAGCGACACAACATCCTGCGCCAGTGCAAGGTCACGCACACACACAGACACACACACTACCCTACACCACTCAGTGGCTAATATAGTGCGTCCAAGGAGCTGAGATATTTAACTAAAACAAACATTTTTTTATTCAAATCATTTAATTGATACTCTTAATATTGCACAATTTTTTTTATTGAAATGTAACTCTTGGCCACTAGGTTTTACAGATTCACGTGATCTGTTTCGTTGTACGTATTACTATAGATTATTATAAAAATATGCTAAATTTTACGAATTTAAAAATGCTTAGCAAATCCGGAGAAATCCTTACAATCATGTTTCACAGACAATTAGTTGAATATAAAGCTGTACACGTGTGTGTTAACCGTGTGACGTGGGGGCACAGATCGACGACATCATCATCCCGCTGCTGGAGGGCAACCTGGAGGACACGGCGGAGGGAGAGTCCGAGCCGTCCTCGCTGTCCACCACCACGCAGTACCAGCGCGAGGCCAGGTCAGTGCCTCCGCCCGCCACCACCCAGCTACAGTAGCTTAGAACATTTAACATGACATGAATTAACGAATAGATGATCTTTGTCACACAAGTTAGGCAAGATATTGTAATATTAAGAAAGTAAATGTGGCTAGCTCCATTGGCCAATCGCAATCCAGGTTTGACAAGCAGTATTAGGGCCGTTTACAATAATCTATCAATTCGTTATATCTGGATAAGTTAGTAGATAAAATTGTACCAAACAGATTTCAGTAATCTATTAATCCATTTTATCATTAATTATACTATCACTATCACTATGATTTATTGACCGTTACCAGGCAACTGACTTGACAATAAAGGATGGATAGAACATTGTAAACGACCGAAAGTCAAAGCACAAACCAACAGCATGTTTCCTCTAATGAATTGACGTTTATCTTGGTAGAGGTTAGGTACCTATAAAACTCTTGTGTCTGTCAGGATCCTGGTGGACTACCGCAGCCTGGACGAGGGCCTGAAGGAGCTGGAGGGGGCGGACGAGGTGAAGCGCAAGGCCGACAAGCTGCAGAAGGCCATCAACTCGCTGCAGAACACCGTCGACAAGATCCAGGCGCCCAACATGCGGGTAACGCACACCCTCACACTCTCACACACTCATCATCACGCACTACAACATTGTTGCTCTCACGATTCGTGTAGCGTAATGGTTGCCATGAATACCATGCCGGACAGCCGTACCAAGGGTCCCGGGTTCGATTCTCGAATAATGAGTTTCAATTTCTTTTTTCGTTCTGGGTTTTTTGTGTCGTCCATGACGGTCACGACACAGGGAATCCTAGTGTGGTGCTGTGAGTGTGTAACGTTATTTTTAATATCTGGTATTGTGCGGGATTTGCATTTGCGTGTTACTGATTACCATGTTTAACGTTGACAGGCGATGCAGAAGCTGAACGAGGTGCGCGAAAAGGTGAACGCCACCAACGAGGCGTTCGTGGCCGCAAGGAAGCGGGCGCACAAGGCCAAACTCGCCTTTGAAAAGGTTACGTGTTATAATAATTATAAAAATTCACATTTGTTTGCGGTGGGATATCATTGTTCTCAAAATGAACACTGTAATATTGTTAACAGGTAAAGAAGGAGCGCCACGACAAGTTCATGGACTGCTTCGAACATGTGGCCAATGAAATCGATGCCATCTACAAGGTACTTTCTATTTGCTTTTGTAGCTAACCCAGCCCAAAATATTCATGATCAAAAGCAGTGATAGAAGCAGTGGAGTGTATAGTATAGTGAGTTGGTTGTGCGCAGGCGCTGGCGATGAACCAGTCGGCGCAGGCGTTCCTGGGCCCGGAGAACCCCGAGGAGCCGTACCTGGACGGCATCAACTACAACTGCGTAGCGCCTGGCAAGCGCTTCCAGCCCATGTCCAACCTGTCCGGCGGGGAGAAGACCGTGGCCGCGCTCGCACTGCTCTTCGCCATACACAGGTACACCACACACCAGGCGGCCAGATGGCCAGTCGCGCCGATATGCTTTTAATAACCGTGGACGTTATCCTTAAGTCCTAACGTTTAATATTTTAAAGGTAACGTATATCGCTGATTCTAAAAAGTTATCAGCTCACACGGTCTATGGTCCGCGGATTGAATAGAGTTCTAAATCCATATAGTAGGCCTGAGGCTAGCAACTAAACCCTTCAGTATCCGTCATTGGCCAAGCAGTAGTAACGGCCTCCTCAATTACAGGAGAAGTCCCTGTTTATAAACAATACCATTTGATAATAATGTGTGTATGCGGGTGGCGTGTAGTTACCAGCCGGCGCCGTTCTTCCTGCTGGACGAGATCGACGCGGCGCTGGACAACACCAACATCGGCAAGGTGGCGTCCTACATCCGCTCCAAGAAGGGCAGCCTGCAGACCATCGTTATCTCGCTCAAGGAGGAGTTCTACGGCTGTGCCGACGCGCTCATCGGCATCTGCTCAGAGGTATGCCGCTTTTACATATCTCCCTTGCACTAAACTGGGGAATCAGCAACCTTCAGATACAAAAATTATTCGTTGAGGTTTTCATTTCTGTTTTTGTTGTAGATTTACATCCATTGATCACTATATGAGTCTTAAGTACTTTCCATGCCAAAAAAGAACTTTGAGCTCTTAAAATCTATTCCATAATTATGATATCAGTTACATCTACATTAGTAATGTCATAATTATTGACTACTTTACATATGTTGACGGCACCCCCGTGGAGGGGACTTCCGGTTGTACAACTCTTACATTCATTAACCGAAGTAATTGAAACATTTGAGTTGCTATTTTTAAGAACACTGGTGAATTAATCTATTTTTTTATTATTATTATTGTAATATTACAGCTGGATGTTGAATCTGTTATTCAATATGTTGTCGTGTTTTCCAGCCGGCCGACTGCCTGGTGAGCGACGTCATCACGCTGAGCCTGGAGAGCTACAACGACTAGCGGCGGCCGATGGGTCTACCTGCTTTTATATATTACATATTTTAATTCACATTGGTTAAGTTTTAAATTTATTCCATTCCTATCAAATTGTTTTATTTGTTTGCCCCTACGGAATAGAGTCCTTACATACACAGATCATCAGAACAAAAATGTGCTAAAGCAGCACATTAAAATGTAGATATTAAAAAAATCATAATGATTATGTGATTTTTCGGCTTTTGAATATTGTAGATAGGTGTCAAATAAAACCAAGACGTATTAATATTTTATATACTATAATATTTTATACCGACCTCTTTATTTACAATAAAATATAATCTATATTATATTACAATAAGGAATAACCTTCGTAAGAAGTATCGAGGCGAGCGCCGCGACCGCGCGCGGCCGTCGACAGTTGCAATATGCTTGATTCAAACAATTTTTATTAATGTTCGTATTTTTTTACTTTCATTTGGTCCATAATACTATAAAAAAATAATCGCGATTAATTATTATTATTATTGCATTTTTCTTTTATTGTTCTCGAGTACTAATTATTATTTAGTAAAATATGGGTACTCACGGTAATTATGATTGTCAATAAATATTTATTTACGTTTGAATTAACGTGTCCATCGACCATTCTTAAATTTGACTGAGACCACATGTTTGACGTCAAAATAATGTTACAATGAGATTGAGCCCCTTTAATACCACAACTTTACGAACAGTACGGCCGCCGTATCTTGCCGCGTCTGAACTTCGCGCAAAAGGCTGCGCAGTAACATAACTCGGCAATGCTCGGTACGCGGCGTATTATGTCTCAGTCACACGTTAGCATGTTCGTATCGCTATCTCTGTCTTACATGCGCTAACGTTCGCAAAGCCTATGTTCAGACGGACATACGTCGGCCGTACTGTACTTACACAAGAAAGAAATAGTCGGGTAATGATACGAGAGGGGCTCTCATCTGTATTACAAATATAATAAATACGAGTATATCAATGATATCTGCTATAACGTGACGGTGACGTTGCAATTCACGTCCACTCGTTAACATTGTAAAAGTTGTTCTACAATAAAATACATCAACAAAGCAACAACAGCGGCGCTCGCGGGAGATGGCCCGCCGAGCCTCCGGTGATCATCACAATTGATACTATCTACAGGAGACGCTAGGTTAACAAAACCCATGTTATATTCAAGTATTTACACCGCGGCAAGCGTCGGCGGGCGGGCACGTTTATTGGAAGATAATTACTATGATTCTGCATACAAGTAATATGTTTTGAAAAAGCAACTTGTCATTATATACAGCGCGTTCTTTTTAACTTTTGAAAACATTAAACTGTTGCCTATTTATATTATTTATAATATCTTCACTTTAAATAATTAGTTTATCTTGTTCAATTTGGCCTGCCCGGTGCCGTCAGTCGTACACGCGAGAGCTAACACAGTCCTACAGCCCATCGCCCGCCCCTCCGGCGCTCCGCTCGTTCCGTTAACAATAAAATTAAATAACATCTCTATAGCACTAACTACTTGTCCTATATAATTATATTACACCTGAATCACTGCGATGCCGATCTGCATCCAATACTAATTCAATATGAAATAGAATCGATTGGACACTGGACGATACATAGACGAATTACCTGTGTCTACTTCCATCCAAGGCAAATTCTGGAAATATCATTTGCAAATATTATTGAATGCAAACCGAGCAACCAATGACGACACATAACCGGGACGCTATGTCTGGTTAGACAAATTGATGTTTTTTCATATAAATTCTTCCATGCTGATGCGCACTGAGACATGCGAGAAGCGTTTGTCTTGACGATCGAATATTATGTTAATATTTCTTAGATTGCCGCCACACTTTGTACTATCGTAATTAAGTAGCTGTTAAATCTATGCCTTCACCAATGGTTAAAGTAATTGCAGTTAACGGCTCCGATACGTATTGCAGTTAACATATTGCACTTCTGGGGAACAGAAATGGACGCTAGCTAGCCCCGACACAGCCAATCCAAACGCTAAGTTGACGAGATCTTGTCTCACAAGGCAAGATTACTTGGCAGTAGTTGACATTACTGTGTGGCGCCCACGATTTGGGATCTACTTTTAGACATGTATTGTATCTTCCTTCCACATAGGAAACATCAAATTATATACAGGTGTAGTGCATTAATTGACTGTGTTTACAGGATGTTATTGGGTGGACTTGTGATCAGCCTTTGTCTAAAATGGTTAAAGGAACCACACGGAAATAGCTCTGCCTAATTCTGTGAAGGCTTTCCTGCTATGAGCGAACTTAGGCTAGGGACTCACGGAGCGACCTGTACCGATCGCCAGTCGACCGTCTGTGGCTCACTTGAGCGCGTCTTTTAACACATTCAATTTAAATTTAATTTAAAAGTTTTTGTTGTCACTAGTTACTTCTTAGTGTAACTTTCTCGTGTCAATCCTGTATTTCATTGCGATAAATAGCTCGCCTCTCGAGTTGTAACGTTTCCGCGAGCTGGCGTCAGCGAGGGGTGGTGGGGGGCAGTGGGGGGCGCTAGTCGGGCGAGTGGGGCGGCGCGGTGCTGAAGTAGGGCGCGGTGTGCGGCTGCAGCAGCGTGCGGCACACGCCGCAGACGCGCGCGGGCGCCCCGCGCGGCCCGCTCGCCACCGTGTGCGACACGCACGCCGCGCAGAAGATGCGCCCGCAGTGCCGGCAGTGGATCTGACGGGAACAACATCGCACACTATCACTACGAGACATTATGCGATCAAGTTTCGTTACTTAAGAACTAATGTTGGTCAACCCTCACTGTAGATCGTTACATGCCTGCTTAGTTCTGGAAAGGGAGCTGTTGCTGGGTAGCTAGTAGCCGATATTATCAAAAAGGGTGGTACAAAAAGATTTAGTTAAAAAGAGTTCGTACAAAAATCTTTACAGATTAAGAAATACATAGGGGTCAATATGTGTGTCGTGATCTGTGTTTAGTATGTATGTAGTGTCAAAGGGTGCGGCTCACCTTCTTCTTGGCGGTGTGCAGCGGCGCGTGGCACGAGGGGCACTCGCTGACGTCCTCGTCGTGCTGCCACCGCACCTCCGTGTCCGCCTCGCGGATGCGCTGCAGCTGCACCTGGGGACCACCGCCACCACCGCCGCCACCGGGGACATTATATATATTATATTGTACTCTCATAGTCGGACAGACGTATGGCTTTACTTATACAAGTGTCCTTACTTATACAGGGTGAAATTCTTAAGTGTGCGTGGATGGCTAAATACGAAACTATAACGAATAGCGAAAAATGGTCAAAGGAGTCTCGAGGCTAATTTTCATAAAAACGAAAACTGCATCATTCGATTTTTGAAAAATTAATAACGCTGGCCAGGAATCGAACCCGTTCATTTTGAAAAAAAAATCACAACCTGTATTATTAAATCATTCGATAGTTTCATAATAAGGATCGAATTCTGGGAAGTAATGACATATAAAAATCGTGAAAGACCTGAAATACAGATTTTTCGTATGCCATTACTTCCCAGTATTTGATCATTGTTGATAAATTTTATCCTATATAGCGGGATTCAGGTCAGGCGTGACGCATAGGTCAATGTCGCCACAGTGTAAAAAAGTAAGCAATCAAAAATATCTAATAATCTTATCAAATGATAAGATGTGTATTGTGGGGTGTGGGTACCTGCAGCGACTGCGAGAGGCGCACGAAGTCCTGCTGCACCTTCTCGCTGTTGTCCAGCTCCTGCTGCAGCACCAGCACGCGCGCGCGCACCTCTGCCGCCTCCGACTGCAGCCGCTTCTGCAACCGTCACCACACCACACCGCACTTACAACACTATAAACTCACCGTAACCATACATCTTTAAAGAGTACTTGACGATTATATTATATCAAGTAATTGTAGTCTTGGCAGACCTAAGGTATTAAGAAATTAATGACGTTTCGATGTATGCTTTCCAAAAAGAAATAGATGTGAGGTGTTTCAATTGAAAATAGGAGAAGGCAGTAATTATTATTTTTTGAGTACTGGGCAAGAACTAAACTATCTCAGAGGCCATTGAGGCATGACGTTAACCCTTAGTTTCGCCCAGCAAGTTGGGCTCCTGTCCTGTCCCCTAGTCCACTTGTTGTACAACAGTGACGATACCTTGTCCTCGAGCAGCTGGTCGATCATGTCGTTGGAGTGGCGCAGCTTGTCCGCCAGCTCCTTCATCTGCTCGCGCTCCGTCTGCAGCCGGTCCAGCTCCTGTCTGCACGGCGGGGGACGGGATACATGTCAACAATATTATCACTATTTAAAAACAATACATTACGTGAGGTAAAGATGTAAGAATGCGACATAAGCCTGTCGTGGCGGCAGTGCTTGGTTGCAGTCGATCATCTCTCGAATTTGACAGTTGACGAATGTTGTGAGTTGAATTTAGTAGAGTTAGGTCTTCTGCCCACGTAGACGCACGTCATACTTACGTACTTACTATCGTCAATCGCAGCTTGCATGCTTCTTGGGTAGTAAAAGTAAGAAATCTGTCCACGGAGCAGCATCATTTTGCAGCTTGCATGCAATTGTCAAACGAAATGCTGTGGACCATTAGGCCTTAGCGTATGTTTTAAGTAGCCGACAAACGAGTAGATCAGCCACTTCATGGTAAGTGGTCACATAGTGTGTGTGTGTGTGTGCGGTGTGAGTGTGTGCGTGTACCTGGCGCGCTCGAGGTCGCGGCGCGCGGCGGCGAGCTCGTCGTCCTGGCGGTGCAGCAGCGCAGCGTGCGCGGTGAGCTGCGAGCGCGCGTCCCGCTCGCCGGCCGCCGCGCGCTCCGCCCCCAGCCGCGCGCTGATCAGCGCCTCGCGCAGCTGCAGCGCCTGCACCTGCAGATCCTGCAACACCCGACACTAACTTGGACGACATCCCTACTTCACCATCAGGTGGATTATTGACAAATAAAACCACCACCGACCGGTGCAGACGCTGCTCTTTGTTATCTAACTACCCTCCACTACTTTTGTTTTAAATAATTTATGTTTACGAGTTAAACAACAATGTAATTGGATGGGTGACCGCTATTGGCAATTTCTTGAGTGTTTCCGGGCTTCGAAAAGCACGCAATGCCGTCGGTACCGGTTATAGTACGAGTCGTTGTTCCGACACCTGGATTGGCTACTAACTACCACACCACACCGGTCCGCACTGGAGCAGCGTGGTGGTGTAAGCTCTAGGCCCGTCAAGAAGAGATGCTCGTGCTTAGTAACAGGCTGTTAACGTGTTGAAACCAAATTATTCCATTAGTGTTTTTTTCACATTATATCTTCCGTTTGTCACATTGTATTTTAGTAACGTAAATTATGTACTTAGCAATGTAAAACAAGTAACCTCAACATTGTCAGGTAAGTTGATGATCTCGTTCTGCATGTCGGCCGCCTGCTTCAGGTACTGCCCGATCAAGTACGAGTTGTCTTGCTCTAAACTGAAAAGAAACATTCCATGAACTCAGGAACCAGTACACTTAATTACAAATTGTCCATAATAGAAACTTAAAATAAAATATATAAAACACAAAGAAACTCAATGTCTCAAATATTCAATACAAATGGCTGTCGGCTGACTCTAGACATTAGACAAGAGGATATAGAGAGCTACAGCAAACACTGAACACACAAACTCGAAGGAGCACCCACAGAATGTAGTCGATTTGAAGGGCACGTATAGGCGCTGCAAGCTTGCTACCTGTCAAGTTTCTTCTGCAGCATCTCCCTGTCGACGGTGAGCATGGTGACGTGGTCTATGGCGCGCCGCTCGGCCCGCGCGGCGGCGGCGGAGCGCTCCGCCAGCGTGTCCTGCGCCGCCGCCAGCTGCTCCGCCAGCCGCTGCAGCGCCGCGCCGCCCGCCGCGCGCTCGCTCTGCCACGCGCGCACCGTCTCGTCGTGCACCGCCTGCACGCCCTCCAGCTCCTCCGTCGCCTGCCACCACCACCACAGGTTACATACACTCATTGGCCGGACTGAAGTTAGGCGCAGGACGTAAAATAAGGTATACGCGGAGGAGGCGGGCATCGACTACGATCACCCGCGCGCTCCCCTCGCGCAGCGCCACCGACTTCAGACCGGCCAATAAGTTTGGAGATTACTTTTCTCTCCGTGACAAAACATTACAGAAGTCGGATCTATTAGTTAACTATAGCTGTCTCTTTCTAACGTTATATGACTTTTTTCGCTGAACATTTTTAATATGGAGTGTGCAATAGTTTTGTTGCGCACTCTATGCTAGATTCGCTGTAATGTAGGAGTCCTCTGGGGCGAAGTAAGTTTCATATTTTTCTATTTTCGATCAACTACGCGAGTAGTGTAGACGCTTCAGCCGGCAGCAAAGTTGTAAAAGCTCCGTAATTTAGAGGACCTACAGTGAACAGATGTTTTTAAGTAAGCAAATATGTATTTGCAATCTGCTTACCAACTGACTTTACAAAAATAAACTTGACTTTTTGAAGAAAACTTCTATTTTCTGATACTGAAGTATGTATCTACATACATGATAATACATAAAACAATCGTGTTTATACTTTACTAAGCCAACGAACAAAAAAGTAGAAACAAAAAGACACATCCATGTATTTATTGTCACCGTTCAGTGACGTGTAGTGTGTGTGCGGTGTGTGTGTGTGTGTGTGTGTGTCTGTGTGTGCTGACCAGTTTGAGCGCGTGCTCGAGCTGGGCGGCGCGGTCGCGGGCGCTGTCGGCGCGCGCCTGCTCGCCCACCAGCTGCCGCTCGTAGTTGGCGCACATGTCGCACGCGCGCGCCGCCCCCCCGCCGCCCCCACCACCCCCGCCACCCGCGGCGCCATCGCCTGCCACTGTCGACAGTAGACATAACAATCATAAGTAGGTATACAGCTGTGCCTACCATGTAGGACTGCTTTAATTGCTCATATCGGTTCCCGTTCGATTATAACGTGTTTGTCTTGAAGACAACGTAAAAAGAAGTTACTACAGGTAAAAAGAACTCTTTCACGCAAAAAATCCTGAAAGGATTTTCATGAAATTTAATACACAGGTAGACCATGATTTGGAATAAAATATATGCAACTTATTATCCCTGAAACGCGAGCTAAGCCGTGGGCAGAGCGCTAGACATGTTATAATGCTGATGGCCGTCTCACCTGACTCTGTTTTTACATCGCCCGCCGAGCCCGCCGCGCCTGCCGCGCTGGCCGATGACTTGGCTTTCTGTTAATCAAAAATACAATTTCAAATTGTTATGTTTTATACACGTATTATCTTTTATACAGTACGTTGAACTCTGGCTCATTTGGTAATGTTATACCACATGAGCCTTTGCTCTTGTAAGCACCCGCATGAGTAGAGAGTGATTAGAGTCTATCGCTCTCGAAATTCATTCTGTCAACGACCGTTACTAAGCCAGCGTGTGTGTGTGTGTGTCTGTGTGTGTGTGTGTGTGTGTGTGTGTGTGTGTGTGAGTGTGTGTGTGTGCGTGTGCCGGACTGACCGCGTCCTGCAGCTGCGCGTCCGTGTCCCGCAGCTTGGTCTTGAGCGCGGCGATCTCCTGCTCCAGCGGCTGCACGATGGAGCGCAGCAGCTCGCCCTCCTCCGCGCTCTGCAACCACACCACACCACATGCATGTACATTGTACCCTACCACATAGTATACACTATACTGCTAGTACGACAAATACTTTATGGTAATGAAAAACATTTTTAATTAAAGTTTCATGTAGAAATGTGTTTCAATAAATATGTATATTATATTTACCGTACGATATTTTCCATGTGCCAAGAATTTTTGCATAATTTATCCCTGCCACAAGATATACTTAAAAACTAAAAACATATTTACTATAATATTTATAGTTCTACTCATAAATGTGAAAGTATGTATGAATTTTATGCAAAAACAAAAAAGGATTCATCATGAATATTAGCACACAGGTAGACTACGATTTGTATTTTCCCAGGAAACGCGGGCAATGCCGCGGGCACGACTACTGTTGTTACGTAAACACGTGAGCAATGGTACCTTCTTAGGTGGTTGATCAGCGTCGGTGTCGGCGCCGAGCCGGCGCGCCAGCGTGCGCACGAAGGTGGCGGGCGCCAGTGACACCTCCTGCCACACACGGGACACTTGGGACACTTCCATCACCACACCACACTACACCCACCACCAGCACCACCAGCACACCACCACACTCTACCATACTACCGCACTACGACACTACGGCTACACCATCGATATGTCGAAGGATACATTTCACATTACATTCGTTCCACATACCGACTACAAAAAAATAAATAAAAAATTCACTTAAGATTATTAAATTAATTAATTTAATTTTTAATGAAAAACTGGCATTCGCGTGGCTACGGCGCGGCCTGGTATCGCGCGAGTGGTGTGCGGCGGTACTGGCAGTACAAGCGGCACTGGCTTGGCGGTACAAGCGACGACCGATACGGTAATAGGTTCCTGTCGACTGTCGGTGATAACGTTAGGCTCTAAGCACACCGAGCAGTTTCAAGTACGTTCTATCGTCGGTCCGCGGCTCTGGTGCCAGCGTTTTAATCTTTTTTTTATTTCTCAGTTGTGTGTCTATTCGACTATGTCTTTATTTTCGTTTGATTCAGTTCAGTGAAGCAAAATATCGCGAGGAAAGATCAGCGCAAGTTTACCAACCAACACTTGGACAGGAACCACTTAGTCGTAAATACTTATGAAGCATACAAAGTAACAGTAAAATAGATCGATCCTGTAGCCCACTGCCAGATGGTATTGAGACTGTTTGACGAGCGGGGCAGTATTTCATGTAATAGATATTTTTTTCGAGTCTTGTATAGTGGATTCATTAGTATTTAGTAGGTAGCATGCTACCCGCGGCTTCTGAATGTGTATGTATGAAAGTGGTCTAATACACAAATGTAAAAGTGCATCAGTTGCTTAGATAATACACCGGTAGTTAAATTAACTGCGAGGCTTTTAACTGCGCGATAGTAGCAAGAGGAGTCGATAACGGCCGCGCAGGAGCCGAGGTGATTACATTGGATAGACTCTCGGTGTGTCGTCATCTACATTACCTAAGTGTAACATGAGGTTAGTCAAAAATATTTAGATCTTCTAGAAAAAAGATTTAGATTCTAGAAAAAAGATTTAAATCTAAAACTAGGTCCAAGGTTGAAACTAACGGAGTAAGCAATATACGAATGCATTAGTGAATTGTTATTCATTGGTGAATACCATCTACCTCGTAGCATAAAGTATGGCATGGTGCATACCTGCTGCTGCTGCTTGAGCTGCGCCAGCTGCTGCTCCAGCTCCAGGTTCCTGGCGCGCAGCCGCCGCACCTCCTCCGACCCCGACGACGACGCCTCCACCGTTTCTGGAGGTAAGCTAATATGTAGCCATGGCCGCCTTTAGTGTTCATTACAGGCTATACATATACTGGAAACCAATCTGGACTGCCTTGGCGGGTGTCTCCTCTTGAGGAGGCCTAGAATATACTCCACCACTCTGCTCCAATGTGGATTAGTTAGTGGAGGGGTTAGTGGCCAACCCATCGTCAGAAGTTTTCATGACGGTTTAAGTGCCCTCCATAGCACAGAAACGCTCAAAAATTTTTTTATTCCTATTTTGTACAAGCAAGGCTTTTTAATTCTGTTGTTTATATTATTCTAATACGCATAGTTTATTCTATCGTGTTTAGTATTAAGTAAAATGTACCGAGCAAAGTATTACGTTAAACGATAAAGATAAAACAACAAAGTCGATAGTAACCTTCAGTTCCCCACGCACAGAACTGTAACATATCTCGAAGCTATTATATAAACACGGTAAGAACATCTGTTGTACACGAGAACACGCTACTGAAAAATAAATTGCTTATGGCCAGTTTACACTGCATAATCAAGATATTAATGGAGCCCTGCTGCTTTATAAATACTGCATGTACGTCTGTTTGTCGGCTAAAAAGTAAACTGCCGACCCGCATTATTCCTAACTCCGAACAACGAAATAAGTAAAAAAATAGTAAATAGTTAGCTAGAAACGAGTAAATAGTTAGCCAGGCTAGTAAAATAGCTTACCGCCATGCAAGAGTACCTACTCTCGGGAAAATAGGGAATATTACGGCAAAGTTCGGCGTAGATGGCGCCACCAGCATATACAGTAAACAAACCGGCATCTGGTGCATTCATGTTTGCACTAATGTAAGAATTGTCCACAAAAACTTACATAACAAATTAATTTTATAATTATTCTTATATACTAGACTGTATTGCATTTATACCTTGTGATATGATGGTATCCTACGGCCATTTTAAAGTGGCTGATATAAAGAAACTGCTACGAGATTGTGGTTGGAAAAAAAAATGATGGAAAGGTAAGATAATAAGGATAAATTAACTGACCTATAGTAACTGAAACTCATTCAAGTTAATTTCAATTGAACTAATTTCACAAAATTGACTTCCTTCAGGCTCACACTATAAGACGAAAATCAAAACCTTTGTAATGTAAGAAGTAATTACTTTGATAACGATATTACACTAAAATCTTTTTAATAATAATTGCAACTATCTTTTTACCTGAAAACTTTCCAGTTTTAATGAAAAATGTGCTGAATAAATTTTTGGGTATTTTTTCGCTCGAAAGTATTTGGCAACGCGTTGCCACTTCCCATAGTTTTCGCACATTTTCTTCTTTTGGAAATGAATGGGTCAATTCATTGCTACATCCAAATACAGACACTACATTGATGCATTATTGTAGAATAAAACGCGGTTGCCAATTTCAAACTCAATTATGATAGAATTTACCAATTTTTACCACGCTTTGAACAACTTGCCAAAATCATGTTTACGGTATGTGCTGGTGCTGCACTCTGGCGCCGAAACTTTGCAGTAATATCTCCTATTGAGTGGGACCTGGCGCCACAACCTCGTTCGAAGTTCAGCACGGATACCGAGCAAGCGAGATGGGCTTTATCTCAACATGGACGATACCCGTTTAGACACCAAAAGTTGCTCCTGTTACATGATGGAGATATTGTAATACAAAATAATAATGATAATAGTAAAACCAGGCCCGCTTGCTAGTTTATACTAATTGCAATTATATTCAAAATGTTAGCTTTATCAGTTTTTGTGATAATAATTAATTAAATATCAACGTAATGACTATAATGGACTATTATGTTGAATGTTAAAAATTTGAGGGGAGAAATTAGTTAATAATGGCCGCGACTTGTGTTAATACGTCCCGGTAGATCTGGCGGTATCGTCCCTGCCTATGTTGTTAGCGTCATTATTGAATGTTCTTACTTCCACTCCACACTATAAATAATGAATGATTGTTATCAGTCAGTTATCTCAACTTGACGCAATAATATTAGTTCTTTTTATAAACTTGCTACATTGGATCAGTCATATAAGTCTCTGCGCGACACTTTTTAATCTAATTTGCTGCAACAAGGTCGACCAAGACTGAGATTTCTAAAACTCTAGAAATATCACCAATAATATCACTAAAGTCATTTATATTATTAAAAAAATGTCAGGCCATTGGCCTAATGGAGAACTGAAACTTAGGGAGTTGGAAGTTATTACTGAAATTATAATAATTGTGTTATTTAAACTAAAGCAAAAAAGTGTTATACACTATTATGTATAATGTCTTCTGTGCTAATACTAAAACTTTATTATGTGTATGACGAAATCTTTTCAGCGATTTCCCCGTGACACCCGCGTGGGTTGATAGACAGGCATATTTTTTTTTAAATATCAGTACATCGATAATAAAGCTTCCCTACATCAACATTTCCAAAAATTATGCATAGAACAGATTTAACTTCAAACATTTTTATTATTACGAGTGACACAAGTTGTGGGATCCACTTTAGTCCATTGAACCTTTACAGCCAAGTGCAAATGGGACTATGTCTTATCTGAAGTAAGTCTGTAACTCCCTAAGATGTGCAGCCATCTTCCACTAATATAAAATACATTAACATTCATGTGTACTGTGTAAACAACAAGACATACCACTAACTAACATCTGCAAGCTCTGTATCTCGGACTTCTGGTTCTGGCTGAGGGTCTGCAGCTGCTGCAGCTCGGCGCGCAGCCCCGCTACCTCCGACTGCAGCTGCTCCTGCTCCTGCACCATGCGCCGCATGTCCTCTGTCGGGGGGAAGTCATTTAGTATGGTTCAAGATGACTCATGTTTTAGTTACCACAGCCAATATGGACGTACACAACACATCACAAGCACTCGAGAAAAAACATGAGCCCTGTAAGCAAACCTAGCTTCTGACCCAGGATAGGGAGAAAACAGTTTTTTTCAGAAGTAATTGTTAATAAGAACTTTTATGGACAACAGTATGTTACGTAACCATATAAAATAAAGAGAAGGCCTGCCCACATACTAAAGCATTTAAATTTCATGCAAAAAGGTTTTCATTAGCAAATATGCTACTGAGGCATCTAATTTCAGTCTTTCAGAGAGCAATTCATCTGTGTGACTAAATAAGATCTTAGACAATAAGGTCAGTTGGATTATGTAATGTACATGAGTCTGTACCGGATTGTATATCTAGATCTTATCCTAATAATCTACTATCCCTACTCCAACTGTTAAAGTAACATAAGATTGATTTCTTGCTAGTTGTTACTAGAATTCACTCTTAACTACCACTAATCACAAGCTACATGAGCCAATCAGACAGGCTGCACAACAGTACTGATATAACAATATAAATATAAATTATGGTGTGAACTACAAAATGTAATCAAACTGTGGCAAACTCAATTCAGTATACATGCATACTGACAATGGCATGACAATTTTTACCAATTTCCTTTCATGTTCTTTTAAGAGCTGTGTCTGAATTACTTTCCTCTTCTCCTACTTTAAAAGAATAGGATACTATTCTTTTTGTTAGCCAGAAATAACACAGAAATACAATACTACAAATAAAATTATAATGATTCCTTCAAAGTAGCTCACAATTTATCTTTATTTTATTGCAAACTGTAGCTTTATTTTATATTGATGACCCATGTGGCATAATGGTTACAATGCTGGATCACCATACCAAGGGTCCTGGGTTTGATTCCCAGCAAGGCAGAAATTTGAATGATAAGTTTAAATTTCTGTTCTTGGTGTGTGTGTTTTTGTCTTTGTGTGCTGTCCGCGGCACCCACAACCCGGAATCCTAGTGTGGAGCTGTGAGTGTGTAACCAGTGGTGGTACACAGCCATACAAGCTAAAGAGCCCAGCTTACTATCATAGCTGTTAACACTCATATTATTTGTTGGTAAATGTTATACGTATGGAATGGAGTGTTCTGTGTTGTCGGGCCAATGAAATCAAGATCCTGGGTTGTACAACATAACTGGGCTTGCCTTGTTCTGACGGCCTAGGCATGCCACTGTGTATAGTGTTACTTATTTATAAAAATAATCTTTAATATGTCACCTAAATATTAATCCCGAGGATTTGGTCATTTTTGTAAAGTAAATAACTAGGGTTAGTGTTACCAAAACCTCTGTGATGATGGATTAAGTAATAAATGTTTAGTAGTTACAAATTAATTACTGTAGTAAAATCAACATATGATCAAAAACACAGCTGCAATTTAAAATTATGCAGGCTCTGTCACAGGAATCATAGTTTAAATTGTCAAAAAGATTAATAAGAAGCATATCCTTGCCCTCCATCGCCGCAAATAATTAAAAGAAAATTGAGCAACATAAAGAAACTAAACAAATATAATTGTAAAAATAATAATAATAGTAAATATAAAAATTTTAACTGTATAAAGTGAGAATAGAAGACTTTTTGTGTCACTCAAATTCCTTCATTGAAAATTAGTGAAACATTCCGCTAGCAGTACAATGAGCAGTCTCCTACAACAAAGACGTTCTCCACCACACCTGGCCAGCCCGAGCCTACGCTAAGCTGGACAATTACGAACCTTCCTTCTGTAAAAATAGCTCTTTCATTTTGGCCCGCTGCATGTTAAACTCCGATTCCAAGTCGCGGCGCGCGCGCTCAGGCGACCCACCGCCTTCGCCCCCGCCCTCCACTTGAAAACAGAAATACTTCTCAACTTCCTGACGATGGTTACATCAAAAGGATCACCAGTTCAACAACACACCTTTAGTGACGGCCGCTTCGCCCGTCATCGTAGATGTCTCCTCCATCATGTCATAAGATGAGGTCACTGTGAATGGCACGTTTTTACCATACTTTTAGAAATTTTTATTGTTGACTCATAAAACAAGCAAATGTGGAAATAATTCCGAAACAACGAAAATTGGTTCACTTCACGAACTCGGAACTTGACGACGACGTTGACGTTTGAGCGCTAATGTCAAATATTCCGTTATCAATTTTGACATTTATCTGCGAGACATGATGACAGATAATGTTTTGCTCTTTGTTCTATGGCCTTGTTTTTCGGGGACGCCGTACTTTTAGCCTGCACCGCTCATTTATTTTATTTTAAATATAATTAAACATAACAGCTTGCTGAAGTTGCTAATAAATATAATAAAATATACATATTTTATTATAACATTTTATTTTATTATAACATTTTTCATTTTAATATCAACGCTTGAAAGGAAAAACTGACTAAGCGATATTGAGCTAACTTTACAAGAGAACAGTTTAAAGTTGAATTTTTAGAAAAGTTGTTATATATTATGCTACAATATAGATGATAAAATAAGGATTCCAAAACAGTAAGAATAACGTCGGTAGGAGGATTACAAAAAATATATGATTTTAGGAGATGTTCAAAAGTGGCCCTTTATTCCGAAGAAATTTGTACAGCCGTAATTTATATTTCATTTGAAAGCATATTTTCTAATCTACTTGAAATTTTAAGACGTATATTTTATTGAACCTCCATATTTTAGAAAATTGATGAAATATGTTCGTCTTTTTGAAGGTGGAAAGGAACACAAAGGTTTTTTTTTTCTAACAAGTACATACGTCCTTTTCACGAATTATGAACATATCTGAGGTCCACCTATTATATTATTATGTTTTCAATACGTAACTATTATATTTAACGTTGTAAAACGGTGTTGTAAATGTATTAAATAATAACATTACATGAAACGAAACGACATAGATCCTAGTTTGATGTTAGTAACTGTCAGTGTAGAGTGTCAAATGTCAATCAATCAAATTCAATTGTCAAATGTCAATATTGGACTGAACCATGAAAACCATGGATATATTACTCTATCTGGATCACTGACTTTGTAGAGGTACCTGAAGATCGATGACGTCATATACGAAGGGCTATTCGACCAATCACAGGCCGGATTGTGGTTGTCTTTCACAATTATAGGGTGTCCACACTTACTTAGTAAAATTGTGTCCTATTTGTGGTATGGTTCTCCAAAATCCTATTGGTAATTTTTCTGGTGGTAAGAACTATAACATTGAAATAATACATTTTATTAGAAATTCTTCAAAATTACCGAATTTAATTTATTGCATTAAGAGTAAATTGAAAATTATTGTACACAATCTATATAATACACACACACACACACACACACACACACACACACACACACACACACACACACACACACACACACACACACACACAACCACAATCGAATGATATATCCTGGGACTATAGATAACATGGTCATAATATAAAAATGGTCCTTCTGATATTTATTTATTTTATTAATTGCTCCAACAAAGTGTACACTACGATAAACAATTTATTTACACAATTTTTGACTACCTATGCTAAGTGTCACCTCAATTACAGGTGCAAACCTCTAAACTTTAAAAAGCGACATACAATACAAAATTACAATTTACATTTTAAATGCAAGTATACAGTTACCAACGTCAAATTAGTTAAAACATTATAAAATGATAAATTACTTATTAAGAACATTTGATATTGTCAACAAAATATATTCTATAAAAAGAAAAATATATATAAAAATAAATTATATATATTACTTATTATAAGTTACTTATCCAGTTAGAGTAATACGTCCATGATCAAAACAAAATGTCAACTTTAAATCATCACTCAATGTCACTGTCAGTGTCAGGTTAGAGTTGCCAGAACTTAAAAGTGCCCAGTGTGGCAAGCTTTTTATCTATCTACGGAAATTCAAACACAAATAAAAAAAGAAGGGAGGTACCTTTTTTTATTTTCACAACCTTGTCACAATCGGAATAATTTTCAATTTCTCCACATCCAAGTTTTGTCTTTGTACAAATTTAGGACCAGCCCCCATACATTTTTTGAACATCTCCTTTCACCTTTAAATTGCTCTCCTGTAAAGTTATGTCATTCAAAATTATATTGGCTAAATACTGGTAATACACTTTGACTCCTGCCGGTGTGCTGGTTATAACCTCGATGTCGACACGTCGTTTGCCGTTTAAGTGTATTTTCTTTTATTTCTTCGCCTTTTCCACAATTATTTATATTTCATGGATAATATTCAGTCTCGAAGGACCAATGTTTGGGCACGTTGGAATATTCAGTTGAATAAATAAAATTCACATGACTGATCGCTCTCGCAGTAATTGGTTTAATAAGTGACGGTGTTCGACCCAGAACTGCCTTAGCAGGGTGAAGTAGCGCCATCTACTAGCTCCAACGAAGAATTGTTTTATGTATTAATTAAAATGTAGTTTTATTGATTGACAGTTAAATTTATTTGGCATAATATGTACAAAATAATGCATTAAATATTGTATAGAGGGCACCATTAAAATCTAACATGAAAGGCTGAATCACGGTGACGAATGTAACATGGAGATTGTATAAGAACCGTGGTTCAGGGGAGTATCGAGGAGCATTAGTGGAGAATTTAACCCGTGTTGTGTAAATAGTACTAAGTGGTGTTAATAAAGTGAAATTCAGTGAAAGTGCTATTACCGGGTTTTATTTTTTGTGGAAGCGACCACCCCTAGTGTTCCAGGGTTAAACATGGTCCTTCGAGCCGGATAGGGAAGTCAGCTGTGTGTGTGCAAAGTGTGATACAGAAGATCCGAGGAGTCCCCGGTGCTCAAGCAGAGGCTGATCCAGTGGAGCCCTACAACTCAGGCGGACGTTGTAAGGGCGGGGATCACCAAAGCAAAGGCGAAGTCCTACAACTCAGGAGGACGTTGTAAGGGCGGATCACCGAGGCGAAGGCGGAGCTCTGCAGTGAAAGCGGAGCCCTGCAGCTCAGGAGGAGGAAGATCTTCAAAGGCAGCACAGCTGGTGGTGCATCGGGAGCGTGGCCAGCCAAGGGGGCTACGGCCACAGTTGTGAGTGATAAAAGTATGTGGAGTGCAAGTGAGTACTCTTAAAGTTTTAAAAGTTTTTCTTCTAAATGGGAACTTAGAAAAATTTTAGAAAGTTTTGGACTTAGAATATATTTTTTGAATTTTGGACTTAGAATATTTTTTGAATCTGGACTTAGAATATTTTTTGGAAACTGGACTTAGAATATTTTTAGTTTAAAGTATCTATTGTAAATTCATATCACTTGTAAATTTTTTGGAATTTGGTCTTGTATTTTTTTTAACATTTAATTTACATTGTTTGCAAAATACTTAGACGATAGGGTGGGTAAAATTGGCTTCTTTAAAAATAATGGAAAATATACAATTGAATTTATATGAAAATTTATGTAAAGAAAAACTGTGTTTCGAAAGTTTACCTAAAGATATGTTAGTCACAAGTGATTTGCAAAAAAGATTGGACAAAATAGAGAATTATTGGTTTAAATTTGGTGACAATGATAGGTATATGAGGGAACTAGACTGTGATGAATTAAGGGCTTCATTATATATAACCAAAGATTTGTATGACGATACCTGCGAACTATACATTGAGATTAAGGGTGATATCAGGCATGTATTGAGTTTACAGGGCGATGTAACGCAGGATTTCAGTGAGGTAAAGCGAGATTTGTATGTTAATTTGAGTTCGCCTAGTAATAATAAATGTTGTGTCTATTGCAAGGAGAGTCATGAAATAGTGGAATGTACTCACTTTGCGAAGGAAGATGTGGCTACTCGGCGTAAGTTTGTTTGTGACGAGGACTTATGCTTCTACTGTTTGGGCACTCACTTTACGACGTTTTGCACAATTAAATTCAATTGCCGAATTTGTAAAGCAAACCATCACGATTTGTTACATTCTGTTATAGTGCAGGAAATTTCTGGTAACGACGATGATGTTGAGCAGTCTAACGACCGGCGTTCGACTGATAGTGTTGAAAATAACATTGGACCTCAAAGGGATGAGGTCAGTGGTTTTTCGAAAATTGTTGCGAAAAATATGGGTATATCCAAATGGGTGCTACAAGACGGGAATGCAATGGGTCCAGGTGGTTCAACGGTAGATGAACATACCACGCTGGGAAGGGTTCTTTCAGGAGTGGTGAATCCTGAAAGTGATTATGAGACCAACATTTCGGGTATGCATATGAGTGATAAAGAGCTTCTGAAAAACTATGAGAAATTGAAATCAGAACCAGAGATAAATAAAGGGAGTGAACTTACTGATAATAAATTGCGGTGTCAGGAGACATCCACAGCTACTACAACTAATTATGAGATCGCACACTCCATGACTAACTTATGGTTTAGAGATGAGCAGGTTAGATCTAAATATGAGAAATTTGGAAAAGTTATTGCAGTTAAAACAGTTGTGGTTAATCGTTCAAAATTGTGTAGGGCAGTTTCATCGGGAAAACTGCAAAAAGTTACTGCGATTATGAAATATCCAAATGTAAATAATATGTATGCATGGACGGTTGCTAAAATAGTATTAGCATGGTTAAAGAGCATTCCCTGTCGGTGGAAATGGATAAAGGATACTTTTTTGAAACAAGTTAAGGTGGATGCGGCACAACGTAATCCAGGGTAACGACAATTTTATTTGGAACAAATATTTTTTTGTAAATAAACTTTTTAGTGTAGGTTTTGGAGACAATTACCAATGGTGGCTTTTATATTATTTTTATTATTTTTTTTGAAGGTGAAGAATATAAAACAAGAATTTGAGTTTGGATGCATAAAACTTTGGTTGAAAATGTATATAGGGTAAAATATATATAAAAGCAAGTAGTTTTGTCAAATATATTGAGGGTGGGCGGTAGTATTAATCTATCCAATCTTAGTTTGAATCATAGAAAAGCAGAAGTAGATTATGCTGGCAGTATGAATTTCAAGACTTCAAAGTGCAGAAGTCACCGTGTGATTATGGGGTATATTTGTTTGTCGATTCTCATGGTAACACGAGCAATTCACTTGGTAAGCGATCCATCCGTGCAAGGAATTGATCATCTATTAAAAGATTCGTGGCGTAACTGGAGCAATGGAGTGAACTATAGAGTGTTAACAGAATAATTTCTAAAGGGCTTCATGAAAATTGGGATACATAAATAATGGTGACAAAGGTGAAATGGCAAATGAAGTTATGAGGAATGTGGTTTTAATAAAAAAGGATAATTTGGCTTCAGTTGGTTCTTTAGTATAAGTGTGGAGAAGCTTCTTGGTCAAGACAAGCTTACACGAGTAGTCACGCTTGTAGGTTTTGTTGATTATTGTGTATTGGTGTATTGTGTAAGTTATGTTTTGTATTATGTTTTTAATTTGTAAGTATGTGAAAGTTATTGGTTTGGTTTGTTTTATATTGAATGGTTATGGTGTTTATTGTTTAACAGTTGGATAAGTTAGTTTGATATTTTGTTATGTGTTTTATTTTGTGGCGAATTTAACTGTTGGTGAGCTTTTAGGATTGTGTATGAAAACTTAAAAGATGATTTATTAAACAAAGACTTGAAATATTAAATCCCAGAAACCATTTTATAAACCTGTGTTAAGGACATATTACAATATGTCCTTGGTGGGCGGTATGTTCGACCCAGAACTGCCTTAGCAGGGTGAAGTAGCGCCATCTACTAGCTCCAACGAAGAATTGAGGGGTGTAATTTCAAAACCCCCTAAAATGACTTCAGACGCATTTACATATTTTTGCACCAAAATAAAGTTTTAAATGTTACTTTCAATATGTCTATACGTTGACTTTCATAACCCACTGAAACACATAGTAAAATCAATGTAAAAAGTAATGTTAGTTGCGAATTCCGCTAAAATGTCCTATTTTACAATCAAAATCCTCTAAAATAAAATTAGCCAATGACATCACCGCATTTGAGTCACGTGACTTTTAAAACAGTATGGCGATTTTCGTTGTGTTATTGAGAGTTGCTCGCGGATTTTAATTGAAATTCACAAGAAATAATGGAATATTTAGCGCAGTTCTTAAAAAAATGTGATCGTAAGTATGCTCGGAAACGTCCACGCAATCCACAACCTTGGAAACGAGAAGAGGAGCGTCGGAAACGCTGAGTAAAATATTACCTAAAACTTCATAAAAATTTCGTTGAAAAGTTTTATGCAACATATGGTACCTAGTATAATTTCTACGTACTCCATAATGTTTTTTTTAATAATATGTAGAGGTCGCGTTTTCTTATTCAACATTGATGATTAAAATCATGATGATCTTTTATTAACTTGTAGATATTATACATATACTCCGCACTTGGTCCGCGTGATGGATTACGGCCCACTCCATGTTCCAGATAGGAGGCCTATCCCAGTTGTGGGAATATTAAAAGGGATGATGATAATGATGATGAACTTGTATTTATTTACGTATAAAACTATGAAAAATCAATCGTTACCATACAAATATTATCTACAAATATATTATTATATTATACAAATAGTACCTACAAAAACATTTACTTTTTCCAACCGTCATTAAAAATGAGGAGGTTCTTAACTTGGCAAAATTTATTTTTTTGTATAATATTTTAGGCAAGAATTTGTTAATACTAATATTTTTAATCGTTCACATCTTTCGCTTTGGTTTCTTTGGGTAAAATATTGGGAGTTGTGGTCAGAGGGGTAAACAAGGTAATTTTTTTATTGTTGTTTGTAATATTTTTTTGCTATTAATTTCATTCTTCTCTTTGTACCAAGATATTCTCGGTTTAAGTACGAGTTAGGAAAAATCATTTACTTCTCATGAATAGAAAGTGCCAGGATGAAGTAGGTTTTATCACGGGCTCATAAGCAGTTTTCTAATCGTAGATTGTTATAGTTGTCAGATTGACGCTTGTTCCATTTTCCTGTAATATCTCCGTGTATTTTGAGAGAGAAACAATCAATACCTTTGTGAGCATGGCTTCGAAGATATAACTATACATATTTAATATTTTTTTTAATAAAATTACCTTAATACCTACGCATTTTAAAGTTTGTTTTGTAATTTATACCTTAGCTACATAGTTTCAATTACAAAGTTTAGTGATTTGTCTTCGACTTTATTGCATAACGTCATCCACCGAGCAGTATAAGGTTAGATGCAAAATCCTCTATGGTATGACAGTTGATTTTCAAAATCCGCTAAAACAACAAGTTGCTTGCAAACTCCTCTATAGTAAATTTTAATCTTTAATTTTATTGAAAATGCACAGATATATTTTAGATTTTCCACGTTTTTTAGGATTGACATGACATGACAAACAATTTAATATCAAATGTTGTCATTTGCATTAAATTTATCACAACATATTCAAAATAATCTTCTTGTGAAAGATTTCTTCAGGATGATTTAGAGGATTTTGAAATTATACCCCTCAATTGTTTTATGTATTAATTAAAATGTAGTTTTATTGATTGACAGTTAAATTTATTTGGCATAATATGTACAAAATAATGCATTAAATATTGTATAGAGGGCACCATTAAAATCTAACATGAAAGGCTGAATCACGGTGACGAATGTAACATGGAGATTGTATAAGAACCGTGGTTCAGGGGAGTATCGAGGAGCATTAGTGGAGAATTTAACCCGTGTTGTGTAAATAGTACTAAGTGGTGTTAATAAAGTGAAATTCAGTGAAAGTGCTATTACCGGGTTTTATTTTTTGTGGAAGCGACCACCCCTAGTGTTCCAGGGTTAAACAGACGGTGATATGAAAACATCAAGATAGACCATATCTTCACTTACCATCAGGTGGGATTGTGGCCAAGCATTAACTTATTTTATGTAAAAAAAAAAAAAAAAAAGATGGGCCATTAACTATACAAGCGACGCAGCGCCTGATACAATTGAGATGCAATTGCAAATAACATACATACATCCCAAACATTATTATTAGTCAATTTTTAAACGCTTTTATTTAGTTTCACTTCGGAGCATCAAAACATCAAACTCAATATTATGATCAAAATGCTACTCTATTTACACGGCAATAAGGTAAACGCTTCCCGCATCAAAAAATCAAATCTTGTAACGTTAATTTGAATGACTTCCCTTTAATGAAAATTGATGAAATTTGGCAGACATGTGTATTTCCGATGACAATACACGAATATCAAAAAAAAAATTGAAATAAAAGCGTTTAAAAAAAAAAATTTTTTTCATTTCACTTATTCCTTTCATGCGTCGATTTGTAACTTAATCTTTCTGAAAGTTTTTTTTCCGTATATAATTATTATATCCTATTTCCGTATTTCTAATAAGACGATAGTACACTTTCAACTAAGTACTCTTTCAAGTTTCAATCTTTGTATGGGTGGGGCCGTGGGGTCAGGAAAAGAAGGTTCAAATTTTCTGAATCGGTCAGAGTGGTCCAAGTTAGAGACCAAGAGACCTATGTCCAGCAGTCGACATTCTAATGCTGGATGCATGGAGGACTTTGACGTAGATCGGGAGTGCAAAGCAATGGCAATGTCACTGTAACATGTTGGCGCGTAGGGTAGGTCTGCACGATGTAACTGAATCAACCTTGTACAAGGCTTACGTTCAAACTTGTTTTACATATAGGTAATACGTGAAGCCGAATGCAGCCTATGCGCCAGATGTACCAGAAAGATGCCTTAGCTCAGTGCCCTGCGAGTCCTGTATAATAATGGCTTTAGGATGCTGTTGAGGCTGCCCAGATTCTGTAGCGCAAACGTTCGCATATTAGTTGATAGTATCCAGACTATTTTGTGGAAACGCGTAGCCTCGTAACAAATATACTGGACCAAGTCGACTGTCAGATGGCAATGGTAAGGCATTGGAATACGTGCCACATGCACGATAGAACCAAATTGATAATTTTAAATTGTATAATATTCTATGTGATGTGGTTTTCCGGCGGACCTTGGGGCCAGTTCTTTCTTTCTCTTTCTCCTCTTTTTTTGGTGACCCTTAGCACCTATTACTGAAGATACTGATGTTCGTGGGCTGAGTGGCCACCGTCAACTCGTTTGCCGGCTAGTTACATAAAAAAATATTTAATATGTTACCTATTTCATGTTACAACATATTCTATATGTGACTACTAACAAATACATGTAGGTGCCTAGTTCTAAATAAAAATAATTATTATTCATGGTTATTATACTAATATACATCTTTAGGGTTTACTTTCACAAAGATGGATTTTAATTAGGTTTCTGATGAACAAATTAATAGACCGAGATATGAAACATATTTTTATTAAAATAAATAGATTAATTTGGTACGATATTTATTTGACAATCATTCATAGGTTCCCTTGATTAATTTTATTAAGTAGCGACACAGAATATATAGTGGTAGGTACCTATAGGTAGTAGCGATTCTAGTAAAATGGCGAAAATGATTGCCTATAGGTCGTTACGAAACTATGATATTAGGTATAACATTTTGGTAGAAATCATATTTTTATTCGTTTGTATTGTATTGCACATAATTACGGTAAACTTAAAAATGAACAATAAATAATTACCTTATCGTAACGTAATATATTACATTTTGACTAATTTTATAATCATTTGTTAATCAGCGCCATCGTATTTAACAATACTTGTAAATTAGGACATCTCAAGGCACAGACATATCACAGGTTTAAAATCTAATATATATTTAATAAAATATTTTTATTAGGTACAACATTATTTACAATGATTCAGTGACATTGATACAGACATGCTAATAAACCTAAATGCAGTGGCGTAGCATGGGGGAGCCATGGCCCCGGGCGCCCCGGGCGGCACATGAAGAAGGCCGGCGGCAAGCCACTCTATTTTGAAATTAAAAAAAATTGTGTGTGTCAGCTCTGACGCACGACTGGAGTGGACTGGAGCGGGTAAATGAACCCATTTTTTATATTACTGAAAGCATGCTTGATACATTTGTTTATATTAATATATTAATTATTTAATTTAACGTGATGGTTTTATTTACACTTTATACACAGTGTCCAAATACCAACTTTCTAGGTTCAGTAGTTTACCTAACTCTGCGGTGAGTCAGTCAGGAAAACTTTAATTTTTTATACAAAAAAATAATTATTTTTTATATAAAGTTTAATGTAAATTATGCTATACAAAACAAGTAAAGTACCTATATTTTTAATTAAAAAAAAACTCTAAACTAGCTGTTGCCCGCGGCTTCGCACGCGGAAATTATGCTTATTATATTTATCCCTTATTTCACCCCTTTGAAGGTTGAATTTTGAAAAATACATGCTTACGTCATAAGAGGAATACGTGTATGTAAGTTTCTAGCCTAAGGGTTTGGCCTGTGCGTTGATACATCAATCAATCACTTTTGCCTTTTATATATACAGACAGATAACATGGGGCGGCAAACTGCAAAGATATAATAGTTTCGGTCGGCCCCGGGCGACGGGAGCCCACGCTACGCCATCCACTGCATATATGCAATTTACAGCATACAATTTTAACAATACAACTTCTGTGCGACCTAATTAGATGGCGCTGCTACAAATGTGTATAATTCTGCTACCCATCACAAGATGTCGCTAAAAACCTGGTTTAGCGTCCCTGAACCGCCTGCCCGAAGGTTGATCTTCTAGACACGGTACTTGTACTAAATTAAAGTATATGTGACCCATCAAGTGCGAAGCGGAGGTATTTGTCGTCTTCAGACAGTCGAACAGCATGTCGTCGCATTTGCAATGCGATTTGCTGTAGAGAGAGTTGTTGGTGAGATTGTATCTTCGAGTGAAGGCCCTGACTTTCGTCGGGCAGAGATCGTGCGTCCGACAGCAGCGGTCCAGCGAGCGGTCGGCGCCCAGGTCGTGGTAGTCGGCCGCTATGTCGCCGGTACCACACCATTTCGTGCCTGGAAAAGATACCGTAAGTATTTTTTACCAGGTAATATGGGTTATAAATATGGCTACGCTACGGAAGGATGCAAGCGAGATATAACAACTGAAGCAACGCAAAGTTAGATTCGGTTCAATATTCGGCTGGCAACGCGTCTGGGGCTATACAGGTGTTCACAAGTAATGAGGCGGTCTGTCCGCTGCACGCTGATAAGATAAGCCACGTACCGGGAATAATCCCCTGCAGCAGCGAGAGCGGGCTGCCGCCCAGCAGGCCGGCGTGCGTGCCGCCCGCGCGCAGTCTGGCCTGCGCCGCGCCGCGCTCCCGCCAGCCCTCGCGCCGGCTCTCCTCCGACTCTACGCCCTCCACCTGCAACCGTACGCTTACATGTTACTCGCACGATATCACCACCTTAGCATACCTTATAGCCTATGACATCGGGGTCACGTATTTTAGGGAATATCCCGCCTCATGAAGTGACATGCCAGGGGAGTGGCTAAACTCCCGACTATTTTGCTTCGTAACTTGTATGTAGGTAAGTAATCGATTTCGAAAACTTCAGTAGCGTGATTCAGATCGGGCGTGACGTCACCGTTTCGTTTCTCAGGTAATGCAATTTCGTCTAACATGACCTAAACGTCTTCCTGATTAACGTATGCTGTAGTTTCTAGTTCAATCGGCAGTGCTGTGTGAACTGTGAACTACAAATCTCATAATGTTCTCAAAAAGTGTGAAATCTGACAACCTGCGTTCACTTACTGTGGATTTGGGTCCAATCGTAAAATAAATAATGGTTGTTATGAAGATGAACCCTTTTTCCCTTTACCACTCAAATGTACAGTGCTTACGGTGACATAAGTTATGATTGTATCTACCTACTGTGTTAAAGTGTTTCACACTTCCTAAAATAAGATCAAAATATAAAATAGTTAAGTATCATAGTTTAACTGAAATATTTTAAGCGATGAAACTTAATTCACCTGACTGATCTTAGCAAAAATTGGCGTGAAACATCAATTTTTATTTAATTTATGTTATAAAATATAGACACAAGAGGCTGGTACGAGCTCTTCAAATCCAGTCGGAGTGGAAAGTGTGCCAAGAAAGTTAGCAACTTGGTCTTAACTAGATAAGACATCGGCCATCCCGGGCACGCGGCGGCTACCACACACGGCCCACACAGCCCACGCGGCCATTTTACGGAGCGCTGAACAATTTCTATAACTTCAGCTGATCCGACAACATGCTTACCTATACTCATTTTAGGTAAGGGTTAGCAGATTGCCTTATTTCCGAGTGGTTAATATTTTACCCTTCCCCACCAAATTATAACTTTTAGAAATCATAATTGTATGTTGCACGTCTCATAACACGGAGCGTTTTGAGGAAGTGCTCTACTGTCACGTTGTCAACATTATGCAATTTTCTCGACTTGAATTGCTTTTATCAAATAATTTAACTAAGTATATGTTACTGCTTATATACTCCATAGGCCTTCTGCGGCATGAAACGCTCCGACTCTTGGGCACTAACCCTTCCACCAATTCACACTACAGCAGCGTGATAGAGAATGCTCTAGGTCTCCTCCAAGATCAAAGGTATTATTGAAGAATTATGGTATTTTTTGTCTGTAAGTAATGGGTACTAGAGGTGGAGTAAAGCAGCGAGTTTTACTTTTATCATTTTTAATAAGAAGGCATTTCGACCCGATGGCAAAACTAGTTCACATCACAAATCGCAATATATTGTATTTGGAAATTGTGGTATCACGGCCAGATAGATATTATTATAATATTGTGTCGGGCGTATGGTAATGTCGTTTAGCTGGCGAGCTGTGAGCGGCCGGTAATGCGATAGGCAAATCCCTAGTTAGATAATGTTCAGATTTGCATAAATATTAATTTGATTTACTGACACGTTTGAGATACGTATACGAGTATAACGATATATAATAACATAGATAAAGACAAAGGTAGGTACAAAAAATTACAATCATTTAGATAAATAAATAACGCTTCACACTCGTAGCAGCCTCATAGCCTCACACTAGGATTCACTATGTCGTGAGTGCCATGGACAACACATAGAGATAAGAACAGTCATACCCAGACCGAGAACAGAAATTCAAACTCATTATTCTTTCCGCCTCGTTGGGAACCGAACCCAGGACCCTTGGCGCGATAATCCGGCATGGTAACCATCGCGCCACATAGGTCGTCATTCTTGTAGATAATTTATTGTACCTACATTATCGATATCATGATTAAGTTTAGTATGTTATTATTAACTAAACACAGCTGTGACGGGATCTCTACATAGTAGTAAAGGTATATTAGTATATTATTACTTTACCAACAACTTTCGAATTCATATTTCTTGAATTTCTCACCTGAGTGTGAAGATAATTTACATGATAGGTGGAGAGCCCAGAGATGTTAAAATTAATTTATAACTTGATCACCTGATACCTGGAAATTGGCCGTTTTTCCAAGCTAGCAAGTAGGCGTACGATCATAGTATATACTAACACTACTCAATCGTCCACATTTCATCCGTCAGAAAATAAGTGATGTCTGGCGGCCCTGGGCTCTTAATCTATGAGTTTGTATTTATTTTTACAAACAATTTAACAAGACAAACCTGTAACGATACCAGTAATACGTGCTAAGCGAAAAAAAAATTTTTGCCCTAAAGTCTACGGAGCTTTCATCTATTACATTAATTTTATGTTATTGGAATCCAACATTGATATAATGGCGGTCGGCCCGCGGCCCGGTATCCGTGACTGTATTCGCAACTCGTTTTGGCGTCTTTAGCCGTCATAAAGTCGAGGAAGCTATCAATCGCCTCTCTAAACCGACAATGGCACGGGTCGCAGGCACCCAGGGGCCAGGGCGACTATAAGCATTTCTCCGAACGATTTAACCAATTATTAACTAATGTGAAATTTGAATTTAGGCATGTCATCTTTTTTGTATTAAATACCTATCTTATAATTTAGTGGCACAAATATTATATAATGTATACGAGTAAAAAAATCAACGAAGTGTTAGATAACCGCAGAATTAATGTAGCCACTGCTCATCTAGAACTTATGTATTGGCATCACTAAGCAATCTAAACATACAACGGAACAACCGCTCAAGTAGCAAACTTTACACAGCACAGCTACAATTTCTACATTAGTTGTACACGATCGAAGATCGCGCCATGCGCCAGCGCAAATGCGACCGTCATCCGGAATTGCGATTGTGTAAACTTAGGCGCACTGTTGTTTCAGCAGATGTCAACAAGGTAGCCAAAGTTAAACAACAGCGGGCGCGGTCGGTAGTTGGATGGGTGACCGCTAGTGGCTAAAATCCTTCAGCGTTTCCGTGCTTCGGAGGGCAAGTAAATCCGTCAGTTCCAGTTGTTATCGTAAGAAAACAGTCGTTAAGCTATGTTGGAGACACTCGGATTGGCCACTAACCCCTCCACCAATACGCACTGGAGCAGCGTGGTGGAGTATGGTCTAGGCCTCCTCAAGAGAAGAGAGACCGTGTCCAGTAGTGGGCCATTAATGGGTGGTAGCCAGCCAACAAGGTAGCTGTAGCTTGTGTGCTGTGTTGATCCTACTACGGCTTCTGTGAGCGATTGCGCTAACACGGTGCAATTTATAGAACCGTGGGTTGTGGTGCTTTTCTCAGTGTAATCATTGCTTTATTTTAAAGGTTTAATTATACGTCATAGAATTCGTATCTGTATAGTATCTACTGAGTGCTGACGTTAGGAGGGGGCGCGATGGGGAGACAGCCCAGGGCGCCAAAGATGGGGGGGAGCCGACAAATTTGTTGGAGAGGCGAAAAAAAAACTGGAGCAACAACTTTCTAAGGAAAGATAAAATTCTTAATACACGTTCACATTGGTCCAGCAAAAAATTATCACTCAATTTGGATTTCCTTAAGTGGGCGCCACAATATTCTTGCCCGGGATGTCAGTGGTTCTATGACCATGTTCGTCCACTAACCTATATACAAAACCTATATACATTTTACACCTTCGGCTTTTGTCTCCATCCTATCACAGCCAAGGTTGGATGAAGCTCCTCACACCTCCAGCTGCCACTTGAATCTCACCACCTCACCACCGAGGAGGACATGTTTATATTATGCTCACAGATGAATAGAGCAATATTACTACCTACTTGTGTACTTGTGTTCCTATTAAACCTTTCACAAATACATATATTTTTTTATTTGTTAGTATGGAAGCAACCTATTTACATAACGTGCGAATAAATTTATCTGGTTGGAAGGACCAAATGGTCCTTCGAGCCGAATATTGATAAAATAAGTGCAGTTGGTTAGTACCTGATCGCGGAGACGTGATGTTACCTGCTGGCACTGGCCCATCAGCTTGATCATTTGCGGGAATGTGACCCCGAGGGGCCGGTTGATGCGGCTGAGCTGCCGGACCAACCGGCTTGTGTCATCCTCATCACTGGAAATCAAATAACAACTACAATTAAAATTAAACAAGAATAATTACAACACAGGATTAATGTCTAATTATGTCACATTATATTATAGTATTTATAAAAGCTTTTTATATTCTACTAGTGGATACGCGGCGTGATCCACTACGCAAAAAAAAATTGTATAGGAAATGTTGAAAATCGCAAATGTGCCTAATGCATTGTTTTAGTGGTCTCTAACCATCTTCGCATTATTGTCTTTAAAATGAGTCCAGTTTGGTCCATTTACTTACATTTACTCCATTTGATATTATCTTAAGCATCGTAGGCCTACCGACTATTCTTTCCGAGAATGGTCTGAGAAGTGTTTAATACTTTTGGCAATAAAATGTCGAAGACACTCAACAGAAATACTGAGCTGAGAAAGCATTATTTTATGGGTACTGAAAATGTGTTTACAATGTTTCAAAATATTAATTTATGTATGTACGAGTTATATCGTGGCACTTATTGGAAAGTCTTTGGAGTCCGGGGGTCCGAAACCAGAGACCGAATGCGCTCCAGAGGTCGAATGCGCTGCCGTCTGCCATTGGCCAAGATTAAATCGATAAATAACTGTGCCAATTGTGTGTTCTGACGTCACCAATATCTAACCCACTACTACCGTGGCTTCACAATTGTTATTAATTTTGAAGCAGCACGTAGAGAGCGTTTCATCCTGGGTTGTTTCTTTTGCGTCCAAGACTAATAATTTCGGCGGTAAATGTTAGGTGGCTAACATCTACCTTGCCATAACGCATGTTTCCATCGTTTACATTTTATTTTCCAGACGTTCCTGTTCAAGTTTCTTGTTACCATTTGGCACTGACTGTTGTTAAAACCTAGGCAATCCTAGGCAGCCAATAATGCAAATAAACCGACGAAGCCTTTGAATAAGAGCAAAACCCTGAACGTAAAAACAATTTGGGCAAATAAGTACATAGGTACCTGACTCCTCAGAATATCAAAATGGTTAGTTATTGACGAAGATAATTTTAGATAATAACTATGTTTATTGATTAGGTATCGCAGCAATTCGGAGTGCTATACAGTCAACTCCTAGCGGGTCCATCGATCACAAGCTGATTATGATAACAGGAAACTGATTGCCCTACCGTGCCTACAGTACAAAGTACGGAGCCTACTGACCTATATTGGACAATAGGAAGAAGACTCGAGGTCGGAGGAAGCGGTCACCGCCCTTGAACTTCGAAGAGTATGTCACGAATTTGTTTTAAATTGCACTCGTAATCTTTTATTAATTTCATATTTTGACATTGGATTCTACCGGTAACGGGGCTATGCTTCAGCGCACACGAGTAAATAACATAATACTAGTAAGTACAATAACTCATGATGATGCATGATTTATGTAATCATGCATCATCATGAATTATTCAATACTCTTAGGCTGAGATTTGAACTGAGACTTGGAATTGTGAGTAGTAGGTACCTTCCTACTCGGAGTAGACTCTAAAATAACTTTAGTAAAGTGTAGTAGAGGAGCTTCTAGAGACTAGAGCGACATGACCTATAAAAGTGTCTCGCGGACTCGCGCTCAGGGTCAGTCGGAGTGAGGTAATGGGCATTGACCTCCATCACATCACTTTCTCCCCGGTGCAGCGGTGGCGCCCAGGCGGCTCGGGAACGGGTTCCAGTCGTTACGAGAGCGGAGGCTCGCTTTGAGTACGGCTCATTAAAAACACAATACCGCTGTAAGTATTTCAGCTGTTTGCTTCTAAATATTATTATGCTGTTTTTCGGCGTACCTATTATTTATTATTTATTTATTTAAACTTTTTTGAACCATACAAAAGGCGGACTTAATGCTAAAAGCATTCTCTGCCAGTCAACTTTAGGGCAGTTGGACAGCAATGAAGGCGGTTGCAAAGAAAAAATTATTAAAAATGCATAAACTTATAAGTAAAAAAAACATTAAGTAAATAGGAAATCTAAAATATATACCTAAATATATTACCTACATACTGTCTGTTTATTTTTCTATCAGCTACCTATCAATCACTCCACTTTCTCCGCATGTAGGTACTAAACTACTAAAGTGGTTGGGGAAGCCAACCCAACGGTGAACATAAAATAAAATAAAATATTTTGATTTTGTGCGGCAATCAAAAATATTGATGCCAAACAATTATGTTTTTAATTTTTTTTAAATATTCAGAAAATTCAGGAACCTGTAAATCGATGTGGGATACTTTTATCTTCCATCAAAACTTATTATAGTCTTTCACGAATTGGCTTCAAAGTCAAGAAGTTTTATTTTAAATAATCGCTTAGCGAATAAAAGCACAATGAATGACGTCTCCGACTTGGCGCAATGAAGACCTGACGAAAACAAGGGTATTCTTTGGATTCAAAAGGCACTAATGTGTCGTGATAGAAGGAAAATGAGAAGGAGGATGAATGAATGAACAGGAGAGGATGAATGAACTCCAACAAAATAAATCTATTATAATAATTTGTTGTTCAATGAAGACAAACAATGGCTGTGAAACATACGTCACGCGTCGGATGACTAACTGTTAGTCGCTTGGTAAATTGATAATAGACTTCGTACGATAGAAAGATTGTTAGAGCAATCTCGAGCAATTTGCTCAAATTGACAAACATTTCGACAACGTATTAAACACAGCGCTAGTTCATTGGCCAATCCAATAGCATGTTCATTGCATGTGCAACCTTCATGACCGTTGCTTGAAGATTTCGACGAGGTTAATACATATAAGATAGGTACAAATATAATCTAAGACATATAAGATACAAATAGTACTTCGTAAGTAAACGAAGATTTCTTACATATTCCGATTGTCTCCGACGTAACTCGAATCAGTCCATCGCATTAAATGAACATAACTCTAATGGGATTACTTGTTCGTTGAAATGACGGTTGATTGTTGAAGTAACTATAACTATAACTACGAGGAGTCCGCAAGGAACTACGCGGTCTAGTGTTCAAAATTCGCTCGTGATTCCTTTGATTCTCACAATAAATCGACAATTGCCGACAATAATCACAAGCAGACGAGGCGAAGAAGTACAAATGACTCTCGACACTAGTCTTAGCTCAATTTTCTGAGTAGTATAGAGACCGCATTAGCATATTTTACATTTAGTTTTCAGTGCTCAAAATCCAATCTTCTGAAATGAACTCGCTACTTATTATGTAATAATAATAATAATATAATTAATCAAGTGGTATTAATTGAATTTTTCCAAAGGTTCACCTGGCTGCCCAATAGCGCAGAAAACCAAGTTAGGTCTTATCTGGGCAAATCTATGCAAAGTGTGAGGAAAGGGGTCAGACTAAGTTCGTGAGTATGCACTATGCAGTATGCACACACACTATGATGTGAATGAGTTGTTGCGTCGGTTTTGGGAATTGGAATCTGTTATCTGAGAGCTCTAAAAGGTCTCTTCTTCACACCTGAGAAGACGATGCGAGGAGATATTTTCCCACACGACGAAACGAAATGCTTCAGATATGCTTCACGTACATAAGTATATAGTAAAACTAACTTTTCATGATGAAGATCCCTTTTTCAAATACGGCAACTCAAGGAATATTGCTGCAAAGTGGTTTTACTCACTGGAACGCAAATTATAAAAAAATCCCAAACTTAAATTCGATTATAGCAAGGTGATAGAAGAATATTTAGATCTTGGTCCCATGGAGTCAGTTCAGTTCTGGAAGGAGAACGCTATAAGCAGAATGCAGTATACCCTCAACACCACGCTGTTGTCAAAGAAGACAGAACATGCAAGGTGCGTGTTGTCTTTTACGCCTCGTGTCCTGTCAACTCTTTGAACAATGACTTGATGGTGGGACCTACTCTCCAGTCGGATTTAAGAATAATAATTTTAAGATGGCGTCTTCATGCCATGCCTCATTGCGGATATGATGTACCGATAAGTTCAAGTTTATAAATCGGACTCAGACTTCCAGCGAATTGTTTGGCGTAATTCTGAAGAACAAAATTGTGACTTACAGGCTGTGCATGCCCTGCAATATGTTGCAAATGACGATGGTATAAATTACCCATTGGCATAAGAAAGAGTTTTAAAAGATTTTGTATGGAAGACATAATGACAGGGTGCAACAGTATTTAAGAAGGAATGGCTTTATTATATTTACCGTAATAACAATTAAAATATTATTTTAATCTTACACGATAACCTTGTGCCCTAATGCCATACTCAGGTGTGATAGTGGCGGAGATTGCCTTTTACGCCAGTGTTCATTTTGCGAGAGAATTAATTGGCACTCTATACTATTATAAAATAAATTACGAACCCTGAAAGTGCGATGACAGTGAATCAAAATGTCAAGGCCATTGCAAGGTGAATAACAGCACTGCATAGCGGGCTGCGGGAATGCAGTTTCCCTTCCCGAATCCGGATTCGGACGACAAGTTCCTAAATGAACAGTAAGTGGTTTTTAGTTTTTATATTAAATTTTATTGTTCATGACTAGCAAGTCTGCGTACAGAACATATAGGTACATATATTTGATTGAATATCAAAATCACTGGACGAACAAAAAACACTCGACTTAATTACTTTAATTAAGTACGGTTTGGGTACCAATTTGGTTACCAATTACGGTATGGAGTGCTATTTTTAAACGAATTAATTGCCATGCAATTAATAAAATAAATATTCTAAAGTTATTTTGCAATTTTCTTCGCTACGTCCATCTTTCTAACCAGCCGATCGAGTGTGAACAAGGAAATATCACTTCAGATTCTTTGGAAACGGGGAAGCACGCGAAAGCTGTGATCTCGTTTCTATCTTGTCTGTGTGAACGCATCGTGCGTTGAGTTACAGCGGCCATAGCAGCCATAGCCCGGTGGCTTGTGTCCATTCTACGTGAACAGCAACAATGGGCGCGGTCGGTACTTGAATGGGTAATCGCTAGTGACAAACATTTTTCGAACACTTCCGTGTTTCGGAGGGCACGTTTCGTCGGTACCGAATGTGAAAATATGTGGGTAAGATACTTAATTGTCGTTAAGCAACCTTGGCACTTGGGTTTAGCCATTAAACCCTCAACCAATCCACACTGGGGCAGCGTTGTGGTGAAAGATCTTCTTCTTAAGAAAAAATACCCGAATTGAAGCCATGTGTGCATTAAAGTAACCCAACACTACCACAGTAAGTACTTACAGTACAGGATAGTTTTTAGACGCATTTTATCACAGAAGTAGTTTTTTAAGATCACAGATACCTACAATTTAATCGCTTTATTTTAGGCAAGCGGTAAACTGATAAATATCAGTAGATTTACCTAACTGGTGTGTTCTAGCTGTAAAAGTAGTTATTAGTAAGATGATTAGCACTACAGCTTATTTCGTGCCGTTTCTCGGAGAGCTTTCAAGAGTTTTCACAATAACAGGATCAGTCACGTGGCCAGACTTTAGACATTTAATAATTGCTCTTGGATTGGTTAGTGTCACAGTTTTCGCATCTACGGATGGTTGCAATATTCAAAGCACTTAGCACTCCAATTTACGTTAAGATGTTGTTTTTATTTTACTTAAGTTGACTGGCCTGGTTGCATTTTGGAGCAACTAATTGGAATACGAATTGTAAATTCCCCTACTTTTGTTTTTAAGAAACTCTGAAACCCTTTGGTCTAGAAAGCTGTAGGTAAGTAAACATGGGTACCTACCTATACTATACACATTGCGCTGACAGTGGTCATATTTTTTTTCCTCTACTCATGAAGTGGGATGTTTTTTTCTCTTCTGCATTATTCTCAATAACGGTACAAATATTTTCCCTTCACATTTTAATATAACTATGTATAGAATAGATGAGTGAGGAGTGGCATGTGAAAAGAGGAGGGGACAGGGGCAGCGATCCGCGGATGCGTGGCGACAATCGCAAGGAAATCGACACGGACTTTAGAAAGTCTACTTAGTTTCTACTTAATGATGTGCAATTTGTTCACGTTCAACCCGTGGCCGTATCATAGCTTTCATCGTTCTACAGACTCACTAAGTACATCTTTGGAACTTTAAGTTCTAATTTAGGGGTGGATGGTTTTCCAAAAAATACTTAGCTATTTTGAGCTAGCGACAACAAAATAGTATCGAAGTAATGAATAATGGCGTCTGGTCCTTCCGGTAAGAAGTTACTGGGAATTGTTACATCCATTTTGACCAAGGAATAGAAGAACTACTCCGTGACTATGACCTAAACAGTACTTTGTTCCCAATGGTAAAGTTGTTAGCTTCTGGTTTAAAAAAAATCCAACCCACACCGGATGGGTGTCGTAAGAAGCAACTAAATAGACTTCTCCATGCGGTTGGGCAACGCATCTGTGATGTCTTTGGTGTTGTTGATATTCATGGGCAACGCTCTGAGCTGTTGGTTGTCTACACCAAATTTGATGTCGTCGGTAACTTTGAGCAATGCCGCGGCCGTCGCAGTACTGTGACCTCTACGGAAACCGAACTGAAAAGGACATAGCAAATAGCTATTAATAAAAATAAAATAGCAAAAATAATAACAGGATATTATTATTTTGCAGGAAGGAACTCAATTGTTGTTGAAGAAGTACTTTGGATAGGAAAGGTAAAATTGCAATAGGACGATAGTGTGACCAGGAAGGATTGGGCTTTTTTGGAAGTGGTATAATTGGAGCGTCTTTCCAACTTGAGGGGAAGGAGCAGGTTGCGATGGAGAAATGAAATATGGATGTAATAAAATTTTAATTTTTATCTTATGCGAGATTATTGACAATGTTTTGGAGCTATTGATTTGCATCTGTTATTGGAGTGGCACTTACCTATTTATTTTAGCTTACAACTATGTGTGCATGTCTAAGTGTTAACTTTGTTGATGCAATAAACAAATAAATAAATAACGGATAGGATAATGTCGAGTATACTTAGGAAGATACATATTGCGCTGTTCAATACACAGGGTAGGTATGCAGGTCCTGCTTCTTGGCCGGCAACACGTCAGTTTGTGTGCAATGTTTCAATGAACTCTTGTCGCTAGACATAAACAAAAATAAACCCGTAGGTACAATGAGTAGCAGTTAGATATTGCATCAATAAAATTATTATCGTAGTCAACAAGCGTATGAGCAATTTAAGTTTTGCAACAGCTGACCGCTACGGCCGGCTCGATGGTCCAGCATCCTTGAGCCCGTTAGCCTTTCACAGCTGTGACGGCCAATGTTTATTTTGTACCTACTACCCATAAAACATGTTTGTCTACATAAGTTGCATCCTGCTCTCTGTAAAACTACTATAAATACCTGGGTACTTTTGTCACATATTTGACTACATATTATTATGCTTTATCTCAACTTCATGAATATGTAAATGTTACAATGTATAATGCAGTACATATAACATATTACTCTCCGAAACAATTCCATCATACATGATTTTTGCGTAACTTAAACCGTTTACGCAGCGCACGCAACGGAAGCTCTCAAAAAGGAATATTTTTTCCAGTTTTTGCAACATTTTTTATTGATGCTTCGCTCCTATTGGTCGCAGCGTGATTTTATAAAGCCTAGGCCTAAAGCTTTTCTCGATAAATGAACTATCCAACACAAAAATAATTTTTCAATTCGAACCAGTAGTTCCTGAGATTAGCGCGTTCAAACAAACAAAGAAACAAACAAACACTTCAGTTAGTAGATTTTAGGGTTTTAATAAACATATAAATTCATGCCAAATCACAGCTTTCTAGCACTACCTAAGGGTATCGGCGCTTTGTTTCAGAGAGACGGACGGATGGACGAACGGATGGACAGGACGAAACGATAAGGGTTCCGATTTTACTTCGAAACCCTAAAAACGACAAGCTATCTGTCTGTTTCTACCCTGCGAAATATCGGTGATGCCTTATAGTTGTCGATGTCCATGGGCAACTTTGAACATATACATCTGGACACTATCACATGAACATATACATCTCGTTTACCGGTTATTTTCATAGAAAATCTAGTTTTTAAAATCGATAGAGTTCAACTAGAAAATATGTAGAGACGAACAAGTACGTACGTAAAACCACCAAAAAACAAACAACTCGATATAACATATTTGAGCCTAGCAATATATTCTTAGAAGTACTTAGTTATGATCAGTGTTTGTCTGTCCGTCTATGTCTGGAGCTTGTAGCGTGCAATTCAGGTTCACGTGTACGTCGGGCAGAATAAGAACATCGCAACTCGTCCATTTGGGACCGAGTTATGCACTAGAGGCGCACTCGGCACTGGATCTTTTACCAACGTATTTCTGCAATCGTTCGAATGTTATTGTAAACAACCCCGTTGTATCTGTAGTTACATAAAGGACAAGTTCCTATTTTGTCATGTGTCACACATCATTAAGATAATTATGAGATAAAATAAGCCCAATTACAAGTTTCCACATTAAGCACAGTAAAGAAATAATAGTAAACATAAAAATAAATATTTTTTTTTATTTTATAGATGTGATTGAAAATTTTTTTGCTTAATTTACGTTTTAAGGCAGGTGTACCTACTGGTGTTACATAGGTGTACGTCTAGCGTTTGAGACATAATATTCAGAGACCTACTCGCTCTTGTAAAGTAAGAATTTGACTTGTACTTTGTTTCAGAAGTCTGTAGTACAGAGGAGCAGGTGCTCTGGGTATGATTGGCCTTGGTACACGTAAGTAAATGTTGCTCAGTAATTCTGGAGAGTCAATATACTTTTACACTACATTTTAAACGTACAATTAACCAGTGTAATTATTATATTCAATACATAAAGTATTGAATATAATAATACAATACAATTTTAATAAACAAACCTCATATTATTATGAATCAACGATCAACGGAATGATATACTCAAATCACATAATAATATTTAATGAATAAATTATTACATTTTAGTATTTGTATTTACTTTGCATAATATTATCCTTATCCGAGGTTTCCGCACGGTGATACCGACCGCGACCATAAAAACGCTTTCGCCAAATGTAATCATAATCCGGTTTGAGCAATCGTCAGAACAAGTTGGCGTCACCTCGCGTAACTAGCGTCAGCCGTCAACAGATCGAGCGGGCCCTGGCCCTGGGCAGCTGTTGCATAACGCGGTCTGGCCGGCTGGCGGCGGCGCTGGACCCGATGCGACAATTGTCCAATGATCCAATCAGTGACGCGCGCGCACGCCCCCCGGCCCTCCTCGGACCTAACACTTCTATCTTAGAATGGGAATGGAAGATTACCGAATTTAGTTTCGCTGCTCTTATCGTAAGAAAGTTTTCGCAAGATACTTCTAGAAGAATATCTTTAATTAAGAAAAAATTAATTAGAAGCGCTCATAGCCCGGCGACTTGCGTCGATCCTAAGATCCTGATCAACAAAGTTAAGCAACAGCGGGCGCGCTCGGTAGTTGGATGGGTGACCGCTAGTGAGAAAAAATTCTTGAGCGGTTCCGTGCTTCTGAGGACACGTAAAGTCATCTCGGTTGTTATTATAAGATAACAGAAGTTAAGCCATGTCGGAGGCCCTCGGGCGGTTTGAAGACTTCCGACACTTGGGTTGGCCACTAACCCCTCCACCAATCCACACAGGAGCAGTGTGGCGGAGTATGCTCTGGGACTCCTGAATGGGTTGAAGCCAAAATTAAAATTAAAAAAAACCCACAGTTTGATTTATACTAAGAAAACTCGATTAAGTCACCTTTCATACAAAAAAAAAACTAAAATAGATCAAAATCGGTTCATCCGTTTGGGAGCTACGATGTCACAGACACATACAAATACACAGAGACACGTCAAACTTTTAACACCCCTCTTTTTTCGTCGGGGATTAAAATACAGATCATACTCGTATGTTTCTCTGTGGTGAGCCGAGGACAGAAACTCATCCGGTAGAGATTGCTTGTTCTTATTCCTTATCAATTTTAATTAGTTATTATACGGTATTACCACTCCCCACGTATGTATCTACACTTCAGGCATCCTACTACGGCCGACGTGGAGTATCATGATGGTACGGTATGAGCAATTGCAGTGCATGACAAGGTTCATTAATGTACAGTGGCAATGAAACTATAGTACGTAGCAGCACTAGTGAAAGGCATAACACATAATGATACTGATCTGGGGGTCATCTCCGAGCGTGGCCGTGTCTAGAGTCCATTAGTGTACCACACGACGAGTACTAACTCGTACTGGGACCGTCGAGCGGTATGATCACGTTGCAGAATTACACTGGTCGTTGAGTAACGTAGCGTATCACGTATGGTGCATGATGCATCTTAATGATGCTATTTGCATACATATTAAATAAGAAGTTACATGAACGTGAGCGTCAATTACGCGCAAATGATTTGAAAATTAATTTCAAATTGACCGTGATTGCTAGTTTTACGAACAGTAGAATATTCCTTTCATATTAGCGAACTATTTGTTTCTTTTTATAGTTTATATAGTAGATGGTTTTATTAGTTACGTTTATAATTATAGAACTATATAGTTAATATGTTTAGTTAACCATGTTATACTGTCATTTAAATCATTTTTAGATAAGTCATCACCCAGGAATCTTTTTTATTCGTATCCAATGTAGAGCCTAAGCTTAGTATGTAACTTAATTAAGGTAAATCGTGATTACTACAAGCTATTGTCAGTGTTATTTATTTTCTACCGTTTATTGAATCTCAACTCAAGCTAGGCATTAGTTTACACGTGCATCCGATTCAACCCAGCGGCAATGGCCCGTCACTAAAGTGAGGTTTAAATTATTAACGGCTTGCGTTAAATAAGAAAGCGTACATCGCCGTCATCGTCCCAGATTCGTGAGGCAGGGCGGCTGGGCGGCTGGGCGGCTGGGCGGCGGTGCAGCGCCCTTTGTCCGTGCGCCCTTGACACGCCACTAGGGCTGTCTTCTCTACAGAGATACAGAAAAGCGGTATTCAGCCTTCAGGGTACGCACAGAGGAAGTAAAATATGTAAATAAAAATGTTTTTTTTCCTTATTTATAATTAGTGGATTTATGCGTGACGAATTAGAGTTGCAGGCTTTACAGGGAAGCGAAAGGTGTGACCTAACCTAAGATATTATTAAAACTAATAATTTTATAAGGTTGTGGTATTCCTAATAAATATCGTAAGGAGAAAAAAAGGATAACATAAAGGTTATCCTTACTATAAGTAGATACGTGCACTAAAGTTTTGAGAGATCGTCAAATACTACATAACACAAATATCAAATCTGTTACACAAATGTAACAACTCGGAACTGAACCCGGGACGAGTAGCCAAAATCAGTATCAGCTGAGCTGCAAAGCAGTAGTCGAGTAACGTGACCGTCGACCACCGCGGCACCGCCACCCCATCGCCCCTTCCGCCCCCTCTCCTCATGCACTGTGAGTGGAAGCCAGACAAGCGCCAAACAAAATCACTGCACATGCACGAATAGAAGACTTGCCGCGTGCCTCGGAGCCCGGTAGCCCGGCAGCCCCGTGGCCCCGTGGCCCCGTGGCCCCGTGGCCTTCACTATCTTTGCATCGTGTTCGTGCGACTACATTCACTTACATAATATTTTGCATGGTACGCTTTGAAGTGAGTAACTGGCCTCGGATAGTCTGAATCCAAATACTTCACGGATTTCTAAGTTATCGAAGTTTGTGTGAGTCAAAACATGCAAACTTATTAACTACTTCCTCATATGCTAAGTAGTTGAAAGTTGACTTATTGCAATAGTTTTGATACTAATCATAAAATATATGACCTCATACTACACTTAAGTTTGGCTCCATGTGAGGAAGATTCAAGTTTAACAGCACAGTCACTGTGCATTTGGTTTTAAAGTTATTACAATACTTGTTTGCTTGTGAACCTGAACATCATAACGAGATGGCCATCGCGAGGAATCAGAGACATTTGTTAATGGTCATGGCCAACAAACGAGTAGACTGGCCATGATGGTCCATTAGTGCCGCACCTGTCGACATCAGCCAAACCAGGAGTAGCTTCGACCCGGGACTAACTAGCAAACAAAGCATTAACTACACATTTGAGTAATTACTATCCAATGGAAGTTAGCCTAAAGTTTTTTACCAATAATGTTCAATAAATTATAATCCACCGCGTCAGCCAAAGGATATTAGAGACTGAAGACTAAAATCTCTTCACTTATTCACTCTTCACACAGCTACAAGGAGGAAGGAATGCATCAAAACGGTGAATATATTGTCCGTCTGTGTGCTGCCGGTGCCGGAACGGAAGATCCTCGGGGCTCGCTGTAATGGCCTCATACAATGTGCACAATGGCGGGTCGGGTGACGGCAGCCGCCGATTGTTAGCCTATCACGGCACGGACACGAGACTACACCGAGTCACCGACGGACGGACGGACGGAGTACAGACCAATGTGCTGCCGGCTGGCCTGGCTTACCTTCAATATATGTACGAACAAACGTGCTTAGTTTTTCTGATCCGATGTCGATTGCATAAACATGAAATATTTTTGGTCCAGTACTCAGAGAAAAACTGAACTTCGACAGATGCAGTTTGTCTCGTTTATCGTCGTTTGGATTGTAGGGGGATTCAGCATGAATCATTTCATCCCCAGGGGTATCCAAGCGTTCAAATACTTCAAATACACTATGACATCAGCAGGCCGACAAGTGGGGAATCAATTGAGTAAAAAATACTCCCAGAAAATTGCATGTTTAAAAGAATTCCCCGTTTAGAAAAAAGTGCATCTCCAATTGAAACAAAAGTGAAATTGTATGCGTAAGTGATAAAGATCATTGAAAGTGGTATATTTAATGGTATCATTTCTATCTGAGCAGCATGAGGCGTTGATACGGCACGCACGGCGACGGTCAGCGACGGTTGGTGACGACGACCGATTGTTTCATTATCAAATTACAAATTACAATGATTACGACGAAGATCGCGTGAGGCGTGACGGACAATTGCTCTGCGCTTGACATTGCTCCGCGCGCGGTGCGGGCGGCAGAAACATGGCGGGAGTCTTGTTTATCTGTTATTGTTTTACTGACAATGACAGCAGTGGTGCTATTGTTATTGTTATCAAAATGGTATATGTACTGGAGTGTACTGACTGAATGTCTTAGATTTGGATGCAGTTGGAGTGTTATAGTGGATGATTTGAGATTTAAAGCTAGCTAATTCATTTAAATTAATCAAAGTACACGGGTGTTTCAAGAATTTTATCATTTACTTAGGTACATACAGTCTGTTCTTAACAGACTGCATCTTCTGTTTCGGATACTATATTCTTTTCTGACTTTTCAAATAAGTATAGGGTGGCCCAAAAGTTGTCACCCGATGTTCTTTGACTGTAATTTGTTTAATGTATATTGTTTGTAATTATTTAATGTGAAAATTTTTATCTTCATTAAGTAGAAAAATGATATCAGCCAAGTGGCCGCCGCCAGAATTGATGACCATACGGGTCCAATTTATGGCATTTTTTATCACTCTTTTCAGAACTTCCGGCGATAGGTTACCGCATTTATGACTTTTAATCATTATCTTTGAGGGCTTCCAGAGTCTGAGGCTTGTTGACATAGCCTCCCAACTTTAAGAAACCCCACCAAGAACCCAAAAAAGTCTAGAACGATGAAATCAGGCGGTTAAATCACCAAAACTAGAAATTATTTTATGTTTATTCTGCGTTCTCGAGTAGCATAGCGATTCATGTCATATTGACGTGAATTTTGTACCTATCTGTTTACTTCGCAAATCTCATACAAGAACTAACATTTACTGCTAGTTGCAAAAATTATAGCATCTTCTGATACGATTTTTGCGCCACCGTAGGTATATAATCAAAAATGTATTTCTTTGTACGTGAGATTTAGCTGATAATGCTAGTCATTGAGATCGCTAGTAAAAATCGGTGCTAAATATCTATATGGAAAATTATTTTTACATCTTGTTGTAGGTATTTTTATTTCCTTTGGCATATTTATGGAACAGAAGCTTAGACTTTTCTTTTTCCACTACGTCGCGTCGCTAGCCCCGAACTGTCCGGCGCGGCGGCGCTGGGCGAAATATGACTCGAAAACATTCGTCGACAAAGCTTTAAGAAAAGCTCTTTGGAATAAACACGTTTGCTATAAAATATTTCACAGCAAGTCAGCACAAAAGCCGAGAATATTTTTTGGTTCGTTATTGGAAACTTGGGTCAAGGGAGGTGTTGTATGTCTTGCGCTATTACAATATTGGAACAGTTCATTGTGTGCCTAATGCTGGCCATACACGATCATGTATACTTGTCAAGTTTTCAGCGGACTTGACGCGGCATCCAGTAAACTTGACGGTGTATGGCCACGGTATGGCTATCTAGCTAAACAACATCTCATGCAAACTGGATGGCGCATCAAGTTAAACTTTAAACTTGACAAGTTACTTGATCGTGTATGGTCAGTGAATTTGAGCATGCCCTCCCGCTTTCTTCTTTGCCTTTGATGTTAGTAATAATGTGCAGGATCGGTAGTGGCTACTGCCTTCCCATCTGATGGTTCGTCTGCTCGTTTGTACATTTCGTAAACCTGAATGCAAGTAATTCCGAAGATAATAAAGCTTTTCCAATAAATAAATAAACAATTATAGATTTTATTTACCGTGATTCTGATTACCTACCTACCAACAGTAGGTATGCGACTAGATGATTAGGCGACTTTTAATATTCTTAGAAATCCTTTCCTTTGTGGCCCTGAACATGCCTGACAGTGCCACATTCTCCCACCGCCGCCATGGCGCCAGTGCGTCACTGTTTCAATACAATTTGGTGCAACTGGTGATAACTGGTCTATCACTTAGTCATCTCACGATGGACGTTGACCGTGAGAACCGTCACACCACGTGCTGCCACTGCCATGCCGCACTGCTAACAGATATATCGATTCGTGGGCAATTAATTTAGTGGTAACTGGACGGAAACATGATTGTATTGATAGCGCGCGCTTCAACCATATACGGTAAACTTTTACCCCCGTCGTATTAAAGACGCAATCCAGCCATAGGTCATATTTATTTTTATCATACGCTGCCTACATTAGGCCATAAAGACAAAAGATGAGCTACGTTTAGTGAATTTTTTTTATCGAAAATACTGATCCTGTACCAATTACCAAGCATTAATCGTAGGTTGACAAGCAATGACATTATAATGGTGCGAAAGTCTACCACTTGTTTCGATCATAAAAGTTAAAACGGATTGACAAGCCTTTCAAATATTCATCTAAATTATCCGTTTGTCTTCTAGAGTTCTTTTGATATCATTTTTAGGGTTCCGAAGAAAAATCGAAACCCTTTTCGTCATGTCCTTAAGAGCCATTTCGCGGTTAGTCGCGCGGAATGAAGAATTTGACGTCAAAAATTAGTATCATAAGAAAGATATTAATGCTGGCAAATGAACACATAAAATAGATCAATCTATTATAATTGATATTGATAATCTAATATTCGAAAATATTAATTAGTTTTTGCGTAACTGTCAATCTAGCATAACTATTTTTCAGCAAAAGGACGACAGAGTCAATTTCATACACTGATTTTCTTTATTAAATCTTGTTAAATTGAGTAAAAAAAAATGTCTAGAGAACACTCATATATTATATTTTGCATTTATTACAAGAGATATACGATTACTATCATATTCGTTTCCAAATTAATTCAATAACATTACCAATTTTCATGGTTTATGCCATGACTTTACCATCGATTTTTGTATTCAATAAAGCGTATTTCCCATCAAAAATTTATGTAGTAATAAAATATGGTCTTTGTCGAATATGACACGTAATTTTTTTTTTATCTTACTGCAAAAAATAATTAATTACAACGAATTTACTTTACCATATAAATAAACAAACTGGTGCGAATCAAATCAGTTAGGCTCGAGCCCTCTTGGAGGTCGGACCTATGTCAATTTTTGCTTTAGCCATCTAAGGAATAGATTTCGTAAAAATAACGTAATTATATTGCCATTGAACAGTCTTGATCATGTGAGAATTTTTAGTTACAGTCAATTGTATTATTTTTAGTTTTCTATAATTTTCAGGGTTTTGTAGTCAAATCGGAATCATGTCTAGTCCGTTCGTTATTTCAACCGGCCGGCTAGCCCGTCCGGCCGTCCGTCCGTCTGTCCGTATGATTTTTTCTTCGTCTACCCCTTAATGTGGGGTATCGTTGAAAAGGTCTTTCAAAAATATTATAGGTTTCAAAAGACCATTTTTCAATTCAGGGGTCCGTTTGCGTAATATTCTGCTTTAAACATCTTTGGTTTGAAGAAAACAATAGAAATTAAGTAACTATTTCTTTCCAATTTATGTAGTGTAAGTAGTAACGGAGAAAATCACGAACATACATATGTACAAAATATAACTATATCTATGCTAATCTATACTATTACTATTATATTATATAATCCTAGACTTACCACGTAGTGAACTATATAATTGTTCTCCCAGAAGGAGTAGAGATGGGATTTGGTTGTCTATGGCGAAAGTTCTCCATCCCCTCCCGACACCTCGGGAAAAATCTGACATTTCCCATTTTCAAGATGGCGGCTGCGCGGCGATTGTCAACTTTTTTGTTTATGGCCTTTTGCAAAATGTTTTTGAGGGTATTCGTAAAGTTTAAGGAGAGAATTACGAAAAAATGGGAAAAAATTTAAAAAACAAGATGGCCGCCGAGTTATTATGGTTTGAATTTTTTCGATTTTAGAGGTGAATTTGAGGGGTCGCATCGGGGAGGTTTTTCAACTTTTTTGCAATATTTTTTTTGCATTCGCTTGAAGGTATCCTCGACTTTGATATTTTGGGGATATTTATTTTTTCGACAAGATGGCGGACGCGGTGGCGGCCATTTTGAAAAATGTACGAAAAATGACATTTTTTGGGTGCATTTTTCTTCTGGTTGGCAACATTTGAGCGGGTCCCTTTGTTCCGGGCGGTTGTGTAACTTGATCCAAAGTGTTGCCAGGTTTTATTTTTTTTATCTTCGTTCACACATTTTTTTGGACTTTCTATTCAAAAACATGAAAAGTAGAAGGAGCAATATTTTTGGTAACAATGTCACACAGGAAACCGTGTCGCGGTTGTCGCTATGACATTTGACCATTTTCGTCGATGTCGACTGGCAACACTGACTGCTGGAATTTTTTTTTCGTTTTACGAAAACCCGAATTGATCTCCCAGAAGGAGTGGTGGGGGGTGAGTACTTTGTATGGGAGAATTTTTTGTTCATCCCCGGATCTATGGGAAAAATCCGACTTTTCGAAAATCCAAGATGGCGGCCGAGGTGAAATGACCAACTTTTTTTTTTATTATGCAGCTACCCGAGATTGGTGTCGTTTTCGGCTAATGTTGGGAAAAGTGTTACGAAGAATTTGGAAAAATTTGAAAAAACAAGATGGCCGCCGAGATATTTTGATTTAAAATTTTTCAATTTTCGAGGTGACTTTGCGGGGTCGGATTGCGTTGGGTTTCTAACTTTTTTGCGATTTTTTTTCTTTGTTGCCTTGGATCTATCCCCAATTTTGACGTTTAGGGTATATTTTTTTTTTCGACAAGATGGCGGACCCCGTGGCGGCCATGTTGTAAAATGATCGAAAAACTTCATTTTTTGAAGGAAAAATTTTTTAGGTTGGCAACATTTGAGGGGGTCACTTTGTATGGGGCGGTTGTGGAACTTGGTCTGAAGTGTTGCCAGGGTATGTTGATTTTTTTTTCATTCATACATTTTTGTGAACTTTCTATTCAAAAATATGAAAAGTAGAAGGAGAAACATTTTTAATCAAAAAATTTCACTAAAAAATTTTTAGTAGTCGTGGTAATGACATTTGACCATTTTCATCTAAATTAACTGGCAACACTGGGAGCTAGATTTTTTTTTCCCGTTTTTTCACATTTCGAGTAGCCCAGCCGAAAGTATCGGTGGGGGGTTATAATGATGTATGGGAAAGTTGCTTGACTATCTATGGTTACTATGGGAAAAATCCGACCGTTCAAAAATTCAAGATGGCGGCCGCTCGGCGATTATCAACTTTTTTATTTATTTGAGCACCTACCCAATATTGGTGTCATTTTCGAATAATTTTGGGACGACTAATACGATGAAATTAGAAAAAATTTAAAAAACAAGATGGCCGCCGAGATATTTTTCTTTTAAGTTTTGAAATTTTCGAGGTGATTTTGTGGAGTCGCATCGGGGTGGTTTTTCAACTTTTTTATAATATTCTTTTTGTTTTCCCTTAAAAGTATCCTCAGTTTTGATATTTTGGGGTTAATTTTTTTTTCAACAAGATGGCGGACTCCGTGGCGGCCATTTTGTAAAATGTACGAAAAATTGCATTTTTTGAAGGAAAAAATTTGTAGGTTGGCAACACTTGAGGGAGTTGCTTTGTATGAGGCGGTTGTGTAACTTGACCGAAAGTGTTGCCATGTTTGGTTTTTCTTTTCTTCGTTCATACAATTTTTTGAACTTTCCATTCAAAAATATGAAAAGTAGAAGGAAATATATTTTTAATCAAAATATTTTACCAAAACATTTCAAGTGGTTGTCGTAATGACATTTGACCATTTTCATCTTAATAAACTGGCAACACTGGAGTCCAGAATTTTTTTCACTTTTCGAGTAATTGAGCCTAAACTATAGATCAGGAGTATAAGAAATGTATAGGAGATATTTCTTAATTAAATCATTCGTTTTGGAAAAACAATAAAATTTTAATGTTGCCATACAAAAAATAATAATTTTCATACAAATTTATTTTTGGATTGAATATTTCGCTACTATAATGTATGGGGCATTTGTAGGTACTGATATTTTGTGAATTTTGGTGAAAAAAATTTCAGTGTTGCCATACAAAAAATAATAATTTTCATACAAATGTTTTCTTTTTTCAAATATTTGAGGCGGTTGTCTTCATTTGATGGCCTTATAATGTATGGGGCGATTGTAGGTTCTAATAGTCTGTAAATGGTGGTGAAAAAATATTTTAGGGTTGCCATGCAAAAAATAAAAGTTTTCATACAAATGAACTTTTTATGTACGGTGTCGACGGCAACAGTTAATCTATTAGTCTCCTGTATTTTTCTTTCATAAAGTTTATAAACGAAGACTTTATTTTTAGTTTACATAGGAACTAACTACAATATTATTTTTTGTGTAAACAAAGTGAAAAACCCTTATTTAATCAGTTTAAATTAAACTTAAAAATGAGTTTGTTAAAGCGATCTTCAGTGTCGATGCAAGTTGTTGTAGCGAACGCCTAAGTGACGCGATCTACACGGCGCTTAAGCCCTTGTTCCCGTGAAGAAACCAAGCGACGTTCTACGGGCTACAAAAATCTTCACTGTTCCCGTTCACTCCCCAAAGAATATACATGCCTTCAGCTTCTTGCGTCCATCATCGGCTGTGCGTTGGCTGTCAGGTAGTCACTAAGTAACGGAAGTTTTATATTGATTGTAAAATTGTAATATAATGTTAAGGCAACATTTGAGGGGGTCACTTTGTATGGGGCGGTTGTGGGTCTTAGTCTGAAGTGTTGCCAGGTTACGTTGATTTTTTTTTCTTTCATACATTTTTGTGAACTTTCTATTCAAAAATATAAAAAGTAGAAGGAGAAACATTTTTAATCAAAAAATTTCACCTAAAAATTTTAAATGGTCGTCGTAATGACATTTGACCATTTTCATCTAAATTAACTGGCAACACTGGGAGCTAGAATTTTTTTTCCCGTTTTTTCACATTTCGAGTAGCCCAGCCGAAAGTATTGGTGGGGGGTTAAAATGATGTATGGGAAAGTTGCTTGACTATCTATGGTTACTATGGGAAAAATCCGACCGTTCGAAAATTCAAGATGGCGGCCGCTCGGTGATTATCAACTTTTTTATTTATTTGAGCACCTACCCAATATTGGTGTCATTTTCGAATAATTTTGGGACGACTAATACGATGAAATTACAAAAAGTTTAAAAAACAAGATGGCCGCCGAGATATTTTTCTTTAAAGTTTTGAAATTTTAGAGGTGACTTTGTGGGGTCGCATCGGGGTGGTTATTCAACTTTTTTCTAATATTCTTCATGTTTTCCCTTGAAAGTGTCCTCAGTTTTGATATTTTGGGGATATTTTTTTTTTCGACAAGATGGCGGACCCCGTGGCGGCCATTTTGTAAAATGTACAAAAAATTGCATCTTTTGAAGGAAAAAATCAGTAGGTTGGCAACACTTGAGGGGGTTACTTTGTATGGGGCGGTTGTGTAACTTGACTGATAGTGTTGCCATGTTTGGTTTTTATTTTCTTCGTTCATACAATTTTTTGGACTTTCCATTCAAAAATATGAAAAGTAGAAGGAAAAATATTTTTAATTAAAATATTTTACCAAAACATTTTAAGTGGTCGTCGTAATGACATTTGTTCATTTTCATCTTAATAAACTGGCAACACTGGAGTCCAGAATTTTTTTCACTTTTCGAGTAATTGAGCCTAAACTATAGATCAGGAGTATAAGAAATGTATGGGAAATGTGTCTTAATTAAATCATTCGTTTTGGGGAAAACAATAAAATTTCAGTGTTGCCATACAAAAAATAATAATTTTCATACAAATTTTTTTTTGGATTGAATATTTCGCTACTATAATGTATGGGACATTTGTAGGTACTGATATTTTGTGAATTTTGGTGAAAAAAAATTCTGTGTTGCCATACAAAAAATAATAATTTTCATACAAATGTTTTCTTTTTTCAAATATTTGAGGCGGTTCTCTTCATTTGATGGCCTTATAATGTATGGGGCGATTGTAGGTATCAATAGTTTGTAAATAATGGTGAAAAAATATTTTAGAGTTGCCATACAAAAAATTAAAGTTTTCATACAAATGTACTTTTTTATGTAATATTTCAGGCTAATTCATCAATCTTATGTCATTACAATATATCAGGAGGTTGTTGGTACTTATAGATTGTGCACAGCGGAGGAAAAATGTTGCAGTGTTGCCATATAAAAATATTAATTTTCATACAAATGTATTTTGTGTCGAATATTTCAGATTGTTTGTCCATTGAATGTCAATACAATGAGGCGTTTATTAGTATAAAGGGTTACTATTAGTTATCAGCTAGCTGACCCAGCCAACTTTGTACCGCCTATCAATTTCTCCTTCTCCCACCCTTGCCCTCCCTCTCCCACTACCTCTCCTCCTCCTTTTCCCTCCCCTCTCCCTACCTCTCCCCTCTTACCCTTTCCCTCACCCTTTCCCTCCCTCTCCCGCTACCTCTCCCCCTTTCCCTCACCCTTTCCCCCTCCCTCCCTCTCCCGCTACATCTCCCCCTCCCCCTCCCTCTTCCTCTCTCTCCCTCTCCTTCTCCCTCTTCCTCCCCCTCTCCCTCCCTCTCCCTCTCCATCTCCCTCCCTCCCTCTCACTCTTCCTCCCTCTCCTTCTCCCTCTTCTTTCCCCTCTCCCTACCTCTCCCTCTCCATCTTCCTCACCCCCTCCCTCACCCTCTCCCTTTTCCTCTCATATTCTAAAAAATAGACAAACCAAAAGTAGTAGTTTCAAGCCAAACATTTCGCAAACAGACCCCTGAATCGAAAAATAAATTTCAAAGACCAATTATATTTTTGAAAAAACTATTTATTTATTTTGTCTTTTGCGAAAGAGAAAGGCACGCGCGCTGCTTTAGCAGCGCGCGCCCCACGCGAAAACCTAGTTATTATAATATATAATCCTAGAAATCCTAGACTTACCACGTAGTGAACTATAGAATTGTTCTCCCAGAAAGAGTCGAGATACAACTTTGTTGTCTATGGCGAAAGTTCTCCATCTCCTCCCGACACCTCGGGAAAAATCTGACATTTCCCATTTTCAAGATGGCGGCTGCGCGGCGATTGTCAACTTTTTTGTTTATGGCCTTTTGCAAAATTTTTTTGGTGGTGTTCGTAAAGTTTAGGGAGGGAGTTACGAAAAAATGAGAAAAAATTTAAAAAACAAGATGGCCGCCGAGTTATTTTGGTTTGAATTTTTTCGATTTTAGAGGTGACTTTGAGGGGTCGCATCGGGGTGTTTTTTCAACTTTTTGGCAATATTTTTTTTGCGTTGTCTTGAAAGTATCCTCGATTTTGATATTTAGGTGATATTTATTTTTTCGACAAGATGGCGGACGCGGTGGCGGCCATTTTGAAAAATGTACGAAAAATGACATTTTTTGGGTGCGTTTTTCTTCTGGTTGGCAACATTTGAGCGGGTCCCTTTGTTCCGGGCGGTTGTGTAACTTGACCCAAAGTGTTGCCAGGTTTTATTTTTTTTATCTTCGTTCACACATTTTTTTGGACTTTCTATTCAAAAACATGAAAAGTAGAAGGAGCAATATTTTAAATCAAAAATTAACACATGCAAACGTGTCGTGGTTGTCATAATGACATTTGACCATTTTCGTCGATGTCAACTGGCAACACTGGTTGCTGGAATTTTTTTTTCGTTTTACGAAAACCCGAATTGATCTCCCAGAAGGAGTGGTGGGGGGTGAATACTATGTATGGGAGAATTTTTGGTTCACCCCCGGATCTATGGGAAAAATCCGACTTTTCGAAAATCCAAGATGGCGGCCGAGGTGAAATGATCAACTTTTTTTTTTATTATGCAGGTACCCGAGATTGGTGTCGTTTTCGGCTAATGTTGGGAAAATTGTTACGAAAAATTTGGAAAAATTTGAAAAAACAAGATGGCCGCCGAGATATTTTGATTTAAAATTTTTCAATTTTCGAGGCTACTTTGCGGGGTCGGATTGCGTTGGGTTTTAAACTTTTTTGCGATTTTGTTGCTTTGTTGCCTTGCATCTATCCCCAATTTTGACGTTTGGGGTATATTTTTTTTTTCGCCAAGATGGCGGACCCCGTGGCGGCCATTTTATAAAATGAACGAAAAATTGCATTTTTTGAAGGAAAAAATTTTTAGGTTGGCAACATTTGAGGGGGTCACTTTGTATGGGGCGGTTGTGTTTCTTAGTCTGAAGTGTTGCCAGGTTACGTTGATTTTTTTTCCATTCATACATTTTTGTGAACTTTCTATTCAAAAATATAAAAAGTAGAAGGAGAAACATTTTTAATCAAAAAATTTCACCAAAAAATTTTTAGTGGTCGTCGTAATGACATTTGACCATTTTCATCTAAATTAACTGGCAACACTGGGAGCTAGATTTTTTTTTCCCGTTTTTTCACATTTCGAGTAGCCCAGCCGAAAGTAATGGTGGGGAGTTATAATGATGTATGGAAAAGTTGCTTGACTACATATGGTCACTATGGGAAAAATCCGACCGTTCGAAAATTCAAGATGGCGGCCGCTCGGCGATTGTCAACTTTTTTATTTATGTGAGCACCTACCCAATATTGTTGTCATTTTCGAATAACTTTGAGACGTCTTATACGATGAAATTAAAAAAAAATTAAAAAACAAAATGGCCGCCGAGATATTTTTCTTTAAAGTTTTGAAATTTTAGAGGTGACTTTGTGGGGTCGCATCGGGGTGGTTATTCAACTTTTTTCTAATGTTCTTCATGTTTTCTCTTAGAAGTGTCCTCAATTTTGATATTTTGGGGATATTTTTTTTTCGACAAGATGGCGGACCCCGTGGCGACCATTTTGTAAAATATACGAAAAATTGCATTTTTTGAACGAAAAAATTTGTAGGTTGGCAACATTTGAGGGGGTCACTTTGTATGGGGCAATTGTGCAACTTGACCGAAAGTGTTGCCATGTTTGGTTTTTCTTTTCTTCGTTCATACAATTTTTTGGACTTTCCATTAAAAAATATGAAAAGTAGAAGGAAAAAGATTTTTGATAAAAAAATTAAACAAGGAGATTTCTTGTGGTAGTCGTAATGACATTTGACCATTTTCATCTTAATTAACTGGCAACACTGGAGTCCAGATTTTTTTTCACTTTTCGAGTAGTTGAGCCTAAACTATAGATCACGAGTATAAAAAATGTATGGGAGATATTTTTTAATTAAATCATTCATTTTGGGAAAACTATAAAATTTCAGTGTTGCCATACAAAAAATAATAATTTTCATACAAATTTATTTTTGGATTGAATATTTCGCTACTATAATGTATGGGGCATTTGTAGGTACTGATATTTTGTGAATTTTGGTGCAAAAAATTTCAGTGTTGCCATACAAAAAATAATAATTTTCATACAAATCTTTTCTTTTTTCAAATATTTTAGGCGGTTGTCTTCATTTCATGGCCTTATAATGTATGGGGCGATTGTAGGTTCTAATAGTCCGTAAATGATGGTAAAAAATATTTTAGGGTTGCCATACAAAAAATAAAAGTTTTCATACAAATGTACTTTTTTATGTAATATTTCAGGCTATTTTATCAATCTCATGTCATTACAATATATCAGGAGGAAAAAGGAGGAAAAATATTGTAGAGTTGCCATATAAAAATATTAATTTTCATACAAATGTATTTTGTGTCGAATATTTCAGTATTGTTTGTCCATTGAACGTCAATACAATGTATGAGGCGTTTATTAGTATAAAGGGTTATTATAAGTTATCAACTACCTGACCCGGCAAACATTGTACCGCCTATCAATTTCTCCTTCTCCTTCTCTCTCTCCATCGCTTTCCTTCCCCTCTACCTCCCCTTTGCCCTCCCTCTTCCGCTACCTCTCCTTCTCTCTCTCCCTTTCCCTCTCCCTCTCCCTCACCCCTTCCCTCTCCCTCTCATATTCTGTTAATCGTGCCAAAAAAATAGACAAAGCAAAAGTAGAAGTTTAAGCCAAACATTTCGCAAACAGTCCCCTGAATCGAAAAATAAATTTCAAAGACCAATATTTTTGAAAAAAAAAACTATCTATTTCTTTTGTCTTTTGCGAAAGAGAAAGGCACGCGCGCTGCTTTAGCAGCGCGCGCCCCACGCGAAAACCTAGTTATAATATATAATCCTAGACTTACCACGTAGTGAACTATAGAATTGTTCTCCCAGAAGGAGGCGAGATGGGATTTTGTTGTCTATGGCGAAAGTTCTCCATCTCCTCCCGACACCTCGGGAAAAATCTGACATTTCCCATTTTCAAGATGGCGGCTGCGCGGCGATTGTCAACTTTTTTGTTTATAGCCTTTTGCAAAATTTTTTTGGGGTTATTCGTAAAATTTAGGAAAGGAATTACGAAAAAATGGGAAAAAAATGAAAAAACAAGATGGCCGCCGAGTTATTTTGGTTTGAATTTTTTCAATTTTAGAGGTGACTTTGAGGGGTCGCATCGGGGAGGTTTTTCAACTTTTTTGCAATATTTTTTTTGCATTCGCTTGAGGGTGTCCTCAATTTTGATATTTTGGGAATATTTATTTTTTCGACAAGATGGCGGACGCGGTGGCGGCCATTTTGAAAAATGTACGAAAAATGACATTTTTTGGGTGCGTTTTTCTTCTGGTTGGCAACATTTGAGCGGGTCTCTTTGTTCCGGGCGGTTGTGTAACTCTACTCAAAGTGTTGCTAGGTTTTATTTTTTTTATATTCGTTCACACATTTTTTTGGACTTTCTATTCAAAAACATGAAAAGTAGAAGGAGCGATATTTTTTGTTAAAAAATTGCACATGCAAACGTGTTCTGGTTGTCGTAATGACATTTGACCATTTTTGTCGATGTCGACTGGCAACACTGGTTGCTGGAATTTTTTTTTCGTTTTACGAAAACCCGAATTGATCTCCCAGAAGGAGTGGCGGGGGGTGAGTACTATGTATGGGAGAATTTTTGGTTCACTCCCGGATCTATGGAAAAACTCCGACCTTTCGAAAATCCAAGATGGCGGCCGAGGTGAAATGGCCAACTTTTTTTTTTATTATGCAGCTACCCGAGATTGGTGTCGTTTTCGGCTAATGTTGGGAAAAGTGTTACGAAAAATTTGAAAAAATTTGAAAAAACAAGATGGCCGCCGAGATATTTTGATTTAAAATTTTTCAATTTTCGAGGTGACTTTGCGGGGTCGGATTGCGTTGGGTTTTAAACTTTTTTGCGATTTTTTTACTTTGTTGCCTTGTATCTATCCCCAATTTTGACGTTTGGGGTATATTTTTTTTTTCGCCAAGATAGCGGACCCCGTGGCGGCCATTTTATAAAATGTACGAAAAATTGCATTTTTTGAAGGAAAAAATTTTTAGGTTGGCAACATTTGAGGGGGTCACTTTGTATGGGGCGGTTGTGGGTCTTGGTCTGAAGTGTTGCCAGGTTACGTTGATTTTTTTTTCTTTCATACATTTTTGTGAACTTTCTATTCAAAAATATAAAAAGTAGAAGGAGAAACATTTTTAATCAAAATATTTCACCAAAAAATTTTTAGTGGCCGTCGTAATGACATTTGACCATTTTCATCTAAATTAACTGGCAACACTGGGAGCTAGAATTTTTTTTCCCGTTTTTTCACATTTCGAGTAGCCCAGCCGAAAGTATTGGTGGGGGGTTATAATGATGTATGGAAAAGTTGCTTGACTACTTATGGTCACTATGGGAAAAATCCGACCGTTTGAAAATTCAAGATGGCGGCCGCTCGACGATAGTCAACTTTTTTATTTACGTGAGCACCTACCCAATATTGGTGTCATTTTCGAATAACTTTGGGATGACTAATACGATGAAATTAGAAAAAAATTAAAAAACAAGATGGCCGCCGAGATATTTTACTTTGAAGTTTTGAAATTTTAGAGGTGACTTTGTGGGGTCGCATCGGGGTGGTTATTCAACTTTTTTCTAATATTATTTTTGTTTTTCCTTGAAAGTGTCCTAAATTTTGATATTTTGGTGATAATTTTTTTTTCAACAAGATGGCGGACCCCGCGGCGGCCATTTTGTAAAATGTACGAAAAATTGCATTTTTTGAACGAAAAAATCAGTAGGTTGGCAACATTTGAGCGGGTTACTTTGTATGGGGCGGTTGTGTAACTTTACCGAAAGTGTTGCCATGTTTGGTTTTTCTTTTCTTCGTTCATACAATTTTTTGGACTTTCCATTCAAAAATATGAAAAGTAGAAGGAAAAACATTTTTGATAAAAAAATCAAACACGGAGATTTCTTGTGGTAGTTGTAAAGACATTTGACCATTTTCATCTTAACTAACTGGCAACACTGGAGTCCAGAATTTTTTTCACTTTTCGAGTAATTGAGCCTAAACTATAGATCAGGAGTATAAGAAATGTATGGGAGATATTTTTTAATTAAATCATTTGTTTTGGGAAAACAATAAAATTGCAGTGTTGCCATACAAAAAATAATAATTTTCATACAAATTTATTTTTGGATTGAATATTTTGCTACTATAATGTATGGGGCATTTGTAGATACTCATATTTTGTGAATTTTTGTGAAAAAAATTTCAGTGTTGCCATACAAAAAATAATAATTTTCATACAAATGTTTTCTTTTTTCAAATATTTGAGGCGGTTGTCTTCATTTGATGGCCTTATAATGTATGGGGCGATTGTAGTTTCTAATAGTCCGTAAATGATCGTGAAAAAATATTTTAGGGTTGCCATACAAAAAATAAAAGTTTTCATACAAATGTACTTTTTTATGTAATCATTTCATCAATCTTATGTCTTTACAATATATCAGGAGGTTGTTGGTACTTATAGATCCTACACATCGGAGAAAAAATGTTGCAGTGTTGCCATATAAAAATATTAAATTTCATACAAATGTATTTTGTGTTGAATGTTTCAGATTGTTTGTCAATTGAATGTCAATACAATGTATGAGTCGTTTATTAGTATTAAGGGTTATTATTAGTTATCAACTTGCTGACCCGGCAAACTTTGTACCGCCTATAAATTTCTCCTTCTCCCTCTCCATCGCTTTCCTTCCCCTCCCCTCTCCCTACCTCTCCCACTCCCTCTTTAACTTCCATTTGCTACCTCTCCATCTCACCCTCCCTCTCTTACCCTTTCCATCGCCCTTTTCCCCTCCCTCCCCCTCTCTCTCCCTATCCTTCTGACTCTCCCTCCTTCTCCCGCCCACTCTCTCTACGTCTACCTCTCCCTTTCCCTCTCCCTCTCCTTCACTCCCTCCCCTCTCCCCTCCTCCGTCTGCCTCACCCTCTCCCTCTCATATTCTGTTAATCATGCCGAAAAAATTGACATACCAAAAGTAGTAGTTTGATTTCGCAAACAGACCCCTAAATCGAAAAATAAATTTCAAAGACCAATTATATTTTTGAAAAAACTATTTATTTATTTTGCCTTTTGCGAAAGAGAAAGGCACGCGCGCTGCTTTAGCAGCGCGCGCCCCACGCGAAAACCTAGTTGTAATATTATAAAGCTGAAAAGTTTGTTTGTTTGTTTGATTGAACGCGCTAATCTTAGGAACTACTGGTTTGAATTGAAAAATTATTTTTGTATTGGATAGTTCATTTATCGAAGAAGGCTTTAGGCTATCGGATTTTTGGAAATTCAACCCCTATTGGGTTGGAAGTCACTGCTGTAATTTGAAATAAAACATTGTCCGTTTTTAGACATTAGTTACTGTTTACAGTATTTAGGTTTTTTGTTATATGTGTAAATATGTGTACATATTTACATAGAAAAAAAAAATTGTAACTTGTCTAAACATACCCTTTATTTATACAACTTTTAGATCAATCTGTACTTTATAGGGTTCCGTACCCAAACGGTGTCAACGGGACCCTATTGCTAAGCCAAAATGTTGGAATGATAGAAACTCAGACATTAGTCAGCTATAGTCACTTATTATTAGTCAAAGATAATACATTCGTTGTTTGGAAACTCTCGTGCACCCAAATTCCGTCAACTCCCCAAAACTCACGTATCTCAAATACACAACACCCTTTACCTTCTCTCTTCACCCTCTCATTTTTTCCCTTCACAACCCCTCGCCTCCCCCTATACCCCCCCCCCCCTCAGTTCTTCACCCAAAAGTGGAATTTTGCGTCGGGATAATCTGGGAGGCATCCGGGCAAATACCGCACTCATCAGGTATATAGATTTCATCGGGATATAGATTTTTGGAAAACCGGAAATCCCGGATATCTCGGAGACGGTGCGTCCTAGACAAGTTTAGACGGAAATTTCGACCCCCTTTAGTAAACCCCCAAACCTTATTGCTAAATCTTACTGAACCCACTTTAACCCCCCCTCCCCCCAAATTTTCCTAAAATACCATATATCTCCTAAACGGTACGTCCTAGACGATTTCCGACTGAATTTCCATCCACCCTGTGGAACTCATACTTGCAACATTACCCAATCTTATTGGGCCCAACCTTAACCCCCCCCCTCCCAAATTTTCCGAAAACTCCTTATATCTCCTAAACGGTGCGTCCTAGACGATTTCCGAAAGGATTGAATAAAAGTTGTAGCCCATAAAAAGATTGACATTTTATGTGCCATACATTTTTCTTGTAGAGCAAGTGGTTTGGGAGAAAAGTGCGAATTTCGTTTCTCATAATTTATTATACTAGACTATTGTCAATATTTTGTTTTGTAAACCCAACAGAAAACAATAAAGAATTCGTTTTTAACATTCAAAGACCACTGTGAATAGTGTTCTGAATATCTTCTTTTTAAAGCTGTAATCATTTTTGTGTATGGATTGTATTTACCTTTATTTTTACGTTATCTTTTGTATCAATGATTAGGGTATCGAAAACCGGTCCTGTTTTAAATTACCGGGATTTTCGGTACTCGCCTATGCTGGAACCGGGATTCCCGGGATTTTCAGTTCTTTCGGGATTATTTTACCACGGCTTTCCCCCAGTGCCGGATTTATATTTTTTATGAGTGTAGGCCAATAAATTTTCGCCGCCCCATGTACCTTTCTAAAGTAATAATTTTCCATTCATAGTAAGGAATGCACTGAATTAGTCACTAAGAAAGTGCGTAAAAAAACAAGAATTTCGGAAATCTGCCGCCCCTAGGACGCTGCCGCCCATAGGCCGCGGCCTATACGGCCTATTGACAAATCCAGGACTGCTTTCCCCGCGTGAAAATAGTTAGTATCGCGTCTCCTATTTTATCTCTCAGGAGCATTAAATAGGGAAAAACTGTTTTCTACCCAAATCCGCATAGTCGTTTGCCGTGATTGAGTAACCATCATACTATTATACCTTACATGCAAACATAAGTTTCGTATTAATTGTATGAAAGCAACACAATTGTATTGCACAATTCAGTACTGCTTGGACGAGAAAAAAGAGTTAAATCATCTTCATTTATATTAGAAAAATATCAATCTGAGTTGTGTAAATAATATTATATTAGTATAGCTGCTTCATGTAGCCGACGTTCTGAATATCTTCTTTTTAAAGCTGTAATCATTTTTGTGTATGGATTGTATAAATTACCTTTATTTTTACGTTATCTTTTGTATCACGACGCGACATATTTTTATTTCCCAAAAGTTCAGAAAATCCCGGTTCTTTTATTTTGTTTCCCGGTTCTTTTATTTTATTTCCTGGTCTTTTATTTTGTTTCCCGGTTCTTTTACTTTATTTCCCGGTTCTTTTGAAAAGTACCGTATTCCTTTGTAAATCCCGGGATTTTCGGTTCCGGGATTTCCCGGTTCTATACCCTCCGATTGATTTGAATTTAGGTATACCTATGTATTTCGACACGCTGCGAATATCGCAGGCAAAATGGACGCATATTGCATTTTATAGATCACCTTGAAAAAACGTGATTTTTAATTTTTCACGTTGATTTGCCAAAATATTGATTTTTGCAATATGCATCTATTGACTTTTTATTGCAATATGCATCTATTGGACATCTTTATTGTGATGTACCTAAGTAGGTACCTAAAATGTATTATGTAAATAAGTTAACGATAATGGTACTACTACATTGTACTTTTAATTGTTATATAAACTTATATTGTCACAAACCAGATACATGTATGTGGTCACAAAGTGTATAATTAAAATTATATGTTCATAATTTTAAAATTTTTACGATTGAAAGTATCAAGGAGATTACTCGCACAGAACTGAGGTCAAGCGCGACGCGAGCCGGGCGAGGCAATATCACGTCTAGGAGCCGCTTCAAATACCTATAGTTTATCAACCGAGTTTTGCGAAATGGCTCTTAACGTCCGTAACGTCTGTCCGAAGACTCCGAAGCCTACGTCACCGCCAAGACCCTTAGTGCTAGAAAGCCGCATGTGCAAAGTGCTAGAAAAGTCGGCATGGATATACAATTTAATACATATTAAAACTCCAAAATCGTACAATAAAAAAAAATTCAGGGTACCTGAATAAAATTATAATTGACATTTTACCAGTGAGCGAATATTTCACGGGAATGTTTTGTATATTATCTATAATAGTTCATTGCATTTTACAAATTAAACGTGAGGATGATTTTTTTATTCATCGCGTATTTTTTGATTTAGGGGTCCGTTTGCGAAATAGTCTGCTTTAAAGTGCTAATTTCGGTTAGAGTCAAGCGTCTCCCCCTTGCCGGCTAAACGGTTGGAATTAGATAACCGAAAAATTCTCAAAAATAGGATATAATATGATGAATTTACTCATTTTTTGTTTCGTTATGACTGGCTAAATACAATCTTCATAGATGAAACAAGTGGTACTGTCGTAGCAAACTGGTCATCTCATTACAAATGCACGGCCGGTGCCGTGGTGGCCGCACGGTGGTACCACCATCACCATCGCTACTACATTATTCAAGACGGCCTTGTTGATCGCAGGCCCTCGGTCGCGCGCAGACTGCTAAATAATTTAGCAACAAAAAGTTACCGTACTTGACACTTTCCACCATCCGTAGTCACATCGATCAGCTGAAGAATTAGTACTCTCACTTTTTATAGGTACAGTTGGAACGAAGTTCCTTATCGCGCGTTATGAAAGGGGGCTAGCTAGAGGGAAAATTTTCTTACGAAAATTTGCCACGATACTTTTTGAAGTGATTCAGAGAGTTTTACAGAGATGTAAATCTTTGTAAAACTTTCTGAATCACTTCAAAAAACAATACTTAAATCGAAAGGAACTTCGTTCCATCCGGGTGTCCCTTGACACCTCTCATTTTTTGTTATACAGTTGTTGGCTAAATGAATTGGGTGACCACTGCTTACTTTGGAGAGAATTTTCAGGGGTTCTAAATAAAGGCTGCGACATGCGTATTATGGAAGCGGCATGGCGAGCGGAATTTGTAATCGGATGTCATAAGCACATCGCTGCATCGTTATTTCCAGTAGTCGCACACAAAATATTTTATATAGACAACATTGGTTTTGCCTTTGTTCTCTGTGCCCAAGCATTGCGCAACCCACGCGGCGTCCTCTATATTTTAAAATTAATAGTTTAGAAAACTAAATACACGGTTTTATAGTGTCAATGTAGATACTAAAGAAAAAAATTGGGACTGTGCTGTTAACCATTAAGGAGTTCCCACGGCTGGAGCCAAACCTGGGTGTAGTTCCAGGTCAAGCTGGTCACAAAAATGCATTGTCATCTGAACTAAAGCAATATGCAAAATTTCAACTCCTGGGGATAAGTGGAAGTTGGTCTAATAACGCTTGCAAGACTTGACCCAAACATACAGGGCAAGCTGAATAAAACCGTAACTTAATTGTACGATTTTCAGGCTCAATTCTTGTCAAGAACTAACTGCTAAACTATAAATAATGTACTTCAGATTATTATCGATAACCAGCCAAGAATTTCACAGTTCAAGTAACACTGAACTGAAGTGGTAAGGATGAGCTACGGCCTACGATGCAACAGGAACTCTACGCTAACGATTCGCTTCTATCTACACCGTAGATCCGTGCGTCGGTATCGATTATTATAAATTATAATTGATCATCGACAATCGTCGGTGGACGGTCTGGGTACCCGAGTAGCTGGTACTGGTGTTCCACGCTTACAATTTCAATCGTTTTACTTTTAATGATTAGCGTACGTTTTATAACGCTCCGCTCATAATTCACATTATTTTAACATACTAGTGAACTTATCTCTTGTTTTACCATCTGCTGAGATGTGTAATAGACTTGAAAAATACTTATAATTAAAAAAGCTTATCAAATAGAAGAAAATAATTGTTCTATTTTGGAGTTTCCTGCTCTACAAAAATAGAAAACTGGATTAAAAACGGAAATAGGTATGCCGTTTGTAGGACATGTTGAATATGACACTGCACCATCAATGATGTTTATTAAAGATACGTTATGCCCTTACAAATCAAAACGAAAAATCTGTTCCGAAAACACCCACGTTTATTGTTTGTTTCGGTACACCAATCAGCGCTTGTTAAATTATGTAAAAGGGATAGCATTACTAAAACCATAATAGTGAAAAAGACAGATAGTGTTTGTCGCTCGCGTCACAAGTACCTTACGTTCGGCTGGCGCCAAGCTGGCGCGCTGTCATGCCGCCATACTTATTTTGTTAGAGAATTATTGAAATGAAATAAAATGCAATAAATCATGATTCCTTACTTGTGGTATGTTATTCCATGAATTTAATTTTTTTTACGCAAGTAATTAGTGCATTTACGCATAACACACGAAGGCATTTTAACGCTGTATGTCAAATCTCCAGCACTTCTGACAAAAATAAAAGCGTGCGTATCCAAAGAGTATTGAGAGAGCGACTGCGAGTAATGCGAGCAAGCGTGGTCAATTGACTACTCTTTCGCTCTTCGCCGTCGGCGCGCTAGTAACCCATCTACCTCTTTTATACATATAATATCATTGCTGCACCATATGCAAATACTCGTAGTAGACTAACAGCACTTTGGATGGATTTGTTTTCAGGTGCCTAATGATGATGGTTTTTCATACAAATGGTTTTTCACACAATTTGAAGGTCGAAGGTTATTTAGGTATGTATGCACATTATACTTGTCGGACTAGGCAGTTCAATTGTGGATGCGTAGTCAGTACTAAAGTTAATATCTGCATATATGCACATATGTATATGTTACGCTCAAAGATCGAAAACTTCGCGTTGTGGACATTTTACAGGTGCAACAGCTTTCGCTTGATGAGGATTAAGGAGGTCTTTGAGTGTATTGACAAAAAAAAAGAAAATGTGTGCAATTCACACGTGGTAGAAGTGAAAGTTTCCAAAATTTTGGTTTCAAGATTATGAGATGAAAAAGCAATAAATCGAATCTTCTACCTTGTTCCTCGCGCCATCTATGAATACAACTTAGCACTTTTTAAAAATCTATCTAGCAATAAAAAGAATCTTCTATCTTACTCCTCACGCCATCTATGAATACAACTTAGCACTTTTTAAAAATCTATCTAGCAATAAAACGAATCTTCTATCTTATTCCTCGCGCCATCTATGAATACAACTTAGCATTTTTACTGTCTGTATAATCGGTCGGTCGATCGACAGATATTGAACAACGAAAATGAAATTCTTATTTTTTGTTGATAAATTCTTTGAAAATATTTAAAAGAGCATTTGAAAGTATTTAAAAACAGTATAAAAATAAAACTAAAAAAAAGAAATACTGAGAGACGCGAACCTGCGCATCAGGTATTGTGTATCTACGTCCTGACCATTGAGCTACGGAGAAGTTAAATTCAAAGACGAAATTAGCGGTTATATTATCTTACCTGTCGTTTTTCCGTTGCATCCGGTTTGAAATCACTAACGATTCTAAAGAAGTTTCACTTCAATAATTGTCATCAAACAAATGATATAGAATATATTGAAGAAGAACCTCCCTATATGTTATAGCGGTATATTTGTTATGTTAAAAAACGATGGGAATGCACAAGTAGTTCACCTAATATTATTATTATGTTACTTTACTTAGGTTTAAACTCGAGTTTTTAACTGTTCCATAATAAACTGAAAACCTTGACAATGCAAGTGTTGTCGGAGTGTGCAGTAGGAACGTGTAAACTGTAAATTAAACAGTTAACACAGCCATTACAATTGTTTATTGCCAACGTAGGTATAAGTAATATCGCACTTTTATTGTTCTGTTTTTGTTTCGTTTTGTTATCATACATTGTACATTTTAAAAAGTAATGTAAATTGTAGATTGTAGAGTAACTCTAAGATAATCTATTTTGTCAAGAATAGCATGCTAGAAAGTAAATACATTATTAAACTAAGGTAAAAACATTGTATCCACGTATATCTGGCTCAATCTAGCTAAAAACATTCCGCACATCGCGCACCGGTAAACTAAATAATATGCTAAGCGTGTAAAGTCTCTTTAGTGAATTTTGTCTGTATAACATTTAATTGACACGACTGCCGGTCAATACATTTAATATCAACCCCACATTTATTTCATTCAAGAACCGTCAACTCGTTAAATTGTACAATGACTCATTTCAACTATATTATTTAACTGTTTAGAACAAAACCTGAACTTCTTCATGAGAATCGTGAATTGCCAGTACTCCACGCGCCGCCGTAATGTATATCTATCGATAACTTCCTCTTCGATGGAGACAGCTCGTTAGATTATAATTAACGTATAATGTATGTAGTAGCCTATTGCATTTATTATGTAAAAATGAAATGTTTCGCAGTCCCACGTTAGTTTTCTGGATAGAGCGGTCTAGGCTTTAATTCTGCATGCATTTACTTCATTATCTAATATATAAAATTCTCGTGTCACAGTTTTCGTTGCCATACTCCTCCGAAACGGCTTGACCGATTTTGATGAAATTTTTTGTGCTTATCCGGTATCTATGAGAATCGGCCAACATCTATTTTTCATCCCCCTAAATGTTAGGGGTAGTCCACCCCTAAATTTATTTTTTTATTTTTTAGACAAAATTTTTAATTTCTATTTTTTTATGATACAACATACAAAAATACATACAATCCTCAATTTTCACCCTTCTACGATCGACCCTTATTTTTTAATAGCCATTTTAGTAATTTTATCATTGTTCATCCCGAGCTGATCAATTGTTAGGCGATACGAAGTTCGCTGGGCCAGCTAGTAATAATATATGCATCTAATTGCTATTAAACTTTAATCAACATTATTAGAAAACTAGCAAGGAAACCTGCTAAACCGATGTCTGCCAATCTGCATAATATTATGGCCCCCCCTAACATTATCCCTAACATTGTGAGATTATAGGCCACAATATATAATAGAATATATAGAATATTGCATCTTCTCTGACGCTGAAACAGTTGTAATGCGATAAATGACGTCATCTACACGTTCCTACAACAATAGCCTCGCCAAAGGTAAAGTCCTAAAAGTCACTACTTAATGACATGACACCCAGTGACCCGACGGAGTCAAACAATTTCCCGTCCGATTACATCACAATACGGAGCAGAAAGCGCTCTGAGACTTTTAAGCTCACGGGAAAGCTCCGCAAAGGAAACGCGGCGAGTTGCCAAAAGTAATTTGAATAATTAAAGCATCGTACTATTTTATACGTGATTATGTAAAAATATTTACTAATTTAATTTATATCCAAACCTTAATGTACAACATGATATTATAACTTTCGTGTAAAGAATAATTATTTCTGTCTAAGTTTAAAGCCCTTATACGAGCAGATGTTGAATGGTGATTATTTCTCTACGTGATCGCATCAGAATTAAGGAGATCCGTAGACGAACAAGGGTAACTGACATGGTAGCCGGCTGAAGTGGCAATGGGCTGGCCACATAGTGCGAAGGACCGATAACCGTTGGGGAAGAAAGATCCTCGAATGGCGCCCATGTCTCGGAAAAAGGAGCATAGGACGCCCCCCGACCAGGTGTACGTACTGACGACCTGAAGAAGACAGCGGGCATCCACTGGATTCAGAAGGCTCAAGACCGGTCAGAGTGTCGCAAGTTAGGGGAGGCCTATGTCCAGGATGTCCAAAGGCGGATGGATACGATCAGACGAGCCTTATGGTCACAAACATTAACTTGGCTTCAACTCATTAATTTTTCACTATACCTAACGAGTCTACTCATAATAACAAATCAACGACTGCTATCTAATTATATCAAACGTGACCGATGTTACGTGTCCTCCGAAACACGGAACGGCTCAAGAGATTATGCACTGTTGGTCGGTCGATCTCTTATGTTGAACGCACATATATCCGCATCGTCCGCCCCGGACGCTCCGTATGCGGATACCCTCGCACATATGTCCGGATTCGCCGTACGGATTTTTTAGTATTGCCAACAATTTTTGCAGTTTCTTCCAACCTCTAGTGAAAAACGGTGAAGACGTTAAGATTGATTCAGCTATGGAAAAATTGTTGTAGTAGCCTGCATATTGGCCGAAGAAAGTCAAATTCGAAAAAAAGAAGATTTTAGGTTCATAATATCAATTTGAAAAGGCAGTTAGTTGAACGGCAAATTCTATACGTTATTTCTCGGCTTGGTGGATGATGGTCAATAAACCTAGATAATTGAAAACTTTAATTTGTAACTTGAATTTGAGGGAAATTTAATTTCCACACACACACACACACACGATACTTATTATTTTTTAGTAGTTTTCGACTTTGTCTCATATTTCAATAACGTAGTTAGTTATCGCAGTTTGAGGAACACCATTCGGAATCTCGAATGTCCGAAAACAATTATGTATAGGTATAAACACGAAGGCGAGATCTCCTCACAGGATTTGTTTACTATAAGTAAAACGTTTCTCCTAATGCGTTGTCAAAAGCATCGTGGCATGGCAACACCGAGTATCAGCACACGCCCTACGTATGACGTCATCCGCATTTTCGATACCTTCCGCATTTTCAAAAATGCGATGCGGACGATGCGGATGACAGATGCGTCGGTATATGTCATCCGCACCGTCCGCACGCATTTCTGAAAATACGGAAGGTATCAGAAATACCGATAGTGTTGCCATGCCACGATGCTTTTGACAACGCATTAGGAGAAACGTAACATAGTATAAACTCGACTCCAGACGACTAGTGTTGTAGAATAAAAGCACTGGGATATTTTCACTCATTTATTCTTTTGTGCTTAAATCGCCATTTCACAAAGGTGTCTCATTCAAGAGGAGAAGAAATGGCGAAAGAAACTCCTCTACACATCTTTTAAAATAAGGTATTTTACAATTATTTCTTGCTTAAACTATTTTTGACTTAAACTATTTCTACAATTTAGAATGATTACAAAACACCCGTATTACTCGTTTCCCAGTCTAAGATAGAATGCTCCTGGGCCGCAGGGCCGCTCTCCAGACCGACCAACATCAATCCATTGTTCATTGTTCTTTCTCACAGTAATATTTCACCCGAAACCCGAAACCAGCCAACTAAGGTGTGTTGACTGATGCCGGCGCCATGGAGTTCGGCGAATTACAAAAAATAATGGCGTCTTTGTTCCTAGTATTAATCAAATAGTTTATTGTTAATTCTAAACCCTAACAATCGACCATCCTGACAACGTATGCGTCCCCGCATACGACACCAGGTGGTAACCCTAACAATCGGCATGTTGGTCGGTAATACCTATTCATACAAGTATGTAACAACTACTTCAATACTACAACTTGTCAAAACAATTATACTTACAGCAAGATTTCAAAATCATTAATTGAGTCTTTTTTTACATTATGATACCTACTTATTGCTTATATGTCTATATTCCAATACATTGTTTTTATATCGTAACCAAACAAAAACAAAACATTATTATGTTCGAAATAGGTAGTCAAGCTAAATAAAGAATTTTGCAAATTGTTTACAATTCAGGTACAGTAAATAATTGAAAACCAATAGACAATTTGACTAGACACTTGACTTCATTGACTAAGCAATTGTTTTTACTAGACAGTTAACAATATTTCGTAAGGTAGGTACTCAAATATAAATCTTTTATCACCACTGACCGACAGGCGGTGTGGAGCTTCCTAAGCAAACCTTCGCCACTAACCGACACAAACGGTGTGGAGCTTCTATGAAAAGTCTCTTGATCGAATTAGTACCTACTTATATACATTTACTTCTTATCAATATGAAAAATTATTAAAATATAAAACTTAAATATTTGTGCCTATTGAAATTCTTTTTAACATAAAACATAAAATCAATGTAAATGTCAACATCAATAACAATATTCTTCATCTTTTACTAATGATACTGAGGTATTAACTGTTGCATTATACTCGCCACGAACCAAGAAGCCATATTTATCGTGTGTCATCGCAGTGACACTAGAGATGAACAAAAAAAATCGGTTCACGAAAGAACCATTTTTTGCAACAAATCAATTCAAAAATGTAAGACTTTCTAATCGATTCAATAATTAAATTGTAAATTCTAAAAACCGAAACATTTAGATATTCACAAGTAACTGGAATGATACTGCCTCCATTGATCTAATTACTTACTTAGCATACCTATACGCTCAATAATTATGTATTTACGAATATAATAAAATATTTTTTTTCTAAAATCTCACTGCTAAATTCGTCCGCGCCTCATCCAGCGTATAAAATTTGGGTTTCGGTTGAATAATAAATATTTTAACCCTATTCTAATTATTTCAAATACCTGCAATTAGATATTATCGTAATAAACACTTTTGGTCATGTTCATAAAGAAGAGAAGAAATTAATTTGTTTAATTGTTAAACACAAAGAAAGAAATAAAATGAATTCATTTTTATTTTAAGTTTCGATTATAGTAATGTATCGATTATGATTGATTTTATAAGTGGTTTCAAGCCGACACACCACTTAACGTCAGTGTAGATTTTGGCATCTTCATATAACATTGATTCGACGCCTCATTGTTTTATTCAATTTTGCATAAATTATGATGTGATGGGATTTTTACTAGATGATTTATAAATAACGTCAATGAAAACGAATAGGGATTTTAAACAAATTTTGGCAAAATCTTTTGTTCGTAAGTATCCAACTGTTCATGTCAATTAAATGATTATTCCATTTTGCTCAAAGACGTCCGTACAAGGTTGGTTCATATTAATAAATGGCATCTATCATTAATGGCTTCTTAGATAATTTTGAGTATAGTTGTTGTATGATATTAGTTTAGCATTCCAGCTGTTATACATTAAAGTTCGAACGATCGAGTCGACATTCAATCAGCAAATCACTAACTTTAACAGAGCACACTACTGGCCGATGGTATGCAGTAGGGCTACGTTGCTGGGCTTTGATGTATCAGCATGAACCATAATAAGCACCAAGTTCAATCATCAATACACCAACTCAACGAGTTGATACCACCACTGGCCACCATAAGACGATCGATTACTTATGGCATACGGCACTGTGTCATCCGCACTAGCATCCGACGTATCAAGAAAAGCACCGATTGATTCGGTACAATGCGTGACCGACGAGATACTATTGCGAAACTTCGATTAATAATTTCCTTCACTGTCCAACATAAGACGATCGATTACTTATGTCGGAGCATTATCCACACTATCTGAACTGGCGCATCGATATATCGATTCGATGTACAATACTTGCTGATGGAAAAGAATGAAACATTAAGATTATACTAATATCATACAAATAAAAACTGAGTGACTACTGTTAAATATACTGAAGTAGGTTCTACTGTTGAATAAATTGTGTTCAATCATGTGTTTTCATCGATCTCATTAATTTAACAATAAATTATATAAGTTACATTAAATAAAATCGAAACTGTTTAATGAACATAAGAAGCAAACCAGTAACAATAATTTACCTCTAGATCTCATAAAATAATTATTATAGTATGTGAATTTTTCACATAAGTTCTCAAAGAATTAATCTCTATCACAGAAAACATGTTCATCAATCATCATCCTATTCTTACTATATGATATAAATGTGAAGGTTTGTACGGACTTTTGTTAATCTTTCATACAGAACTTACAGAACGGATGTACTTATTATCCTGGAAAATGCAGGCAAAGCCGCGTGCACAGCGCTAGTGTACTTCTAAAGCAATTACATACGTCGTACGCATCCATGGTCTCATTCGATCAAAACAAAACTGACTCGTAATCTGAAAATTAATCAGAAATATCTGTATAGTTACATGTTAAAAGTGCATGACACCCAGGTATACAATGTGGTTACATCATGTTTATCTCAACTGACAAATAAGTATCTAGTTAAGTCGGTACACTTTCAAACTTTTCAAAGCGATTCTCTGAACACGATTTAATTGCTTTAACTATACAAAGTTGTCAACCTTTTGCTTTGCCCATCGCTGGCTTAACTAATCAACATTATTTTAATTTATTTAATATCTCATTAAAAATGTTTGTTAATTATAAATCTGCTAGTCCCTCCACACAAAGACGAGGGATTCTCTAAGATTAAAATTCTACTATTGTCCTGCTGTTAAAGTAGGCCTTAATTTAATATAAGCTTAACTCTTACTTGTGACTAAGTCTAACTTGTAAGTAACTGTTATTTATTGTGTTGTTTAAAATGTTGATGGCACACATCAAAACAGAAATTTATAAAATTTACACTATTAATCGATAATCACAATACAACGGGCAGCCTTGTCGCTTACCTAAATCTATACATTGCTTTTATTTTAAGTAAATGAAACCCTTCTGCGGTCAAAACTCGAGTTTAACTGTACGCGGTACGTGTCAAATTCAACTCGAATTGAGGCTGATAATCAACTGATAATGAATTTAACTGTGCCAAACTTCACACTTCTCCGTCCACGTAATTGGGACTGATTACGACAAAAGGATAATATTATAGGTTTTTGAATGTTTCCCTTAATACTTTTAAACATCAATTTAAATTAATTTTTAGTAAGTGTCAACATTCCTATTTAATTGTCGTAAAGGATTTCCGTATAAAAAACTATAACTGATCAGCATTAACCCTCTGTGACTGACGTGGTAGTCCAGAATGTGAAATACTTATTTGAATTATCAAACTATTTCTGGTGTATTTATCAGTTCAATAAAGTTCATAATAATTACGAAATTATTTTATGGTATACTTTTTTTTGTGTATATTTTGTAGATATCAAAATAGGTCGTAAAATATATTTCATACCAATAGGTAATCACGGTAGCTAAGAGTGACTTAAACTTACTTTTATTTCAGTTGGATCACAGTTTAAGAATCTCGTTTAAACATTATTTTCTGGTATAGATGCTGGCTTTCCCGAAACGAATGACGGCGGATTTAAGTAGAGCAATAACTTAGTACGAAAATATTATTGTATTTGACCTTGAATCAAGCAGTAACATCGAATGGGTACGTGTCCGAGATTCATTATAATAATTTACAAAGAGTAATTTAACTCCTCTCTCAGAGTTGTCAATTTAGCCCTTTCGGGACTAGATCTAGCCCTTTTTACGATTTTTCAGCCCTTCAAATAAAAAAGGATAAATTCAGGTTTTCCACGAACCTTTTCATGCAATCGATCGAAAAAACCAATTTAGGTAGTGAAAGATATCGAAATAATGACCATTATCATACTTGTAGAGCGTCTTAAGACCCTTTTTTTTACGCTCACCTCTATTAATTAAACAATAGCCCCTATTTCCAATGTATTGGACGAATCTAGCCCTTTTTAAAACTCTGTTTAGCCCGAGAACTTGATACCGAGTTGGCAACTTTGCTCTCTATAAATCATCAAACAGAAAATAAGCAATCGGTGCTTGATAAGTATATCATATAAATAGATGACCAATTACTGCAAGCTTGTACGATAGGATAATCGTGCACAATTTTGCCACCACCAGTACCAACGCTATCATGAAAATATTTCCTCATTCAACCATCAAACATCGAACTTTATCAGCTTTATTACAAATTCCTAATATAAAATGAGCAAATGTTGCTGAATTATTTCTTTCTATTTACCTACGAGTATAAGTCAGTTTATTGAGTTATAAAGAATTTAAAATAATTGTTCACCACCTTTTCTGTTCTAAAATTCGTAGGAAAAACATATATAACTCTTTTTTATTATTATTAAATTAACTAACCCACTAAGTACACGAGTCTCTCCGGAAACAACTACTAGAGTTTATATTTTTGTACAGTCGGTACATACGTTCATTAAAATAAGTCTAAGTTATTTATATCCACTTACAAGCTTACATGTCACATAAACAAAATAAATTATTGCCCTATTATGTTTGATTCGAAAGTTTTGAATTTCGCTCGCAGTCACGCATTCAAACCACTTGACAAATAAATGCAGTGTTTAGAATTCCTGCATGCTCTTTTAGTGTAGTTCATAGTTAAGTTTAATATTTAAAACTAGTTGACCCGATGGACGTTGTCTTCTTTTGTTTTATTCTTCTTCAGTATGTACATAATTAACTATTATGATCATAAATAACATCGAACCTATGACAACAATCCAAAAGCGCCAGTCACCTCATCTTAACACTATTTTATTAAAAGTCAATATATCATGTCATTATTTGAAAAAAATAGCAGAATAATCGGCGTCGAAATTTCAAAATGGGTCATTTGACCCCTGTCCGTTTTTCTAGTGTTAAATGAGTCATTTTTTTAGTTTTACGTACGAAAATACAACAAAACGACGAAACCCTAATAGTCGTGCGTCTGTTCGTCTTTTCCTCTGCCGCAGCCAATTTGCTGCGAAACTACTGAGGCTAGAATTTAAAAAGAAATAATAATACTTTACTTAAATAGTACAGGTAAACTCATATGAAGTGTATGGTCTTAAAAGAAAAGGTAATTTATCCCTCGATCGGAGATGATCAACGTGCGGAAACAACTCCACTCGAGTTTAACTCAAACTTTTGCGGTTTGCTCGTTAGTTTGTTAGCATGTATCTAAAATATTCTATGAGTCGAATTTGTCAAACTTAATTAGACTTATTTCATGTTATCCTAAGCAGATATACTCGTAATTTCAGATAATATTTTAGTTCTGGATGCAATGCTCTTTTTTGTAATAAGCATGACGTCATACTAGACTCAGGCTTAGCTCCAGAAAAAGTAACTTTTTCACGATCAACAGCTCAGTCACTAATCTTTGCTTGCATTCATTTAAAATGGAGAGAATTACATGACCTTGTTAATATTGTCCAGCGTAGATTTTGCAACTCTCAATATTAGTCCAATAGTCCGGTCAACTGCGTTCTGCGCTGATTGCTGGTGCTCATTGTTCCTTGGCGTGTACGTCAGCTAGTTCTTCACGTTGAACTCAGTCTCTTCTGCATAACGAAATACTGGGACCAGAATTATCTCGCTCTTTGGTGACCTGGTCCCAGATCTGTCGATCTGCTTCGAACATTAGCTGGAACGTTTGCATTAAGAGGCAAACAGAAAAACAAATGGCATTAGTGATCTGATATATGTATGTACATAATTGTGAATGGTATGTTTCAAAAATAACGAACTTTCGAACAGAAATAAACAGGACTACGCAAGGAATGCCCTTAATATCTACTTAGTCATGTAAATATTTTCTAGAAGCCGTTTATGTAAATAAATAAAAAATATCATCGCTGCTTATATTGCCCAAAACTTAAAAACAAAAACAAGAAACAAGAAGAAAATCTTTCTTTGATTTACAAACTGTAAATATCTCTACTTTAAAAAATAGTCATCTCCTTAAGTGAGGGCTTTTTTTTCCAACTGACTCAATTGTCTAATAAACAAGCACTAAGTTTTACCTGTGTCGCAGGTGGCATGGCAACACATATAACACATCACAATAACACCTTGCACTCGAGTAAAAATATTTATGTGTCACATAAATATCTGCCCCGGCCGGGAATCGAACCCGGGATCCATCACTTCGCAGGCAAGGTCGCTAACACAGAACATCTCTGTGGTCGCTACCAACAAGGCTACAGAATTAGATGTTAGTGTACATAAACGCTGTCCAATGATAAATATTCATTAAATAATTTTAATGTTTTGTTTAATAGTCTGTATTGTTTGTATCTGTGTTTGTAACAAAATAACAAAATTACTACAGACATTTTGATTTCATCTACAACTCGTATGACCATCACAATCTATACACAAATCATACACGTTTTAAAAAAACATGTTCTTGTTTTTTTTTATATATTTAAATATGTTTAAGTGGGCTTTACTTACGTTTTTCTTGGTTCTTGCACTTCTGAGATATAAACTCGACTCCAGACGACTAGTGTTGTAGAATAAAAGCACTGGGATATTTTCACTCATTTATTCTTTTGTGCTTAAATCGCCATTTCACAAAGGTGTCTCATTCAAGAGGAGAAGAAATGGCGAAAGAAACTCCTCTACACATCTTTTAAAATAAGGTATTTTACAATTATTTCTTGCTTAAACTATTTTTGACTTAAACTATTTCTACAATTTAGAATGATTACAAAACACCCGTATTACTCGTTTCCCAGTCTAAGATAGAATGCTCCTGGGCCGCAGGGCCGCTCTCCAGACCGACCAACATCAATCCATTGTTCATTGTTCTTTCTCACAGTAATATTTCACCCGAAACCCGAAACCAGCCAACTAAGGTGTGTTGACTGATGCCGGCGCCATGGAGTTCGGCGAATTACAAAAAATAATGGCGTCTTTGTTCCTAGTATTAATCAAATAGTTTATTGTTAATTCTAAACCCTAACAATAGTAAACGAATCCTGTGAGGAGATGTCGCCTTCGTTTATGCCTATATATAATTGTTTTCGGACATTCGAGATTCCGAATGGTGTTCCTCAACTACGATAACTAACTACGTTATTGAAATATGAGACAAAGTCGAAAACTAAAGAGAAATAATGAGTATTATGTGTTTTAATTTCCCGCAAATTAAAGTTACAAATTAAAGTTTTCAATTATCTAGGTTCATTGATCATCATCCACAAAGCCGGGAAATAACGTATAGTATTTGCCGTTCAACTAACTGCCTTTTCAAATTGATGTCATGAGCCCAGAATCTTCTTTTTTTCGAATTTAATTTTCTTCTTCCTCTTCCAATGCGCACGCTATTATAACAGTTTTTTCCATAGCTGCATCAGTCTTAATATTTTGCTTTTGCAATCTGAGAATCTGAGTCTGACAACTGTCAGTTGAATAAAGGAATATATTATTATGAAGTTTATGAAAACTATGAAATAATATACATTTAATGGCCAATACTTGACGATTGATAGCAAACTATACAATACAATACAAAAATCTTTTGTTTCATCTCATCCTCAAATTACACTCAGGTAACATTTTAAAATATGAATAAAAGGAAAAGATATTGTAAGTGCTAAGTAATCTGTGGGAGATCTGGTGTCTAAGCTAAGCCTTGGCCTGTATCTTAGTACACCATACCTAAACTATAGTATACCTATACACGGAAATAATGTGACACAGAACTAGTGGGATTTTTTCCTACTAGTATTGTCAACAGGACTACTAACCAAGACGGGTGGGAATAAACGAATGACATCGCACCGTTTTTCACTAGAGGTTGGAAAAAACTGCTAAAATTGTTGGCAATACTAAAAAATCCGTACGGCAAATCCGGACATATGTGCGAGGGTATCCGCATACGGAGCGTCCGCTGCGGACGATGCGGATATATGTGCGTTCAGCTTTAGGAGTTGCCGGGTTATGGTGCTACCTTATTACATGTTAAAACAAATTGCCCATGGACTTCTACGACACAAAAAATGGCACCTTGATTAACATGCCCAGTAAGAGGCAACAAACTGAGCAAACCCTGGTTGGTATCTGTGACCAAAACACTATCGGGAAATGAAATAATCTCTTATTCATGTAGGTGTCACTGATACTCTTATGCACGTCATTTTTTTTTAATCTACCAGCTTTTCGGAAAGGTGCTTTGTCATGGAGGAGAAGAAAAGCCGTAATGAAACTCCTCAGCACATCTTTTAAAAATAAAACTTATATCTGTTACAAAAATAGGTATTCTCTAACCTGTGGAGAACTGGTTGCCTAGCTAGTCATTTTCAAGCATCCTTGTCATTTAAATATTCATTTATGCTATAGTAGCCCTTGCCTAAGAGCTGAGCTTTTACACGTTTCTTAAAAGATTCCACCGGTAAGTCCAAGTCGGGTCCAAGATAAATCTATATCTGCTAATGCTTTACTTTAGTTTAGAGTAACAGAGTATCTGTCACGGTCCTAACGCCATCACTTTGTGAGTCAGCATAGTGCACCACGAGCAGAGGAGGTCAAGGATGGATCATTTTTATTTTCTCGTACAAATACGCAACAATAACATGTTTTGCAGTTGATTTTAACCTGTTTTTATGGAAATTGCTGACAAACGACCTGACGATCCACCTAAGGGTAAGTAGCCATCGTAATACTACCAATATAAATCCTCCGAGAGGCCTTACCACCAGCGGACCGGATTTAGTCGTCTCTTACGACACCCATCCAGCGTGGAACTAGGTAAACTGCATTTTATGTTAAATTAGAAATTATAATCTCTACCAACCCTAAAATCAGGAGTTGCCTGGGTATAGCTGCCACGGAATAACAAAACCGCTCAAGTGCGTGTCAGGCCACGTCGCCACGTGCAATGTAGAGTTCCGTATTTGTAAGTTCATCGACTATTACACTCACTAACGACTTACATTAAGTATACTACTGCCAAGATTTTTTCTGAATGTTTCGCAAACGAACCCCTGATTTTCAAAAATAATAACCAGACCCATGATATTTTTGAAATATTATACCTTTTCCTGGAATAAGCTGGTTTCTAGCAATAAGGATCTCTGCGCTATCCTGCGGACGGATGAACGGCGAAACTAACTGTAAAACGGAATTCTGACCACGGAACCCTAAAAGGTTTCTATCTACGTTGTTTCTTCTACAATAATTTTGGCAACCCTGGCCGAACGCATGAAGCAACTGTATACAGATACACATTAGTAGAAGTATATTGTAGTGTGAACGGACTGCAGTCTGCAGCAGCCGTTACAACTTATCTGAATTATATCCTCTCCGCAATGCGCGCTTCAACGAATCTCTTTGTTGCAACTACTGTTATAACAAGAATGTTAACAACAAACAATTAATTAATACAAATATAAAGTCGAGTTATAACAATTTGGATAAAATATTGAAAAAATAGAGCCGTATTTTGATCAATATGATATAGAAATTGCTAATAAAAAGTTATAGTCCTCATAAACAAATTGATAATAGCTCTTTGGTTTCGTGTAGCATAATAGATTTATAACTAAAACTTAAACTTTTGTCCGTGTTTTTCGGGAAAATATAATACTATCCTATTTCCTATTCCAGATCATTGTCTATCTGTGTGCAAAATTTCATTAAAATCGGTTCAGTATTTTTTGTATGAAAGTGTCATGCAAAAAAGAAGATTTTGCATGAAACATCCATACATCTGCACAAACTTTGACATTAGGATTTTTTTATGGAAATAGCCGGCAAACGAGCTGACGATCCAACTGATGGTAAGTGGCTATCGCCGCCCATGAACATCAGCAACATCAAAGGCATCACTGATGCGTTGCCGGCCAAGAAAGAAAGAAGAAAAAGAAAGAAAGAACTCAAGCTCCCAGCCGGAATACGGTGAGTCGTTTGGCGGCTGACTCATGCTCAAGGGTGGTAGCTATCCAGACGAACCCCATGGAGAAATAATAATAGTAATAATGGTATTAATTAACAATTAAAATCAAATTCTAAGTATAATTCAATAAACGCAATTTCTCTACTGAAACAATCCGAACAACGGCCACAAACCTAGTTAAGTGCATCAATTCTTGCGCAAGTTTGAGGATGGAGAATCTATTGTGGTTGGTGGTTGCCAACATGTTAAAGTTTATTGAAAACATGACAAGTTACTCCTAAGTTGCCAACATTTTATGCTGAATTATTATTCTGGGATTTACACTTTGATATTTTCTGTTAGGTTCCTGAGGAAGGGTTTATAGCCAGCTGAGCTATATGCTTAGTGATCCACCGAGTGAAGCGGTCAGTAGTTTGATGGCTGACTGCTGGTGGCAATAATTTCTTGAGCGCTTCTGTGCTTCAGAGGGCACGCAAAGCCGTCGGTTCCGCGTAAGGTTCCTTTCGACTAGCACGAAGTATGATCTAAGCCTCCTAAAGAGACTAGACCCGTGACCCGTGCTCAGCTCAATAGTGGGCCATTAGTAGTTGAAGCCATACTTTTTAAGAAATTATCCATGGTAAACAACGTGATATGAAATATTACATCAGAGGTGTATAGAAAGTTTTGTGTGCATTGCATATGGTTTACATAAAAAAACGGGCAAGTGCGTGTCAGGCCACGCGCAATGTAGGGTTTTAAAGTAGTAAGTTTATCGACTATTACTCATTAACTAAGCTAACATAGCCGTGATAGTTTCCCTTGTAAATTTAATGTAAATTAAAAATCATTACAACCTATTTTTGCAATTTTTTTGTCCAACTCCAACTGCTTAGCCGGCAGCGCTTGACTCTAACTAAAATTAGCACTTTAAAACCAAATATTTTGCAAACGGACCCCTAATTCCAAAAATGGTCCTAGAAGACCCACAATATTTTTGAATGACCTTTTTGACGATACCCCACTATAGGGTACGTGACGAATAAAAAATCATCACATCCTGTACCCTAAAAATGTTTTTCAATATTTTATTCTACGATTCTTGAGTTTTAATAAATATGTATATCCATGCCAAATTACAGCTTTCTAGCACTAAGGGTCTCGCTCGGCGCTTTGCTTGGACAGACGGACAGAGAGGCGGACAGACGGACAGACGAACGGACATGTCGAAACTATAAGGGTTCCAATTTTACTTCGGAACCCTAAAAACGATCGAGCACGAAGCAACGATTTCCGAGAGTTGGCGCTGCGGGCCTTGTGGGGCCGACATGTAGTTACAATAGCAAAGACATTCAAACAGTGCATTCAGATTGGTTCGGTAAATCACATTCAGCCACTTTGTTGTTTGTAGGGAAACTTTGCAAACTTTTAGAAAATACCAATAGCATTCGTTCAGTGAACTATGAACTCTTTCAAAGCAAGGAGTTAGATATACTTATAACTAAATAATTAATTTTAGAATCTTTACCACACCAAAAGTATACCTAACTATAAAGTCTATTTAAAAGTTAATAAATAAACAAGTAGGTTTAAATAAATGTAACTACAAGGTGTGACATAAAAGCAGTGCACTCACTAAGTCTCGATGAGTTCACAGTTGAGGAGCAGCTTGCCGGGGCCCAGCTCCACCACGGCCACCGTCTGGTCGTGGTAGTAGATCATGCGCAGGGTGTCGTTGCCGACCCGCCGGCCCGTGTAGGGCTTCACGCCGGCCGCCGGCTCGCTGCGCTGCGCCGCCTCGGCCCGCGCCCCGGCGCTGCCCACCAGCCCCGCGAGCGACCAGCTGGCGGGGAAGCTGAACACGAACGGCTTGGCCGACACCGTCTGCGGCGAGGACACCGCGATGCAACAGATCACGAACACGGACAGCAGGGACTTGAGCAGCCCGTCCGCCATGGGCGCTCCCCGGGCGAGGGCGTCGCGCGCCGCGCGCACTGCACTCAACACTCTTCGGAATGACATGTCTCACGCTTCGTCCATGACGCGCGCTCGGCCCGGCTCTCCGTCGCGGACTGTACTCTACTCTACTCTACCCGCCACCGCCAGTCGGCCGGTCGCCCGGTCGCCACACTACACCGACTACACACTACGCTGTCGTGTCTACTGCGACGACGCTCCAGGCGACACTTTCTTCGCTCGTGACGTCAGCTCTGACGGAGTGGATTTCACTCGGCCCCTGCTGCCCGCGATGAGGCGGCGGCTGCTTGAAAATTCATGAGGAAATAGATGCAATGCTAATCAGGAACCGTCGCGTCGTCCGCACTGCACCGCCGCACCGCCGCGCCGGGTTCCGTGTCAAGTCGGGACACTTCACACAAAGTACATTCGGTCAGTAGTGTCAGTACACGATTCAGGGCACTCATATTGTTCTCATTGTAAAGCCTCATCTAAAAACATATTAAGTAAAGTTATCCAGGTTATGGACATATTACGTAAATTAATCCAGATTATAAACGGTTTCTTTCAAATCCGTTCAGCCGTTTTATGCCTGATATGCCTTAATAACAATTACGTTCACTTAAGTGCTGCCACAAAATGTGTCTCTATTTCGTAGTGCTGGTTCGATTCCCAGCTAACAAGGGAGATATAAACAAGTGGCAGATATGGACAAGCATCGGAATTTTACCTGCCTGAGTCTGAGTAGCTAGCTGTATAAGTAGTAACACTTCATTCTAAAATTAACATTGTTTTTGTCGGGAAATTGCCAGCAGCAATAGGCGGATTCTCCTCTTCCTTTCGGCCAGCAACTGACGGCAATAATCGCAGCCTGTCCTCGTCTGCTAGTTTGTCAGCTATTTACATTAAATATGCATTCTTTTGTTTTCTTGTGACGTCATCAATGTGTAAGGCAGTGCAAGGTCACTGAATAACTTATCCGAGGAACAGAACTAGATCGTTAGTGTTATGTTAGATCCAGTCGCATGAATTAAATCGTGAGCCAGCTGATTAGTGAATGTGGTTGCATTATTAGATAGTAATTACTGTCATACTGTGCGGTCGGCGGAGGTGAAAGTCGTTAGCTAATGTCATCGGATCATTTCATCATAATATTTGTAAATACTCGTATTATCTACAGGCATAACATTAGTCCATGGAATTTGGCGAATTTAATACGTACATAATTAGATTATTAATTTTTTGGTCATTTATAAATTCGTTACACAGTAATATTTAATTATATTTACTTACGTATCAGTAGGTAGGCTAGAGTTTGTCCGGTTCCTGGTTCGATTTCCGGGTGAGGTTTAAAACCTATTTTCGTTTGGTGACATGGTATGACAGCTATTCGTATTCAGTCCATTAGGTTCACCCACAGGGTACACCACAATAACATGTTGTTATGATACATACATTATCATACATAAGTACCTAAACGTGGTATAAATCAAAAGACATAATCGTAGAACTTAACCAACATCTTATTTTACTTTACGAAACTCTAGCGTTGGGTGCCTTTTGACGGACAACGCGCAGCCTGAATCCAAAGCCATGAAAATGATAGTGAGAGGGATTTTAAAAATTCGTCACCTTCAGGGGTAACATCAAACATGGTAACATGCAACGATCGCTCACAGCTATGCCAAGCCGCTGACAAAACCTGGTTAAGTAGTATTGTTTACACGTTTATTCTTTATTCTGAGGTTTACACTATACATTATAGTTTACACTAGCAAAGAATGCGCTCTATTGTACCACCTACTACGTGGTCTGCGTGTCATTCTATTGTGTACAAGCAAATAATGATTGATTGAGCTCGTGGATTCTCATTCAATATTAATTTAAAGAAAAGGATTTGTTTTTGAGCATTACATAATTTAGATGAACGAAATTATAATGTCAATGTTTCATCATTTCGATTTACCTAATACAACAAAATATTTTGATTTTGATTTTACAAATATAAAATTGTTACGTTATCTTACATAATTATAGTGCGATCGGTCGAACAGTTCCGGTAAACGGAAGCCCCACGAAGAACGCGTCACATAGACAAGTTTAGTAGATGTAGCAGTAGAGATTCTTGTACCTACATAATTTTACTGATCATACTAAGTATATAAGTAGGTAGGGGATTACAAACTTTTGCAAAGTCATAGAACAAAATGTACAAAGGCGAATTTATACACAGTGATTTTTTTAAACCTTGCGATGTGGAGATAGAGAGAAAAAAAATTCTCAGATTATGGAATAAAAAATTAAAAGAAAATTATACTTATAGGTGATAAGGGTACCTACAAGCAAGAGGCTTACAGTTCAGAGATAGTGAAAAGAAAGATATGCAATAAAAACGAGAGGCCGAAAGAAAACATAAGTAAACATAGTATTGGTTTTTGACTTTGGTCTTTGAAATAAGCCTGAGGATACGTCTTAGCGGTTTTCAGCAGCGTGGTGTGGTGACTGGTGACACAAGAAAACAAGCGGCTGCACTAGCGGTTTTTTCCGCGACCGATTTTTAAACCACGAATGGTAATGATATGGCTCACGGTTAAAAACCACGGGAGGGAGTCCCGTGGAGGGAAAAAACCTGATTCAGTTGCGGGTCGCGGCAATTGGACGCGGACAAGCAAATAATGTCGCTAATTATAATAATTTTCTGGTGTCCGTCTACCCTTGGCGAAATCGGTGACGTGGGCACTGAAGGATGCTGGGGCCTATGCGTCATGACCTGTGCCATTCTGTTGAATTTAAATAATAATAATGGGATATTCAGATAATAAATTCTCACGCTCGCATTCAAACAGTTGGATTGCGTGTGATAGCTCTAAGGTTGCAAAGGAGGACACACCAATAAGATGTATATAACATGTCTGTAACACACTTTTCTATGGCTAGACCCAAAGAATAAAATTAAATATAATTGGTCGAAGTTTTTAACAAGTAGCGCCATCTATTAGTGAGTAGTAACTTCACAACTAAGTGAAAAATATAAACAGATAATGGAAAAAATAAATCTGGATCCTTACCTTGAGTAGACTGTCATCTCACCGTTCAGAATGTCGCCTCTCATAAAAGTCAAAGGGCGCCCCACCGCTGGATGCTCGACTTCAGGCAATGAAAAACTGTTACAACAGACTTCCTGCCATCTATTGGCGAGTAGCAACACTAAAGCCGTATTGGGGCGGCTTGGAATACTAACCCCAATCCCATCCCACGTCGAATAGGTGTCGTAAGAGGCGACTAAATCCGGCCTGCTGGTGGTAGGACCCTCGGAGGGATTATATTGGTAGTATTGATTTTAATTGTTAATTAATACCATTATTACTATTATTATTTCTGCATGGGGTTCGCCTGGATAGCTACCACCGTCGAGCATGAATCAGCCGCCAAACGACTCGTTGTGTTCCGGCTGGGGGCTTGAGAGCCAGTTCTTTCTTTATTTTTCTTCCTTCTTTCTTGGCCGGCAATGCATCAGTGATGCCTTTTTGGTGTTGCTGATGTTCATGGGTGGCGATAGCGGCTTACCATCAGGTGAATCGTCAGTTCGTTTGCGGACTATTTCCATAAAAAAAGCTACTTCAGTAGCTGGCGTTGTTAAGCAACACTGAACCGAGCAAAGTTCGGTCATCCGGGTGCTTAAATGTTAATTATTCCATTTTTTTAATGACGAGGAATGTCAATAGGTCACCTAAATCACTTGAAACCTTATGATTGTGTAGCATTAATCTAGAAAAAACCTATTTTTGTTTTATTTCAAATCATCAGAGCTTAAATGAATATCTATCCATAGTCAAGATATATGTCATATTTTTTCGGGAGATAAATGAAGCATAATGAAACTCTAGGAATGTGAAAGTGACTCGTTATTTTATTATCTTTTTTAATAGTTATTAATGAAGTAATTACTCATTCACAACCTTCATGTACACAGTATTTATAAAATACAACCATTCATTGAGAACTTCATAACAATCACTTCTTGATCTATAGACATGTACAAGACATAATTGTAAAACTTGTTGTTTTGGTACATGTACAGCGTGTACTTTGTATCTAGGAATCTAGAAATGTAGTGGCTTGCGCACTTACTCGTAATAAAACATTATATTATCAAAATGTAACCAATATATCGCTCACCCAGTAGTACAACGGCACATCTACGTTTGTCATTTTACAGAAACGAATTTCAAAAATTTTATAAAAATGTTTAAAATTAATTTATGGGTTCTGTTTACGTTTTTTACACATTGTATGGGTTTGGTTACTAGTAAAGACATTAATACATATTTACCACTATGCAGATTAGGCACTTTTAAACACGTATACCATATAAACTCAATTTCGCATTTTTTGCAGATGTGCCATTATATTACTACGTGAGCGAAATAGTTACAAATTTAAGGTTGGTTCAGGAGACAATGAGGCCTTGGGATACAAAATGGCTAACGCGAAGGTGGGTCAAAATGACACCCGCAATGCCCGCATGTGGTATATTAATTCATTATTAACTGGTGTTAACTGTAAGAGGAAATTCGACTTTAGTAAAATCAAATCGATAAAATAAAAATTAAATATATTTTTGCAATATTAATTAAAGATTTGATTGTTTGTTTGCATTGAATAGGCTCCGAAACTACCGAACCGATTTGAATTATATAATTATATATTTATTTTACTATTTTTCCCGAAGCGAAGCGAGGGCGATTTCCTAGTACATAATAAAACCGTAGAGTGCTAATCAGTCTCATTGTTCCGTCGCTATGAAATGTTAAAATGTACTCCTGATAAAATTATTTAATAAAAATTAGAAAACAAGTACTCAAATCAACAAATCAAAACAAATAGTTGGTGGTATTAAGTTTTGGTGGTAGTGTTGGTGGTATTATTAATTGAGCACTAGTTAATGGTAAAATAATAATACTAGCGCCGAACGAATTTGTATTGTGATTGTGTACTATTGAAGGACCGATTTAAATAACCGTTAGTGACTCCTGAGTTGGGGCTATGGTTGGGGCGTAAAACTATTTGAGTCATTATGACCCATCTTCCTCGACGCCTGACTCATATGATTAGACTATTAAATTGGATAATCATTAAGTTGAAATGTCTTGAGTAGATTGAAGTTAATTTAAATGCAGAATTTTAATAAATATAATATACATAATTTATTAAGTAAATCAATTATATACATAACTGTACAAACGTTAGTGCGTAAGTAAGCCTACATACCTACTATATACATGGTTTCATACTTTGACAAAGACTAGTCCGTTCATAGATTTCAATAAAAAGTCGCCATCCAGTTCATAGTACCTTTAAGTAAAATAATTATACTATTCACCTGAAAATCGCACAAAACCTTGTATTAGCGGTCGAATCCAGTCGATTAATTAATGACTGTTTGGTGATGTATGATGGACTGTATTTAAATAATAGGCGCTTTGAAATATGAACTTGGTTGAAATGTCAAATAGACATTCAATACAAAATTGTGTAGTGAGCTACTGGCTATGACGCCTGCTTGGACGAGAGTGCCGTTCGCCTCGTCGTCGTGTTGGGGGGCGCGCCGCCTCCCCTCCCCGCACGCCGCGGCGGGCCCGCGCTGGTCAGTACTGGTACTGAACAATGACTTTATTGAAGGATGGCCGTGAGCGCAGTACGATAAAACCCTAACGCATGGGTTAGTCACAAAATCAAAATTCAGGGGGCGTTACAGACGCGTTGCCAGCGCCAATGTGTCTGAGACGTGGATATAGCGTGATAAATAAACTGTATATCGATAAGCGAAGGAGCATGGCTCCATTCAATCGAGTAAACAAAAGTTTCGTTTTTTGAAGGTTGTCTGCCGACCCATACTGAGCTGGGTGGGGCGATGTGATACTCGGAGGTAAGGAACCCGCGTTCAATAGCTCCAGTGTTCATCCTTGAGGTCCTGGTCGGTGTTCTCTGGCACGTATCCCTTGATGAAGGGCAGGCCGGTGCCGACCGCGCGCTGGTACTCCACGTACTGCTGCCCGAAGAACGAGAGCAGCGTCAGCTCCTCCGCGTACACCCGCTCCCGGAAGAACGTCCACGACGCCAGCGTGTAGATGATCACGCACACTGGGTTCAGCAACGTTATCTGGGACATATGTTCACACTTATTACCTGCGAGAAAGGGACGATGCGAGAGAAAGGGCGACGATGTTACTGTTCTATGATTTATATGGATAATGCTTCCAGGGGCTTGAGAGCCAGTTCTTTCTTTCTTTTTCTTCTCTTTCTTGGCAGCAACGTATCAGTGATGCCTTTGGTGTTGCCGATGTCCATGGGCAACGATATCCACTAAACATCCGGTGGATTGTCAGCTCGTTTACTGGCTATATCCATGAAAACAAAGATGTGAGTAGGCACACATGGGCATACACATTATCATTCTTTACAAGTTGATTTTTAATAAAGCAATCATTATGGTTTTGTATGTAAAGCTGAACAGAGATAATGGCATAGGTATCTAAAGGTATTTTTTTCTTTAAGACAAGAGAATGAATTAACAAATAACCTTTTAACCAAGTATCTGCACAATAAGAGATCCGAACACAAATAAGTGGTGACAGTAACCTGTGTGCCGATGGACCAGTAGAACCAGCCCACGTAGCTGGGGTGGCGGCAGATGGAGTACACGCCGTGCGTCACCAGCTTGTGGTCGGAGCGCTTCACGAACTGCACCTACACATCAACCACGGGCATGTTACTTACAACACTATATTACATCCTAATATATTATCACGCTGCTTGCAAATCATACTCTGATACAAAGGTTATAAGGCTAGTTGGAACAGCTTAATCAGAATCACAAATGGTGAGGCATTTTTGTTGTTGTAATAGTCAGTATAAGAATTCGAACTTATTGTATAAACAATAGAAATAAAATAAATGTCTTTTGTGTTATCTAGACTAAAATGCATTGAGGCGGACAAGCTATAGTTAAATTGAAGCAGCACAATAATATGAGGAATAACCATTATGTGGATAACTAGATTGAGAATCTTTTGTGCTTGACATTTAATTAAACTGTGAAGTTTAAATGGCACTTCAGATGAAACTTTTAACAGTCTAATGGTGGCCATACCCGAACAAGTGTACTTATCAAGTTTGCAGTTTGACTTGATGCAGAGTCCAGTGTGTTCATATGGCCAGCTAGCTATACCGTGGCCATACACCGTCAAATTTACTGGATGCCACGTCAAGTCTGCTGCAAACTTGACAAGTATACTTGACAGTGTATGGCCACCATAAGACATGTTGTGTCAGTCAAGTCCACATGAGACGGTGTTCTTGATTACTCTCTGAGTGTACTCAATTACTCTGAGTATACTCAATTCATTATTACTTTTTATGTTAGACAGCAAGAACTTACATACAGCAAAATAAAAGTACTTACAGTGTGATTAAAGTTGGTTTTTGCGGTATACATTGCTGATTTTCGTAGTATTTCGCCGTGAATGCAGATAATTACTCCTATTGCTGATACCCAATACAGTGTTTTCATATCTGCAAATGAATACAACCATATGTTAAGCTCTAACTTTTACATTAAATTATACATATATGCACAGAGTACATTTGTATATACTGAATATACTATATACTACTATGTACTACTATAATATATGTACATATTATTTTTCCACATTATAAGACATAAATCTATATATATGATAAAACACAAAAAACGTTTGTACGGATGTCCTCTATTGACTTTAAAACCTTGCAACCAGTATGCCTAAAAATGGTTTCATTTGAAAGGCAACAATCCAAAGGTGGTCTAAACCAATGTATAAGGCACATTCGGTCCAGTGATAAAGTCAATTTTCCACTTTTCCCATACAAAATTTTTATGATGATAGTCAAAGTCAAAGTCAAAATATTTTATTCATATAGGTATCATTGATACACTTATGCACGTCATTTTTTGGCTTTTCGGAAGGTGCTTTGTCATGGAGGAGAAGAAAAGCCTAAAGAAACTCCTCAGCACATCTTTTAAAAAAAATATTACAAAAAAGATATTATCATACAAAAGTTTACTATTCTGAGTGGAACTGGTTGCAGAGCTAATCATTTCCATGCGTCTTTGTCATTTAAATACTCGTTTACACTATAATATCCCTTGCCTAACAATTGTGTTTTTACACGTTTTTTGAAAGATTCTATTGGCAAGTCACGTATTATTTTTGGGATTTTATTATAGAAATGTACACCAAGCCCTATGAAAGATCGTTGCACTTTACTTAGGCGGAACGAAGGCGTAACTAATTGATACATTCTTTTTGTTTGGCGATTATTAATATCAAAATTTTGTTTATACGCGTTTATATTCTTCCTTATAAAAACTACATTATTGAAGATATACTGGGAAGCTACTGTAAGTATACCTATTACCTTGAACTTTTCACGCAAAGATTCCCGAGACTTAAGTTTATAGATAGCCCTAACAGCCCTTTTTTGGAGAATGAAAATTTGTTGATATGTAAAAATAGCACATCAATGTCAACAACAACACAAAAACACTGATCTGTCATTCTCACCAGAAAAGTTTTTGGCGTAGTGAAACACACCAGGTGTCCACTAATAAGATATAAATAGAAATCTTATGGGGAATTTATTCTGTTTATCTAATTTGAGCTAAGATATACAGAAAAACTAAACTTCAAATTTAGTTTAGTTTAACAGTTATGGCAGTGATTTTCTTCTCATTATAAACTGTCCAACTTCCAATTATGTCAGGGAAATTGTGTAGTCAACCACCAGCAATGACTACCATCAATTTCCATTACAGCTTACATATTCATAAATACTCATCAGAATTAGCTAAATATCAAACTTACTCGGGAAGAAAAAGTACTCCACCGCCCACTCTATCCAACTAGTTACTGCAGCCACTCCATACTGAACACTGTGGTTCAGTATGAAGGAGTCTATCGTCAACGACCTCGGGTTGGTCAGAGCCACTGCTAGGAACTCCGAGAAATGGAAGAAAGAGAGCACCATGGTATACAATCCAAACACTCTCCAACCATTGTCAAATGTTGTTAAATGGAGGCCAGTTGCAAACGCTGCACCTAGGAAGGCAGATCTTACAGATACCTGAAAAATTAACAATACAATATATAGATGGCTCTGTGGGTGTACTGAGTTAGAGAGCAGGAGGGGAGGGATATGAGCCCGCTATTGGATTTTTAATGCTTATCAGAATATATCAATTTTTGAGAGAGCACCCTAAAAGAAATAATGAGAGACAAGTGAATGAAACTTTATCTTATTAATTTACTTGTGCAGACTAGCAGATGCACAAGCCTTTACTACAAGAATAGTGACTTTGCTAGTTAAGATATGCTTAGTTTAAATATTATCTACAGCTTTCACTGTAATCAGTGCCGGCGTTAGCCACTGACGCCCCAGGCAAGAATATTGTGTCGCCCACATAAGAAAATCAAAATCAAGCTTTGTTTCATCGAAAAAATTTTTGCTGAATCAATGGGAATGTTTATTAAGAATTTAAATTTTCTTTTTCTTTTCCCTTTTTTCCCAAAATGTGGCGCCCCTCCATATTTGGCACCCTAGGCCGTCACCCCACCTGGCCCCCTAACGCCGGCTCTGACTGTAATTGTTGTGATATCTTGAGCAATACACCATAACTTACAGGGCTAGTAGAAGTAGGTAGGTTGATGTACGTCAGAGACTATAAAAAGAGTAACCATTAATAAGATGTTGTTAGTAGCAAGAGTCATTGAGGAAGACTTTTACCCCAAACTATAAAATTGTTCATCATTTTCAAATTAAGTTTTTCAAATTAAGGTTCATATTAAGGTAGCACGTGTAAACCGAAGGTCACTACACCCGCAACCAGCAGAAAAATTATAATGATCTACTAATTAGATAACTTACATCGTATGTAAATCCCTCGTAGCAATATCTTAAAATAAAGTTCAGTAGGCAAAAGTAGAAGGCCGGCCCCCAGTACGTGAGCATCCACAGCTCCTCGGAGTAACCCAGAAAGTTTCCAGAGAAATAGGACGTTGTAAATATGAAGAATGATAACAAGAAACACACGATGGCTTGCTTGCCCGCCGGACATACGTTTTTTAAGAGAATACCATCCATTTTATTAATTTATTTATTGACTGACAATATAACCTTTGCGTTATAGTAAAATTAATTCATAATAACCACAATATTATACAAAAATGCAGTATTAGAATGATTCACCCAAAAGATTTTCTTATTTGAAAATAAAATATGACATTTCATTTTGACTCCTTGACATACCGATTGACAAACTGTCAAAAACAACGTTGACGTTGACATGGTTTGCTTGAATTTAATTAAATATCCGAACTAAATTTAACTTAAAGCTATTCTTATAGCATAAACTGTTGTGAAAAATTATGCTTATAATTTTTAAAGTTTAATTATAGTGATAAATAGTTAATATTATGATCATAAAACTTACGATTTATATTTGTATACAATTAAAATTCCTTGATGAGGTACAACTATCCGATTTTGTAGTCATGGCAACACATTTTGTTTATAAATTTTAGCCAATGAAATGATGAAGTAAAGTAGCTTATCTCACAATTAATCAATCATAGTGTTGTTTGTTATAAATGTACTATTTTATTGGTTGTTTTAGAATAGAAGCTATAAACTATTGGGTATTAAACAAAGAGTATGTTGAATTCCATTTGATTGACAAAATACCAAATTTTTAAATAATTTTGAGCCAAAATGTACCGAAAGAAAATATTGACTTTACGTATTTCAAATAAAACTGATTCCGTTTAAAACTATTAATACAACTTTAAATACGAAATAAATAGTTTACCCTATTTGGCAAAAGCGAATACAAGTGCATCAAATGTCATAAATAATTGAAAAAATCATTGTTTACATCTATAGTAACGGTTTGATTAACTGACTGACGTAATCACTCCGTGACAACATCGCTTCGCACAAAAACTTCAACATCGCTTCGTATAAAACTTATTAGAGCTTTTGAAATTAATTTTACATGAGTAATAAGGTTTAGTGTCCGGTGTGCAAATTTAGTGATAGTCACGCTACTCGCAATTTCCTCCTTACCTCTAACGAATTACGAAGATGAATTTACGGCTTTTCATGGTGTAGAGATTAGTTAGGCAGTGCAGTGTATGGTGTATGTCTAGGCGTATCAGACCCCGCAGATATGAACGACCCATGGGACGTGAAATCGGTGAGACAGTCGAATCAGTACCTGTCTTGCATGAAAATAAATGGTGTGCCGCTCCTACCGCCTGTGGTAAGTCCCATTTACTAATTGACTAGTATTTTAATAGCCCAGGATAAATTTATGTAAAGAATGATAACGCGGACCAGGGAGAATATATGATAATACTGTGGTGATCAAGTTGCCCTGATTGAAACTTAGTTTATTGAGTTTGTTTTTGAAAATATATTTTAGATACCTAAGTTTGACGATTACAAAATTAAATTGCCTCAAATAAGTACACCTATGAGCAAATTGAAATCAAAAATATAAATTCACAGATAAAACACGTCCGGTACTTCCTTTACTGCCTCTCTATGAAGAAATTTACTAAACATAACTTTCTAAGAGACCCAAAGAGGAAGTCTTTAAAGTAAATAAAAGCCAAGTTACTTGTTCTGAATCAACTTTATAGAGTAAAATAAGAATTATTTTACTCATATTTTAATTCACTCCATAGATTCTCTAAATTTAATTCCAGTTTAGTTGTCTTTAAACAATAATGAAAGCATACACTATCTGTGGGTACTACCATGGACCTGCACTGCACTTTAAATCAATTTCTACTTATATTTTTTATGGAAATGTATCTTAATCATAATCATAATTGAATTAATTTTTTGCAGCTATCAAAAGAATGCCGTAAAGAGATGCAGTACTACAAACTTCTAGCTAAGGAGGTTGAAAAACGCATATCTCAACTCAAACCTTATGTCATTGAAAGTGAATCTGAATCCGGTGAGGACAAGACTGATGCTCCAGAACTGCTGGAGTCTGAACAAAGCTATGATCTGGCAGCGGAGGAAATCCAAGCCAATTTTAACATAAACATTGAAAAAGTCACAGCTATCACAACGGACAGTAGTCATGTGGAGTCACCGAAGTTATCACCTGACTGTACGGAAATCACAAAAGTGTCAAATATTACTGTTGATAGTGATAGCTCATCAAAAAATACCTCTAAATTTGTCATTGATTTGAGTTTAAGCATTAACGAAACTGGTAGAAGTATTCTGGATGACGTAAGGAGCCATCAAATTCCTCCAGTAGAAATACCAGAACGAGACTATGATAGTCTTCCTAAAGCTGAACAGCAAAGACCAAACTCTATTGACCTTGATGCTAAAGGAGTGACTAAAGATAAAATTAAAGATAAACTTGGTTTTAATTTCAGTATCAGCGGGGATACCTTGACAGATCCCATCACAAATGTAAGTTTAAAACAAGATGGCCCTTCATCATTGAGTTCGAAAAGTTTTACAGGATCACTCAATGATATTCACACGGAAAGTGTGAAAGGATCAAAGACAATACCACTGACACGGCAAAGATCATACACTGTTTTAAAACCTAGTCCTCTCCTGCTTGCCCATCTGGAAGTTCAGTCCCTCAACACTGGTGTCGAAATGACGTCAATTTCTATGAGTGAGTCACTATCTAATCTTAGTTCCGTGAATAAAAAACGTAGAAGTTGGGATTTGGAGACTGCTAAAGTTAAGTGGTCTTCGATGGCGTTAGAACTGAAACAGAAAAATATATCAAAAAATACAAAACCTAATGGAGTAATCAAAGATCAGGGAAGTAAAACTCCTGCCGGAAAAGCGCCGCAGTCGACTCCTCCAAGAACGAAGTCTCTGCAAGACAGATCAAAGCGTATTATTCCATCTCCTAAAACTTTAAACAAATCCGAACCAATACAAAAGCCCAAGAAACCATCGAGCCCTGTTCGAAACATGCCCACTAATCATAATTTAGTAAAATCGCCAACATCTCCCAAACAGATCACTCAAAAGAGTGATGCTGTATGTAAAAAAACTCCATTAATTTCGGAATCGGAAGATCCCGCAACACGCGTTCGGGAACTATATGAAAAGATACAAAAACAACAATTAATACAAATGGCAAATTTGGTCGAAAAACAAAAACGAGAGCAAATGCTCCTGCAACAAGTATTTGAAGAACAAAATAATATGTTATTTACCCAACTTAAAACTATATGCCCCAAGTCGCCGAACGAAATCAAGGAGGCCTGGAATGACAATACGAAGGAACCTGCAGACCGAGGACCGGTCAGTCTGAGTCAGTTGATAAATCAAAAGACGCCAGACGCTAGCGCTTACAATAGTCCAGTTTCATCGACTTTGACTGAAACCCACAATTATATCAATCAATGCGATAGCGTGCTAAAGAAGAGTAGGGATATAACCGGGGGCATCAAGAAGACCCAGCCGAAGCCAAATGTTTCACAACCTGGGGAGAAGGCCCAATCGCCGAAATATAATTCCGAGGGCAGCAGAACGCGGACTCATTCGCCGAGTCAAAGAAATACATCTCGGAAGCTTACCTACGAGACAAGCTTGTCTTCAGATCGAGATTACGACCCGATACTTACCGACCGAACGAACGATACCATGGCAGATTTAAATGTTACATTTCCTTCCGACCACAGTGAAGACGGTCAGCTGTACACTCACACCAGCGGCATGAGTAACGTGTGCGCTAACGATGTCGTGGTCTGTCCGAGCTCTGCTACGACTAGAGCACCAGTGGGCAGGTCTAATGTGAGAGTTGTCAGAAATGCCGAGGAAAGTAAACCAAGTTCCATAAACAGTTTTTGCAGTCGCACGTCTAGGCAAACCATATTCAGGCCGCCAACTGCACAGGAAGTAAGTAATGTGAATTTATCTTACTGTGTATTTTGTTCCATCATTACTTTGTTCCGTCATTTTCATTCATTTAATTTTATCACTTGAGCATTATTATGTACATCTTTGTTTGTTTGTAATTGATTGTTGTTTGCTCTGTTACTATATTGTTTTTAATGCCATTTAAATTTACTCAGTCTGTGTGTGCACATTGCCTTATCTTCTCTTTTGTTCTTTTCTAATATGCACAACATCTTATACATATTTTTCGCAACTGTCTTCTACTAACTTTTATTTACTATCACTTGTATTATATTTTTGTTGTGGCATCTTCTTCGTTTTTCTTTAGCCTGTTTTTGGATTGTCAAACTCGATCAAGGTTCTCAATCAAGGTTTACCTGTCCCACATCTGTATGTGAGTACGTATTGTAGAGCGCCGCCGCGTCGATAATAGTAGCGTACGCGAAGGGGTACCTGGTGCGGCGGCTGCTGCGCACGGAGCGCGTGCAGTCCACGGTGCAGACCATCCGCGACGCGCTGCTGTGCGCGCTGCAGCTCCACCAGGAGCGGGAGGGCATCCGGGGGGCGGACGTGGACCTGCACCGCCGGCTCATACAGCAGGTTTGATGCTACACACCTGTCGCTAGTAATGGCGGTTAAATGGCGTTTCTTTAATAAGGTCGTGTCGTGTAACGACCCACTTAGAAATTTATGATTTATTAATCTATACTAATATTATAAAGCTGAAGAGTTTGGGTGAACGCGCTAATCTCGGGAACTACTGGTTCGAATTTAAAAGTTATTTTTGTGTTTGATAGTGTATTTATCGAGGAAGGCTATACCATCAGGCTATAACATCATATATTTTAGCAGTTAGTTTTGTTCCACAAATTAACGCCGGTGAAACCGCGAGGCACAACAAGTTCCAAAATAAATTCGTGTTCATCCCACTTTTGATAAGTTCCTAATATTAATTGCTTTTTCAATAGTAGTAGACCTTTCTGGAGCAATCCCCCATATAAAGACTTGGAAATATTATGTTCTGTTATAAATTGTTGTTTTATTAAACACTTTTGAAAGTGAATCTTGATAAGTTCATAAACGACTGAAGTATGACTAAATTATGTCAGTCTCGTTTAACAGGAACTCTTCTCCCGATTAGCCTTGTTGTGACGTCAGGATCATAAAGATTTCAAAATTGGCTCCAATTGTCATTTTTATTTATAGTTGTGGCACATGAGTTATTACGTAGGAGGTGGTAGTATTAAATTAAATAATAGCACCTAGTGATCACACTTAAATGTAATATACATAAGAGTTCTTTAGCAAAACATGCCATTAGCGATTCTTAGTCTATACGTATGTAGGGTCGAAGAATGCGACCCATAATGATGGCTCGTATCGTAAGGTAGGCGTAATTACTGTTGCAAGTGATTCATGATATGCATGGCGTTAGTTCGTTCTGTGTATATTTAATTAGTTACAGTTATTTAAGGTTTGTAAGTAGATTATTAGAGTAATCAATACGGCCGTCTGTTACCATCGCCAAATATGACTTCTATGACGACAGAATGATAAAGAATTGATGATCATTACGTATGTAAACTTTGTCAATATCTAATGTAGATGATTGCAGTGAAGGGGCTACACTGCCTGCATATTTCTTCCATGACAATTATTGTCTGTCCTTGATTATTAGCGGATATTAAGTGGTCATCATCGCCCAGGATCTGAGACACTAGGAAGTCACCACGTGCTTCAATACTGTAACGATAAATCTTATGAAAAGCAAGGCAAAATTTTAAAAACAATTAGCAGCTTGTACTTGTACGTTTGGAGCGTATTGTCTGTGTAACGTATTGTATTGTATGTCGTCCAGATAACGGCGGCGTGCTACGCGCTGCACGATACGTTCGTGGCCAGCTCGCCGGCGGAGCGCTGCGCCCTCATCGCGGCCGACCGCGCGCGCCTCCGCCGCCCCCCGCTCGCCGCGCGCCCCTCGCCGCCCCCGCACCGACACTACAAGCCCACGTGAGTACTGTAGTGTGTATCATTACAAAGTGTAGAAATAAATAAAAAGTATCAACTTCAAAATGGTACGAAATACATAATACGTAAAAGTATGTAAGTGATCAAACACAATATATCTGGAGCTAGATGGCGCTGTACTCGTTGCTGAATCACGCTGTTTAAATTTCTATTGGTTCTATGATACAATCTAATCCATTCTTTAATTTGTCTCGTCCTGTAATTTTGAGTGTCTTATTTATATACTACCACTTTGAGGCTCGTACATTGGTCCTTCGAGCCGGACAGCAACATGGCACATCAGAAGTGTATTTATAACGGACATCTAAGTTGTCTACTACTAATTGTGTGACATTGATGACCGTTGACGTGTCACAGGGACATAATGTCACAAAGCCACAGCGGCGTGTTCCCGTCGCGGGCGAAGCGCCCGCCGCAGTCGCTGATGACGCAGTCCAACTACGGTAACCAGCGGAATGTTGCCAGCTTCAATATTATATTCTGTAGCATTCTCATCACTGAATGGCTCAAGCTTTTTGTATTGTTGAATGTTAGGCTGGTCCTCTCATCGATAAAAGTTTTTAAGACTACCAGTTTCATTGTTTGTAGCCATCATCTTGATAGCACTTTTCATATCACGTTATTATATATTCTCCCCATTTCATGTTACAGCTTTGTTATGTTTGCACGAGTATCGTCTTTTTCTAGCCTTTTAATATATAATTCTTTTATCGACGTTGCTAATGTTTGTGTGTTGCTGATACTTCTAATACTTGCATCCTTGTTTTACCTATTGTTAATTTATACCCACTTGATGCTAAAAGCAGACCTTTAAAATTGTACTCGTGAAGGACTGTAAAAAATTGGGCTATCCAGAAGAGCCTTATGAAAATAAAAAATTAAAACATAGATGTGTTGTTTCCTCCATTAAAGAAATTATTATAAAAACTGCTGTCGTTAAAAGCCTCAGCAGACACGGTACTTTAACATCGGATATTCGTCGTTTGTATCAATGCTGCATCGCGTATTTTCCTCATCGCGACTCGCTGCGTTGGGTCGCTGTATCGTAAACGACTGTGTCGCGTCTTAGCTGCTAGAAAACTCAAGTCTCTTATCCCAAGTTGTTCGTTCGCAGAGACCTTTAGCGGCGAGAAGTGTGGCGCGCGCGCGAGATACCTGCCCAGCCCGCGGCGCCGCCCGTGGCGCTGACCGCCTTCCCCTCCAGCCTGACTTGCCACCTGGCCGGCCTGGCCGTTGCTACCCGACTGCTGTAGTTCACCTTGTCTAGTTTAAGAAAATTAAATTCTAGTCTGAGACGAAAAGGGACAGAATGATACAATGATAAACAAGCAAATCCCCAAGGCCAGTTTGGATGTCATGCTAGGATAGATAAGACAAAACATGAGCCTTTCTTATATTCAAACAATTGACAGTCTTTATACTAACACTAGATGAACTACAGCTGTATTTTCTGACTGTGGCACGATGATAATGGGACCGTACTGAATGGTTGAAACATAAATGGTGCCAATGTACAAGTGCACGTGACATTCCATAGACTTTTTATACAAGCTTTTCTATATAATTTTCAATGCTTTAATAAATTATGTGTAACGGTTTTTTACTTTTATAAATATTATTTTAGTAAGTCGTGCGTTCAATTTGACATCGCACCCTGAATGTTCAAGGTTGTAATCGTAGTACCTTATAATTTGCGTTTTACCCGCAAATCATAATAATTTTAGCCAAGATAGTCCATAATATTAACCGAACAACGTTCAAGATACATTTATCGCATTTCTAGCATGTAAGTGATAAATTAAGGTTGTACTGGAATGCAAAGTTGCCACTTCCAACTTCCTGGTGCTTGGCAATTTTAGATGAGCTCTGTGCAATTTACTTATTCATTCTTAACTATTTTTTCTGCTTTTATCTAAACATTGTATCGTAAGAGGGAGACTCGATTTTAATTAATAAAATATATTGTGACAGGATTCCATGTATAAAACAGTATTAGACTTTTAAGTGAACTGTCTCTATGGTCTACTTTGACGATATCAAATAATATTTTCTAGTCATTGAAAGTTAAACTATTGGCGAAGTGTTTTATAAATTATAAACTGCAAGTGCTTATTTCCCGCCGCTTATTTAAGAATCGAAGAATTACTATTTATCCTTTATTTCTAGCCATGTCACAAAATTCTTATACCCTAATCGTAGAAAACACTATTTTAATGTACCCTTTACGCTTAATTACATTTAATTAATCCACCAAAATCTTGTATAACGACAATATTAGTAAGTAAACGTATTCAACCCCATAAGCAAAACTTGATACCATATTTTATGTCTAAAAAAATTTTTAAATAAAGAAGTTTCAATAAAACGAATGCGTGTTCGAATTTATTTATTTTCCTTGCTTATACAGACCCCTCTGATTTAAAAATTAAAACATCCGATTAATTTTGGTGTAAAATCAATGTAGAGTCGCGGGCCGACCGCGCGCTCGCGAGCGTGAGCCAACAATTATGCTACCATAAATATATGAAAGATATCAGTAGACAATAAAAGCGTGTCTTAAAGCACAAATAAAAAAAAATCACACAGTTAACACTATCATCACTGTACAGTCTCGTCCGACGCGCACGCACACACGCACACGACGGCAGCGGCAGCGGGCGAACACGCACGAGCTTATAAAACACCTATAATAATCCTTCCACTTCAACAACTTTTAAAAATACCCTCTGAAAGTGAAATTCGTGATGAAACATCGCTAGTAACCGTTAAATGCCACGACAATGCACCGAGCCTCGCCTCGGCGGCTTCGATCAACAATTTTGACTCGTGATGTTCCCGACGCATTTTTTTTTATTATCTTTATCTTTGCCCGCGGCTCTAGGGCAGGGTGTACTTGACGTAGGGCACCTCGACGTCGTTGCCGTCCTCGTCGTTGCAGCACAGCTCGAACACGAGCGCCTTGATGTGGGGCTCCAGCCGCTTCTTGGACACCTTGGTCACCACCTCCGACATGGGCAGGTTGAGCCGCTCCTGGCACTTGGCCTTGGGCATGAAGAACGAGTACAGCATGCACACCCCCTGGGACAGCATCGTGATCTCCAGCTTGTGCTCGTTCTTGAAGTAGTCGAGGAACTCCTGCAGGGTGATCTCGCCCTTCACCTCGAACCGGTCCCAGAGGGTCCATTCGTTGTCGTAGTATTTGTTGGTGGGGGCGGCGATGGGCTCGGAGAAGCCAAAGAAGGGGAGGGCAAGGTTGACGAAGCCGTTCTTGAAGACGTCGAGCGTGTTAAATCCCTGGATGAGCTTGTAGAGCTCGAGGCAGACGAGGCCGGCGACCACGGAGGTGGTGGTGGCGATGGCGGGGATGATCTTGCCGGCGATGAGCTTGGAGCGGTGGCGGTCGGCGGGCGGGATGCTGTAGTTGGCGGCGCGCAGGTTGGAGGCGGCGACGATGAAGTCCATGTGGAAGTTTGAGTCGTCGTCCTTCTCGAACTCGAGCGGCGTGATCTTGAGGTTGCCGAGCTTGCTGGGCGGCGGCAGCTCGGCGATGATGTTCTTGACGCGGTCCTGGTCCAGCTCGTCGTTGTGCTGCTGCAGCTGCGCGTCCGTCACCGCTATCCTGATGCCGGAACGCGGACTGAACTGCGTCACCTGGAAAACATTTCATTTCCTTATAAATCACACTTACATATCTATGAGGTACAAATTAAACTCAAAATTTTTGTTTCTGGAAGGTAACGAAAAAAATCATGCATTTGAGTGACAAACATTGAGTGGACTATATCTGAAAATACAGACAGTCATTGTAACAAAAACAAATCGATTTTTTTTAGGGTAACTAACCGTTATGATAATGGTAAGTGACAATAGTCGTCCATGGACATAATAACAGCAAAAAAATCAGTAACCGTGCATTACCAAATTGCCAACAAGATGAGAAATAAAGGAATCATAAAGTAGATTCATGTCAACTGACCGGCACGGAAGCAGCAACCTGCGCGATCTTCTCTCTATCCACGTTCGTAGGGATCCCATAGACCTGCGCGCGCAAGTTGGCCGCCGCCACTACGTAGTCTAGATGCAGCTCATCCTGGGGGTCGAAGACGAGCGGCGCGGGGCAGCGCTTGGGGCCCGACCAGAAGGGCGCGCCGCTGGTCGTCTGCTGGTCCGGGGGGAAGTTGTACAGCAGCTGCTTGATCTGGTTCGCGTACTGCGCCTCCCAGTGCAGCCGCGCCCACCGCACGCAGTCGTCGAAGCTCAGCGGACGGTCGTTGATGGCGTTCTGCGTACGATCATTTATGAAATTAATCATACAGGTCATATATTTTATCTGACATAAATGTGGACCGTGTATAAATAAATAAATAAACGCTTACACACTCAATCTCCATTCCAAAAGCCAAATCGGTTAAGTAGTTGTGACGTGATTGAGGAACAAACATCCAAACAACTTCTCAAACTTTCACATTTATAATATTAATAGGATTAATAATAGGATTAATTTAAATTAATGTTAAAATATGGGAAAAAAATATTTGTGGAATTAAATGTTTATTCATCTTTAAATTATTTTCATTTAGTGTCTGCCTCATTTAAAAATTACAAATAACGATAAAAAGACAGTGTAAGACATACAGGTGATGGCTACATACCCTGACGCTCTCCAGCGCCTCGAGCGGCTGGTTCCCGGGCAGGCGCATGGTGCGCTCGAGGAAGCGCGGGTCGTGGAGGTACTGCGCCGCGTGCTCGGCGGCCTGCTTGAACAGCCCCTCGAACTCGTCGCGCGCCCACTGCAGCGTGTGCTCGATGGCGTTCGGGAAGTTCTTCAGCGTGCAGATCGGGATGCTCTTCTCCGGCGGGTCCTGGGACGAGCTGTACGACTCCGTCAGGAACGGGACCACCACCTGGGGAATGTTCAACAATTTGTCATTGTATTGGGTTTTTTATGGTATCTTTGTATTATGATGTGGGTAGTTCCTATTTTGATATTTTACGCTAGACTGGTTTTAAATCTGATCAGAGTCTTGAGTTTTCACCTATAATTATTCATTTATGTTTAATGGCTTTAATATGGATACATGTCAACTTTATAAAAGCAGTTTTGTGTGAAATTTACAGGCCACTCGAGGGGACCTCCACCATGACTATACAATTACTATCAATAACAACCAGGACCGTCGCGACGCCTAAACGTACCTCCAAAGCATGGGAGCCCTAAGATATTTCCCACCCACCTGCGTGTTCCCCTTGGTGCCGAGCGTGCCGCTCTCGAGCAGCGGCTTCCTGTAGTAGACGCAGCGGCGGTCCATGTAGATCCTGGCGTCCACGTTGTCCAGCGCGTTGGCCACGCCGTCCAGCGCCTCGAAGAACGTGTCGTCGTACACCGACTCCGTCTCGGGGCACACGCGGTTCTCTTGCGCCACCACGTTCATCGATGGATTCATGCGTTTTATCACCTGGACGAATTCATGACGGAACGTTAGTTTTACTGGGATTTTCTTTCAGATACACATTACTCTTTGTTATTCCAGGTCATGGTCTATCTGTGTGCTAGATTTCATGAAATTCCGTTCAGTAGCTTTTACGTGAAAGAGTAACATCCTTATCCACAAATCCTCATCCATACATCCTCACAAACATCTTTCACATTTATAATATTAGTAGAACAAGTGAATTGCTACTCTCTTTGTGGGCGCATTAAAGAACATAATACATATTCTCAATATTTAATAACAATAGCAACATTCATACACATCTATTTAAATTGCATCTATTTTGTACATATAAATTTTAAACGTATCGTGTACCTACCTTGGCAGCCGTGCTAGACTTGGGCTTCTGCACGTCGTAGGGCCGGAAGAGGAACTGGCGGTTGAGGTTGGACTTCTCGATGAGGTCCATGTCGGTGACGGTGACGCGGCCTCCGCCCGCGCCCACGCCGATCATCGCGAAGTTCTTCAGCAGCTCGCACCCGATAGCACCCGCGCCTGGAACACACCCATACGTCACATGACTTACATGAAGTCACACACTGTCCTTTGACACACAACGCGAGCCGCGAAGGAATGGAATAGTTAGCCCCTGTGGGTATTCCCGTCCACATTCAAGAGAAGAGTGAAAAGGATTTTCCTAAGTTAGTGCGTTCTCCGTCTTAGGCTTCATCGCCATCTTCAACTTACATCAGATGAGATTCAATAATCCAAAGATCAATCAGTAACTTATTCCATGTAAAAAAAATATAATTATTATGAGCGGGGATTTGTCCGGTTGGGTTCACTGACGTAATACGGGTTGCCTCATTTCAAATAGGTGTCATGTATTATCTTTGAGAACTGTTCCAACGTAAATATTACTGCTCATTATCATCTGTTGATGGCAGTTGAAGTTAGGTAATGGGACCATTTCTTTGTCCTAGGCTGGAGTGTAACGTATAAAGAACGACACAATAAGTAGAAAATTATGAACTCGTAGTTTACTGGTAGACTTGAAATTTACTTCAAATGTGTGTGCGCGTTGGTGAACATAATGTACCGTCAAGTTGTAGGGGCAACTATTGGTTTATCGACTATTTAAAATAAAGCTTCCGTAATTATAATGTCGCGTAAAAAACATTAACAAATTAACAAATCAGAATAAAATATTACGTATTTGGTGCGAAACAGACCGACAATTAAAAAAATAATTGCTTCACGTTTTTCCTTATCGAGCGGCAACCTTCCAGCTGTTGCGGCCGGAACTATTACTATTGTTACTGAGATTAGAAAAAAACTATGGTTCAATACAATAAACAGATCCATTGGAATAGTAAATAGTGCAATCAATCAATTTGTGAACTTATGAGTGGTCGGAAACGTCGGAACGTAGTGCATAGAATTTGTAAGAATTATTGAACACTTATTTTTGTTGACACGAATTATTTTGTTTTTAATAGTAGCAACACTTCAAACTGCCGCATTAACATAAATAACAGTCCACACCCTCTCCACATAGTATTTGCCGCAACCGAGACTCTGAACCCAAACCATTCGCTCGACAAGAACAAAGAAGTGAAGGATTCACAATTTGTGTGGAAATACATAAAAGCCATCATAAGGAATATGGCATGACCTGCATTTATACTGTATACGAACGTCATCATCTCATTACCGGCCGCGTATCGATCGTACCGACTACCGTCCGGCGCGTCCGAGACATTAACTTGTTGCTATCGAACGGTTTACGTCAAACCGCTCACCCAATTACTTGTATTCGTCTATAACTAAACAAATTTTATGCTCTTGTAATATGCTCTTGAATTCTATAGATAAACATTTAACAATATTATTGGTCCATTCAGAATGCGTAGGTACGTAAATCAGGTGGATGCATTTGAACCTAACACATAAAAACCTGTTTACGTCTCTTCTTTGGCCGGCAACGCGTCGGCTATATTGTCTTTAGTATCTGTAGGAGGGTAGCGGGGACCACTTTCCATCCAAACTAAGTGGTGCTCTAAGGAGTCTTAATATACCTATGAGCCTCCTTGTTCTTAAATACTAAATATTGAAAGCATTCTTAAATCAATACCTACCTGAAAATAAAACAATATCGTTTGCAAGTCACTCACCAACAATGAAGTACTTCTGCTCCCCGATCTTCTTCTGGAAGTCCTGTCCGAACACGGCGATCTGTCCGTCGTACCGCGAGCCGACCGGCCTGCAGCTCTCTTCGGTGAGAGCCGAGCGGTCCTTGGGCAGGCACTCGATGGCGTCTAGGTACAGCCACTGAACGATAGGGTGGAACTTGCCGGAGCACGCCTTCATCACCTCCTGGGCCACCACGCCGCCGATCGCCGCGTTCATAGGGTTCAAGTCGCCCGAAGCCACCTGATTCACATTTAAGTAGGTATTGAGTATACCCAGGCATTTTGAAGTTATATTATATATTTCTTTGTTACCTTAATTAAGGTTTTTGTAATGTTTCCTAATTGTGAATAGGAAATCCTGATACGTGCAGGAAAACTGTAGTAATTAATTTATGAAAGTTTTAATTATTCAATACGTACTGACCTTACAAAACGTTGCCAGCAGCTCCTTATTGAGCTCCATTTCACCTTCCTTGAACAATTCCTCGTCTTTCAATACTTCCTTGACATAATCCATGAATATAGCTGCATCGTCGTCCGACCAGGGCTTCGGGAGACGACCCTCGCCGGCTTCGAACTTGTGTAGGGCTGCGAACGCGACGTGCAGCTGCTGGGGGTAATCAAACTTCCCAAAATCGGTGATCACAAATTCTGGGTTCTTGATGGACTCCTTCAGCGGCTTGAACTGCACTTTCTTGGGCATCTTCACCTGGGTCACGATGCCTCCCCGCTCGTATTTGGAGAAGAGAGTCGTGTCACCGATGCTAAATGTATACGGGCCCAGTACCTTTATCTTACGCGGTTCACATCCATTCAGTTCTGTCATACCTTGAACCTAAAACATTAATTACTTATTATATTATCAAGTATGTAACAATAAAACTAATGCTTGCAATCTATATGAATAACATATTTTGACTTTGAGTTTGACTTTATAGCCAAAATATTAACACTGTAAAAATATTTAACATTCCTAATAATTTGATTGACTTCAGAATTACACCTTAAATAAATTAGTGTTAGGGAGTTCACCAATGTTCTTTCTAACGGTTATATCCCACCATCGAGCTCAGTAACGTTACAATATTCTATTAAGCATTATAGGTAGCAATAGACAATTGCTGACAGGTCAGGGTCATACTAACCCATGAAATAATTGTAGGCCTTCAATGCCTTACCTTATGCATAACGTATAGTATATATTTATTGAACATCCTTTCCATTAACATACATACAATAACATATTATGTATAATTTTCAGAACTACAAAACTAATAAATATTGATGACATAATAAAGAATACATATATAAATATTAAGAAACCAATTGCATTAGACAAGTCCTAATTTTCCCATTTTAAATAATAATAATATTTCAATAGTTTCAGTATAAATAATAATAATAAATCAAGAAAATGATACCAGTTATTAATAATGTGCTAAGTAAAATAACATAAATGTCAGACATACATGTAGGTATTTAATGTAATTGCAATAATAAAAGTTCCCCTAATCATGTCTCAACTAATATTATTATTTATTATCTTATCATTTCTATATTTTCTATGCATCACCTTATCATTAAATCTATGTTATTGACATTAAGTGCTAGGTCAGTGACATGATTGAGGTCTTTAGGAGATATTTGTCTAATTCGTTGTACAGTAGGAGATCATGCTTAACAACCATTCAGTATGTCAAGCTGAATTTATAAGGTAAAATGACCAACTAATATCTCAATGAGTACCAAAGTATTCTTACAAAATATTAAAACAAATTATAACATTTGAGCACCTACCACTCGGCATCGAATTAATATTTTTAAAATTAAGGGAGGTGGCTCATCTGAATTCAATAAAACCCTAGCACAAGGTTCTTTTTTAAAATTTAACCTGATCTAATCTAACTTAACTCAGCCCGAATTATAAACCCAGGCCAAACAAGATCCTCTTCAAGGTATTTAAATATGTGTGACAAACTTCAAATAGGAATGTATTTGTCTATAGGAGATCTATGAGTTACAGTACATGCCACTTTATAAGTTCCAAATTAACAAAAATAAATAAATGAAATGAAATTTGAAAATTATTTATCGTAAGCTTAAGTGAATCCTCAAAAGCATGAGTGCAATCCAAGACTTAGCCAACTGCAATCAGCTGTAATGTAGAATTTATGTCATAAATATTACAGTCAATAATTTTTTCTAGTAAGTACTTGTAATATGTAATACCATGTTGTGTGTATGATATCATTATGTCTATAAGACATGAGGCCATACTGTGGTTAAACAAGATTATATTCACAATCATAAGTACATTCATATTGCATATATTTTTGTATCATCAATTCATGTTTCTATTGTGAATTGATCAAGTAGTGAATATCATTGTTTGTAAAAGAAATGAAATCAACATAAATGATGATTAAATAAAATTACAAATTGATATAATGATATATTATTGAACGGGTTCTGTACATTTTATTGTAAATTTGTAGTTTATTATATTTTAAACCATGTATGTTAATATTGTGAAACAATATAGTATAACAAAAAATCTATTCCATTTTTCTACCAAACTTAATCCTCAAAATCAGATTCTTGTACTTATCCAAGATTGATCAAACTCACATTTCTAACATGTATATTAGTTTTGATGCAAAAACCGGAAAAATTATTCCTTTTTGAGAGCTTCTGTTGCGTGCACTGCGTAAACGGTTTAAGTTAGACACAAATCATGTATGATGGAATTGTTCCGGAGAGGGAGAGGATTTGTTAAACCTACCAAAACTATAAAAGTTTAAAGTAACAACAAAGGCGATACGAAGTTCGCCGGGTCAGCTAGTTACTATATAAAAAATTGGTAGCAATGAGAGTTGATTGAAATAGAAAACATGAAATTAATCCCTGATGCTTGATGAGGAAAAATAAAGTTTAAAACTACCTATATTTGGGATCTTTTAACAAGAATATAACAGTTAAGGAAATATGCGAGTTCTAATAGCATTCCTATATTTTTCATACATTATAATTTATAATATTCAGTAGTTGAATGATAAAAAATGAAGTTCATTGATTTGTGTAGAGTCATTATACTCACTGAGTCACTACATATTGATATGAAGTAAGGCACAGGTTCCTAATGAGTCAATCTTCAATGAGACATGAGTATGTGGGTAGTTAGAATACTATTTGTCATAAGTTTGTTCAAGGATTGCTTTGTTAACTGTGAATGCCTTAGTTGTCATTAAAAATGTAACTATCATTGCGTTGTAAAATTCCTTTCTAAGCGCACAGCTAGTCTTGCAACTCCCTAACATTCAAAATATGATTTATTCAAAACTACAAAACTTGTAAAATTAAGATAAATGCAATTCAAAGGTGACATGAAACACATAAGATAAACATTGTGCACCAATAAACAGATCAGTATCAATCATGGACCTCAGTAAAACCAAAACATCACGTTGATGATCAAGCATTGCCATTGCTGGCCAAACTTAGCTGATAACTGAAAGTATAATATTATTGTTAGAAAATTAACAATTGTTGTAATATTAGTCAGTGCTGGATTAACCACCTAGCAAGATTAGCAATTGCTACGGGCCCCACGTGAAAGGGGGCCCTGCTTAGACTTTATACTCCACTGGTGGTAGGGCCCTCAGAGGATTATATTGGTAGTATTGATTTTAATTCTTAATTAATACCATAATTACTATTATTATTTCTCCAGAGGTTCGCCTGGATAGCTACCACCCTCGACTATGAGTAAGCCGCCAAACGACTCGTCGTGTTCCGGCTGGGGGCTTGAGAGCCAGTTCTTTCTTTCTTTTTCTTCTTTCTTTCTTGGCCGGCAACGCATCAGTGATGCCTTTGGTATTGCTGATGTTCATGGGCAGCAATAGCCATCAGGTGGATTGTCAGCTCATTTGCCAGCTATTTCCATTAAAAAAATACTAAAGAACCACTTTATACAGTTATACTTAAGAACCCATAGTAGATGAAGGGCTCTCTGAAAGAATTTGCTACGGGCCCAGCGCTTGCTTAATCCGGCATTGATATTAGTAATTTGAGTAATGTAATTTTATACAAACCTCACTAAAAGTCACATAATCCCCATCCTCGAGGCCATGACGGGTGTCATCCAGACATGTGACCACTGCTTCATACTCGTGGGTGACGTCGGCGACCATGGCGGAGACTGGATTTTCTCCGGTCACATCGACCACGGTGAAGTCAGGTCCGAAGTCGCAGAACACCTGGGAGAATAGCCCCCTAGTGTCCGCCACGATCAGCGCTATGTTGTTGGCGTGCGTGATCGCCGCCACTCGCTGCTGCTCCGCCCACGACGCACCAGTCAGTACCACGACACTGAACTTCTTCAAAAACTCTTCCGACAGAGCACCAGTGTGAGCCGTGGTCGGCACATAGTTATTCAATTCGGATAGCAGTTCGCACGACGCCAGAGCCCTATTCTGACCGACCGAGGCCTCCGACAAGTAAAACTGTGATGATAAATCGGCCACGGTACACGTTCGCTCGTCGTGCAAGGTGACAGACTTGACACCGCCGAGAATCACATTCTTTGCTATTTCGACACCTAAGCCCCCCAAACCTGAAATAAGCACGTCGGAGCTCGCCATCCGACGCATAGCATCGTGACCCAACACGTACAGCTGCCTGGAGTACAAACTCTCGTCTATTTCATCTTCCACACGCGCTCCATTGTTCGCCATTGCTGCAGATTTGCAACGGGGATCTCCTGTGTTTAGCTTCCGCTTTTTTGCCGGGGGGTCAACGGAATTATCGGCGACTTCAGCACTAGACATCGGGCACGAACGCGCACAATTTTGACAGAATTTTGCTTTGCGTTTGCCCACACAATCAAGAAATAATCTTCAAATAATTGCGAACGACATTCATTCGCGCTTCGCTTCGTACATAGAGTAGGTAGGTAAGTAGTCTTCTCACTTCTGTGGAAGGCCCGCTTACTCACTGTCTTGAAGTTAGCAGCAAGCAACGTGGATGTTTCGATAGTGATGGGTCAACTTGGTTCAGCAAACCGAACTAACTAATTCGGTTAGCACCTGACTCGGGTCGATTCGGTTAGCACTTTTGTCAATTCGGTTTGTGAATCGTGAACTGCGAGTAGTACGGTCAGCACGGCAAGACGCAACAGTCTTGCGACCGTACATACGTTCCGCACGTAGTGTATATATGTACTAGTAGTACCTACCTACTTCGCATCGTACGAACAGAATGAATATGACTGTGATTATATGTGACCTGTATAGGTTTTTTTTTTAATTAGAGTTACGATTCAAACCGGGTCTCTCATGGCTCTACTCCTTAATATATAGCGAAGTGCAAACTTAAATGAAACGCACTATAGTGCGTTGTGTTGATGTGCATGCACTATAGTATGTTGTGTTATAGTCCGTTAGTGAAGTGATGAGCGGACTTGAGGAGCAGTGTTGCCAACTCGGTATCAGGTTTTGGGGCTAAACACAGTTTAAGAAAGGGCTAGATTCGTCCAATACATTGAAAATAGGGGCTATTGCTTAATTATCAGAGGTGACGGCGAAAAAAAAAAAGGTCGTCAGACGCTCTACAAGTATGATAATGGTAATTTTTTCGACATCTTTCACTACATTTTATCGTTTTTTCGATCGATTGCATCAAAAACTTCGTGGAAAACCTGAATTTATCCCTTTTTTATCAAGATGGCGGAAAATGATTTTGGGGCTAGAAATTGGGCTAGGTGCTAAAAAATTATTTGAGGGGCCGAAAACCCGTAAAAAGGGCTAGATCTAGCCCGAAAGGGCTAAATTGGCAACACTGTTGAGGAGCTGAGCTTAACTTAAAATGTAAAAATTAATACCAGTAGTAGTAATGGAATGAATAATTAAATAAATAAATAAAACATGAGAGGTGTCAAGGGACACCCGGATGGAACGAAGTTCCTTTCGATTTAAGTATTGTTTTTTTGTACAGCGCCATCTCTGTAAAACTCTCTGAATCACTTCAAAAAAAGTGTCGTCATTTGTAAGAATCAAAAAGTGTCGGTATTTTCCGTCTAGCCCCCTTTACAACGCGAGATAAGGAACTTCGTTCCATTAAATCACAAGCTAAGACAAGCGTAAGCATTTCAATGCGATCCAGTCACTAGTTGCAACTCATATTATATTGATCTGCAAACGAAACCGTTGATTCGGTTTGAATTCGGTTAGTGTATATTTTCAATCCGGCACCAGTTACGATTTTCAATTTTTCCCATCCTTATACTCAGAGCTATGACCATAGAGCATTATACTATATGCTATGAAATATGAACTGTGATCACCTTCGAATGTTCGAAACCAATTCGAAATTCGAAACTATATGCCGTATAGTCTACTCCAATGAAGAACGATAATGAAGCATTTGCTAGATCAGTGAAATATATTTTTATTACAGTAATAAAATTAACTAACAAAACACATTATTATTTTCATTATATAATAATATTGCAATAATATAATTAATATATATTTGCTTTTAAATAAAACAAAGCTCTGCAATTGACTTTAGTAGGAACTATAGTTATAAAAAATGGTGCGATCAAACTTAAAATCTAGAGACTATAATAATATGAACAGTTATTTATAAGAATTTTATATCCAATAATATTTAAAATAGATAAATAGTTACTTTTCAAAACGTCGGATGAAATAATAAGTCGTATAAATGCCTCAAGGTCTTCTTTCGTAATTATATTATTTGTCATTGGATTTATATTTTCCCCTTTTGTTTTTCTATTTCTTTATTGTACGTATATATATACGTACGTATACGTACGTTTATTGAACGTATTTATATCATCCCTAAAAAGAGCTACAAAACATTCTAACAAAGAAAAAGAATGCGGATCGCAGAACGAAGAACTTAAAAAGTTGAACTCTTTCTGTCTGCGGGGTTGCTATACGTCCGGAATTTTCCGGACAAGTCTGGAAATATAGGTCTTTGTCCGGAATGCGGAGGGAATCTTAAAGCGTCCGGAATTTCTACTGAATAAATAAGAGTGAAAGCGGACGCGGTCGGTAGTTGGTTGGGTGAGTAGTTGGTGGGGTAGTGGCAAAAAAAATCTTGAGCGTTTCTGTGCTTCGGAGGGCACGTAAAGCCGTCGGTCCCGGTTGTTATCATAAGATAACAGTCGTTAAGCCATGTCGGAGGCCCTCGGGAAATTTTCGGGCCTCAGGCCCTTTGAAAAACTTGCGACACTCGGCCACTAACCCCTCCACCAATCCGCACTGGAGTAACGTGGTGGAATAAGCTCTATGCCACGTCAAGAGGAGAGACCCGTGCCCAGTAGTTGATCATTAATGGGTTGAAGCCATTCACTTGCACGATGCATAACGATATTAATATAAAATTGACAAGAAAGTCCGGAATTTTCATCAAATGTCAGGAATTTTCTCTGGGTTTTTTATATTTTAATCTACTCATATCATAGATTACCGTTATACTTTGCTCTATGTACAGAATGCAACCGATTTTTTGGTTGTCATAAATTTATATTCTGGCAACCCTTTCCAATTCGATGCTAACTTCATTGCAAACAGTTCATTCAATTCATTCATTTCATCAATCACATCCATTCCATTCAAAGAGATTCCATTCCGATCCAATCCGATATCCATCAGCAATTCAGCAAGGGCCAAGGAACAATACCAATACCTTCCTTCAGTCACTACTCACTCACTACTCACCACTCACTAGTTCAATATTCGCTATTGGTGAAAATGGTGTCAATGGTGTGGTGTAAACTGTAATGTGTTTGTTCCTCGCGCATTTTGACTTTGACGCTCGTTTATTTTGTTGTCATGTGTTAGGTGAAGAAACTCTGTAAATTAATTAATAACGAATGCGCCTACATAGTTAAATCGTGTAGACGTCGGTTAACATAATGAGTGTAGTGTGATTCGATTGTTTTGTAGAGGATTCCATTATCCTTCCTTGTGTCAGACTTTGTGAGAGTTCGGTAAACCATAATCATGGTCCAAGAATACGTATCCCCCATCAGGGTTCACAAGTATCCGTTCGAGATGGTGATGGCTGTAAGTTAATTTTATTTACTTCTTTAAAGTCATAAGAGCACTTCTGTCGAATGATAATAAAATTGTTTGTTTTCTTTGACACGTACTGCCGTGGGTATTAAAAATCCAATCATTGATGAAAGGAACTGCCTATGTTTCTTCTAATGCAAAATAAGGTCAACGCATATCTCAAGACAATAAGAGCTATTTCGACAAAAGTTAGAAGAGTTTCGTATTATGATCAAATAATATAATATACTTAATATATACATAGGTATTGTTATAGTCTTTAATAAATAGTTGATAGAGAGACTGGAGAGACCATACGACAGGCACAAGGACGTGAAAAACGTCTGTGGACAGGCATTTTTATCATCAAAGATGGAAAGCTTCCACTTTCTTGTTGAATGTATATGTTATTAAAACTATTCAAAATTTGTTCAGTTCATAGTAATATAAATAATAAAATAGTTAACAATTACATAAATAAAATATTTCTAATGAAGTATTTTTGTGGTAAATTTGGTACAGGGCCTATAGTATCAAAATATTCAGTTTATAGGTTATTGTTAAATTAGTATTAATTAACACATTTATAATAAATCACTTGTCTATCATAGCTAATAAGTATGTCATCCAATTTACACGAATATAATGGACACTATGGGGTTTCAAATTTGAGTGTTATAAGTTTTTGAACTTACGGAAGTCAAACATAAAAAAACGCTAAAACACTCTTAATGCATTTTGATTCACAATTTCGCTCGTCTACAGCACAGCATTAAAAGTACATGTCTGTTAATAATGTGGGTCTCCTGTTTCATTTAGAATGGCAGCAAAATAATATGCCTTCTTGTCATCAGGCGGTGATCTATTAATTACATTTGTATGTTTGTCAAATAGGAAGCACTTTAAAACAGGGAATGACGCCAATTTCGATGAAATTTTTTTTGGGGGGTGTACAACACGTTTTTGAATACTGCAATGTATGCAAACTTGTAGTTTTCGAGAAAAAAAATTTTGAAAAAATATCAAGATAATTTATCAAGCTATTTCATGGTTTATTAATCATATGTTTATAAAGGATTGGCTCCTGATTACAACGATACCACTCGCAACTCTCAGCGACGCACCATTTCCGAGAAAACAGAAAATAACTTTTCTAACCTCAGTACTAAAATATTCATATTAAACGCCAGAAATGATAAAAATGTACATTTAACTGTTTGTATCGGTCACAAATATGTGACTTATCCTTCTTTCAACTTCAGTTGTTTGTTCATGACGAGGGGCTTCGTCATAGATGTCGAAGGAACCCCACTTCACGGGGTTCCTATTTTTCTCTTAAATAAAATCAGACAACCATAACCTAACCTATCCTTCTTTCGATTTGAGTTCAATTGTTTTTTCAGGGCGAAGGGCTTTGCCTTAGATGTCGATGGAACCCCGCTTCGCGGTTAGCTGTTAAAAAAAAAACCTAAATGAGACCTTGATAATATAATTTATTAATCTATACTAATATTATAAAGAGGAAAGATTTGATTGTTTGTTTGCATTGAATAAGTTCCGAAACTACGGAACCAATTTGAAAAATTCTTTCACTGTTGGGAATCTACACTATCGGCAGGTGACATAGGCTATATTATTTTTCCCGAAGTGAAGCGAGGGCGATTTCCTAGTAAATAATAAAGTGAAAAAGTAAATGGCCTATACATCATCGTCATAGTTTTTAACGGTGCTAATCCACTTAGCCATTGAAGGTGCTAATCCACTTAACCACTGAATCCCTCCACTATAAATTGAATTGATTGTAGTCACGAGGAACGATGCTCCAGTAGATTCGGCGGAGTGAAACGTGAACCAACAAACGACATCCTTGTTAGCACGTGGATGTGTCGTGTCACTGCCGCCGGTGGGACCTGGGAACAAAACAGAATAGGGGCTACCATACGACTCATCTATGGATGACCGCTCTGTGTGCTACCGGAACTAAGAACTAAGTGCCTATTGGAACTTGGAAGTCTGAGTTCATTTATTTACATAGCAGATAGGGTATAGAAATGCATGAGTGACAAAGTGAGATAGATAAAAGCAATTCGTTGCGAATTTAATAACGAAAACTTTTAGGCTCAATCTTAAAAAGATTCAGTTCATTTATTATTCTCAAATTAATTCTCCATTCTCCAACAATTCGGTATGTTATACCTATCTATTAGTTGCTTTGGTGTAATTACTTTGTAAGGTGAAATCACTTTTTTTACATACCGCAGATTTCTTCAAAGTTTCACGTGCAAGTATATTTTGTCAGGCTTTCAAGACGCAATAATTTAGAACTAAAGTGGAATGTAAATGAGAAGTAGGTATTATGTATTGCACTTAAACATTCGTCATGCTATAAAATCATCAGACTATTGTGTGTACAAAGAAACTTAAATATCTTCATAGTTCTCACCTGGTTTAGCAGATGAATATTTTTGTCACGCGCACTTATTTACATTTACGTATATTAGATTATTTAGTTTTTAATTTTTTATTGTATTGGCGATTTATAGTCACGATAATCTTAACGTGAGGATATCATTCACAACAATAACTTATTGACACAGTTGGCTCAAGTCATGTTATTTGTTGTTATTAAAAATTTCAACATGTATGTTGTTTATCACGTTGCAGGTATTTTAATTATAAAGAAAATCTGCTTTAACATAATTATTAATTTTTTTACGGAATTCCACATTCCGTTCAAAACTACATGAAAATTAATAGGTATATATTTTAAAAAATCTTTTAAAATTTATACATATTATTAATTTTCATGAAAACAGTTGATAAAGGAGCAAACGAGCTAATAGTATCAGGCGTTACTTTGCGGAAATCCATTGTTATTGGAACGAAGTTCCTTATCGCGCGTTGTGAAAGGGGGCTAGACAGAAAATTACGACACTTTTTGATTCTTACGAATGACGACACTTTTTTTGAAGTGATTCAGAGAGTTTTACAGAGATGGCGCTGTACAACAAAACAATATTTAAATCGAAAGGAACTTCGTTCCATCCGGGTGTCCCTTGACACCTCTCATGTTTATTATCATTATTGTTAGTATCGCGGCACCCTCTCCTTCCTACAAACGGAAACATGCACTACAACAATGAACTAATATAATAACCAACATACATACCAGCACCAACACGTTTTTGCCCAGAAACGGAGCATCCTCAGGGTAAGTTGACTCTACGACGTTCAGACCGTCAGACCGTTGTAGAGTCAACTTACCCTGAGGATGCTAATACAAACTTAAGAGCAAACGAGCTATGTGACAAAGTCTCCAAACTCTATAAATTGTGAAAAAGTCGCCCTGTCACCAAGTCCGCCAAAATGGAAGGAAGCAGGAGATAATTCGCATTACTTCTACTAACTCTCCGACGCGACGATGCGACCGAATAATATTTCTGCCAACTCATTGGTAATGCTTTTAATTTTACTAATGTCACACAGGACGGCTGCTTTGTCCCCTATTTGAAAAAAAAAATCAAATAGAGACGCCCATCAAAAATGGTTGACTGCACGTCACGGGGATTCCCGTCCAACTTCCGACAGCTTTCGCTGTCTTGATTTATCGCTTTCTATTTGCATAAACAAAACGGATAAGTGGAAAGATTACAAAGATACACTCGAAGGATAACATAAATATGTAGCAGAATACTTGATCGCAACTTAACAAAATGATATGTCGTGTTGACACGCAAGTATTGTATAGAGCTATTAAAATATGAAATTGTAAAAACAAAAGATGTATTGCAGCATTTGCAGCGTATTTGAGGGTAACCTTGGCAATAAACTACAATAGTGAGAGGTGCATACCAAACACTCTCAAGCCTCTTTGTTAGACGGCGGTAAATGGTAATAAGATTCTTTAACCGCGTTGTCAGCGAACTTTAACTCTATATTGCACACCAAAAATAGGACAAAATGTAAAGTAGGTGAGTATATAGAGTACAAAAGGGGGTCTTATCGCTACACAGCGATCTTTTCCAGGCAACCTTAAGATGCGGAATGCTGTATACGAGTATACTTAGATAAGATGAGGTAAGGTGCACGAGTAGAATTAAGGAAACTATAACAATTTAGAATCAAAACACAAATTTGAAATTATAGATGACAAAAATATGGAAGAAGATGTTTAAAGTTTTTAACGTGATTTATATCTATAATATGAGAACTAATATCTAAATTAATGGGGAAGGATTCACAATCCCTTGGTTCGTCCCTGAGCAGAGCGTAAAATAAAAATTATAGAACAAAAATATCAATAATAATGTCTGTGGTTTTAATATTTTCTCACAAAAATGTTGCTTGATGGAGCGTTCCTAACGAGATCACAATGTATAAAACTTTTTTTGACTCAGGAATTATGAGGACGAAAAAACCAGTATCATGTATAAAAGTACTGTTGTTTTATGTACCTATTTAATTCAGTTTCCATTATTAACTTTTGGTCGTAAAACCTTAGCTTTATTTTCCCTGGTGGTTACCGTCATTTCGCTGTTCTACATTTGCTAAGTACTAAATGTTGGGCATTTGAAAACAGAACCTTAATCAGGTGTACAGGTATACTCTGTGTCTGAATCTGCCGAGCATAGTACCAATAATATAGTATTGAAGGATTTATGTAAATAGTCTATAAACGGGCAAATGTTTATCCCTCAATGTAATTCAAGCGCCGCGCCGAGACGGATTCTAAAGTAATTTCAATTTAGTATAGGAGTTCTTTATGTAACAGAGTAGGGAATTGCTTTTCTAACACTAATGAAAAAATAAGGACGTAATTCCAGCGTAACTGGTCTATCGGACAATAAACAATCGTTTGGTAATGTACTAAGCATTTTCATTTTATAGTTTCCCCGACATAGCTCTAGTACAAAGTTGCAAACAATTGAAATCGATTCTTTGTTTCTGGCTGCAACACGTCCGATGTTTCAAATAATTTGTTGACGTTTACGTTACGTATGCTTCTTGCTTGCTAAGTTGCTACTGCACACATAAACGACATTATCTATACTAATATTATAAAGAGGAAAGATTTGATTGTTTGCATTGAATAGGCTCCGAAACTACCGAACCGATTTGAAAATGTCTTTCACTGTTGGGAAGCTACACTATCCCCGGGTGACATAGGCTATATTAAATATTTTTTACTATTTTTTCCGAAGCGAAGCGAGGGCGATTTCCTAGTGTAATATAAGTTGCATTACTCTAAGCTAAAGATAGAAACTGGTGTATACTACAAGAAGTAGTAAGTGATATTTAATATTCGCGAAGATAAATAATATTGACTCGCGTCGTATATTTTATCATATTTTACAACCAATCGAGTCATATTGGTCAAGGATGAGCATACTTCAGCTATCTTTTGAAGATTTACAGAACTAACACTCACGAGGCCTGTCATAAAGAAAATAATACAATTCATTTCTAATACCTACTATATATTTGTATTCTCTTATTTACTTGTATTAGTGAGTATTTGAATAGATTAGATATTGTAGTGATATTCCGCTATGCTAAACGCACGGGTTTTGGTATTCAAACGCTACGGACATTGCTACGAATATCTATGAATCTGTTGTCACAGAATAAAGAATCACAGACATAGATATATGTCTGTGTAAAAAATAAACCCTGTTGTATAATCTCATTCAAATTCTGCTCAGTCGAAGTACCATTGTCGCAATCGGCTGGATTGAATGGGCAGTTCCTGCTCATGTTTAGCTCTGGGCTCGGCTCAACGATTTAGGATCAAACATCATGTGCGTGCGTTGACTCTTTATTGTTCGGCACGGAAAATTGTCGACATTGGAATAAAATTCTACCGTTAATACCCATAGTAATATTATAAACAATTTAATTGTACAATTTAGTCGAAACTACTTGTCAAAGAAGTGTGCAGTGCAGTCTTCCATTTCGCGCCAGCTGAGCGAGCAAGGCGTAGAACACGTTATAGGTACGTTGTATTTTCAAAATCTGTGGTCCATTAATATACTTATTAATGTTCCCGTTATAGCATGTTACTACCAGTGAATTAGTTCATTGGTTACTACTATTTTTTGTGTATACTACACTGTATCTAACCTACACATACATGTTGTATGTTGTTGTATATAATATATGTTTGTGTTCATAATCCGACGCCATATTTACAATGTCGCTTTCTTTACCAAAACGACTGATCGTAGAAACAGTTATTATTCAATTATACGTTTGATATATTTGGTGCTGAAACTTGAAAGTTTCTTGTGATCGATAGTGTCTTGCAATGTAAACAATTTGTCACGATTAAGTAGCATATTGCAGCTTACAGCGCGGCGGAAATGAGGCAACGAGTTACCGGCAACTTGCATAATGGCGGGCTTGCCGCTTGCGTCTGCAATCTGCATCGTGCAGTGCACGCAATGGGTAGCACTGGGTGTTATCTGCCAACTATCAATATTTATATTATAGTGTAGACGAGTATTTAAATGACAAAGACGCATGGAAATGACCAGCTCTTCAACCGGTTCCGCTCAGAATAGTAAATACTTTTGTATTATTATCTTTTTTTGTAATATTTTTTTAAAAGATGTGCTGAGTAGTTTCTTTAGGCTTTTCTTCTCCTCCACGACAAAGCACCTTCCGAAAAACCAAAAAAATGACGTCCATAAGTGTATCAGTGATACCTATATGAATAAAATATTTTGACTTTGACTTTGACTAAGTATATCATTTATATTTACATACTGATATGGTAGTTGGCAAAAGTGTGGTACATCTCTGAGATTGTAGAATGGCTTGTAAAAGAGAACTCACACAGCTAACTCGACAGAACTAGCCCATTAATGATAGCAAAAAATGGCAATAATAATGTTTTATTTCACTGCTTTGCGTAGTAAGTAGTAAGAAATCCCATGCTGAGTAGGTCTAGGTAAATACATGGATAAGGTGTAAGATCAGTTGTAAGATTTTTGTAAAATATCTTTGAGAACCTCACCGGGTCCGGGACCATTCGCCTGTAACATAACTTTCATATATTTTTTTTCATAAACATCGATGCATTCGCGATATACTACTGAGGGGTTTTGCTGAATAAAAGTTTTACATTAAGCTGGCCAGATATTGGTAGATTTCCGCTCCTAAAAATGTACCTCTAGTGTACACCTGTTTGGGAGTCACTGGAGCATAGGATCAACTCGGCCGCCTTGCGCTTCTCATAGTTTCTGGCAGGCCTCACGCTTCATCGATTTTGTACAAACAAATCTAACAATAAGACTTCTTATTAACCAAATAATGTTCTGTACACTCTCGCAAAAATAAAGGTATTTCTATTGCTTACTATTCCGTAAATCCTAATCAATCAACTTATTGTGGACCATAAAATTGTATAGTCCACAATAAATTGATTGATTGATTGATTGATAAAATTATAATAATTTATAAAGCTTTAAAATTATACAATTAATAAACATTTATTTTCTTCTATTACAATTTTCCCTACGTGGAGTGGCAGCTAATAGTGGCCTCTACTGTCCAAAGGAGTAAGTTGTCCCGGGAAATAGACAAAAATAATACATTTCAATGTTACGAGCTTTGTAAGTTTTTTTTTTATTTCTGAGTGGATAATTCTAAGAATCTCAAATTCTAGAATCTAGTGTCATGATTTGTGGAGGTCGTGAAAATTTCCGCGTACGAAGTCGTGTCGTTGCCAAGTTGATTTTTGTTCGCAAAATATTAAACTCCCTGTCGCTTACTCATGCATTTGTTGCGCTCAATCGGAGTACTGATACAATTTCTAATAATAATAATAATAAACGTTGACGAGACCAAATATTAAACAATTCCAGTTGTTGTATCTTTACGGATCAACATCTAGGATAATTTTTATCCTACTTCAAAACCCTCGGAATCGGAATCGCGGGCCTTCGATCTGCAGTAAGATCACCTCTAACTGCGATAAATATCCGGGGCAACGATTCTATGTATAACCGATGCGACTTCGCCGCCGCGTCCGAAGGTTTTATATTGGAAGCGATCAATAAGAATGAATTGCTAATTTTAGTTCGATTAATTATTAATTCTGCGACTCGTTCCAGCGCCGACAGAATTGTATTTTCACACGGAATAGTCGATACTCATAATATTTTATTTAAGATTCACCATGATTGCGGTCACCCAATTGCTAACTAACACAAAGGCTTTTTTTTATTATGATGTTAAAATGAATAAGCTTAGGGTTGGCTTGAGGCGAGGGAACTCATCTGCTAACTGCACAAACACAATATATTAAAAGTTACTATATTATAATAGTTTTTAAAGTACTTTTAAAATATTAATTTATTTTTATCAGTACAGCAAATCACAGCAAAGTTAATGATAGATAACCTGAATCTTGAGTCACTGAAACCCAGCTTAGAAAGTTAGCAAATTATCAGTATTTGACTTTGTTAATTTATATTGACTTTCGGGTATGTAACAGGCAGAAAGTGTAAGTTTCCCAATACTATGTAGCTCGTATACGATCATTTTGCCCTCTGAAACTTTACATGTAACTGCCCGTATACCGTGATAATCTATTAAAGCGAATGAATCGGCATTTAAAGCGGGGTTAATAAATTAACCTCAGTGTTTGTTTACGAAGGTCCACGGCGGTGATGACGCAGGCCGAGCGACCGGTTAGCGGGTTCGCGAACCGGTCCTGCGGTCGTTCGGACACGATAAACTCACACGCCGGTCTCAGCTCAGACGTGATCTAGACACACACAATATGACGGGATTGACACAAGGACACAACATACAAACCAATGTACGAAACACGTCGTTCTTTGTACATATTATTGTAGCAACAGGTCACCAGAGAGTCCATTTGGTGGTATTTTCGACTGCAATGTCGCGTAATCTTTCTAAGCTGTCGCTGGTATCTAAGGGCGACGATAGCGACTTACCACCAGCTAGGTGGATCGTCAACTCGTGTACCGGCTATTTCCATAAAAAACTGGTGGCTCCCTTGGCGAGTACAAAGTAAATAACTCGTTTCTTAACTGGTTCTAGGTTCTTACGACCGAAACACATAAAAACTATTTTAATGGTAAATTTTGGTCGTAAGACAGTACACCGCGTCAGTATGTTTCCATGAAAGATTGACAACCGGATTACGGCGCGGTAGATGGGAACAAAGTGGAGTGGTACCTTGTTCGTTGACCAATAAGGGTGAGGTTAGACAACTGTTGAGGAGCGCCGAAATGCTAAATGTACGAGGGAGGAATATAAGAAACCTACTCAGTGACTCATTAGACATCAAAATAGCGACTAAGCATATTAAGCAAAAAATGTCGGCCCCGGTAGTGTCGACAAACATAGATTTAGGCAGTATGCATGCTTCGACATTCGAGCTTCTGACAGATTACCAATAAACCCTCAAGCAATCCACACTGTTTGATACAGCCCGAATAACAGGGAGCCCGGCGCAACAGTCGCCTTCTACTTGGTTGAAACCTCCACGTAGGAGGTTGTTGGAACGTGACGTATTAACTGACGTGTTTCGCGTGAAAACGGCGCAAAACGAATGTGTACAAAATGGCGATAAGGAAAATGTAAATACCCGTCGTGTGTATTGCAAATTGCACTAATTCGGATAGGAAACATTCAACAGTCGTGATCAGTTGAGGCAGTGAGTCCAGTAAAACAGTTTAAACATTTAAACACTGGGATTTTCCCATGGTGATAAAGGTGTGAAACTCGTCAACATTTCGCACCTTCGGTGCAGCAAAGGCACGACAGCTCATTTTGTAATTTTACAGCAGAGGACTTTTAAGATTTTTTCGTATTCGCATTTATTTCCATATTACTGGATTACTATCTGTAGCTGTAGTAGGATAAAAATATTTTAAATACTATTAATTGTTTATAGTTTTTGCTATAGTTTCACGTAAAATGATTGTTTTCATAGACAATTTGACATACTTGACTCAGTTTTACAGTTTTGGCCATTTGTGACTATGTTGCACCGAAGGTGCGATTTGCACCAATTTATGATCTACCGTTGATGATTGAAATAACCAGAAAAGAGTTCCTAGTACCTAATGGTAGTAAAGTAGAAGCAGTAGTATTAGAAGTAGTAAAATCCCAACCAGTATTTGGTACTTATATATAGAAGTCTTTTTTAGGCTGAAAGCCAGGTGTACAGCTGTAGCGCTGATACCTAATGTTCAAGGACGGTAAAGAACGAATCGTCACGTGTCGCTTGGTTTTAGATTAAAGAAGTCGCGCTATATTGATTTATATTGTGTTAATTAAATTAGCTGGACTATTATCACTAATTAGCTCTCACGTGGTTGAGTGACACATACCTTGTAATTCCATATTATTATTCATGTTACCCTGGTCGACAACCTTGAAAAACGCTGGATTGCTTTTCCTAAGATCCAATATCCTAAAGGCCTTTGTTAATGTGTTGGCCCAGCAGTCTTGCAATACGAATGGTTGCTGATATCAGGTCTTTACCTACATGTGAAATTAGCGTTTTGATGAACTGGCCACTTTGATCTCTAATATGTAATATTTGGTTTTGAATTCCAAATTCAAAGGAGAATGCCCATAGCCAGTACTCTTAAAAAAATAATTGTGTCACAATGATTTTTGGAGAAAAAATTTAATTAAAATATTTCAAGTATTTTACCCTATTTCCTGAAAAATCCTTATTGGGAATAATTTTCTGAAATTAATAAGTAACTTTACTTCCGTTTTACAAAAGAAAACCATTGGGCCATTTATGTTTGGATAAGGGCCAATCAGTAGCTCGAGTGTGAGTTTCTAACATAAAACGGCTAAACGCAACTATCGCGTTAATCGAGATGACACAAACATTTTAGTAAACATATTTTATGCGAGCGTGTTCCTTATACATCGTCAACGTTGAATGTAACTTAACATACGAGTGGAGGCATTTTGACGTGTGCGCGAGTGTAAGTTACTATTTTGTAGTTAACTATTGAAAAAATACGCAACCATAGTAGTAGAGTTACTCACTTGATGTTTGACAAGTGAAACGCATTTTTTGGTAATAGTTTATTTGATTTTATTATGGAGAGCCTCAGGATTATTTACAATAAAATTACACATAAATTTTTCCTTCTCTTTGCATGTTTATATTTTCAATATTTCCAATAATACAATACTATTTTGCTATTTTTAGCTTGACAATGAAATGACAATAGTGTTATTCTCAAATACTATGGTAACCAAAACAGGGTTGCTCATCTACAATGTACAAATGTAGGGTCGCTACACATTCATTTATAAAAATAGGCTTACAGTATGAAGTGAAAATTGGTTAAGCAATATGTTGACTGGAGCAGCGCGTAATTACCTACTTTGCTTGGAAGATGTTGGCGGAAGCCCAGGCTCAAGATAAGCGCAATCATGAGCGAAAACAACGGCCTATATTCCGAGCCTCTTTTAAAGCATCCCATTATATCATCCCGATTCCCGACACATGTAAATAATCGAATGTCAGTGAATAAAGTTTTGAATTTTCATGTACAAAGTCTTTTCGTATGCGCTTCGCTTTATTTCAAAAATCCTAATTTTTACATTTTCTATCTTTGCATATAAATAAATTAATAAAATTAATTATTAACTTCTTTGCATAATTGGCCAATCAATTATATAAAAATTGAGAAATTGAAAAATCTACCATACGGGGAATACCCACGACCATCGAATTTCGAGTCCGAGCTCTTAGGCGCTACGCCAACTCAACTCTTGCTCTATATGCATCTTCGTAATTTAAGTAATATTCATAAGGTATGAAACTTTTTTATTTTCACGTAATGTGCGTAACAAAAACGTCAAATGTTGATATCATAGCATCACGATGCTATTGTTTTATCTCATTTCTTCTTTAAGTTTAAAGCGGAACACCTATAGCTCATTCATAAAAAACATAATGCGCCTAAAATAAGTTTCACTTGACTGCCTCCATAAGCTTAGTAATAGTGTACTTTTAAAATTAGATGAGTTGTAAGTGCAACTATGATAATAACGAAGTGAGCAAACGAATAACTTTTCGTTGATGTTTAAGGAACTCACACTCGCATAAAATACGTGTACTAAAATGTTTGAGTCATCTCGATTCCCGTGATAGTTGAGTTTTTAGTTTTTTTTTAGAAACTTACACTCGAGCTACTTATTTTAAAAGTACACTATTCCTAAGCTTACAAAGGCAGTCAAGTGAAACTTATTTTAGGCGCATTATGTTTTTTTTATGAATGAGCTATAGCTGTTTCGCTTTAAGCTTAAAGAACAAATGAGATAAAACAATAGCATAGCATCTGTTACTATGACTACTATTATGTTTTGTTACTATGACGACCTATTACCAAACAATGCGTTTCACTTGTCAAACATCGCACACGTCAAAATACCTCCACTCGAATGGTTACATTCAATGTTGACTAAAAAGTTCACGTAAACGATATTTTGAAACTCACACTCGCAGTGTAGTTGTTTTAACTGTCCGCTAGAGGCGCTGACAGTAACTCCATACATTTTGATTGCATAGACGCAAACGTGTTGGTGAAGTAAATGCTTGCGAAAACTCACACTTGAGCTACAGGAATCTTTTAATCTTTTACAAACTAGATGACGTAAGGGGACTGTCAAATGTATTAGAAAAATATTATAATCAGCCAGGAGTAATAGTGTTCTGTGATTATAATACATTACAAACTACATGGTGATTGGGGACTGTCAAATGAATTTGAAACTTAAAAGATCGACATTACATACGCAATCAACTTTAATACGCCTGCATAGACTATTACTGTGAGTTTACTATAACCTAAATACAAATTAATTTTGTTTGAAGTCTCTTATTTCCTACTATTAACATTGACTAAAGTTAGTATGTGTAATTTATTAAGAAAACATAATCAAATAAAGGTATTTTTATCAAGACACAAAAATGTTAAAGTCAGTACATTTCTCCATACTGAATGGGCATTCTCCTTTATTTCAAATTTAGGCTCGTGTATTTCTAGTGCACTCGCATTGAGTGCTGCGTTACATTACTCAACCGTTACAATAACGAGGGAATTTGAATCGCATCGTTACTTGTAATTAAAAATGGATCCTGCACGATAATTGTAAATGCTCATCACAGTGGTTGAACCCAAGAGAACCGGCCAAGTCCCAAACGAACCATACTTCCCGGACCTTGCTCCAACAGTTCAACTCCGATTAGGCAGTCCAAACCGCCTTCAAAGATTTTATTGATTCTCGCTCCCACAATTTTTCCCAATGGAATCAATGAACTAACTATAAAATAGCGAAAGCGTATCGATAATAATGGTACATACTTCGATTGATTAAATATATAATTGTATAAAAAAATGTTTTACTTTTTCGATATAAAACACCTATTTCATATGTAAGGACCTAATATTGACGGTTAGGTACTGGAACACAGGAATTGTCAGGATCCAAACAAGTATAAGATCCACAAACCTCTTCATCTTCTTCCTCAAACTCCCAACCTGAATGCGTTTCGTGGTTTCACTTGATGTATTAACATGCAACTGATGTAACACAGCGATAGCCTCTGATTCAGCGAGGTATGTGGGTGCCAGAATACATAATGAAGCGTTTCAGTTTAGGAGCTGTGACGCAATCAATACATATAACGAATTTGTGGAGGTTGATTGGAAAATGTTCCTTGTTGTCTCCTTCACAACTGACGCGGGCTCTTCAATGTCCAGAAACCTGTGAACTACTAGCAAGTATTAAATAATAATTATGTTACTCTAGCAATTGATGGCAGCTGTGCTCACATGGGTTTGGAAATTGCCGCAATTTTTATCTAGTCCCGGTTTATAATAAAATCCCAAAATTAATACGTGACTTGCCAATAGAAACTTTCAAAAAACGTGTAAAGACACAATTGTTAGGCAAGGGATATTATAGTGTAGACGAGTATTTAAATGACAAAGGCGCATGGAAATGTCCAGCTCTGCAACCGGTTCCGCTCAGAATAGTAAATACTTTTGTATTATTATCTTTTTTTGTAATATTTTTTTAAAAGATGTGCTGAGGAGTTTCTTTAGGCTTTTCTTCTCCTCCACGACAAAGCACCTTCCGAAAAGCCAAAAAATGACGTGCATAAGTGTATCAGTGATACCTATATGAATAAAATATTTGACTTTGACTTTATCCCGTAGGAATATCCTGAAAATATGTATTAGTCATTCCAAGTCATTCAAATGAACCACTTACATAACAAATATTAAATCCCATAAATGCATGGCTTAGGATGGACAGACTAACTAATAACAGACTACAACTACTGTTTTGTTGTAATGTAAATACATACATAGTGCAGCTGTGTAGTGTGTATCTCAACGTTTAGCGTACCTTGTGATGATGGGATGAGATACGTCGTGAGACAACGTGATACCATGTGAGACACTCGGCGTGAAGGCTGTCGCTGTTGATTTTTAAACGCTTTTATTTACTTTCACTTCGGAGCATCAACGCATCAAATCTTCAATATTATGATCAAAATGCTACTCTATTTACACGGCAATAAGGTTATTAATCGCTTTTATATTTAGCTTCACTTCGGAGCATCAAAGGATCAAATCTTGTAACGTTAATTTGAATGACTTCCCTTTAATGAAAATTGATGAAATTTGGCAGACATGTGTATTTCCGATGACAATACACGAAAATCAAAAAAAAAATTGAAATAAAAGCGTTTAAAAAAAAAAAATTTTTTTGGATTCAACTTATTATGTTTGTAAAAGAAACTAAATAGTTGTAAAAGTATCTTATTATCTGTATCTTTTGCTTCCCACAAAGATTTTTAATTACTTCCATCATCTGTAAATAGATATAATAAATAACAAAATACTCTTTTCCGTCCAGAACTTGTTAATAATCCTCAATTTCTTAGGCTTTATATTGAATTAAGGCGACGTGAACAACTCGTTACTTTGCATAAAGGGATCTGGAAATTAGTTATGTTCGTGTGACTTGAATACTAATCGGTCGTTTGAGTTATTCAGAGATAGTTTAGATAAAACTACTCAGATAGCTGAGTTATTACTATACATTTAGCTTGCAAAATTAAAGTAAAGAGTGAAGGATAAGACTGGGCAACCTATGGAACGTTGCCAACTGATCGAATACCGTTTAGCCTGTGAAAGATGATGGATGACGCTAATGACTTATTACCCGATAATTAAATCGCTGAAGAGGAATCGCAAACTTGTTATTGGTGCCGCAACATACTTGCGGTCATTCCAAATTATTGTTCTTGCTTTTACACTGTTTTACCGGGTTTATGGGCGTTGTTCAAAATTGGATAACCTGTTGTTATTTGTGCGCATGTAATTAAGCTTACAGTTGTGAGCCGTAAACAAGCTATATTTTAACCCGGAAATTGTTTATCAATAAATACGTAGGTTATGCGTTTAATTAGATGCATATCGAGACTCAAGGGTAGGAATCCGTACTATCTTTCCAATTGTTTTCTATGAGCGAGTAAATGCTGTACGAAATACAATAATTACCAAATACATATCAATAACCGAGACATTTGACGTAACAATTGGCTTAAAAGTCGTCGCAGGTTGACTTACGTCCCCCCCGGGGGTTGCCCGCCTTGTCGTGGCGGGGGGGCTTAGTAACCGTGGACTGGTCACCCACGGTGAACCAAGAGGCAACCAGGGCCGGCCTGTTTGGGCTGCCGGCTGGCCCGAGGAGGGCGCTCCCAGCGGGCTGAACAAGTCCGCTGCGGACGCGCTAGGAGGAGGGACCGTGGAAGATAGGGTGCACCGTTCTCCCTATCTTCTGCGGCCGCGGAGGGATCGCAGGGGGGGAGGCGTGTTGGTATTACGGTGCGCCACTCTCCCTACCCCCTGCGAGCTGGCGGGGCCGTTCCGCCGAAACGGCATTGGTGGGGCCGCAGAGGAAGAGGCATGTCGGTATTACGGTGCGCCGCTTGCCCTATCCTCTGCGGCCGAGGTGTGGTCGGTGGAGGAACCACAGACCTGATCCTCCACCGGGTACCAGTCATCTGGTATCCATGGCCTCCTAGTAGCAGACTCAGGGGGAGTTTGCTACAGTACTGGTGGAGGCCGAGGAGGGAGGCGCACCTTACCATCTGGTGCGCCCATCGTGGAGGGCCTTCGGGCTTTCGCGATGGAGCCGCTTGTGGGCGGCTGCCGCTGGCGGGGTCGCGGATGTGTGCGAAAGCGTTCCCGTAACCCCGTCACAAGGCGGCGAGGAGGAAGATGGGGGGGTTTTTAGTGGGTATACCGTGGGTCTCATTAGCCTATACGGGAGTCCCACATAACCACTCGGGTGCCCCCTGCGCCCGAGTGGTATGCGTAATGCATTTTCCCCCCCGAAAGAAAAAAAAAAAGGTTGACTTACGTCACAACAAAATATGCGTCACAACAATTAATTTTGACTGCATTTCTAAAAATTCGAGATGCGTACTAAACCCGTATCAAACCACACCGCCGCCGTACTGGTGAAAAATACAAAGTATAGTTAACGTTGAAATATCTTAGTAACCCACAGCTTAGGTTTCTCAACGCGATGCTGCCAGTGTTGCAGATAGGATCCCAAGGTTCGCTGGTACGAACAAAACGAAGTATTATTGGCGAACATAATCGCGTTAGCAATCTCTCGGGCGAACCGCGCGAGGTGCGGATCGCGGTCAGCTAATTGGTGGTTTAGTCTAGTAGTCGTTGCGCAAACACGCCGACTGAAGTAGTGCAGTTATTGCCTCTTGTTTTTCAAGATATAGTGGACGAGTGGGACGAGAGCTGGAATGTAGTGTATGACTTGTATGAGCCGTAATAGACGAAATCGATTAAAAGGTTTTTAATAGTGGTGTTACCAATTTAAGTGTGTTGTTGATATAACTCCTAATTTAGTTGATGTAAATAAAATGCGTTGGAGAATTTACTGGTATTTAAACCACACATTATCAGAAGGTTGCGTGTTCTAATCGGGTCGGGGTCACCATTTTAGGAGTGGTATTACCAATTTAGATATGGGGTTGTAGATTTGATGTAACTCCTAATTAAACTGATGTAAGTAAATAAAATGCGTTGGAGAATTTACTGGTATTTAATGAACACGTTATGGCAGTGTCTATGCGTGCACGTAACTGTTCGCATAAATGAGGTTTTTTTTTTTTTTTTTTACACAAATAAGTTAATGCTTGACCACAATCCCACCTGATGGTAAGGTTTTATACATTTTATAATGCTTGATGGTAGATTAGTGTTGTAAGTACTTATAGGTTGCAAACTTATGAGGAGCTATGGCTCTGCAGAGAGCCCCTGGTGGAAATTAAACGTACAGAACATCGTAAATAAACAAGACCCAATAAGATTTAAATTAATTTGTTGCAAAGACCTTGTCTTAACAAACTAACGCCCCAACTCAGAAATCACTCGGTTACTAAAATCGCTCCTTAGTACATAATTTGTATGGTGTTTCTTTGCTAAGAAGCGATTAAAGTAACCGTTAGTGACTCTGAGTTGGGGCGTTAGTTACTTAAGTAAGAACTTGAAAAATTTTGGCTAACATTTTTGACGCGTTGAATTTAATTCTTATCATGCCTGCCTTATTTTTAAATTACAGTTTACAAAAAGATCCTGTAAGATTGTTTACTAAATTAGTCTCGTCTAAAAGGACTATAAGACGATAAGATATTTAGCCAATACAAAAAATAAACGGACTATTAACCAGAACTAAGGGATTCATTGGTTATTGGAGCTATATAACTATAATTAGATTAACTTATCAGGTATGGCTGGGTGCAGGTACTTGGCAAAAAAATTGCGATGCAATCTTACGTTACGACTTACGATTGTTTGTCACGAACTTGTTTATACGTAATGCGGGCTATTTAGTGGCTCATAAAGTATTCCGTTGAGGGACATGCGGGGGTTGATGTGGTTGTCTGGGCCTATTTGTTATTCGGTAGGGGCTGTAGAACCGCTGAGCCTTTTGAGCTCCTAATCAGTCATCGGATTAGATGTTAAAACCGGTCTAACTTACTCTCGGGATAAAATAGCAGAATGAACGTGCTAGCAAGTCGAATCGTCCGATGGAGGGAATGAAGGTAGAAGAACGTTATACGAGCACACAAACAAAACAATAGTCGATACACCGCCCCCGTTAGATAACAGGACTTGTACCTAAATGTGTTTTCTAGCGATATGTACATATTGTAGAGAGAGAGACTAGAGAGTAATAACAAGAAAGTCGTATGACTATGTTCCACGAAGGAGTTGTATCAACGTTACTCCTGAGTTCTGGCAAGCAGTTCTGACTATTGTTAATCAAAAACAACTAGACTTCTACTGCACTAGACCGGCAAGTACAGCATGTGGTTGGAATCGATCAGTGCTTTATTTATTTATTTCGCGACATGTCTGATTGGGGTTATGAAGCGTTCCAGTCTTGTCCTGATTGGAGGCAGAGACAAAAATGGCACAATATCACAAATGTTATTTCCCATAAATGATGCTGACGGTAAATTTGCTGTCCGTCTTCATTCAGTAGTAACAGGTTTTGGAACACTGGAACAGATTCCATTCCGATGATTCAAGTGGTAAACTGACCGGGCGTGCAACGCGTATATTAACACCTATGTTAATATAATTGATTTGAAAAAGAAACACACACATGCACGCGTATGTTAGGTATGTCTAACCAATAAATTAATCATAGCTATTATCTTAGTATCCGGATTGAAAATACATCTTTATATAGGTACTGTGATATTTTATAATTGATGCGGTCAGATGTCAACGTTTATCACATTATTTAAGTAAAGCTTTTACAGTATCAATTTTATGTTCTTACAGATCGCTGTTTGGCGGTCAGTGTGCTTACACCCCAATTGAAACGGTTATTTAAATCGCTACTTTATTTAGTACATAATTTGTATGGCGATTCTTTACTAAGGAGTAACCATTAGTGACTCTGAGTTGGGACGTTAGTGCGAGTTTAGTTGACATAACGGGCTTGCAAAGTAAATGCGAGCTTTTCTTTTCACTGCCGCAAGATGGCTCTGCTTCGGTCCCATAAAAATTTTAGCAAACTCGCATTTACTTTGCGAGCCCGTTATGTCAAGTAAAACTCGCACTAAGCACACAGTTGACGTGAAATAAATTAAAAGAATAATAAAGTGTTATGACAATCAGGTTTCAACTGAACACTTACCTACTCGTATCTGTTTACTAATATCACTAATAACATACCAGGTCTGCTATTGCAAGATTCACGAATATTTATTTTTGACATAATATCACAAAATAATCTCGATAGGGTGATTCAGAAATGTGTCATCTAGTACATGCTTTCATTGATTGAACGTCGGTGGTCGGAACACTCCGCCCCCTGTGATTTCCACAATACATACGATATTAATTGAATTGCTGAATCACTATTGACGACAAGGAAGTAGATTTAAGCTAAAATAATCATGTTTGTTAAAAAAATCTAAATTTAGATTATTACGGTAGTCACTGATAATTTGTAAGTATTACATTACATTTATGAGACAAATAAAAAAATAGAATGAGTAATTATATAAATATAGATGGTTTTTCCCAAATAAAAACCTGTTAGTGGCGTGATAGTTGTACAGTCGCTATACAAGAAGTAAAGTAAAGCTGACATTCAATAGAAGTCTGCTGCATTTTATGTAAATACATACACGAGGCCGGCTGAAGACAACACACCATTCGCTTTATTGCCATTTATTGAGGGAAATCTTATTTCAAATTGCATGATTAGGCCAGTCGACTAGGTATGACGTATAATATTTTCGTGTATTTTATTGATCTTATAAATATAATAATAATATAATTAATAGCAAAATTCGTGATTTGCACATAGCAAATCAAGATTGAAATCATAGATTTAAATATTCAACTAGGCATATAAAATTGCTATTATTTTGATTTTATTTTATATCAGTGACATGATACATACATAATGTATAGCAGTTTGCTTATTTCGTGCGTATTTTGTATTTATATAATCCGGGGTCGGTGGGCCAGGCGACCAGGTCGGATCAAATGTTAGGGCCACTGATAAAGTTTTGGCATTTTAAAAGCAAAGTGGTACTAAATATGCTGATAATATAATTTATAACGGCCAATTCAGTTTTTGGTCTACGAAAATCAGCGATAAAGAAAATATATAGGTAATCAATTTGAGCCGTTCATGCTGCAGAATTTGTGAATATTAAAGCATTATTTACAAATTTTAATCCTAACACAACCTTTGTGAGAAATAAAATTAATTTTAGGTATACATAATTATAAAAAATATACATTAAAAAAATGGTTGTCTGTAAAGTCGGTTTACGGACGGTAGTTTAACGTGACAACGTTATGACAAAACATTGATGAAGTAGTGCTCGAATATAATATTATCTTAGAATAGAAACTTTTATTTTTATTTTAAAGAATTTAAAGAATTTTTAAAGAATTTATTGGTCCAATAAATGTTACATATTTTACATGTTGTTGGGACCCACCTTTTAAGCATCAGTAATGCCTGTGTTAGGGGGTCCCGCTCTTCCATTTTGTACATCCAGATATATTGGCCTAAAACTTAAAATTATAACATGACAGATAACAAGATAGGATATTACAAGATAGAGATTATGTGTGTGTGTGTGTGTGTGTGTGTTTATATATACATTTAGCATTTTTATACTACAACGCCATCTAGAACTCCTGAACTAAACTATTTTTTTAAGGAACCTCCTTTCTGACTTAATTGTTTATATAGTTTTGTTCATAGATGGCGCTTTCTCCATTGTTCGCTCGCTCGCGGAATGCGACAGATGAGTCATGCTTTTTCGTGCGTGCACCCGGCATCGTTTTAATAGACGTTATCACGTCAAAATACACAAAAAAGGTCCTATCTATACCTTAGCTTCGGTTTTTTCATCTTTATTATTTAGAACTTGAAGTAACAACACCTTATTAAATGTTCTTCTGATTGAACTACCTTTGAGCTTTGAACATTGTAATGAGCACGACTGGTTCGCGTGATACAAACAATTATCTTAGGACATTGATAATTTAATATCGTTTCTATAAGTAATAGATTCGTAATTGCCCTCCAGGAGCGGGTTTCACACGTGCCTCGTGCAACGTGCTTGTTCTCAGTGCAACACATTAGCGTTAATTGGACGACTGTTATTATATGTAGAATGGTATAGGAAACCTTCTTCCTTCGATTACGTTTTCCTCTTAGTTATTGCTTCACCGTGTTTTGCGTTATTCAAAATCTTGTTATGCCATTGAAAAAATGTAGCTCCAATCGTAGAGGCAGGAACTTGTATTTGTTTTGTTTGTATGTTTACCAACAGGATAGTTTCGGTTTGTGTGTGGTCAAGTAGAAATACATTTTCCATGTAGCAAATTATTGTTTGACTGGCATGGTAAACAACTTTTATGTCGCTTTGTCCTTCAGTCCGAGAAATGTGGATATCTTCATGTTACTTGGAATTTATGATTGCTATTTTTACACTGATTGGCGTTACTTTCAAACTTACTCTAACGGTTAGTCTTACCTCTTTCTTTACTTATCCCGCCCATTGTTGTATTTTGTCCATGAGCGTCAGTCTCGGAAAAGGCTTGCCTTACTTGCGCTTGGTTTATGGATCCATCCATCCTAGTCCATAAACAGTAAGCACTTAACTGTCGTATACGGTGGATTAATGAAGCAGGCGAGGTCGAAGCCGCTTAACTGACGTCGAATATGTCGACGGCGGCGGCGTTCTCTGTTTAGGTGACCTGACCTTTCTGTGTAGGAATATAGCAACACAAAATGTCGGAGGTCAAACATCGATTAATTTCAAATGGTATTGTCCACTTATGCCGCATCTTTGTTGATGCCCACTTAATTTAATTTACTTATTTTTTGATGTATCGCTATTGACTAAGTAGCCATACAATTGCTGTATATCCGGGGATTGAATTTGGGCCCCTCAATTTCCAGGCTGAGGCACTACCAGATGGACTACGGTTGTTCGAAGAATATTATGACCTAATAGCAAGATTATTCAACCGTGTCATCCAATATGGTTGAGGGGAAGCCGTATAATATTATGATTGACGGGTTTTCGAGTGAGCGGTGAGGAGTGAGGACACGCAGCGAAGGACTCTGGTTGTTTGAGGTCGTGTCGGGCGCAAGGTTAATAACATCAGTTTTCATGACATAAGGATGATTTTGAAGAAATGATAATAAAATGTGTTAATTCAATATTATAATTTTTTACCACCAGAAAAATTTTTAGAAAGCATTTTGAAGAACCATATCAAAATAGGACATATTTTTTCTAAGTAAGTGTGGACACCCTGAAATTATGATTAGTCGAATGGTCATTCTGACGTGATGTCATTAGTCTTTAGGTACCTCTACGAAGTCAGTGATCCAGACAGAGTAATATATCCATGATAAAATGGGTTTCTCATGCGATTTAATCGTTGGTATACCTATTTAATTGTACGTTATTAAATTTATGAAATTATTGTTGGTAATTATTTACTAATTTATGTATATTGACCTAATTAAATTTTTGTAATTTACTTCATCGCCTCATTGCATAATGCGAGGTAGTTTGGTTCTCGCGTCCGAGAATATAGTTTCGAAAGCTTATCTTTATAAGCAGGTGCATCTGTTGGTACATTTAAAAATATGTGTTTTTAGTATTCAGTCTTACTTTGTATACATCATTTGTATAAACAAAGGGTAAGCATCTATAGTTGTTTCCATTTGCCAGGCTTGAAATTTGAAGGTTGGGCAAGACGTGGATGTGAAGTCACATGGCAGTCAATCCGCTTAGCGCACGGCTGGGGCAGATTTGCATTCGACTTAAGTCAATTTAGGGAGCAAAGTCGCACGAGGCCGGTATCAAATGTCTCGTAATCGGACGCGTTAGGTGACACTTCAGTTGGTATTATATAATAGTATCTAGGTATGTGTACAAGAAGATTGTTAGAATTTTTCTAGAAAGCTCGAATTTTCCTTGTAATAAGACCGGTATATACGAAATTTCCGCTGAATGGCGAAAAAATTACCCCATATTTTTGCTTTTGACTTTGCAAGTTACATTCTATAATGAATTTGCGGCAAATCCTAAATAAATACAAACGAGCGCTGCCTCTAACAGTTTGTAAGCTCGGGTGACGGGTCTGCAACACTGCAGTTCTGCAATATTACGTCTCCAATGAAATTTCCTTCGATGCACCCAAATTTTGATCCCGAACGTGCGAGCCAATCTGATTAATGTTACGCATTCCAAGTTGTATTGGCATGGTTCCAATATTTCCAACGCAACTAGTTAGATTCCGGTGCTCGTTTGATCCGCACATTTCAGAAGTAAGACTCCTTAAACTCCGCACGCAGACGGTCCTGGGAGGTTGAGCTACAAACCTGACTAACAAACAAACAAACCTCACAATCGTCACAAACAAACTTTCATATTAATATTATTAGAAAAATTACAATAAAAAATTACAAAGCTTCGTATTTTAATAACGGAACGTGGCCGCTGCCTCCTGATATTTTACACATGGATGTCGAGTGCCTGAGACCCTCAATAAAATATTATAAGTATTTGAAGAGTACGAAAATGTAGAATTAAAGTTGCCTTAGTTTGCTACACCAGTGGCTCGGTATTGGAAATCGATGATCGAGATTGGCAGGGGCAGCTACGAACCTAATAGTCTGTAATTCTACAGACTGGCAAGAGACTATTTACTTCACTCGTACATGTCGCTCGCGATTACTGCGCGGTTTTAGAATTAGCTGAGGGATTAGATGTTTCGATTACAGAAACAAACATCCATTACAAACTTTGAAGCCCTTTCATACGATATTATGTCAATAAAATATATAACTTTTTATCTGCGCTATTAGAACAAACGGAATACTTACCGACAAGCGACGCAGATTTTCCACATAAAGTCTATACTCACCATTATCTATTCTGGGGCTCAACTACTACAAATTGTTTTTGTAACAATATAAACTTTACCTTGCAGTAGTTTGATAGTTTTGATTAAAATTACTTTTTGTCTCTGGGAGAGTTCAACAGGCTACTTCTTCTAGCTACTGTAGTTAGAACTACGCTAGTCGATCGGATGTCTCTTTTGTGTAAGTATAATAGAGATGGGCTTGATAAGGAATTACTAGGAGTCTTCTCTCATAAACTGATGGCTCGGCAGCTATTCAAGCGCGTCCACGTTATTTGCAAAATTATTATTGAGCCATTTTACTCGCTCATCTCTAGACTAGACCGATATACTTCAGTGATATGACAACTGCCTCCATGGCTTCAAATATTGAATCCATATTAGATTGTTTTGTGATAATTATCGAAAGTTTTGTTTCAGCATGGTTTGTCGAAAACTAAGAGCTGATGTATTTTTCTTCGTCTGTCTGTTTTCATTATGTTGAGTCTGTCTATTTCCATTATGTTAGATTTTGAACTAGCTCATATCTTTCTTTCGTATGACATAATGTTTATCTGTGATTTTTCATTTTTATTACTTTTGAAGAGTTGCTTAGAAATAGCTGATAGTTGCATGATCTAAATTTTAATTCAGTTCAAAAGCAATATTCCAATGTGTACTGCACATATTTCCATCTGACCGATTAAAGCTCAGGGGTGCTTACCCCAGAATTTGGCACTAGCAATCATCCGGCTAGCTCCGGACCTCGAGACTGCTCAACTCGGTCGATCACTTGCGGTGGACACATTCCGTCGCGGCCGACCTGAACGCACCAGTCTGCAATGTGAAAAAGTAGTTCAAAAACTAAGGCTAACGGGGCAACCTTGACAAAAGACAATCGAAAGTGACGACGGAAGCGGCCCGACGCCGACGCTGTCCGAATTGTATTGTCTGAAGAATGAGTTTAATGTCACCGACACTGACTGCGGCTGCGGCATGTTTTGTATGTATGTAATCCGCCTTCGCGTACTTTGAAAAACATAATCGGTACATCGTATTCGCTCCAATATAACTACAAACTATTGAAAGTATAACTACAGATTTGGGTCCGTCAGATTTATTCTTACCAGTCGACTGCAAGCGGGTCCCCTCAACTAGATTCCCAATCAGACGATTATTCGTTTACCATACTTACGAAATAAATACGAATGTTTGCCAAGCAGCTACAGCCTACAATATTTAGGTAAATGTATCTAGGGTAACTGTTATTGGGTACCTATATTTTCCGTCTGCATGAAAATATACGACTAATGAAAACTGGAAATGCCTCGCATACAGTTTGCCCTTACGCAGAGCTCGTGGCGCAATATGGCCGATTTCATATCCGTCGGCGAGTGGCGTGCCAAGGCTTGCCCTTCCAACACCTTACAAGCATAAGTAACGAGTATCTATCAGACTGATGCCACACAATGTATTGGTTTATTGAAATGCTATATACTTAATGAAATTGTAAAAGGTGGCAAGGCAATATTTTATGCCATTCATTTTCCTCACTGTGCCAATCCAATTACCTAAAGGGCAGCCAATGGAAAAGTTATGATTGATGTGTAGCGTGGATAAAATATTTAGGTGTTTTCTATAGTCATTACAGAATAAAATACTTATGTTGGTACAAGTTTTTGTTTCTTGATTGAAAAGCGTGTTGTAGATACCTACTACTTAGCTGGAAGTTGGAATTATTAGATCACGTTTTTGGTATTTTTTGAGACCGAAGTATGTAGATGAAACGATGTCATTCGAAAGCTGAAAGTCATTATTATGTTCATGTAGTCGCTAAGGTAGACAGGAATCAAGATAAAGTGAAGAATTTCTATACTAAAACAACACAAAGACGTGGTTTGATTATGGTGGGAGTGGGATAGTGTTTTGGTGGTGATGATAGTTATCTCTTTACGTAGTGCGTAATAATCGGGGCACACAATACTGATCTGTGTCTCGAGAAGTACTTTCTTCTGAAATATTTTTATGAAACCAAATAATAAAACTGCAAAAAAGTCTCAAAATTCATGCGACTTAATGTAAGAAGGTACAATGTTAATATCTAAAATTCGTTGACATACATTCCGTAATCGTTCGTGATCACAAACCGTTTATTCCTGGAGAATAAATCCTGAGCAATATCCTTTTTTATGTGCCGATGAAAAACAATGCTGTCGGGTAAGCGCGATCTCATTCATGGTTCGTTTGTTTGACTCTTGACCTAGATCTGTAAACAGATTTCCGGCTCCTGATTGTGGTGTTTGTGAGGTTTTTCAAAACAAACCTTTTTAAACGCTTTTATTTAGCTTCACTTCGGAGCATCAACGCATCAAATCTTCAATATTATGATCAAAATGCTACTCTATTTACACGGCAATAAGGTTATTAATCGCTTTTATATTTAGCTTCACTTCGGAGCATCAAAGGATCAAATCTTGTAACGTTAATTTGAATGACTTCCCTTTAATGAAAATTGATGAAATTTGGCAGACATGTGTATTTCCGATGACAATACACGAAAATCATATTTTAAACTAATTTTCATTGTTTATTTGTTGTTAAATTAAAAAAAACGATTTTCAGACTTTAGACGCATAATTCTCTATGTTCTATTTTACGTAGAGACTTGAAATTTTCACAACTTGTAGCTAATTTTATAAACTAAACATTGAAATAAAAGCGTTTAAAAAAAAATTTTTTTTGGATTCAACTTATTTTGACTGGATTCAAGAATCCCAGAATGCTAAGGGTTCGGGCCCAGGGCTCGGGATGCATGATGTTATCACACTGTCAAATTCTTGCCCTAGGATTCACGCAAATTAGAAATTTATATAAAAGGAGTTTCGGCGACGCCTGACGGGATTAACTACGAGGGTAGTGATTACTTGTGTTCCTATATCTCAAGTATTGTTATAAATGGCATCCAAGATACACAAATTACATTTACTCGTACATATATTTTGTCATAAAAGCTTTTTTTTCAATTAGGGGGATGGGCTTATTGTTCTACACTTAACGTTAATTTTGGGATTCTAAAATTTTGTTATTTATTTTATATAATACGAGTATGATAGTATATGGATCTGTCCCCACAACTAAGGATATATATTCAACTAAGTAGGATACCAAGTTCTAAGTGCTGTTTTCTTTGCAGGCTTACGAGCGGCGGTTCCCAAACTGTCCGCAAATCCCGGTGGTGATCGATTGTGCGATTACGGACGACAGCTGGTCGGCGGACGACTCCCAGCGGGATACCATCCGGCGGTGTCAGCTTAACGTTGAAGCGCCTTACCTTTTGAAGAAGGTGAGAACTGCCATACTTTAGACACTTTACTGCAGCTTTTTGGAAGGAATACATAAGTGCTATACGATTCATGGGAATTCTTCTATTCCGTAAACTAACTTAAGGTCCCAGATAGCTTCATTATCATCTTCATCTGTTAGTTTTCTCAAGCTATAGCTTCAAGCAATTGTGTGTTTCTTTGGAAGTGTGATGGGTCAATAGCATTTATTTATGTGTTGTTCAAAGTTTGCAGGGGTGATAATATATATAATATAATTTTTAAACTGTAATTATATTTAGTCTGGAATATAAAAATTCTAACATTGGCACGTGCCTCGTCGCGTCGCGGTGTCGACGTAATTTTGAGGACGTACTCATTGACATTAAGACTTGCGTGTTGAATGTGAATGAGGATTGCGTGCCTGATACTTGTTTTCATTACTCGTATGCAGGTATCGTCATTTCAAGATGATTTCCTTAACCCAAACCAAATGTTCTCTAGAACTTACAAAGTATAACAGCACTTGTATTTGGTGATATGATTAACTCTTACCTGCCTGGATTCTTTTTTCACTTTGGTATCGTAATGTATTATCTTAATCCTTTGCATATTTTAATATCCTCATTATTTTCAGATGATCGGAGTTGATTACATCTACTTCATCCAGAAGAATCACCTGGACTTGAAGGCTCGCTTCCTCGAGATTGAGGCCACGAACGAGACCTTCGCCGCCAGGGTCGGAGTTGTAGAGAAATGTAGATATTATGTAAGTAGCTCAGTATTTTACTCGTATTATTCTCTCTCAGTGTTGCATTTCAAGTAGGTTTCATATACGTTTATGTGTTACCAGCAGCCACTAGCAAAATCCTTCCTGTAGATAATTGCATAATACGTAATATACTGAAAAATTCTAAATTAGATATTTACCTTTTTGTCTTCTTTTGCGATTTGCATAATATACACAAAATGAAAGATTACTTAAAAAAGTTTCCAATAATCTTTCATAAGCGTCCAAAATTTTTCAACTTAAAGTTTCAAATCCCTTAATAATGTTTTAATCGAAATAATTTCTTGTTTTTTGTTGGTACCTACCATATAAAACCGTCACTGTGTCGTGATCATGGGATCCATTTACAATTACAAGAAGCGGAAGTTACTATGGCACATCATTTTTCGCTTTACCTATAAATACTTAACCATCTACTTAACCATCTCAGTGTTGTTGATGGCGCCCTCTGGAACGGCTTCAACCCATTAATGGCCCACTACTGGGCACGGGGGGTAAGGGGAGAACGGTGAACAACATCTAAACCGACCCAAATGTCAACCTCACCTGCACGCGTCAGTGGTTCGTAAGAAAAGCTGACGACGGTACTCAGTATCGTGGTGCCCCCTGCTAGAGAACTAACGAGGCTCTGGCGACCGAGCAATGGCGGTATAACCATATACACCCGATTGGAACTCTAGTCGGAAGAGGCTACAGCGGCCTTGGAGTTTTAAATGACCCCTAAAATGTCTGGTGCAGAAGGCAAGGGGAAACCACTGCACTATCTTCCCATGAAAGTCATCATGAACAGTAATAATAAGATATCGAAGTGCCCATGCGACCCGCTCAGTCGGCGCCATACTGTGTCCGGGACAGATGGTGTGAAATCTGCTACCGGCCATGCGGACGTAGGAAACCAGGCGCCCCACGGAAAACCTGCTACTGGAATATCCATGAAAATGCGTCAGATCCAGAAGATAGGTACATGGAATGTTCGCGGTCTCCTTCAACCAGGAAAGCTTAAGATTCTGGAAGACGAACTATCCAGACACAACATAAACATCTGTGGTATTAGTGAGACGCATTGGAAAGATAATGGTCACTTTCACACAGAGACAAACGTCGTATACTTCTCTGGAAATGCAGACAGTAGTAAAAATGGAGTTGCTTTTATTATTCCAAAAAGTTCCAGGAATTGTGTGTTGGGGTATGAACCTGTCAGCGATAGACTGATAAGTATCAAGCTAAAGGCTTCGCCAGTAAACTTTAATATCATTCAGGTATATGCTCCAACCAGCACCGCATGTAATGAGGACATTGAGTCTTTCTACTCAGACCTGGAGGCTGCCATCTCTAAGGTTCCACGAAGGGAGCTTCTTGTTATTATGGGAGACTTCAACTCCAAGATAGGTTCAGATTCTCATTTGTTAAGTCCTTGTGTTGGAAAGTACGGACTAGGGCAGCGCAACGAAAGAGGCGAACGTCTAGTACAGTTTGCAGCCGATAACAACTTGGTGATATCTAATAGTTTCTTTCAAAATCACCCTCGAAGACTGTACACTTGGATATCGCCTGATGGCAACTATCGCAATCAGATCGATTATATTTTGGTTAGGGCACGGTGGAAAACATCTATTAGGAACACTCACACACTGCCAGGAGCGGATTGTGGATCCGATCATCAATTTTTGATGGCTAAAATTCAGCTTAAACTAAGAGCAACCCGAAAACTTGTACAACACCGAAGGCTCGAAGTCAGGGATAAATCATTGTTTACAGCTGCACTGGAAAAAGAGTGGGACCAATGGGTGTCTGTGGACCATGATACCGAATGTCCAGATAAAATATGGGATCGTGCGAAGAGTTTAATTAGTTGCGCCGTCAAAAATACAACTCCACCTACAGGCGCTTGCAAACGGCAACACTGGATGAGCGAAAATACTCTAGCTCTTGTAGAAGACAGACGACGGATGAAGGCAACGGGGGCTGATGTGAGGACTTTGAATGAAAAGACTGCAAAAATACAAGCTGCTTGCAGACGAGATCTAAACGCTCATCTTCAGAACATCTGCAAAGAAATTGAAGCCCACGCTAACAAGCATGAGTCAAGAGACCTCCATCAAAAAATTCGTGCACTTACACGTTCATTGTCATCCAAAACATGGGCTATCGAGAACTCTCAAGGCGAAACAGTGACAGAGCTAGAGGAAATATCGGAAACGTGGAGGACATACTGTCAGTCGCTGTTTGAAGACCCGCAATCACAGTGTTTTGATTCAACAGAGCCATTGGATGAAGAAAAAGAGCCAAACATCTTAAAAGATGAAATAAGAGCGGCAATAAAACATCTGAAGAATGGAAAAGCCACGGGAAAGGATTTCATTCCCATTGAAACTATCAAAGCTTCGGGAGAATATGGTGTCCAAATCTTCCATTTGCTGTGTAACAAGGTGTGGCAAACAGGTACATGGCCGCAAGAATGGGCTCACAGTGTCTTTATACCACTACATAAAAAGGGCTCAACAAAAATTTGCAATAATTACCGCCTCATTGCACTCATACCACATGCGAGCAAAATTCTACTGCACATTATTAATGAGCGTCTCAAGTCCTACTTATCGAAAGAGATTGCACCTGAGCAAGCAGGCTTCGTCAAGGGCAAAGGTACCAGAGAGCAAATACTTATTGTGCGCCAAATTATTGAGAAATCCCGTGAGTTCAACAAAGCGGTATATATCTGTTTCGTGGACTTCTCGAAGGCGTTTGACTCTGTCAAATGGCCTGTACTTTGGAGGACTCTACTGGACATGGGCACACCAAAACACCTTGTTCATTTGCTCCGGCGTTTATACGAGGATGGTACTGCATCCGTAAAGACAGACGATAAGCTTTCGGCTAACTTCCATCCTAGTGCCGGCGTTCGCCAAGGGTGCATTATTTCTCCGATTCTGTTTAACATCTACACAGAAATGATAATGAGACGAACTCTCGAGAACTGGACAGATGGAGCAGCAGTTGGAGGTTTAAAAATCTCCAACTTACGTTATGCGGATGATACCACCCTATTCGCTACTAGTATCTGCCATATGGAAGAACTTCTCCAAAGGATGGAATCCATAAGTCTTGAATTCGGCCTCAAGATCAACCGCAGTAAGACTAAAGTCATGATTGTCGACCGAATTAACAACAACTCGCCAGAAGTGACACAAATAGCGAACTGTGAGGTGGTGCAATCTTATGTTTATTTAGGAGCGTTGATCTCGAACAACGGAGGCTGTATAGACGAAATCAAACGGCGCATGGCGATATCCAGATCAGCTATGGATAAGCTGCAAAAAATATGGAGGAATCGTAAAATCACCAAGGCCACTAAGACCCGGCTAGTTAGAGCACTCGTATTCTCCATATTCCTCTACGCTTCGGAGACGTGGACCCTGCGAGAAAGTGAGAAGAAGAAAATAGACGTTCTCGAGATGTGGTGCTGGAGAAGGATGTTGAGAGTGTCCTGGAATGAATTCCGGACCAACAAGTCCATTCTGGAAGAACTCGGCATCAAGCAGCGTCTATCTTCCATCGTACAGGCTCGAATTCTCACTTTCTTTGGTCACGTGACTAGACGTGACAATGTCTCCATCGAACGTCTAGTCGTACAAGGGAAGGTAGAAGGAACCAGACCTCGCGGCAGATCGCCTATGAGATGGACGGACCAAGTAAAGGCTGCAGTGGACGTCCCGTTACATGTGTGCTCCCGGAAAGCAGCTGTCCGAGAAGAATGGAGACGGATCGTCAAACGTGTAACTGAGAAATGATGGCCACGACCGCTCTGACAAGAGCGTAACGAAAGAGAAGAAGACTGGGCACGGGTCTCTCCTCTTTAGGAGGCCTAGAGCATACTCCACCACGCTACTCCAGTGCGGATTGGTGGAGGAATTAGTGGCCAAACCGAGTGTCGGAAGTTTTCAAACCACCCGAGGGCCTCCGAAATGGCTTAACGACTGTTATAATATGATAACAACCAGGACCGATGGCTTTACGTGCCCTCCGAAGCACGGAAGCGCTTAAGAATTTTTTTCCACTAGTGGTCTCCCATCCAACTACCGACCGCGCCCGCTGTTGCTTAACTTTGTTCACTTAGGATCGACGCAAGCCGCAGGGCTATGAGCGCTTCGCGCCCTCTGGAATAAATACTCGTAATACGATGGTCATCATACCTATATCACTATGTGCATGTGGACTAGGTTACAGTGCCGTTGCTGACTGTACCCTCAGGAATCGATTTCCGCAGTAGTTTGTGTCGCTATTTCAGTCAGCGCTTTACGACGCCCATGACGCCCGACCGCAGCGGACCGAGTCGATCTCGTGCGGTTTGTATTGCTGTTGTTAATGGACCATACGTTGTTGTTATGATCATAGCCGGTTATGACCGCACAATACATTTCAATAATAGGCCTCGCTTTGTTGTCTAACCTAAAGAAGAAAATTAATTTTATTATTTCGATGTTATCTGTTTTATTAGGTTTATATGGCTCAGAGTCTGACAATGTTTCTCTGAGATTTTAACTTTAGTTTGCTTAAGACGAATTAATATGTTCTCATGTATGTCAGTAAGCTTTTAGTGTTCAAAACCACTTTCTGTCGCAGTTTGTGCTTACTTTGGTAGGTGTGTGGTAAAATTAATTTGTTGGTGGTGGACCTCTCTCCTACTTTACCTATTTATTTTAACTAATTAGTCACGAATTGCAAAGGGATTTTTTAAACGTTCCAAACAAATTAATTCCTAGAATGGTAAACAAAATAATTGCTAACATAACAAAGGCGTGTGTTGTATGTTAAACAATCCAACATCCATCTTTATTACTTTCGTTCGTGCCACGACCGTGAGAATATATTTTTAGCTGAATTCTGCGGATTTGCCGATTCAGAGAACGCCTTGATATTCTCCTATCATAAAAACGTTTAATCCGTAGATATACAGTCCATAAAATGTCTCCAGTTTGTTGGAATGCTACATAAAACTAAAAATATAATAGTGGACATAAAAAGAGATACATTTAATTCGAAAAAGCAATCACAAGCTAGGTTTCTTGCTATATGCCTCCCCTAACTCTGGCTGGAAGGCTGGACGACCCCCGAGGAGTCAATAAGGAGTAAATCTGATAACACTGATAGTATAATACAAAATTTTTAATAGCACCAAACTTTGTTTGCCTGTAGACGACGTTGACGTGGGTCATCGGTTTCTATAGAGTGCGCCGCGGCGTCCGTTTTGGCGTCCTTCAAGGGTCAATCTCTTTCTAAACATTTCCTCTCGTCAGCATCGGACTGGTCGCGTCGATCTTGTTAATTGAGCGTGTAGCCCTTGAAATAAAAAGCGGGAACTGAAGTGCGAGCGATGACTTGTCAATCGTATCGTTAATTTCACCGGCTGATGTCCAAATGTCATCCGGCCGTGAAGGTGAACTTGATGGTAATGTCGATGAACCTTATCTGCACTCTGACGTCTTAACGGCATCAAGCTCCTATTCCCTCGCTTTTCCCCGTAAAATTAATTGCTTCGTTAAAGTAATTGAGTCGTAATTTGAAAGTGCCTTCATCGTAATACTCGCCATTAATTTCTACTGGCTCAATAAGCGAATGTTGGAATAATAGCGTCCGCCCAAGATATTTCATCCCAGTAATGATCGAAGGAACAATTATTGGGATACTACTCGTATTGCTGTTTTCACCGTTTAGTTGTGTTCTCTGGATGTTTGAAGAACTGAAGATACTGTAGAGACAGACACTATTTGTAAAGGTTTATGTACGCGCTTTTGTTATTTGGGTCAAATAAAACTCATCTTAAGAGATGATGATCCTTACGTTGCTGACTTAAACTCACTTCGGCCTTTCAACGCATGTGGGGAAGCTTTATGATTTAATATTGATTTTATCATTGTTGTAAACATGCGAAGTTAAAGGTAGGGGTATTAATTACGTTCTATTGATCGTCGACGCGCTATCATTATCGAATTACCATTAGGTACGAGCAAGCCCCTTGACATCGATAGTGATTGCAACACATTGGAATGCTATAATTACGAGTACGAGTTAATAAAGCACTGATTTTTATGCACTTTTAAATAAATGAGATAGCGTGAGGCTTTTAACTTGTGTCAAATAGTGTTACATGTAAATTAATGAAGCAAACACACAAGGCTTAGATTATAACATCGTTAATTTAGGACTGAAGGTTGAAGATTACATAGTTACATACTATTGCTTCATTTGAACTCTTAGATTTTTTCAAAATGCTACAGTTACCGATGTTTCACAGCTTAAATGGTTTGATATAATATAAGTAATATAAGTACATGTAACTATTACTGATTTGAATATTTCCATAAGCAATATGTAAGACTCGCGTGTTTGTAGTGGCCTTCGTTATACATTATTTAGAAGTGTACCGCGGGCTCTGGTCGGACGTCATGAAGAAAACTTGTACCTTGCATAATTGTATATATTATTTTAATACCTGCTAAAGGATTCAAAATTTCAATGGACCAAATTGTAGGTTGTGTACCAAAAGGAGGGCAATTCTGTATTAAGTTTGTAGGCCTGTAATTCTGTATTAAGGTTATTTTTTCTGTTTCTATTTATTATTTACTAGGAAACAACCCTCGGTTTTCTTAAAACCATTACCAGCACTATTACATGCAAAAATGACGCGACTTAATACTACGTCATAGATACTCCTCCAACACTTCTATGTATTCTATCCATGCCCGATTGGATTATGATGAATGAAGGGTATCTAGCGACAAAAGAGCACGGTATAATGTAGTATATTCGGCTACAATGTTATAAGCTTGTGGTTGTTAAGTAACGCAGGAGTAACAATTTTATTTGTTATCTTGTACTCAGGTTCACCCGGAGAATGCCGAATGGACGTGCTTCGAGCAAAGCGCTCTGCTGGACGTGAAAAATTTCTTCGGACTGGAGAACACGGTGGAGAAGATTGCCATGAAGCAATATGCCGCCAACATTGCTAAAGGTACGTTGAGTTTATAGAGGATTAATGTTTTTCTAACTGGAAAGTTCTACATGGTGCAGCTTGAACCAATTTTTCGAAATGTTGCCAAAGGACAATCTACGGTTCGGATTTCTACCAAATGCGGGTATTTATGCAGCGTAATAGTTTAGTGACTGTTATTTAACAATAACAATTCGGACAGGTGGCATTCAAATGACCATGAAACTTCAGGTCTTTTCGTCGCGTGGGTTAAATGGAGTATGCTCCTTTATTCAATTTCTAATTCCTATATTAGTACCTACTCGTACTAGTCGGAATTTTTTATGTATTATAAATAGCAGACAAACTGGCAGACAACCCTTCATTTCGTGTTCAACGTTGCCCATGGACATCCAAACAAGCATGGCGTGCAAAAAAGGAACTCTTTATCTCTCACCGACGCGACGACGTCAGCATGTGACGACGACACAACCTACCGTGTGTGTGTGTGTGTGTGGCAGGCAAGGAGCTGATCGAGTCGTTCATGCGGGAGGTGTACGAGGAGGGCGTGACGGACCTGCGGCCGTGGGACGCGGCGGAGCCCGCGCGCAACCGGGAACTGCGCCGCGTGTTGTCGCGCGGTGTCGTGCCGCTGTCGCCGCGCCCCGCCGCCGAGACCCGCCGACACTCACAGCCAGGTTAGTAGACCCTATCACGACAGATAACAATGATGATAGCACGACGAATGATGATAGACGACAAATGATAGCACCAGGTTGATAACCAGTGTTTGGTGTTTGCGGTGGAATGCGGTGCAAAGACAGTTAAAAACCCTATCCATTCTTGTGTCTAAACCTTCTTGTATTCCTCGTGGAGCACCCTGCAGATTTATACTCTTTTTAGAGGTTCCTAAGTTCTTCACCAGTCTGTTTTATAGCGGGGCGCACTCGCGATAGTTATATTTTGTCTGCCTAATGGCATGCTACCGTAACAAACCGCAAACAATGTGTGACTTATCACTTTGAGAATGAACTTTGACGTCATGATTATGTTCACCTAGGTAGTTTTTAATACTCGTCGGAGTTTTTGCGTTTTTAATATATTAAGTATAGATAAGAGCAGTGATTACGAAAAGTAAATATTATTGATTTCTCTATTATCTGACAATGATAAAGATTATGACGTGATTGATATGACAAATTAAAACGGATTATTACTCTAAGGTTAAATCTGAGATTTTTGTTGAAAATCTTGCACAATGTCATGTGTATATGTCACCGGAAAATAACAAGAACCGTAAGTTTATAAATTTCCTAGGATATTTATAAACTCACCAACACTTACCAACACTCCTGTATCATTTAAGTCATATCATTGATATCATTTATCTTTTGTCTAAAAAGTTAAGTAAATGCTGTCATAGCAAACAAGTAATGTTTGCTTATTTCAACCTTATTAGGGAATAAGATATGAACGGTATTGTAAGTCCACCGGATTGATTTTATGGCACCCGCGCCTTAGAATATCGACGGAAAGTTACCTAGTTGGCGACTAGGAAACAGGAACAACTCGGATACTTGAGAAGCGTGATACCCTCGTGGGTCAAGTTTAACGCTCAAGTACGGCAAACACTTGTTTGTTTAACAACTAACAAGTTCAAGGATACTTCGCTCCAGTTTGAGCACAGGGACGACAATATCGAATTTACCCGACCTTCTCTATATTTACGTACGTGTCGTATCCATGATACGTCCTACGTAATACACTTAAGGATAGTATCTTTTTATGTAATGTAAATGAGTGTTTATATTATGGCCATAATGATACCTTCCGGAATAAATTCTGTAAATGGTATCTAACAGACGTCTATATAAGTCTAATTTATATGGTTTTAATGTTAGTTCACTAAGAAACTAATTTTTATTGAGTTGTTTATTTTTTAAATGATTGCACATGATACATGTGAACTGTATACATAAATGATCTCGGTTAAGAACCTAACTGATTTTGATACATCAAAATTGCTGTTTCTTGAAACATAACTGATAAATTATTGTGTAATACAGCTATTTGGTTTGCTAATTCCCTGGATTTTAATCCGTCATGCATGTGACAAATTAATCTTTCTACGTATGAATTCGTAAGCTGCGTGGATAATGTAGGCTGGCATGGGACGTAGCGACACGCGTTGCCGTCGAATACGGGTATAGAGTATGGCTTACTGTTTAGGGTCCCAAAGATTAAATGGAACCCTTATAATCCGTCTGTCATAACTCACAACTGTATGTTCTGTCTTAAGTCTATGGGCCATCGTAATCACGCAATTTTTCATGTCGTTATTAGTTGTACGCATAATATTGTATCGTAATATTTATCCGTCCGATATTTGATGACTACTGAGCACGTTTACAATGACAAATAGGGCCCTGAACGCCCTGATTATGCTTCTCATTAGCCGGCGTACGGAAGTGCAGGCTTCCGTGTCTCCGGCACCGATGGCGCATGCCAAACAGCGATTGACTTCCGACAATGCGCCTTATCGGTTATCGCAGCTCGCGCCGATCACATCTCAAACGAGACGCGTCTACGTGTCATCACTTAGTTCACCTCTGTTGTTTACACGTACGTGTGATAGAGGTCATAGAGGTAGAGAACATTTTTTTAAAGAGATTTTAATGAAATAAGGTTTTCGCAAATTTCATAAGTAACATAAAAAGTTTTACAGTTTTATTAAAATTAGGTCTGCCAAAAGTTTTTTTGCTTCAGACCTTTTTGTGAGAAATGTTGATTTTTGATCGACTATAAGAATAATATTTTCCAAATCTTTTTAGGAGTTCGTTATCTTTAAGTTTTATATATGTAAATGAAAAGTGGAATGAAATGAAAGGTTTTTTTATGTGTGTAAAGAAAATACCTTAGATGTTCTTCGATTATTTACTAAGCAATGACCTAAATCCACCCAGCAGCAAATATTGATTCTGTTCCTTTCAATCGTGTCGTAGATCAACGAGGGAGCGGAAATGGCAATTGTTACGATTCCGACTGTTCAAATTTAAGGGAATAATATTTTTTCATAGAATGTTTTCTTACTTTTCTTAAGATCTTAAGAAGTTTTATGATCTTGAGATGTTAGGTTTATTAGAAACGATCTGTTTAATTTAGTCTTCGTAATATCACTTCATTTTAGGACATAATTAACAGACCTAAGTTTCCAAATCAGACTAAGTATTAAGTAATCTCGTTCATTTATCAAATTATAATCATCGTGCGTGCGAATTACAAATGCGTGCGTTGCGCCACACGCATACAGCCAGACGGGACGAGTGAGGGGGCCGCGGGGGGGGGGGTTCACAACGGACCTCAGGGGCTTTGGGATACTGCGCTCATTACAGAAGCACTGAGCTAATATCGCTTGCACTGAATTAGGTTGATGCAAACTGAATGTGTTAGAACATTGCGATTAAGTAATTAATGACTCACAGTGTTATGTTTGCTGTTGTGTTGATTTGATGTTTTGTGAATTTAAATAAATAAATAAATAAATAAAATATTCTTTATTGCCACACAATACACAAATAACTAAAAATTTAAATCTAAGATACATTTTTTTTTTTAAGTTATAAGTTAACTTACTACTATATATTACTATATATTACCTTATACTATCTATTGTGGGCAAAGGAATTTAGAAATATAGTTAGTAGTTAGAAATATAGAGGAGATTTAGAAATATAGTCTGTTAAGACTTGGCAGAAATTCATAGATATCTCAGAGGAAATTTAATATGTAGAATTTCTTACAGTCCTTATTGTTTTTGATGGAATAAAGTTTACTCGTGTGTGATACAGACGAATCTCTAAAATTACTAATGTTTTTACTCGGTCTTACTAGTGAATGTTGGTTCGTGTTATACCTTACTGCATAATTAAACGGATTACGGACTCCTTATCGCGGGACCGCGTCCGTCTGGTTGTTTATAACCGCTGAACTATTCGGCCGCTCGTCCTATTTAGGGACAGAGGACAAATGCTGTTTAACTTTCATATCATCAATAATTCAGAAGGTCGTCTCTTGTTCTGCGAGGCTGAGACCCGCTCCTTGCGTGTTAAATAAATAAATAAACGCTCACACACTCATACCCCCGCAGTAGGCTTTCACTTGTGTCACAGATGGCATGGACGACACATATAACCCATCACAATAACACCCATGACCCGAGTACAAATATTTATCTGTCACATAAATATCTGCCTCGGCCAGGAATCGAACCGGGACCAATCGCTTCGCAGGCAGGGTCGCAACCAACTAGGCTCTATTGTTATTGGTAATAAGCATTCGAAGTAATTTTAGCTGAAACACCACCTCCAGACCGATCTGAACAAAGTTTCTTACCATATTTTAAATATTAGTAAAAAATCATCACCATTTCCATAAAACCTTTAGCCTCACTTTAATATTCGCTAACCTAAACCTTCCCATTCCCAGGTCCCTCCCAATCCTCTACCAAATGGAGCATCCCAAACCTATCCTCCAGCAAAAACCTGAAAAGCCGCAGTAAATCTGCAACCAGGGACTTGAGCCCCAATCCCTCCCACAGGAATCTTTTCTCGACGACCAAAATAAACGTGATAGAACCGCCGAAGTCCACCGCCCTCAGCTCTGCGGCTCTCGGCATGAGTAAGAAGGGAGAGTCAGTGCAGCACTTACCAGGTGAGAAGCTTAAGAAGCAGGAATCGACCAAGTGGTACAAGAAGCCAGGGGAGTCCTCTAAAGATTTGAGGTCGAAAGCTGAGAAGAAGGAGGATAAAAAAAAGAAGATGTCCCTCTCGAGTCCAGACATTAACCGCGATCTGCGGGACATGACGTGGGACAAGGAGGTGAAGCCCTGCCACTGCGCCCCGCGGGACAGCGGCCCGGTGGAGAACGTGGCCCACTTCATCTCGCGCTGGGACAACCTGGTGCTGCTGCTCGCGTGCGCCGTGCTGATAGCCGTGTTGTTCTCCACGCCCATTTCGTTCTTTTTACAACGTCACGATGGCCGGTAGTTAAGTGTAAATAGAATAATACATGTATTTATGTTTTATCCTTTGGAGTATTTTCTTCGTAGTAGACGAATTAATTTATGTTCATAACAAAACAGTAATATGGTTACTGAATGACAGTAAGTAGGTGGAATAATAAGGCAATGAGAATAGGTTCATGTTTATAATGTAAATTTAAAAAAATAGGTAAATACTACACATTATTTGAATTCCCAATAAGTTCACAGTTCACATTCATTCAAAACAAAAGAAAAACGGGATCCATTTTCCGCGAAGATAATATGTTACACAAGCGGCAAACGCGTTCAGAATTCCATTTGAAAGCGATAAATCGGAAAGCAAGTGTCCCGTCGCTCCGGATAACGGAGCTTGCGATAAATCCAGAGGACGACAGGCCGTGGGCGGAGTAGAATCGTCAGCCAATTGTCGTTTACAAATTATCTATATGGTATTCTTTGATAGTCATAAGAAAAACTGGGATAAAAATAATAACGTAATACACTCATAGCCCCACACTAGGATTACCTGTGTAGTGTGGCCGTCGTGGCCAGTGGGTGCTATGGACACACACAAAAACCCAGACTTGAGTACAGAAAGTCAGTCATCATTCAAATGTCCGCCTCGCTGGAAAACGAACCCAGGGCCCATGCACGGGCGATCCTGCATGGTAACCATTGCGCCACACAGGTCATGTACGAGTATGTTGTTATAAACGAGTGCTTTCCATTACGTTCGTAGCCATTATAACTTTTTAAATTACCGACAGAAAATTAGCAGGTGCGACGGCATCCTTATTCCACACCAACGCCTCAGTTTAGATAGAGTATCATTAAAATTTCGTCGGCATTCGCATGCAATGTGTGAGTACTGCGGTGGAGCTTTATCTGAATAATATTTGGTTTGGCAGCGGCCCGCGCCACTGTGTGACGTCAGCGGATCTCGTCCTTGGCACTGGCGCAGCGAGCTTCGTTAAAACTTCTTTGTTCATTAGTTGTTACAGCTTCGTGTAGGACGTGTTAGCGTTAAATATTTAGGTCATGTCAGATCTTCATTAAAAAAAAATTAAAAAGGTGTCAAGGGACACCCGGATGGAACGAAGTTCCATTCGATTTAAGTATTGTTTTACGCGCTCAGCAGTGTGATTCAGCAATATGAAACTAGATGGCGCTGTACAACTTTTCTGTTCTGATTCAGAAAGTTGTACAGCGCCATCTAGTTTCATATTACTGAATCACTTCAAAAAGTGTCGTGACAACTTTTCGTAAGAATTTTTTCCGTTGTGAAAGGGGCACAACGCGCGATAAGGAACTTCGTTCCAATAACGCTTTTTTTGGCAACAATAAATGTGGTAAAAACACCTGATGCTTATTGGCACATTAGTCAGTTCATAAGCTAAGCATCCCAAAATTGCACTCAAATTCCAAAGTTAGGGAAGTCGTCAAGCCTTCCCATCTTTTCGGCCAACTCCAGTATAGTTGATGGTTATAATGACTGGTGACAGACGCCCAGTAATATTACCAGTTCGTCGTATGACCATGCATCTCAATGGTTAGTGACCTTACCTTAATAGCGCCGTGTTTCCATTACTAGCTCCATTCAATTATGCAATTGGAGTCTAAACGTTCTATTGTTCCATATTATGAAGTTACGTTGTCTCAGGAATTCGTCCTTTGACTATTTTGTCTTCGGACAGCGAGTTTCGTTTAAAGTTGTTCTGTGTAAATGAGAACTGTTTACGCCTTTTAATGTGGTGTGAATTTGTCTAGAGTGCTCGTTTGTCGAGAGTTTGTTCGCAATGCGGATTGCGGTACACTAGGCGCGCCGCTCCGCTCAGCCGTCCCTGACGTCACAACTAAGTTTAACGTACATCCTTGACATTGGTGAACCAAAACTCATTAAAACTTTTCCTTAGTTAATTTACTCAGATGCTTGTGTGAATACTGAATGGTTATATTTAGCGATTTTGCTGTTAAGCGTGGGAGTTTACGTTTGGATGTGATGGATTACTCAAGCATTTTCAGTTTAAATTAAACGCGTTTGCTTTGAAAATCTCCAGATGAAAGTTTTTAGTAAACATAGGAAGATTAAGCATTTCTCGCCTTCGCTTTAGACTAGTTTAGACGCTGCTACCATCACTACGGCGCAGCGCACCATACCGTGCTCAATGCGACAAGATTCTTCGACGATGCTAGTATTTAAGTAGAATACATCTTATTGTTGCCATTAAGTAGGTACATTTACACGAATACGGAAATAACACAATACAGGTACAAATGGGGACCGTGTATCACTGACGCCGACGACTGTGGCCTAACCCTTACATAAGTGTAATACTTGAGTTGAGTCGAAAACGTCCTGAAAATATTTTTGAGCATCATAAAATGTTTATTCCCGAGGTTTTAAATACCTCTCGACTCATGAGTCAGGACACTTACGACATAGTCCATACTCCCTCCATCTGGAGACTAGGGCCAATGCCTTATTCGTTGTTCAGCAGGTTATACCACGAGCACGATGTTAGCATATCTAATACCTTTAAACGAGCAATTCTTGTGTATATATAATTGGAATCTCGGAATCGGCTCCAACGATTTTCATGAAATTTAGTATATAGGGGGTTTCGGGGGCGATAAATCGATCTAGTTAGGATTAATTTTTAGAAAATGTCGTTTTATCGGTGTTTTCAGGCAATGATAAACTTCTACAATATACTCTTCCTGACATCTATTGGCAAGTAGCAAAAAAAAACTACTTCAGTAAATGACGTTGTTAGGCAACACTAAACCGAGCAAAGCTCGGTCATCCGGATATTTCCTAATGATATGGATAAGGACCCTCTCGTATCCTAAATGTTTACTGAAGTCGTACTTTGTTATTTCTAATCCCGGAAAATAACACGTTAAGTGCTTGAGATAATGTAGTTGGTAGGCAGCGACCTGCTTGCAACTCCTGCGAGACGAACAGCTCCAGGTTCTATCTCCACCATATGACTCATTTTGTGTTTTGGTTGATTATTTTTGTGCGTGCCTATTTCTACGGAATCCCATTGCATGTATTTGATTGAGTGTGTCAGCGTTTATTATTATTATTGGAAACAAATCTTAGCTTAATTATTTTCTAATTGCCGATACAGTTTTTAATACGTGATTTTGATTGAATGACCTAGACCAGTAGACCTTACCGAATCGAGACTATTCGAGACCAAGTAGTGAACTCATTAGGGAGAATTTTTATGTTAATGTCTTAATTAACTACTAACGACACAATAGGTACCACAACCTTAACTCAGAACCCTGAACCCGCTTGTGACTTGAGTTAATATTCCGCCGCGGAATTCACATTTACACATTGTTTAATTATACCGACATTGTTACATTACACGTCACTTCAAACGTTTTTATTTATTTATTTATTTATTTATACTTTATTGACCACAATATAAAAATTACGGTACAAATGGCGAGCTTAATGCTTAATGCATTCTCTACCAGCTAACCAAAACCAGGCCAAACAGAGACACACGAAGGGCGGTATAAAAACGAAGATAGATAATACATAGATAGATAATACATACATATACATAATACACATACATATATACACACATACATACATACATATATACATACATACATAATAATATATAACAATAAATAAAAAAACACATGAAAGATGACGAACATGTGATTTAAGGATGACAACTCAGTAGATAAGCCCGTAGCTTATTCTTAAAGGTAAGCTTAACAGAGGGTTTTCTGAAGTCCTCGGGGAGAGAGTTCCAGAATCGAGCGGCCAAAACTGTGAAAGAGTTAGAGACGAAGCCAGACCGGTGCAGCGGGATGGAAAGCAGGTAAGATGCACGAGAGCGAAGCTGCCGATCATGGGAAGAACATAAATACTGGAATTTGGATTTCAAGTAATCCGGTGAAAAGTTATCAAAGAGAATAGAGAAAAGGGAACATAGCGTCCTGGATCGCCGCCGCTCGCGGATGGGAAGCCATTTAAGCTTAGAACGATAAGAAGAAATGTGATCATATTTGCGAAGGCAGAATACAAAGCGAACGGCACTGTTTATGAGACGATCCAGCTTGTTCAAGAGAGCCTCACTCAGGTCTAAATAGCACACATCACCATAATCGATAATCGGGAAAATGAGCGCTTGAACCAGATAAGCCTTTGTATTAGTAGGGAGAAAATTTCTAAGCCGATTCAGCGTGGACAGTGAGGCAGTCACCTTACGGCAGACCTCAGCTACCTGCTTGTTCCAGCTAAGGCTGCTGTCAATAAACATGCCAAGGTCTTTGACGCTAGTGGAGTAATTAATGCAGTAATTCTCAAACGTGACAGGCGCCACCGCGTCAGTGTCGATTTTGACCATTTGGCGTGGGCTACCAACAAGTATAGCTTGGCATTTCCGGGTATTTATTTTAATACCAAATTTTTGGGACCAGTTGCTAACCCTAACCAGGTCCTCGTTGATTTTAGCAACGGCACCATTAATATCCGCTACATTAGCGTGGGTATAAATTTGCAGGTCATCAGCATAAAGATGGTAAGAGCAGCCAAGAAGAGGGGTAAGAGAATTTATAAATAAAGAGAAGAGAATAGGTGACAGAATGCCGCCTTGTGGTACGCCAGAAGTGAGATCGCACCAGGTTGACTGATACGCACCTAACTTAACAGCCTGTTGACGACCACGAAGATAAGAAGAAAACCATTCCACGACTGTAGAAGAGAACCGGAGTCTCGCCAGGAGAGCAAGGAGGATATCGTGGTCAACCATGTTAAATGCGTTTGAAAAATCGATTAATACGAGGATGGTAACCATTTTATCCTCCATGCTCACGCGAATGTCCTCAGTAACTTTAAGAAGGGCCGTGGTAGTACTGTGTCCGGGTCTAAAGCCAGACTGGAAAGCACTAAGCAGGTTATGTTTGAAAATAAAAGATGAGAGCTGCTTGTGCACAATAGCTTCTAAAACTTTAGACAGGAACGGCAATAGAGAGATAGGCCTGTACTCCTTCAGTTCACGGGGGCAAGCTGATTTAGGGATGGGAATAACTAGCGCTTTCAACCAGAGGGAGGGAAATTCCCCTGTAGTCAATGATGTGTTTATAATATGAGCAATCGTGGGAAGAAGAAATTGTAGTACAGGCATTATCATCGCTCTACTTACACCATCATACCCCACTGCACCCGACTTAATAGATAAGAGTACTTTCCGGACCTCAACTACAGCAACAGGAGAAAATGAAAAAACATCAGAGACGGAAACAGCCATGGAAGATATTTCAGAGATGGTAGAGGATTTAACAATGATGTTCACAGGAGATGCAGTACTAAAATGAAGATTAAAGTCATCAGCGGAGAAGGCAGGTTTACTGACATTGGCAGAGAGTTTGCCTACGCCAAGGGAGTGAAAGAATTTCCAGATGTCCGCTGAAGATGAGTTGGAGATATTTTCTAGGAAGTAAGATCGTTTGGCGGCTCTCACCATCTTATTACACCTGTTGCGAGCAATCTTATACGAAGACCAATTTTCGGAGCACCTGTCACGCTTGAACTTACGGAAGGCTCTGTCCCGGCGCGTCATCGCCATCCGAACACCTCTGGTGCTGCATATTGTTTGTTCAATTTGTCTTTTTTACGTATTACTATTGTACCTAGATACTGTTGATATTTCGAGACAAATTTTGATTGATTGACTTCAGCAGCCCCGCGCCCCGCACACTGCCCTCACCTTGACCATGATGCACGAGATTTTTAAACGCTTTTATTTAGCTTCACTTCGGAGCATCAAATCTTGTAACGTTAATTTGAATGACTTCCCTTTAATGAAAATTGATGAAATTTGGCAGACATGTGTATTTCCGATGACAATACACGAAAATCATATTTTAAACTAATTTTCATTGTTTATTTGTTGTTAAATTAAAAAAAAAACGATTTTCAGACTTTAGACGCATAATTCTCTATGTTCTATTTTACGTAGAGACTTGAAATTTTCACAACTTGTAGCTAATTTTATAAACTAAACATTATTGAAATAAAAGCGTTTAAAAAAAAAATTTTTTTTTTCTAATTTCACTTATTTCTTCATACACATTAGAAAAAGTCAATGTTGCCAACAGAAAACATACTTAATATACAGAGTAATTACCTAATTAAAAAAGAAATAATGGTTGCTATTTACCTTATCTATTGTTTTTTAATTCTCCCATTAGGTTTTCATGTCTCATTAATTAAACATCAGGTAAAAATGTTTACATTTTGATTTTATACAAGACTTCTACGTTTTAATAAGCATTGATGACTTGATATTTTTCTTTTGACTTTGACTTTGACTTTGTGTTGCATTACTTGCATTCGAGAACAAGATATTTCCAGAATATAATTGCATTGCAAATACATTTTTGAGAACATTTGAATTGAGTTCATACAATACGCCTATGAGGCGTATTTACAGTAAAAGCTTAATCTGAGTTGGATCCCGAAAACATGTACTGAAATAAGCTGTCCCTAATTGTTGAAGGAAAATTAGAAATTGAATTAAGACATGGCATTAATTTGTACTCGACTAGCTTGAAGGGTTATCGAGTACTTTTTTAAGAGGGTTTAATATTGTTTTCTTCTAACTAGTTAACTAAACCACCAAAGTGGATTGTGGTGAAGAGTTTGTGGGATTGCATCTGATTCCAAATGGCTCGGTAGACTCTGTCCACACTGAAACATTTATATGTAAACGGAGTATAGCGGATATTAAGCGGTGTATTCATTGATGTCGCAATGCTACGTAATGAACGCGTGTGCCTGCGTGGGCGGCCCTTCTGAACGCCCACGTGTCGTCCTGACGCCCTTATTACGTTAGGTACTGCTGATTTACTGCGCCATCATTTATACTCTATGGTAATATTGGAATTTAAATAGCTATTTATAGGTATAGCAAAAATCCATTTAGACACTTGCCTGTGATAGAGGTTTTATTTGTCGCTTCTAAAGTAAGTTTGCTATGGTATCCTTACAGACAGATATGTGACATTTTCTAAATAATACTATTAGAAATGCAAAATACTAATTACAAAATACCTATATTCATTTTGTATTTAAATACTTTTTAGAAAAGTGTTATAGAACCGTATCACACGTGAAAGTTATGTAGTCTGTGCTTATCACCAAACAGAAGCTCCTTACGTGTTATTCACATTGTATAAACAATCTTATAAGCGTTTTCCCTTGATGCAGCGCATATTGCAGGAAACTTGATCTTATCTACTCGTACCGTGTGTTAAGTTAGTTTTCCACATAAATCCTTATCACGGCATGTGTAGCGACCTAGCGACCCGGTGAGTGGGTGCGGGCTGCGGACACAGCGAGTTCACCGAGTGGGCGATCCGCACAGTCTTCACTTAATTAATCGGCACATTCATCGCGTGAGCTTTTTATTTTTATTTGCAAAGGGTGTCTAGAATAAAAGGCAATGAGGTGGATTTCATCGGAATAGCTGGAAGAATCTAATTGGAACCGACAGACGAGTAAAAGCTTTTTCATTGTTTCTCGGTATCTGGTAATTAATTTGAGAATTTGATGTACTTACATCATGAGAATTTGATGTACTGTATGAGGTATTTACGCTATATGAAGCGTCACCCACTTCCATCTATAACGATTAATTTGCTCCCCAAATAGACAATTTTTATTAAAAAGATACCAGACAACCTCGTATCGCAACCTCGAAAACTACTTAGGTTAAAAATTGTTTCTTACTTCTTTTGAAAATACGTATTACAGAACTTGTTCAAGAATATTATAAATGGGGCCTCTAATCCAGATAAAGTGTCATGCCAGATATCCATTAGAGGCCCGCGCGCTGGCTGCGGTAGGCTGGGATAAGTGCAGATAGATCGCTAAGCCTGGATTTCACTATGAATTTTTCAGGACTAAGCTCCAGTTAGATTTACTTATCTAAAACTTAGGTGCTATACCTTAAGTAGTAGTGCTATATTTGATTCAAACATTTTTTTACAACTAATCAAAATTTTTTCGAGGGTGGGGGGTATATATTTGAATACCTAGGTATTGTTAGAATAGTACACAATAGACACTCTTTAATGTACATTTTAAATTAAATTGATTACAATTACACACATATAACATATAGAAGTTTAGCGTTAAGCTTATTTCATCGGAACGGAACACTGTCGAAGTTACCCTGTGTCGTAATGTTCCAATAGTTTTCAGTTACAACCTATTTGCCTATGGTAAAATAACATCGTGAATACTGAGAAATATGTCATCATCGTCTATGTATAATGTACTATAATAAGCAGATATATAATATTTGTATGAACGACAAATTAGGAGGTTGAACGCGAGTAGAGAACTATCTACAAAAGGACTGGGTAAGTGCGCGGTTTTAGTAGAGGCGTAGGGGGTAATTGTGTCACTGCCTGCTGCCATAAACCCGGCGATGTGAGAAATTTGAATAATTTTCTCCAAGTGCTTCTAGGGTTCTAAGAAAATTAACATCGTTCTTGGAATATTTATCTTTAGTGCTTAAGGACTTTGAGTCGAGATATTACATTTTAGACACGAATTCCATTAGCGGCCATTTTCTTCATAAAATCAAATATACAACATTCTATGCGCGATATTGACAATATTTATTTAGACTTTTCAATCAGGCAACAATTTATACTAGCCCATTTTATGTTAGTAAGACTTAGTAACTAAGGGGTTAGTAAGATGGCAGTAAAATAATATAATCTAAAACGAAATAAATGACATTAAAATGAAATAAAAATACAGCCAATAACTTTCATATTATCTCAGGAATCGATATTTGTATCTCGAGGTTGGCTTCTTAGAATTTTTTAACGTGACTTTGTGTTACTCAGCTCTTTTACTGAGTAAAAGTGTTAAAACAAGCAAAAGTACAACTACAAGCGTAGTTGTCTACCCTGTGTAGAAACTAGAAAGCATTTAAAAAACAGCGGTTAATGGAATCAGAATCAACACAATAACATCCTCAGACATGGTAGAGACATCTAAGAATGTATGTATATTAAAATCGCTTGCTATGATGCAGCCAGGTATATTTCAAGTCCTAGTTGCCAGTGACCCAGTTTCCCCAGCCTTGACCCGTCCCGGTGGAAAGCACAGTTCCATCTTCCACCGCTACCGCCGCGCCGCGCCACGCTGGGAAGCTTTGTAAATACCCGACGCTTCAGCCACTCGGGACGTTTTTGATTCAGCTGCCGTTCGGGCGCTCGTAAATACCTGACGTGTTCTGACGACGCGACTAACCTGACCGATTCCATTTCAGTTGAGAGGTTTTTTTCATGGTAGCCATTTCGCCATTTGTATATTTTGCTATATTAACAAGATAACTGACGCTTTAGCCTATTTAGAAGGAACATGGGGGTCTTGTATATAGCAGACGCGTCATACCGACATGTCTGTTATTTACGCAGCAACTTCGATAGCTGAAGCGTCGGGTATTTTTATCGCCGGGAACGACACATAACAAAAGGAACCTTGTCGCGCTCTTCTGTTCCATAAAACATTTAATGCAAATAGAGCCTTGTCTTCTTGACCTATAATAGGATTACTATTCTGTTAAATGAGGGTCCATGTATTATTGAATGGGGGTTAATTCTCAAGTAATGTTGCGTTTGCAGTGTGACCACTGGACCGCTTTATACTTTACCATCTCAATCGATTACCATTATCACAAAACATATAGTTTCGATGTAGTTTAGATAAAGTTTGCTTGCTTCATACTCAAAGGAGAATATTTGCTTATTATATCGACATGGTAATTTCAGTAATTTATTAAATTAATTTAAAATTAGAATTCTAGTCAGCCTTTATTTCGAATAAAAAAAAACATTATTATCATTGTCACTAGGTATTAATAAAATCATAATTCTTACGTAGTGATAAATAACTAAAATTGGAGCATCTACCGTTGATTTGATGTAAATTGAAAATAGTTGCCGGTGATCCCGAACAGCCCGAACAGCCCATCGACTGGCTGGTATAACCATTACTATAGCTATCATTAATGTGATTAAATGAAGTGAGAGTACAAAGCTATGTTAACTCGCGCCAAAGAATGCGTAATTATAGGAGTAGAAAAGCAATTTTCTTGAGAGACATCCCATACCGGCTGTGAGAAGTGCCACAGCCCGCGCGGCGGCGCGCCCGTATTGCGGATTGCCGGTCAACGCAGGGAAAATGGCCGCAAGTTTTTATGGATGTAATCATTCATTCTATTAAGGAGAATACCCAGTTAGCTAGTACCTAATAGTCTTGTAGTCTGAACATCGAAGCGTGGCCCATCATAAATGTAGATATGCCATGTATGAAGTGTTTGCCAAATTATGAAACTTCGGATGTGGTTTCAACCATAACTGTTAATAACAGTTGTAAAATTTCGTTTTAGAGGAGACTTAACCAACGTTAGAGCTTCTAAAACTTATAGATGGAAAACATGTCAGTAGGTAAGCCTATTTCATTTCTAGTTTACCATCGATCGCCATCGGATTGCTTTATTAAATCTAGATAATAAATATCGTAGCGGAATTGCTTCAATAAATCAAAATGCCAGGCAGCTGCGATGCAATTTCCACGACAATCTCTCGCCCCGCCCCGCACCCCGCTGTCCCCGCCGGTGGCCCAGCTCACGGTCTTTATTTAAACATTCGTAGGAGCTAGTAAAGGGATACCTATATGTCGCATGTATTATAAAAATATATTTCTCCAGCCCCTGCCATTCAAAGAGAACTTCCACCCGTTTTCGTTTCCACCTGCCTCTATCATAATATCATAATGCCGGTCATAACCGGCAACGCATTGTAGATCGGTGATGTCTTTGGGCTCGTCTCCTGGTTTGTCAGCTACTTACATAAAAAGCCTAACGAATCACGTTTAATTGGAGACATCACTAGTTAAATTATTGTGAAATGAACTATTTAAGAGCGGTCCATGTTGTGTTGTCCACAGACCAGTACGCCCTGGACAGCGAGTACATCAAGCGGTACCTGGGCGAGCTGACGCCCATGCAGGAGTCTCGCCTGCTGCAGCTACGGAAGTGGATCGCTGACTTGCAGAAGGGCAAGGTAAGAGAAAACTGATCTAAACGATGCTCTTTCTTTCCTCTGAAGGAGGCAGATAATAATTATCAATTTCGAGTAATAGGTAGTATACCACCAGTCTGTCACATCATCATATGCACATTTTTTGTCTACGGTATTAAATAATAAATGGGAGAAAAATATTCCTACATTTACTCGTATAAAATATAACGCAGGTGACACGAATCTCCACTGGATGTTCTTGTCAACTTTGTTATATTAGTGTCACAAGCTACGTCTTACTTCCATTTCTCTCTCAACTCTTTGTATGTAAATAATTCACGTTATAATGCTTGTTGAGCGTAGGTGTAAACAGTTATTGTGTTGTACGATTGTACGTTGCTGTTATCATAACCTTGTGAGAGTCATTTCCCGCCAAATTCCGGCAAACATTGCGATGATGAGTGACGGGCGACGAGATACCGCCCAGAACTGGGATTACTGCGCAGCAATTATTATTATATTATTTGCGAAGAAAGATAAAACAATCAGCAGATGTTGCCGTTATAAATTATCTGTTTGAATACTCATAAAAACTTATAAAATAAAGTCACCATGGCTATTTGTGCGATAGCAACTTAGTAGGGAGATGAAAATTTGTATCAGGGTTGAAAGACAATGTTCGACAACTTTAATTGTGACCTAACCTAACCTCTTACACTTACAGACATAATAGGTAATTGCTTTGAGTCTGGCTTTGACCATCTCTCTGATCAGAGCCTCTAGACATACTCTACTGTTGTTCAACTCAAACACTGCCTTCAAAATACGTGCCTTCCATACATTTCCATGAACGACTTCTTTGAAAAAAGAGCACGTGAATTTTCCGCATCTTATTTTATTCCCATACATTCCAAACGTGACGGATGGTGTGAAGGCTTAGAGAAAAGAGTTTTGTCTAGGGCCTCTGTATTTTGTCCGACGATCAGTTTTGCCAAGAAACCTGCCCAAACAAGATTTTAAACTTAACTAATCGTGGAACGAACACATTCTGCTCACGGATGAACTCACCTCCTCACTCAGTTCAGTCCAGTGTGAATAGTGACCAGGACCCATGCAACTGGGTCGAAATTTCGGTGTACAAAATAAACATCATGAGCACTCGTATTATGGTAGAAACCTGTCCATGTGCCCCACCAGGTGCCGAGTGACACGACCCTGCTCCGGTTCCTACGCGCGCGCGACTTCCACGTGGAGAAGGCGCGCGAGATGCTGTCCCAGTCGCTGATGTGGCGCAAGAAGCACCAAGTGGACCGCATCCTCTCCGAGTACGAGACGCCAGACGTCGTCAAGCAGTATTTCCCCGGGGGGTGGCATCATCATGACAAAGGTGGGACTGTAATGAAGAACTATCTTCACTGTACATGTTCCAAGGTCATACTGGGATTTTTAGACAAAAATCACTCGTGAAATATTTGTAATTTTATATTGGAGAGCCTTACACACTTACACAGTAACAAAAAAAAATAAAGTACTAAATAAAATTTAACAATGTTGTCAATGACATACTCAAATGAACTAGTTTAATTTAATTAAAATTGATTTGTCGACAAGGTTATTGCACTTACATTGAAAATATGCAAATACCTGTTACATTGAACTGTATTGTTTCTTTAGTCTAGTAAAATTTATATGCCATGTTGAATTAACTACATAAAGTTTCAACAAAAGAAACAGAAATACAGCTTCAATGTGGTATGTACATTCCCGTTACATTCCTCTTACTAATTACTTTATAAACTTCCTAATTAGGGAACCCAATCGCGGTTTCTTAATAATGTAAGTAATTAAATAACAGTTAATAATTTAAAAAAAAGACCAAATAGGGATGTTGACACTAACTGTAAATTAATATTTTATGTTTAAAGTAAATATTAACATTTGAAACACCTAAAATATTATTCTTTTGTCAAAATCAATCACAATAAATTAAGTATCATTAATTTTAAATGTTAAAAATAGTATTCATTGTCACGTGACCTCAAACGCCATTTTGAGCTTATGACTATTGCTCGTATTTTTTTATATGCAAGTTCAACAAACTTCAGTCGACCAATAGTATTGAATATCGGTTAATGACGTCACGTGAAGTTTTTGGTGGGAATTTTGATAGTGATTTTTGATTATCAATTTTTGTTTTTAAATTGAAGATTATAATTTTTATAAATTTTTTTTCGTGCATATCATATTAAGGTTCTATCTATAAAATAAAATTGAATCCTCAAATTAGTCAACATCCCTATTGACTGACGTTTCAACGTCCAGTCCAATCATTATTGGCTTGTAACGTAGGTAAGAGTTAAAATATTGATATTTCAGACGGACGGCCGCTGTACATCCTGCGACTGGGCCAGATGGACGTCAAGGGACTGCTCAAGTCTATTGGCGAAGATGGACTACTCAAATTGGTGGGTATTGACTATTGGGTATTGGTTAACTTTAAGCTAACTCAAGACTACTTGTTTTCTAAAGATATTTATTTATTTATTTATTTTTTCATTCATTCAACAATTTGCTTACAGTCAATGACCAAACACAAATGTGATACAATTTTATCTAACATTGTAATTATAAATTATAATAACAATTGAAATTAGAATTAAATAAGATACATTATTACATTATTATTAAATATAGAATAACGATATGCCAATTAACGTGAACTTAAACACTTTTATAAGGGGGGTTATTATTAATATTTAATTATGAAGTACAAGTTGGTACTTTAAAAAACTAAATACACGGTTTTATAGTGTCACGTAGCTATGCAAGAAAAAATATTGGAACTATGCGGTTAACCATTAAGGAGTTCTCTCGGCTGGAGCCAAACCTGGGTGTAGTTCCAGGTCATACTTATCTTAAAAATGCATTGTCATCTGAACTAAAGCAATATGTACGAGTAAAATTTCAACTCCTTAGGATGAGTGGAAGTAAGTCGTAGGTCTAATTAAGCTACCAGATTTGACCCAAACAAACAGGGCAAGCTAAATAAAACGTACTTCTGTAAGTAAAGGTAATATTTAAAAAATACCTCTCTCGAGGAATTTGGGGTGCCATTCCAGGGCAGGGCAAACAATTATGTCAGACTCGGGTTGTGGCAGTATTTGATATCGCCTTGGGGCTTGGGGTGTCGTGTATAATACATGTAAATATATGTGAACAGAATCTTAATTTAATTTTTTCTTTATTTAAGTCGCAAAATCAGCGATATAATTCACCGTTCGACGTCCCCAGACGCTCCATGTATGCGAAGAAGGGCTGAAACTTCTGGAGGAAGCTACCCGCTCCTCCGCCCACGCGGTCCAAGCTTGGTCCCTGCTGGTGGACCTGGACGGGCTCAACATGCGGCACCTGTGGCGGCCCGGCGTGCGCGCGCTGCTGCGCATCATCCAGAGCGTGGAGGCCAACTACCCGGAGACCATGGGCCGCGTGCTGATCGTGCGCGCGCCGCGAGTGTTCCCCATATTGTGGACTATTGTTAGCACTTTTATTGGTGAGTGATATCCAATGATAGAGGGTGTACTTTTATTTACAATAAGTTAATGATAATACCCACAATCTCACCTGATGATAAGTGGAGATGCGATCCATGGTGAACACACTAACTTAGTAAAAGCCTCACTCTTTTTTTGAAGATAGATTAGATGATAGATTACGAATTTATCATCGAACGTGACGTACTTGTAACATCACACCAAAAGTGCGGAGTGCTCCAGGCCTGCCATTGGTTAATTTTTGAAAAATTATATGGTTTGGTTGTATATATTTCTTGGTACTCGCAGCGTAATTACTACTCGTAATTTCAGTATCTTGTTTGTTTTTAACTCTCACACAACATTGCATCGTAAACACTTCAAATTATATTTTCTTTGTTATTATTGTTAGACTTATATGTATATGTCAAACAACTACTATTGACGATTCGTGACGTCGCACTCCAGATGAGAACACCCGAAGCAAGTTCCTGTTCTACGGCGGCAAGGACTACCTGCAGCCGGGCGGGCTGCTCGACTACATCCCCAAGGACCTGATCCCCGACTTCCTGGGGGGACCCTGCAAGGTATCACTTTTGCTCCTATTTTATTTTCATTCACTTATACTTTGATTACGTATGTTAATCTACTGGGTTCTGAATAGTGAATAACAGAATATAAAAACGCAATTTAATGGATACACGTGATGTATACGTTTAGTACTGAGGAAAATTATAATGTTTTTTATTTAAAAATTTAGGATAATAGAGGTCATTTGAATCTAATTTAATCAAAAAATTTGCGACTCACCTCAGAAAGGAATTCGGAGGAATTGTGTTTCTGACACATGAAGTGAACACAATGATATGAATTGACTTCATTTCATAGCATGATAAGATCGTAGAACGGACCAACGAAGTGCATAACAAAATAACAAATAAATGTTTTATTGAAAATCGAATCGTTACATAACATTTAATGGTTTCACACTAACGCCCCAACTCAGAGTTACTAACGGTTACCTTAATCGCTTCTTAGTAAAGAATCACCATACAATTTATGTACTAAGGGGCGATTTAAATAGCGTTAGTGACTCTGAGTTGGGGTGTAAATGGAATTGAATTTTAGTTTGTACTTGACTTTAAAAATGATATTATTTACTTTTATTTCTACTGATGTATGTTTTCTGGTAACTGCGGCAGTCGGACATAGTAGACGCGGCGTCGACCGTGCCGCACGGCTATTACCATGAAGTATGACAACACTCGTTACTTCACTATACCTGCACGTACTGTGTCGTCAGAGACCTGTGCCCTATATACTATGTGCTATTGTGTGTCTGTCCGCCACTTGCCGGCACTCGCCGCTAGGTCACTATAACTCTTCACTTGTATGTATGGCACGTCGGGGAAATTCCTAATGAATTCCATCAATCTATAACGCCGCGCATTTATCATTACAATCTATAGAAGAAAATTGATTTAAATGTTCTTGCTTGATGACAATCATCTGTTAAAGAATTATATTTAATTGGTCACCCCAGGTCATATGTACTACGTCAAGAGTCTTATAGTTTTTGAAATCATTTGTGTATAACTTTGAATATGTATTTTTTGTTTCGTTTCTGTCTGTCCATTTCAAATGCAACAACAACAGTCTAATTTTAATGCGCTAATGTTTAAATTTAGTAATATTTAGCCGAGTTTAGTCAAATAACAACTAATTTTTCCCCGATGTGCCTAAATAAACTGACTAAACTAAGGTAGGCTGTACTTCACACACTTAAATACAATCTTAACTTCTATGTCGTTGACAATGTATTTCGTTGTTACTAAGTAAATATCTTAAACTGCGTAATATCGGCCACACCATCATCCCACAATCATTACCTCGTGACTGTGAGTGTCTCGACATCCTCTTGCTGTACACGTAACATACGCTATGCATTCCCTGTGATACTGTGTGACTAATTCATTCTTGTAACAGAATAATGTCATATCCAATATCATCGGCAACACATCAGATTACACAAACATAACTCACTCATATAGTTTTTTACTTATAATAGTAGCCTATAAGACAATGAATGGGAATAACTATTCAAGTTTCTTTGTATTTATGTGTGAATAAGAAAAGATGTGAGTTATAGTAAAAGTGGCGTAATCTACACGCATACCTCGGTGCTTTTAGCACTTAATTTTCCGGCCTAGCAGATTTTACTGTGTGATAGATGAACATATACCATCTTTACTCCACTAAGGCCATAGTCTGATCCAAGTGTTGCGAAACTTATCATCCACATATCACAGGTTAATAATATGTAACAATTAAAACTGTCTAGTCTCATTTTACTATGATACGGGTAACGGTTACTTATAATATTTATTTTGTACGTAGATATTACCATGCCGTTGCAGTAGTACCTGTATCATGGTAAAATGTGAAAAAAATCATGATTCTTTCGCCATTTCTTTTCCATGACAAAGCACCATTCTAAAATCGTGCTAGATAAGAATAAATTGACGTGCATAAGTGTACAAGTCATACCACTCATACCTAAGTGAATTAATGATTTATAATGTTGATGAGTTAAGTTTAAAATGATGTTTAGTGTCAGTATGATGTGCGTTGATGTGTCGGTGTTCGGTCGTCAGAGCTTCGTGCACGAGGGCGGGCTGGTGCCGAAGAACCTGTACGTGAGCGGCGCCTTCACCGAGCGCGACGGCGACCCGCTCAACGAGGACACCATCTATAGCTCCGTCAGCCTCGCAAAGGGACAGGTGATAAGCTTATATCGTCCTTAGCTATACAGTTCACGACTTCGCTGAGACATCTCTTTTATAAGTCACCTGGAGTAATAGGGATATTGACTAATTAGGATAGGATTCAATTTTTTTTATAGGTATAACCTTAATTTTCACGAAAAAAATATTATAAAAATAATAATGTTCAATTTAAAATAAAATTCAATACCAGCGGTATATTGAAGTTCGTTGAATTTGCTTATAAAATACGAACAATGACGTCATATCTTCAAAATGGCGTTTAAGGTCACGTGACAGTGAGTACAATTTTTAACATTTTAAATTAATGATATTTAATTTATTGTTATTAATTTCGATTAAAGAATAATATCGAGAAAAGGGGCTATGGAATTACCAAGGGATATTATTATGCATTTATGTAGTAGCGTACATAGCCCCGTGGTTTGTGTGGATCTTAATCGATAAGTTAAGCAACAGCGAGCCCTTTTGATATTAGATGGGTGACCTTCAGAGGGCACGTAAAGCCGTCTGTCCCGGTTGTTATGGTAAAATATGAGTCGGTAAGTCATAAAGTTCATTATCATCAACCAGTTGAACTGTGTGCAGGTGCACGAGGTGATCGTGGTGAACCGCGACCCGCAGAGCGTGCTGACGTGGGACTTCGACGTGCTGCGCCACGACATCGCCTTCACCGTGTACCGCTGCGACCTGCCGCTTGACCGCCGGGAACACGACGAGCTCGACCACGCCCCGGGTACACTACCACATCTCACTCCTCACACCACATCTCACATCTTATGCCTTACTCTTCACACCTAAGTAGGATGTTAAATGTGAAATGTAAGGTATTTTTTGACGTGATAACGTCTATTAAAACGATGCCGGCCGCACGCATGAAAAAGCATGACTCATCTGTCGCGTTACGAGAGCGAGCGAACAATGGAGAAAGCGCCATCTATGAACAAAACTATATACACAATGAAGTCAGAAAGGAACATGTTGAAAAAATAGTTTCGTTCAGGAGTTCTAGATGGCGTTGTAGTATAAAGATAAAAGTTTCTAATTATAAGTTAATTTCCAGAGATAATATTATATTCGAGCACTACTTCATCAAGGTTTTGTCATGACGTTGTTTACATACATACGAGCTCAGAGGAATCTTAAGATTTTTTATAAAGCCTTTTCTCGTGTCAACAACACTCAAACTGGGCGATGCGATATATGAAGTAACATGACAGTGTCTGCATACACCCGCCCGCTTCCTAAGCCCCCGATATATAATAAAGCTGGCCATTGATCGTGTATCAAGTATACCTGTCAAGTTTGTAACGGACTTGACGCGGCATCCAGTAAACTTGACGGTGTATGGCCACGATATAGCTATCTCATGCACACTGGATGCCGCATCAAGTCAAACTGCAAACTTGACATGTAGACTTGATCGTGTATGGCCAGCTTAACTAGCGCGCAAACTGTAGCTGTTCAATGAATTCAAATAAAAAAACATAGTTATGACACAAAGAATAAATTTAATAAACAATATACACAATAATTTGCACTTGTAAGTAATAAGCAAACATGTTCGATTGATCCAAGTATCGACCAACCTGTAGCTGCTAGAGCTGGACGGCTTGAAATAGTGTGATGGTTGTGATGTGATGTGACGTGTGTGGTCGCAGCGGAGGAGGGCCGCTCGGTGCTGGCGGGCGGCTGGCGCGAGGGGCAGCACTACCACCGCGTCGAGCCCACGCTCGTCTGCCACGACGGGGAGAGCATACAGGTGAGCCGTACACACACACACACACACACACACACACACACACACACACACACACACACACACACATACACACACACAGACTACAGAGTACTTTCGATGGGACTAAAGACGAAGGTGATAGTTTGTTTACAGATTACTATTAACCAACTGTTTGTTATAGATGACTCGTCGTGTTCCGGCTAGGGCCTTGAGAGCCAGTTCTTTCTTTCTTTTATTCTTCTTCTGGCCGGCAACGCATCAGTGACGCCTTTGGTGTTGTTGACATCCATGGGCTACGATAGCCACTTACCATCAGGTGGATCGTCAGCTCGTTTGCTGGCTATTTCGACGATGTCATTTTATTTGTGTAACTTAATTTTCTTCAAATCAAATAGTTAAGCTAGAGAACCAGCGGTCGTAGTTTTACTGCGGCCATCGCCGAGTGCGGTCCCTTTTCATACAGTTTGACTGCAACTCAATACTATCATAGTTATATAAGTTTATTTCTTATTTCATTTTTCTTCCTTGTTGTTGCAGCATCTTATGAAATAAAAATTTTCTATTCTATTCTAAGTAGAAAAATAACTAAATTTTAAGTGGATAATATTAAGTGCGTGTCCAAACGTAATAATTTAGTAAAGCTCTTTAGTTCATACAATTCTTCACAACTTACTTAATTACTTAAGCATTTTACTAAATTTTACTATTTTAAATTTTAGCTAAAAAGTGCCTGTCCAAACGCAAAAGTGATAAGCCCCGCCCATCTACTTAACAGAAAATAGAAAAATTTCTAAATTACTTGTTTACTTGCGTACTAAACTACTTACCTACTAAATTGTCAGTTTACACGTATTAATTTAGTTAACAATTAGTTAACTAGTGAACTAGTTAATACGTGTAAAGGGAACATAACAGTGTGAGTGACGCGCCGGTGTGGTGTGGTGTGGTGTGGTGCAGGGCTCGCACGTGATGGCGGAGTGCGGCAGCTACGTGCTGCAGTGGCGCTGCGAGCTGCTGGACAGCGCGCACCGCGCCGCGCAGCTCGTTTACTTCCACGAGACGCTCGCCAGCCACCACTACAGGTCACCTACACTCTCCTAGCCCCACACCACCCCCTAGGATCCCCTGTGGCGTGAGTGCCATCCACAACACACACACACACACACACACACACATACACACACACACACACACACATTTTGGGATGTTGACTAGTTTTAGGATACAATTTTATTTCACAGATAGAACTTTAATATTCATGTAAAAATATTATAAAAATAATAATCTTCAATTTAAAAACAAAAATTGATAAATAAAAATCATTATCAAATTTCCCACCAAAAACGTCAAAACTATTATAGTTTAGTGATGTCACGTGACGTTTTTGGTGGGAAATTTGATAATGATTTTTATTTATCAATTTTTGTTTTTAAATTGAAGATTATATTCAATACTATCGGTCTACTGAAGTTTGTTGAACTTCCATATAAAATAGGAGCAAAGACGTCATAAGCTCAAAATGGAGTTTGAGGTCACGTGACAGTTAGTACTATTTTTAACATTTTAAATAAATTATATTTTATTTATTGGGATTGATTACGACAAAAGAATAATATTATAGGTTTTTGAATGTTTCCCATAATACTTTAAACATAAATGTCAACATCCATATTCAAAGTCATGATTCGAATACTCGCCTCGATGGGATTCGAACCCAGGACCTTAGGTACGGCGACCCGGCATGGTAATCATTGCGTCACACGGGTCGTCAAAGTTGTCAAAGCTGCTATGTAAACCTTCCTAGCACCCTCTCCTCCGTACAGTTCGCTATAAGATTATTGTAGCGCAATGCAGCACATGTTTTCAAAAAGCAGGTGTACCCATTCGAGGCAACCAAACTTCTCATTTGGTAATGTTAAGCCAGTTGTGTTTTTCTCCTGTAGTATTAAAAAGGCTGTACCTCGTAATTCAAATACTATCATTGTATTACAACGAAACCCTTTCTATTATAATCTATAGAGAAAATACTAAAAAGAGTACCCATTATTTAAATTTAAGAACTTTAATTTAAGAAAAGGAAATTTATCAGTGAAAATTTATTATCTTACCCCATTGTCCCATCCATTATTAGCAGGTTCTTTCATCCATCGTAACGACTCCTTATTACATTCTGAATGGCTGACGTTCGACTTGATCCTGAACTTAAGCGTTTGTTACGGACTCAACAAAAATGTCTGACTCGAACCCATTAATGGTTCACTATTGAACACAGGTCTCTCATTTTGAGGTAGCCTAGAGCATACTGCACCACGCTGCTGTGCGAATTGGTGGAACAAAAATTTTTAAAGGTATTTACTTCCAGGGGCTCCATGTCGAGCCTGCAGTCGGGCGCCAGCGGGTTCTCGTGCCTCAGCGGCAAGTCGGGCAGTTCGTGCCCGTCGCGGTGATCGCAGCCGCAGCCGCCGGAGCCGCAGCCGCCCGAGCCGCAGCCGCACCACGCAGAGATCGACACTCTGGACGATGCGCTGTAGACACTCGCCGCGATATGTGTGCGTCGGGCTTGGCTCAGTTGGCTCCCTCTAGCGGTACGTATCGCGCACTCGTTGCGTCCGCGACGTACGTGGCGGTACGGGAACATTGCGCTTCGTCTGCTTTACTTAGTGAATCACTTAGATCTGACCTCCGGATCGCCTGCACCGGTGACCACCGGTGACGACCGCCCGTAAATATTAGTGTACTGTGACTTGTATAGGACGAATGAAATCGAGTATTACGTCTACTGGGTCTTTCTGTCGAAAGGCGACTTTAGAAGCATTTGACATTTTCGAATGAACAATCTAGTACCTAGCAAAATGCCATAACGTCTCAGCTGGAATTGAGACATCACGTAAGGGCTGATCGTATATTGTGTACGCACGCTGTTCGTAGCGACAAGTATGTAATAATGTCCGCTAGGTAAATAATTATTGTTTAATTATACAGTAGAGATAAAAATGCCAAAGAATTGTTAAAAATTCTGAATTCATAACATACTTTTTTATGACAGTGCCGTGATAAGGAATAAAATACTTAGCGTCGGTACTTTAAAACAAATTGTTCCATAGTTACATGTTTAGTATATCGTATACACATGTGTATAACACGGTAGAGTATCATTAGAGAATGGAGTATCGCTTACTATATTTTTGTAGCTTCGTAGTGTAGGAGTTGACTACCTACAGTGTCTGTAGTGTACCACGACTAATAATAAAATAGAAGAATTAGGTTTTAAGATGAAGTCGTCACGTAATAATTAATAATTGTTAATAAATGTATTTGTTGAAAAAAGTGTTGCGGAGAAATGTGTTAGGTTGGTTGACTTGATTCACACCTGTAAATAACTAACAAATAATATTGACTTCACTGTCACAGTTTCAATGTATCATAATTCGCTGTGTCCAAGCAATTATTTTACTGCGATTAAAAATTGATTAGCAACTTTCGCAATGCTTGGACACGTGATAAGCTAACTACTGAAGTTGCTGATAATTTTAAGGACGTAGGTAGTCTTAAAAGTATCATTATGATGCCACTATCTTCTAACTGTTATTGAAAGCAGAGAACATTATAGTTTAACCGATTCGTAGTTGTGCAATGGAATTTATAGGATGTTATCGTGGTAATAAAATTATATCGCCGCTCAATAGAGTAGGTAAATGCAAATATGAAATGTATGCGTTTAGCGTAAAGTCTATTTTTGGTTAAGTAGCGAATAACTTAGACATAAGCTGTAGAACGGTATTGTTAGTTACTCGTAGACCATTGCAAAACTCCTCTCGTAGGTTCCTAAGATCATACTGCTGTATTTTATATACTTTTTAAACTTGAGGCGCCCCATGCAATCAAGGAATTGACTTTACTGCGAGTAATTTTTAACAAGACCTGATAATAAGAATCTCTTATAGGAAAATTAACTAAATACCAATAGCCAAAAGTATTTTGATGTTTGTTAAAAATAAGGTACTACAAATTCGATGGGTACAAAAAAGTTGTGTAAGGAATGATATTGCAGATTGCAGGCCGGGAGCGAATATAATATGTACAAACATGAAGTTGATAGCGGACTATAGATAATAAATGGCATAATATTTTTATATTTGGATCACTATGAGGAAAAATTTTGCTCAAAGCTCAATATTTTAACTCGTTTGCAAGATCCCGGCCTAACGGTGAAGCTGCGAGCACACACTAATAATAAAGTTGTTAAATGTTGTGTGTTCATAGCTTTTGTGGCAACAACGCGTACATTTGAGCGGTTAATGTGTCAATAGAATAATTTCCTGTACTTTCTTTATCTATATTATATTTTGGGATGGTTTTTGGACAAAAATAATTGAGCAAGTTTACTTCAATTAAATTTTACAATTATTCTCATAATGTTGTCAGAACTCAGTATTGATTGAGTTGCCATTATGAATTTGAAACATTTCCCGCGCAAATGTATGCCACAGATTACGTATAGGGCGTAAAGGAGGTATCTCAATATTTGAGGATGTACATACACATATTCTGCCAATGCTGTAGAACAGAGAACATGCATATTTTTTCAAAAAAGAAATCAAATGTATTGTATATAGCTTTCTAGTATGATAATAAGATATATTTAGTCTTGGAACTGTAGTACCATTATTTAAATACTTATTGTATCCACATATTAACGGCGGACCCTGCCAAAGAAAAGAAAAAAAAACATTTTTGTGTATGATTTCAAACTAAAAAAAGATAATCAAAAAGAACGCTCGTTTATGGTTTAATTTTAATACTATCAACTCTTATAATTAGTTAAATTCAGTAACTTTACTTACTGTTTAAATAATCGTATAGTTAGGAGTTGTTAGAAGTAGAGATATCCTCGAAACTCAACTTTGGGCGGTTCATTGAGACCAATGCTAAGGATGCTGCAAGGAAACTTGGCGTCCTTGCAAAGGTGCGGCGGTACTTCACACTGAGGCAACTCTGAACCTTGTACAAAGCTCAGGTTCGACGGTGTGTGAAATACTGCTCGCACATTTGGGTAGGCGCAGCCAAATGTCACCTTTCTGCTTTGAACTCGATGGAGAGGCGTGCGAAGAGGCTCATTGGTGACCCAGATTTGGTTGAGACCAATCTGCATAGCCTCGAGCACAGGCGCAGAGTAGCCAGCCTCTCGGTTTTCTACAGGGTACATTTCGGAGAATGTGCACAGGAATTGTTTGAGGTAATTTCCCCATCTCCGTTTTCCATCGAACGACACGACGCACGGCTAGTTTCCATCCTATTGTCGTAAACATCCCGCCGGTACGAACGACACGGTTTGCCTCGTCATTCGTTATACGCACCGTGAAGGACTGGAATAACTATCCTACGTCTGCGTTCTCGCTTGCCTATGACGTGGATGTCTTCAAGAAAAGAATGAATAGGCTTTTATTAAGTTAATGTGCTCACCACCTTGGACCACATCTCCACTTACCATCAGGTGGGATTGTGGTCAAGCATTAACTTATTTGTGTAAAGAAAAAATGTTTCATTTATTTTGGAATAGAGGTTTAGATGAAATTTGGATTTAAAGAAAGATGCTTAGAAAAATTAGGAGTGTCGAGTACAGTAGGTAGTTTAATCAAATAGAAAATTATTTGGAGAAGCAAAACAAGGGTTGGTGTCCACTAAAGTTTACTTCAACAAACACTATTCAAGTTAGTATAATAGGAGAATATTCATGTTGTAATTGCAAGGTGGATCTGGGCTTACTATTATATTATATAATTATTACTATAGCTAGCCCGAGCATTTGCTGGAACATGGGGTGTCAGCTCAGCCGTTTTGTTTCTGCCGAGGCTGACACTCTGACACTCACAGAGCTGGCCACCATTGTGCACAGAGTAGATCATGTAAATCTGTACGAATGTGGCATAACTAGGTATATTGTGACGTCCTTGAGAATGTATTTTATTTGGCATCATCCATGTATACCGGTGACTCCGCTACTGCTAGCTAGGGACGACTGAACGTTAAGACTTCCCGCTGCTAATACAATATTAAGGATACTATAAATAAAATAGCAAACGCCTCGCCACAAAAATCCTAGTTTGTATATTTTTACAAGTGCTTATTTATCGTGTTTTAAGGATATTTTGCTGGACACTGATCCCTAATACATACAACATGTTTTTAATGAAATTAAATTCACAGACTGCCATTTTGCTAATACATATAATTTTACATTTAAAAAGATACGTAAATTAAGATATTATTCCGATAAGCATTATTTTGTTGTCTTTCAATTTCCTCAGTGTTGTGAATGCAATGAGCAATTATGGATAGAGTAATCAAATTATTATTTACGAACTTAGCTTAAGTAATGGAGTTGGTCCTATGAAATGTTATTTAAATAGATATACCTATGTTAAGAAAATAACTAATTCACATTAGTAGAATTTATTGACTATTAAAATAAAATCTGATTAAAAACTTTGTGTTTTATTAACTACTAATCGTTACACGGTGTATAATGTGTTATATTGTTTCTATTGAGATTAGGTTGGTAAATGTCCAGATTTGTCTGGACAACTTTGGTCACAAGTCGATTTCAATACCTAGCCAATCCCACAAGCTAACAGCAGGTACCTATTCCTCATACATACATTTAATACTGCTAGCAATGGCAAGTGGCAACGGATGGCAGTTACGACTTTTACCCACTTTCGCAATCATACAGATTGTTTACGACAAAACCGTAACCAATTCCATAAAACATTACAGCCGAAAGCTCGATAAGGGGCCCCGTTTCACAACACCGGTCGCCTATCGAACGTATCGAACCTTCGAGCCTCGCTTCGATTAGCCGCGCTAGCGCTCGAATCGGCAAACCAACTCCGATTTATTACTAAACGAATGGTTTCTTTTTCTAGTTAGAATCTTTTATGGCACCGATAAGCGCGGGACAATTTTCCGCCATGGAAACATGGTTTTTACGACGCGGCGCGGGTACAGATTAAACATTATCACAGGGACGAGAAATTAATATGATTGGGAACCTAATTATAAACATGATTGCATTTCATTGATTGTGGGTAAGACCTTACGTTTTATGGGTTTTGATTAGAAATATACATTATTATACTTATTACATACTTATTTGTACTACAGCTAGCCAGCGATCGTATGACAACCAGCTGTTTCAAATTTGGAGAAGGACTAACAAACTGACTATTAAGGACTAACCCAAAGATTGTATTGGACTAACCTAATGCATGTTCAGTAGATCCGATTAAAAAAAATAAGTTAAATAAGTAAGAAATATCTAAATACTGAGACCTTAGTGCGAGTTTTAAGGGCTCGCTACGGTATGGGACCGAAGCAGAGCCATCTAGCGGCAATGAAAAGAAAAGTTTCCTATACTTTGGACGCATTTCAGCGACCGACTACCTTCATGCAGACTAAAGACAGTGTATAGAGCAATGATGTTTAAATAAATATAGATACGTTATGCCCTTACAAATCAACCGAAAAATCTGTTCCGATGTCCGCAAGGCACGCTTTATTGCTTTATCGCACGTCTTTATCGCTCTCGCGTCAAAACTACATCGCTATCTCTTTCTTCACCTGAATAAGAGTTCCTAATTGGGAACTTTTTGAGTCGCACAACGCGCGCGCTTATGACATATCTGCCTCTTTTTAATATATAACATCATTGGTATAGAGTCTATACTATAGACCACAGAACATCTAATAATTAGTTAGAAGGGGCATAGCACGTAATTTGTATTGGAACCGCTGTCGCCGTTTCAATAAACACTACTAACGAAAATGAACAAATACGCACGAGGATTGTTATGTGTGCATGAAGTAGGCGTGACTCTGTAGCTAGGGATCGATTGTCGATAAATTTTTATCGGTATTTATTTTCGCAAGGTATACTTATTCATTATAAACTTTTATACTTTTTGATTGAAATTACTTACTCCGTCGACAGACTCATATTTCATCATGGCCTCCGAAACAAAGTTTTTTCCAATTACCGCACATGAAGGCATTTTTACGTAATTAAGTCGCAGTATTTTGCAGTACTTTTCTCCGTTGGAGTTTGCGAGTCACTAAACAGCGCAATCGCGTGTTTTTGTGCGATGTGCGCATTTGATCACAGTATTGGCGCGCCTACCTTGCCCACAATTCCTTTCTAACTAATTATTAGATGTTCTGTGCTATAGACCAAGGGTTGAGACACTTGAGACATTTCGCGTAGTGTACAGTCAGCAAAAGAATTAGGTATGTAGGGCATGATTCTAAACCTTCCGTGATGTTTAACATTACATATTATTTACGTTATTAGCAAAGTTAAAGCATACCTTACGTGTACAGGTAGCATTTAACGTTCATAATAAAATAAAGATCTGTAATATCAATAACTAGTTGTTGCCCGTAGCTTCGCACGCGGAAATTATGCTTATCATAATTTATCCCCTATTTAACCTCTTTGGGGGTTGAATTTTCAATAATCCTTTTTAAGTGGATGCCTACAACCACAGAACTAATAATTATTAGATGTTCTGTGCCTACATCATAAGAGGAATATGTGTGCGAAATAAGTTTCTAGCCCTAAGGGTTTGGCTTGTGCGTTGATATAATACATCAGTCAATCACTTTTGCCTTGTATATAAGTACATAGATTATAGAAGGTTTAAGGATCATATGTCCTGCATACCTAATTCTTTTGCTGACTGTACTTAGACCTAAGACGATAATCCAATTGTTTTAAGGTAAATACTGATTTCTGCTATAGGTATGCAGACGATGAATGCTATTGAATGCCTTAAAATAAAATGCCCTAAAATCATCATCATCATCATCATCCTGCCCATTTCCCAATTTTATTTGGGGTCGGCGCAATATGTTTTCCTCTTCCACACTTCCCTATCAGCCGTCATGTATGGTAATTCATTGTTTTATAATATATTGGTAAATATTTTATAAAACACCTACTGGTGACAGTGCTGACACAGCTGTTCGTCTCGACTCGACGATACGAGTGTGACCTCAATACTGGCTTAGAAAGTTCGAACAAGCATTTTATTAAATTGAAAAAAATATATGAATACGTATGAAGATCGAGCCACGAGGCCATCGAGGCAGAGCAAGATTTGGAAGGCGCGTTAGCTACCACGCAGCCAGCCAGGCTTCACGGAAAGATACCAGAATTAAATTACAAATAATAATCCCGATTATATTGCATCTTATGACACCAGGTTTATCGTCACGAGATTGGGGTCAGTATTCTAGGCAACCCTAATACAACCAATAAATAATAATGTAAGTACGCCCCCCGAAGCCTCGACGCGCTGAACTGACGCTGGATTCAGAAGGTTCAAGAGCTGTCAGAGCTGTGTATATTATTTAGAGGAGGCCTGTGTCCAGCAGTTGACTTGTAACGGGGAAATATGTAGTAAGTATAATTATTATTAGTGTAAGTGCATTTAATTTTTTAGAAATATTTTTTATGAAAATGTTACTGGACGCTGTACGTTAGTAACTCGTGATTACAATTGGTCAGTAGTTTATGCAATGTACCGCCCATCGCATAGTTACAAAGGCAAAGAAGTAGGCAAGCTTTTAAAATGCCTCGCTGACAGGCAACTGAAAAAAAAACGAAAACTAAAAAGAATGAATTGAAAATAATTTAAAACTGACTTAAATCATAAGAATTGCGAATAAGATTATAGAGCCGCTAGTCTTCAGATCGTACTCTGTAGATTCCTGAAATCCCCATCAAGGTACCTACTCTGTGCTCCTAGTCCGTGATAGGTACCAACCATGTACCTACCCATACGATTCCTAGCAACATTCCCTCTCGCCCATGATAAAGCGTGTTGGATTTGCTTCATTCCAAAGAAATAATAGAATTGGTATGTTAGTCTTACGAGTATGGCAGAGTGGAGATATTACGGACACCTATGGGAAACCGCCAATAAAAGGCATAATATTAATACTAATCAGTTCTCTTTTAATCATTATTAAACTTTGGTCCTTACGTTACAAAATCAACATATAAATTTTTAGTTAACAATCAATAAGTATTAATTAAAAAAATAAAAACAAAACCCTTTCTTTCCGTATTTACCCAGTTCTTTCAGGGTAAACACGAATGTCAATTGGGGTAATTGCGAACACTTACTTATCACAAATCATAAATATAGCTGTAATCACCTGTACAATCTTCATGGGCCTATTTTTGGCACATGAGACATTGTACCCAGTCTTCTGTTGGAGGTCGTATTTGTAGCACGTATTTTTCATTGCAAAAAATGCAAAAGGAGCTTACTCCTTCATCGTCATCATTAAAATGTCTTAAGATTTTTCACACCTTTTTGGAGATTGTCAGCCTTATTTTTAAAGTTTCTAGGGAATAAGTCTTCTCGTTTTTTTTATAATATCGAGGTAATTGCAACATACATAAGATCAAATGAGAGTGTTTGCGGGGTGAGATGCGGAGGCTAAGCTGTTAAAAACTGATGTCCGTAATTACCCGATGTCCATGTTTACCCCATTCTCCCCTAATAAGTACGCCACTGAGTTATAAATGGTTAAATGTACCTACTGTAATGTACCTACCGAAGCCGGACGGTAGGGAACGTGGAAGGAAGAAGAAGAAGAGATGGTTGCATTTCAGAAATGTAGCTGCCTTACCTGTGTCTAAATAATATTGTTAAAATAAGTGAAAAGAGTTATCTGCAATATAGCTTCTTAGTACCTACAAAGAAGACTCTTTTCGATTTGCACCCGACGAATTATTAAAAAAGCGTTTAAAAATCGTCACAAATATTTCACATCTACAATAGCGTAGCGACGAATGGATTCCTTTACATCGAGTCCCTTTACGTCGGGCCGAGAATCTTGTCTCGCTGACGTATGCAGATCTATCACGGACATGTAAGGAAGACGAAACCTTAACCAAGCTTAAGAAAAACTACGAAATAAATATAAAAACGTGGTCTCACGCAATTCTGGTGGCCCTGGACCGTCTTCGGAACCAATCCCACAGTCACGTGTACAAAGTTGGTAACGCCAAGTAGGTTGAGGCGTGGCGCGAGCCGACACGAGCCGGGGCGAACAAACTAGTGCAGGAACAGTTTGCTCATCCGCTCGGGTCGGCCAACGACACAGGTTCGACACCGACGACTCATTAACTTTTTGAAAAAAAAATCGTCTTGCAAGACGTAAGGAGCGCGCGCGCGCCCGCCCGACACTAGCGTATGAAAAACTAATGGTGTTTGCGCAAGTGTTTTCAGTAACAATTGTAAGGACTTTTCTACTATTACTTTGGCGATGTCGCAGCTCACAAGCGAAAGTGTCTCTTTCATGAAATGTCAAATTTGTTTTTTACTTTTACACAAAACCCGTATCTTACAAAATTATGTACTGTACTGTATACCAATCGGACCATTACAATTTGGATTAGCTTCTCTAGAAAATACTTAGCAAATCGGCTTCAAGTATGACAAATAGCAAGTAGGTATCTAAATACTGACCATCTCTAGTCGCCCAGTAAATATGTAAAACCAAAATCATAATTTTGCTTGACATTCTAAAACATTCTAAGAACATACTTATTGGAAAAGTGTGGTGGTATAATTGTAATAGGGTGTTTCTGCATGACATACAGAATGCAAGGGACGAACGACTCTAATTCTCCCTACTTAACACGAAAAATAATTGCAGCAAATTATTCTAGATCTAGCTAGAACCTTCTTGCAAGTGTGCTTTATAGTAAGGACCACACCGCGGTATTACCTTCCTCAGAAATTGTTTTTAATTTTTCCAGTCACTTTAAATACATTAATGCATTTAGGTGGATGGATTTGCTAAAATTATTCAAAAGTATGCAGGCATAATTCTTAACATCAAATTAATAAAAGTAATCCTTATCCTAAATGCAATAACCTCGTGCACTGCCTAACAAATATTCCTCCGAGTTAGCCGTTTCATGAAAGGTCCTACTAACGTTGAAACTGCTCGCAGCAGCACATAACATGAGTGGCAGCGACCAGCGACCACCGACCCACATAGCCGATCGCCGTGGCTTTATCAATGTTGATAAACTTAACTACTGCCTCCAAGCTGCGCCCGCGCAGCCGCGCCGCCTGCGCTCACCACCATGAAATCGGAACGCGCGCCAATAATTAGTAGGCTACCGGTATTCGTGTCAAATATGCTTTTCAATTTACTGCATTTTCATTACTTAGTCGACGTGGTTTGTTGACGAGGCCGCGACGCTAAGCGATAAAGATTCATGATGGCTAAGAGTTGGTTTTAATGCGTTGGAGCTATCAAATACTGAGTAGAAGGTACTACCTATAAAGTTTACTAATGGTGGATAGTTAATAATGCTATTAATAATAGATTGTACTTGGTAACCTTACAATGCCTAATGCCTTGCATTCGCGCCGCTTCTTTATGCGTTGCGCCTGACAGAAAAGTGCAAGCAAATTGTAGATACAGAGTGTAGATTCTACAATGTAGAGTTATGTTGAACGCACATATATCCGCATCGTCCGCCCCGGACGCTCCGTATGCGGATACCCTCGCACATATGTCCGGATTCGCCGTACGGATTTTTTAGTATTGCCAACTCAGATTGCCTTCCACGTCCACGCACACTTGGAAAATCATATCGCACCCTCAGTGGAAAAAAAGCATAAGTCGTGTTACTTTGTAGTTATTAATATGATTCTAGATAGCGCTCATAGCCCTGCGGCTTGCGTCGATCTTAAGTGATCGACAAAGTTAAGCAACAGCGGGCGCGGTCGGTAGTTGGATGGGAGACCGCTAGTGGCCAAAAATTCTTGAGCGTTTCCGTGATTCGGAGGGCACGTAAAGCCGTCGGTCCCGGTTGTTATCATATGATAACAGTCGTTAAGCCATGTCGGAGGCCCTCGGGCGGTTTGAAAACTTCCGACACTCGGGTTGGGCACTAACCCCTCCACCAATCCGCACTGGAGAAGCGTGGTGGAGTATGCTCTAGGCCTCCTCAAGAGGAGAGACCCGTGCCCAGTAGTGGGCCATTAATGGGTTGAAGCCATATGATTCTAAAGAGGGACAAAAGCCGCATATTATGCTCAATTTTTTTCAAATTTTTATCATTAATCTTGACGGTTTTGTGCAAGAAATCGTAACGTAAATTTCTTTGACTATAACAGTTTTTTTTGCTCTTCTGTAAAATTGCAATTTTCATCTTATGCCTTTTTTCCACTGAAGGTGCGATATATGTATGGGTATGAATTTTCCAGGGTATGAGTGTGTGAGCGTTTAAAAAATCATGCGATACATCCAAGTGCAGGTTTCCTTGTCATCATCAGTGAAGAGTCCCGGAGAAGGCAGACGACCAGAGATGTAGTCACATAGTCCCGGCAGTATTATTGGACTACACGTGTATGTGTAATCTGCACTGTGTACTGAATTCTTTCCGACATATTTATAGATACAGTAGGTACTGACAGGGTGGCCCTAACATAGGGCTTGAATAAATAAAAAGCTACGTGAAATCTATCAAAATAATGGGCTTTATACATGTCTGAGTTTAAACGATTCGTCCGGTTTTAGGCGACTCGCCTTAAATCGTAAAAAGGCATTTCGGAAACCCGCCAAATATACCCAAAACAATTAAATATTTTAATACTACTACAAAATAATAGATATTTTAATTAAGGTCGTAAAAATGTAGAGGACGAAAAAGAAAAATGACCAGACGAAGAAGAAATGACCTCAATGACGAGCTTTTTCAATTTCGCTTTGTCTCTCCTCTCTACGTGAGCTTGCCTGTGATCTTCTACATATCTACAGTCTTTCCTCAGCTTCCTGGATCAAGCTCGGGATCTCTTCTGGAGTAATTGGAACTTTGGCATGCAGGTTTGACCATCCATTCTTTCTAAGTGGCCCAAGACCATCAGTCTTTAGAATTTAAAACATCTCACTATAAAAACATACGTCTCATACGTTACTACTGCATGAAATGTTTTGGTGCTGTTGTCGTAAAACTTTTATGAATGTTTATGCATTATGCATTTTTACATTTTTTAAAAAGTAGATAGATATTTTAGTTACACTTTACTAGTTCTTTTAACTTTATTAACTAAGCTTAGGCCCCGGCCGCCCCGGGTCATGTTCATTTCACTTCTGTGCTTCCAAACTTCTTACGCTTCTTAGTTCTTACATTGGATAGTACGACGAAATAACTTCAGACTACAACTTTTGTTTTCAGTCAATTAATACCAACTATAATAATAATACGGTAACTTGTGCATCTAAAACAGCAGGCACCTACTACAATTGCATAAATAAAAGATTCCATAAGTAAGTAGGTAGGTAGAGGTACTTGTTGTAGGTAAAACTGCACTTGTTTGTTTACTTATTTCCACCTAACTACGAATTGCAAAGCATTACTTTTGAAATATGTAGGTGCATTTTAAATGACTGCAATCTGCATTGTATAATTTGCAAACTACTTACATATTTCTTATACGAGTGTGCAGTGTTACTACCTCAGATTGATCTGAGGTTACTACTTACATCATAGAATTAGCAAGCTACGTTACATTGCATTCAAATGCACAACATTTGAATGCAACTTTAATTTGCCGTGTTGTAATAAATTTGCCGTGAATAATTTAACTTTGAACATAACCTATTATGTATTATTACTAATGAGTAAGTGCTGTACACGGGTGCTGTAATTATCATTAAAGTAATTTTTAAAGATGCTATTAATCTATAATAGAGGTCAGCTGGTATTTGACCACTGGCGGTCGTTATCGCACGCAACTACATCTCGATACACAAAATACAAAAATTCTCGAACGGGAATACCGGATACCGTAGCGGGAACTGAGTGCAATATACCCGTCCCTTTCCTTTCTACGATGTTTCGCTACAGACATTCTGATAACCGAGCTCCGTCCTTGTCGCGCCAGTCATGTTGGCTCGCCTGTTGTATATGACTGTAGGTACACGCATCAGTGGTGGTAAACTATTCACTTTTGTATTTTGTGAAGTACGAGTCGCTTTGAATCGGTGTCGTTGTTTCGCGCACGGTCGAAAAATAATAGTGTACGCGAGTTTTACGTTTAGTGAGTGCTGTTGTGAATTTTTTGTCGAAACAGCGTAAAATGATGCGCTTGTGGCCGGAGCGCCCTCGATGGCGCGTGAATGCATTTATTAGATTCCGATAGACTTCGAAAGTTGCATAGTTTATTTTCTAGTGTTGGAAGTGCCTCAGTGATTTATTTATTTATCGGATCGGATGTGAAAATGGCAAAAGCTCCATATTGCTATACTGAGGTAAGTTTACTTTAAAAGTTTTTTTTTATTGACTTTTTTACGATTATGCCAAAATAGTTAGGTAGGTACAACATACCTATAATATATTAAATTAAAAAAAAACTTTATTATAGGACAAGTTTCATCTTTTCGTGTAGTTAGTTACCTATTGAAGAATGTTATTTTCCTTATAAAAATACGTCATTAATAGAACTAAATTTCCTTCCAAGAAATCTTAGCAGGAGTTGTAAAATGCTATGTTTTCGTTGTGATATCAGTAGCGACTACACCCTGGATACAAAGGCTTGAAACGTGCATTTTTCCGTTAGAAAGTGAGTTTTTATTGACGGAGACAAAGAACTGGCTTGGACCCAGCGACCAGCGGTGGAGATGTGTTTGCTAATCTATGATGGTAATTTATAGCCAAGTTCCTCTAGCTTCTAAATCGGTGTTTTTATTTTATTGCACGAATGTTGGATAACCACTTCTGATATCTTTCGACAGCTGTTATTGATTAAGGTTCTACTCCTACCGTTAAAAATATTTTATTCAATTTAAAAATATTAGGAGTTTGTTTTTTGGTTTTTGCCTAATGTTATGACTTATGGCTTATTAAATAACGAGGAAATCGCACCTATACTATATAGGTACTTAGGTATTTTATTTGGTAAAATGCAGGTAGGTAACTAGGTAGTTAGATTAGATACTAGGTATGTCATCAAACTCTGAATACGAAAGTCAATGACCTCGAATTCAAAACAGTCGCTTATAAAATTTTAAAAATCATTAGAATAATTTTAAAAATAAAGTTTTAAAATAGGTACCTCATAAAAATATTAATTTAAAATTCAGTTCCATTTTTCTTTAAATCGTAATTTTTAAAGCGACAGCTTTGAATAAGAGTTCATTGACTTTCCTATTTAGAGTTTAATGGCATTATATTAATTCTTGATAAGTTAAGTGGGTACCTAGTTCTAATCACAAGAAACACAGAATAGATAATCTTCTATACGGATAGGCTCTATACGGAGATAAAACAGGTATTCTATTATAGTCGCGTATAACATATCCTAAGAACGGGCCACAAAAAAATACACATATTCAACTCCGCAACAAATGCGATAAGACAAAAAAAATCACTTCACCAGTCAGCAGTGAATTATGTAATATTTTAAATGTTTTGGTTGCACTGGACGGGGGACGGGGGAGAGTGGGGAGATACTGGATAACTGGCTTCACCGGGCTTTACGGTTTCCGTAGTGAAACTGTGAAAGTTTGTATTTTTTTATGGAAACAGCCGGCAAACTAGCTGACGATCCACCTGATGGTAAGAGGATATCGTCGCCCAAGGACATCAGCAACACCAAAGGCATCACTGATGCGTTGCCGGCCAAGAAAGAAAGAAGAAAAAGAAAGAAAGAACTGGCTCTCAAGCCCCCAGCCGGAACACGACGAGTCGTTTGTATGGAATAGTATGGATGTTAGCTGCTCTTTCATGCAAAAACACCTAAACCAATTTTCATGACATTTAGTACACAGGTAGAACATAATTCGGAAAGAACATAAGAAAAAGCGACCTTATTATCCCGGATAACGCGGGAAAAGCCGTGGGCAGAACACTACTATATAATTAGTATCTACCTAAGTATGTATGTGTACAGTAAAGTAGATTTTAAAGGTGCCTACATCTAGCATTTTTCACCTCAACTGCCAAAAGTAACACATCCACAGCGCGGTATCCGAGATCCGAACAATGCTAAGCCCAGTTAAAAAACGGCAAGTTTGTCTCGCCCTAAACGAAACCCGCATCCACGTGGACCGTTGATCCAGCAGTTCTTTTATTGTACAATCTTTGTTGGAACTTGGAAGTTCGTGGAATGATACCCGGCGGCTCCTATATCTACAGGCAAATGGTATACAGATAGTTTTTATTAAGTATATAATAGTTACAAAGGAGTAAATTAAAAAGAACATTTTATTGCCTATACTGTTATTCATGTAGTATATTCAGTATGAAAAGAGGTTAGGTCAGAGGTCAAATTAATTGAAGTAAGTTTTGTAATTCAGACGAAATACATATTGGTAAAGAAATGGGAGTGTTATTTACTTCTATTTCATAAAAACAGTAATAATAATGAATTGCACATAATTTATTGGCATTGAATATAACAATAACAAAATAGATAATAACACTAGCAACTGATAAACTTACAGTATGCAAAAAACATGACATCGATCATGTCAAAATATTGTGTACCCGTTGAAGTATTATTACTAGAATGTACCTAACTACTTATTATTTCATAATAACTGGTTTGCGATTTGCACTATTCATTCCAGCTTGTAATAGTTTTATAAGTTTTTTTGGCTGAAAACCTTCAGGACCCCTAAGGTTTGTAATAATAATAATAATAATGATTTTTTATTTATTATAATTTTATATCGGACAACTGGTCAAGTGACATAACAAGCAGAGTGGCGCAGTAGAAGCGTGATGGACCCATAACCTGTACAACAAGATTTCTCTTCTAAATTGTTTTATTTTACTTCTTTCTTATAAAACACAACTTATCGCACAGTAAGTAAAACCATAGAGAGGAAGACACCTAGCTAGAGCAAACGCTAGACAAAACTTAAAGTATCAAACATCATATATGTTGGTTATATATCTTTCATGCATACAGCCAAATATAAGTTGGTAAATATAATTCAAAAAAAATTTCATCGTGGTAAGAGGCGATGGCTACACCAATCCGAACTAGAACAGTGTGGTGGAGTATGCTCTAGGCGTTCTCAAGGGGAGATACTCGTGCTCAGTAGTGGGCCATTAGTGGGTTGAAGCCAAGAGGCGATGTAGTAGGTCCTATAAGATGGCGAACGCACACACTTTGTAAAAGCCTTTTGCTCTATCTACTCTCTCTGTTCCCGTTTTCTGACATTTTTGGACGATGACGTTCCGACATTCCATCGACTCCCCTATCTCCTCCATCGCAACTGCCTAGTTGTTGAATGTCCTGGTTCATAGAGTAAATATGACCGAACCGACGACGTCTTTCCTTTTCTTTCTTTAAACTCCCCTAACAACCCATCTCTTTTGTAGTCTGCAAGTGGTGATGCCTTTTTGGTGTTACTGATGTGTACGAGCGATGATATCTGGTGAGCAGTTACCCTCACTTTCGCTCGTTTGCTCGTTTGTCGGCTATTTACACAAAACAGCATAGTACCTACACCTACCTACAATCTTCGTAAACATTACGGAGATGCGACGCAGTACAGGTTTTTGGGTCAAACGTTTCCAAACACCATAACATGTGGCGGGCTTGCAGCCGTTGCATCATTCTTATTATAAGTATGTCCTATTATTTTATGTCCTTTACCCAGTGAACGATTTAGTATATTAGTTCGTTGCCTTTACCATAGAATACATATTAGTAAAACAGCCCTTCTGAAATTGGCCCGACACGTCGAATGCGGCACGTACCTATTTGTAACATAATTAATACCAAAAGTGCGCCAGGCCTGCCTTTACAGGGAATGACAAAAGACGGCAGCAACAAAAATCTGTCTGACTTTCTGTGTGATCCCGAACATAAACTTTACGTTCTCTAAACGACGGTAGTAGCAGTCTGTGGCAGAGCTAGTAATCCACCATCAATAACTTCGCTTGGGGCAGCTTACAATATACTTATGTTATGTAAATAGTTTATTTTTCATTAATTTAAATCATACTGTTTAACTTTAGCTTTGTATTATGTCCTACAATCTATTCTTCAAGTAAAATTCTATCAGCTACTAGCAATATATTGAAAAAGACCGCTACCTTCGCGATGCTATACCAGAACCAGACAATCGCGACATCAGGGATTCCGCCACTTCTTCGAACGTGCAAGCGCACAGTGCAGCAACGGCCCCTCCGATCTCCAACAAGCGAAGTCTCTGTATCAGAATTCAGAAGTGTCTTGCAGTGCCTGCAAAGGAAGTCAAAGAAATGCTTAAATTACTTCTAGAGCTCGATCACTTTTAGCTTGCGAACCGATGGAATGCCGAATGGTAGAGGACATGTGGTTACGTGGATAGCTAAACGACTATCTTACTTATTATGTATGTCATGTTACTCCGGTTACTCGTAGTAGGTAGGTACTTATATACCTATAATATACTTATATTTAGAACTCGCGATTCCAGGCAGGATGAGTAACTGTCGAGTCACCGCGGCTTCAACAACGGCCAGATGTGTTTACATTGCTATTGCTAAACGATATGACTGTCTTGATATAATTTTGTATTATTAAAATTATTAAGTATATTTATTACTGAATGACATAGGGCCTGGTGTTAAATACTATCCTTTATCTTGGTGCTCGACGTCCGTGATTTAGAATTAGGTGTGGAAATAAAAGGGTGATTAAAAAAAAGAGATAAAAATCAAAGCCATCAGAAAGAGTACAGAGAAGGAATACTATCCATTCAACTATTTGGATATAACACAACAATGAAAGCATTAATTAAGCATCAAAAACATAAATGTGAAATGAGAGCCAAGTTCAAAAACAAAAAGAATTGAGATCTAAATAGGTGCCAACTTCTGTGTAGAAGAGCCCAAAATTTTAGTCACAAGAACATGTAATTCAAGTTCTACATTTGACGTGGTTAGTTGGTTAGTATTATGGGGTCAAAAGTGGCTCCAAATGGTTCGTGTAACATTACACACGGTGCTGCACGCCAGTTCTGTTTGTTAGAACTTGGCTTGACACGCTACCGCGTGTCTAGATGATCTCTTAATAGAACTTCCATTACTATTTCCCATGATGAAAAGTACCATATTATTTAATCCAGTTTATCTAAATTAACAAACTTTCACATGTTTTATTAAAGTATGAAACCTAGTTTTCTTGTACGAAAGCTGCTCATAAAGAGTCGAGTTGTATATTGAATGTCTCATGTGTGAATGCTAGCTTTCTCCCTTTGCTTTATAATTGGCTGGATACAACTATTGATCGAAGCTTTCGACCTTAGTTACGGAATATGTAAGTGATAAGGCCTCTAATAATATAGACTATCGAGATTGGTGTCAAATAAGAATTAGACAATACAAATTTCAGAACTGTAAAAACCAATAAACGGAATTTTGAGTTCTTTTACCCAAAACATTTGTCTTCAATATTGATAATTTATAATGTATTAATGATATTAAGTATGATTTTTAAATGTCTGGACGACCTCGAAAAATTACAACACAAAATATTATCAATAAACTTTACTTTTGTAATTTTTCCTGAATGAAATTCAAGTTTTTTTTTGGTCAAAGCTCTCTGTTTGGAGTGAAAATCAAGTTACATGTGAAATGCAACCTTCCCAGGCTGACAGCCCACAGGAATCGATGGCTCCATGCTTAAGGGAATTCTGTGAATATCACGATTACCACGTAATGAGACATAAATCATAATATAGCTTGTAATTATGTGTAATAAGTGTAATACCATTATTACAGTAAAAGGTAATCCATAGTAATTTGGTAAGACCCGATCGTGAGTACCCGTATCATAGTAAAAAGTATCAGAATAGGTTATAGGTGTAATCTATCTATACTATAATAAAACTCAAAGTGGTTCTCTGTTTGTCTGTCCGGGCATCACATAAAAACCCTTGAACGGATTTCGATGAAAATTGGTAAAGTTGTTACTGATACTCTGGGTCATATTTTAGTCAACTTTTCATCCCGGAAAATTAAAAGGTTTCCCGGGAAAACAGGATAAAATTTGGAATTAGTTAAAACATAATATCCGTATGCAAAGCTGTGGGCATCAGCTAGTAAATAATATAGTACTTCAATACATTCGCTACTGTTTCAATATTCATTCCAACTCTATCATTCAGATATTATTATTGCGTATTTAATATTTATAGTCCAGCTTCCGCATTTTTCTATTTTAAGTTTTCATTTGAAATAGTTGCACACTCTAGCAAATCTGATTGGCACAGTCTGGCTGCTGGAACACAGAAGTTGTTTTTTTATTATTATTTTTCTGATGCAATATTGCCATACTTATATTGATCTGAGACTTATAGTAAGTTGTTTAAGGTGTTTATTTTATACCCTTCTGGCCAGTCAAGTCACACGCAATTTGAAGAAAGAAACTACAGCAAAACAAAGCGTATCCAATTATGCATTCAACAATCCAGTCAACATCACTACATTCTTGCAAGCCATTATGTAGATATGGAAATGCATTTAAATACTATGCTAACTACACAATCTGTATGCTAAAAACTGGAGACATTATCTGACGTATAAACACGAGTTTATTTATAGCTTAAAATGTTCCACGACCCGCGACATATCGCTGTAAATAGGGTTGCAAACCGTACTCTAAAATAGAATATTGTACTCTATATCATGTAGACGTATTTTATAATTTATTTATTTATCTATAACACTAACAAAATATGCTAAAATACTCTTTTTTACACAACGAGCTCTTGATCTATATTTTAGAGTTAGAATGTTTGGAGTTATACAATTCTTTTAAAAACAATAAAAAAATGTTATGTGCTGCAAAAAGTACAAAAAATACCTTTTTAAAAATATAAATTAAATGATACTCTTTTCTGGAAGTCCGTACTCTTTATTTACCTCTTTTGAAATCAGATATACTCTATTTCTTCTTATAAAAGTTGGCAACCCTAGGCAAACGCTAAAGTTAATTAAGTAAATGCGAGATGGAAACCCAATCAGAATGTGCAAACAGTCGGCGGTGGTCAGTGGTGGGTGTGTGGTAACGACGTGACTTGTCGACTGTCGCGCTTCCTTATCCTTATCTCGTTTATGATTCGGTTGTCGGTTGCCGGCATTGCTCAAGTCAATTAAACTATTTTCAAACATTAGTCTGATAAGAATGAGAAGAATAAATGTTATCAAGGTCCTTATACCATATTAGATAGTAAGCTTCGCTGGAGACTTCTGTACTGATTTTTAAGACTTGCTCTTTTGTACCTAGTAGTATTTTACTTATAAAAACTACTTTGTTCATCAAACCTCTGTATGCATATTTTATGTAGACTTATAGTTTATACCTTCTAGACTTCAAAATTATCAGACCAGTACCACAAGTAGAAATGCATGTATTTCAGTGGGCTTTAAAGCCACGTTACAATATTATTATTTATATAAATGTAACAATAACTAGGTCCGAAACTAAAGTTACTAAGTGGTTTATACCGCCTAAGCGGTCGCCTGTAGTACTCGTAGTCTGCACTACAGACTCTGTAGAGTGTAGTGGTCTATTTCTGACCTGCGTCTTATAGAGAGCGACACACAAGTTGATGAATACTGTTATCTCCTATTAGGAGATAACATTAGGAGACTCCTAATGACCGTTAGGTGTCTAACAATGATACAGCCTAATAGGTAATTATGGGCGCCGATCTCTTTGGGTAATTTATATTTGTTATGTCCTAGAAATAGTGGAAATACGAACCTAAATAACTTCTCATATCAGTCACAAAAACAATTAACAGAGAAAGAAAGAAATGAGGATTTAATCCTCGCAGGTACATTTATTTTTTATTTCGAAGCCATGTTATTAAAATGCGCCTTTATTTTTAATATCTATCTATTGGCCTCTTGGCATTTACAGCAATTGATAGGTCTTCCGTAATGGGTGCCACTCTGACAGCGACCGGTCTCGTGCGTTCTGAATTTCACTCTCCAGAAGAGTGATTGATTGATTTACTTCCAATTAAGTACTATTATGTCTTCTGATAAGATAATGTTATTGAGTTTCGCTCGGGAGCCGCCGCGTGCCGTTGCTGTCGGTTCAATCAAATTAACCCGTTAGTGTCTCCACTCTCAACCTCAACGGTCAAGTATAATTCGATTGAGCCACTTTACACTCTCAAGAGCTTTATTACCGTTTTGTGATTTCATATGAAACCCCTCATAGCTCTTTGGTTTGCCATCTGTTAAGATTATATCTTTATATAGCCGTCGTTCTGAACTGATGTCACACTAAGGAAATTTTTTTCGTCCTATAGTCATACCAAACTAAGCAATAGTTGGACCGTATAGTTCTGTTAAAGTCGCTTACAATTATTGGTTGGTTCAAGATGTATCCGTAATCTATACAATGGTTTGATGGTTGATGTACAATTATGTTTTTAGTTCGATGTATTTCTATTTACACATCACGATCATTTTCGTTTAATAAGTTCTTAATGCTAGAATTGGAGAGTAAATTGAGGATAAGATTACCAGCAGTCGTGGCCGAGTGGTTAAGGCGTCTGACTCGAAATCAGATTCCCTCTGGGAGCGTAGGTTCGAATCCTACCGGCTGCGTTTGTGCGTCGATCATCTGATTGTTTTCTTTTTGCTTTTATTATATAGTTCCATGAAGTAGAATAATAGATGTACGCGCTCAATAAAATAGCTTGCAGTATTTATAGTTGCTAAATTGTGATTTGTCATTGATTTGGTGAACCATGTGGAATACAATAATTAAATTGTTACAGGTTAGAATTGGATGGGTTACATTAAATGTTTTATGAAAATTTTATAAGCTTACTAGCTGACCCAGCGAACTTTGTATCGCCTAACAATTGATTAAATTACTAAAATGGCTATTAAAAAATAAGGGTTGATCGTAGAAGGGTGAAAATTGAGGATTGTATGTATTTTTGTATGTTGTATCATAAAAAAATAGAAATTAAAAATTTTGTCTAAAAAATAAAAAAATAAATTTAGGGGTGGACTACCCCTAACAATTAGGGGGAAGAAAAATAGATGTTGGCCGATTCTCATAGATACCGGATAAGCACAAAAAATTTCATCAAAATCGGTCAAGCCGTTTCGGAGGAGTATGGCAACGAAAACTGTGACACGAGAATTTTATATTATATTAGATAGCAATTACATTTTAATATGCGTATGGTTACCACACTTTTCAGTTCGCTTCGTAAGTTTAATTAAATACCTAGTCAAAGTCAGTCAGTATGTTATAAGTCTATCATGTAGTAAAATAATAGGGATGTTGACACTAATTATAAATTAATATTAATTTATGTCTAAAATATTAGTGGTAACATTTAAAGGCCTAAAATATGATTCTTTTATTGAAATCAATCACAATAAATTAAATATCATTAATTTAAAATGTTGAAAATTGTACTCACTGTCACGTGACCTCAAACGCCATTTTGAGAATATGACGTCATTGGAACAATTTTATATGGAAATTCAACAAACTTAGCAGACAGATAGTATTGAATATCGTTTAGTGACGTCACGTGACGTTTTTGGTGGGAAATTTGATAATGATTTTTATTCATCAATTTTTGTTTTTAAATTGAAGATTATTATTTTTATAATATTTTTTTCGTGAATATTGAGGTTCTATCTATAAAATAAAATTGAATCCTAAAATTAGTCAACATCCCTATTCCATTTAGGCAGAGTTATATTGAAGAACAAAATTTTTTAAGGCAATTAATATTAATATGTAGATTGGGCATGCGAAACACGAACTTCCCATGTGGGGTAGACCTGTTTTTGGCCAGTGGCGCCATCCGACCTCGCTTAAAACAAAAATCGGTACCTAGTCGGTGTCTATTTTTGTCACACTTAATTATGCAAACATCAATTAGAGAAACTACTGTGTCATCTGGTTCCAGTCCGGTTGTTTAATTACATTTAAATTGGTTTGTGTTGTCCGCGTGTATTGTTCTACCGACTGTCGCACTATTTATAGGGCCCAGGCGGGCTCTACCTGCGTTGCAGGAGAATCTGTATACCTATTACATTAAGTAATGAATACCTGAAGTGAATTATAAGACAAAGGTACGTTAAAATCTGAGATAGTCATAGTCATAGATTACCTACATGGAGAAGAACAGCAGAAAGCTAAATTTTAAATGTAATAATAATATGTCATGTCATGTATAACAAAAACATTTATTTGAAAAATTAAATACGGAATGAGATTCGAACTTTTGTTAGGTAATAGGTTCATCTCAGTACACTATAATCATCTTACTTATAAGTGATCCAAAACTCCGGAGGAGATGCTCACAGTTTCCAACTGTGCCAGCAAAACTTCCATAACTGATAAGTGATAACCAATATACGCCATTGCGTGAGAAGACTGCTGAACTCAGACTCCTCACTGTTCCTTTTCTCATTAAACATGTTGTATTCGGAATATTCGGATTCCTTATGTAAGAATTATTAGGAATGTACTCGACACACCTATTACACCTACCAGGTATCAGGTCTATATGGGACAGTGCCACATCTATAGTTCTAGCAATCTAATAAAGATCATAACCGAAGTAAATTACCCGACCCCAAACATAATTTCACGATGATTAATTAGCCTGGGGTCGCGTGGAGAATCAACATCGGAATGACTTACCTACACGCAGTAATTCACCGCAGTGGGGGGCAATTGACGCTGTTGGCTGTAGTTGCCGCACCCTGTTTGTCCAGCCAGCTGCCAAGATGGAAACTACTCCTGTACATAACTGGACACATACCTAGTGTACACACATCCACCTTTTTATTTAAGGCTGAAGCGAGAATACTATGTACCCAATATATGTATCGATGAAATTGTATGTTAATCTGTCTAATACCTTTAAATGAGCAATTCTTGTATATTTATTTTCTGAATCTCGGAAACGGCTCCAACGATTTTCATGAAATTTAGTATGCAGGGGGTTTCGGGGGCAATAAATCGATCTAGCTAGGATTCATTTTTAAAAAATGTCGTTTTATCCGTGTTTTCAGGCAATGAAAAACGGCTACAATAGACTTTTCCTGACATCTATTGGCGAGTAGCTACACTAAAGCTAAAGCAAATGGCGTTGTTAAGCAATACTAAACCGAGCTAAGCTCGGTCATCCGGATATTGTCACTGAACCAACATAAGAGTGTTAAGTGCTTTTGAAGTATTACAAAGATAATTGGTCACTGCAGTATGTCGGTTTCCATTTGAAGCTGAGATCTGGGACTCATTCTACCAAGCTACCTTCTCGGCGATCATGGCAATGCCATGCCCTGATGAAAGTAAGTTACAGGTGTGGAACTGTGACGCTGATTTACCATCATATGTCTCGCCTGCACTTTTGTAGGTCACAAAAAATGCGGATATCTAAATCACTATCTTATCTTCACATAGTCCGGTCCGCTCGCCCCAAGGTGGACTGGTCAGCTTTTTGCCGGGTCTTTATGAAGAGGAAAAGTGGTTGTCATTGGCACGATTATATCGAGAGTCAATGACTTTCTAACTTGACAGGAACGCTGCAAAAAGTAAACTAGGTAATTGTGTTTTTTGTTTGCAAATATTTGAGCAGCGACGGTAGCTGCAACCGGTTCTGCTGCCGATTGCAGACGAGGCACGCCGCGACGACCATTTAGCCACTATGAACGACACTAATTAATTTTATTAAGATTTTATAGTGTCTCACTCTTAACATCGTTTTGCTGTCCCCGTGTCAATTATTAAAACAGCGTGAGTAATTTTTTTACTCCACTTACATCAGGAAGTTATTGGAGTTTGTTTATGAGTGGCTTCTGTGCAGTTTTCAAGTCTTTTGCTCTTATAACTTATTAGTAACAAAATGTAAGATTATTTTATTCATAATTTAATGTGTATTTGTCAATTTAAATTAACGTTATTTTTTAATCCTTCACTGTTTGGGAAAAGTGTCTGATAAAAGTGATTAGAGGAGAAGAAACTCCTCATTAAGCAAATAGTTACCTATTCAATACAAAAGACAAGAGAATATTATAAGCGTTATACATGATTTGAATTTGAGTTTAAATATTTTAAAGGGTTGAGAGTCCAACAATTACTTTATTTATTACCTTCCAATTGCAATATTCATTTTAAATGTTACAGTGGATTCTTCAATTTGAATTAAAGGCCTTCGTTATTTTTTATTGTTAGCTTTCTAAGCGTAGGTTTGATCACCAACATACATATATCTGATACATTTAGTAGAGCCGTGATAGAGTGGATACAAGAATCAATATTATTGTCATTCCCGTGAGCTTTGCGGGTTGCATCTCTTTATCGCGTGTTGGCTTTGTAGATAGTATGTTTGCACAAACTCAGAGACAGTACAGTGTACATACACAAACTGTACAATACGTACAATACGGTAGTTAATGATTTTATCAGAGATGTGCGATAAGTTGAAATAAGTTAATTATGTACAATTATAAAAGAATGTTGCAGATTCCTCTTGAAGGAATGTCGTAAAAACCGGAATTGGATGGATATGGGTTACGTCGAGAATCGAGATTCATCGCAACAAAAACTTTGTTCTCTTGTTGCATAAACTTTATCACAAAGGGTAAAGTCAAAGATCAGAAGATGACAGTAACATTATTCTGTTCCATTTTCCCAGATTGCAAGTCGTCTTTTTACACTGTGGTAAATAAAATGTATAAGTGAGCCACAGCGCAGATATTTCTTATCTGCGCTGCGTTCAAATAGCAAGCAAGGCTGTGTTTGCGCACTGCGAGTTCGCTGTTATCTGTTTTGGTGCCGTAAATAGCAGATGTTGTTATTTAAATACACAACACATTATATTTATGTGATTTAAAAGTACTACTTTAGTACCTGCTCAGTTTTAACCACAGAATAAAAATTGTTTTAACACTAAAGAACATAATATTTAGGTACGCGTTCCTACTCAAGTATTTTCCGCAAGTGTTAAAACTTAAAAGGCTGCCGATATTCGATAATAAAGTAATTTTCTTCTCTATTCATTCAGTTATCATATCCAATTAGGTAAAAACACAACACGCTATTTTAGACGCTAAGCATATTAGATTTTTTACTTTTTTTAATAATTCTTGGAAAATTTTGAGTAATACATTTGCAAAATTACAAATTAAAAATAATTGACTGAAAAGTTAATCACAAGATTCTTTACATTTATATTACATTTATATACGAGTAGAAGATTTTATATGTGAGTAAGATAAATTTAGAATTTTTCTAAGCAGGTATGTAGTAGAAGTTTAGAATGCGCGAACGCCTATCTAACAATCTGTGGGCATAACACAACCGCTCTTCTTAAAGTTTTTGATGGTATGGACAACCATCAGCTCACAGTTTTGGTTTTGTTAGATTTTAGCAATGCTTTCAGTTGTGTTAGTTACGACCTTCTGCTTGGATTATTGCTCTCTCTTATCGTATTTCCGACGGCGTTTGATTGGTTTCATAGTTACTTGCATGGGCGCCGACAGCGTGTACTGGATCAAGAGGTTTTCTCTAATTTGCGTTATCCATCCGCTGGCGTACCGCAAGTTGGCGTGTTGTCTCCTCTTCTCTTTGCTATTTTCATTAACTCAATTTGTTCTATTATTACTTCTTCGTACCACCTGTATGCAGACGACCTACAAATGTATGTAGGTACATGGTTCGCTTGGGGATGCATACTCAGTCATTTGGTCTTAAAATTAGTCCAAAGAAAACTCAAACTCAGAAAGTCATCATTATTGGTAGTTCCAGAATAGTGACTACAATTGATTGGCTGATACCTACTGTGTCCTGTACTATTGGACGGAGTCCATATTATAATACTTATTCTAAAACTGTTAAAATCTTGGGAATTATTATGTACTCCAGTCTTACCACAGTACCACAGATAAACGAGGTCAGCAGGAAGTTGTTTATTGCTATCAGCAGTTTGCATAGGCTTAAAAACTTTCTCCCCATTTCCACTAAAGTTACCCTTCCTACCACTTTACTACTGCCGATTCTTAACTACGCTGATATCTGTTACCTTAACAACTTAAACTTGAGCGTCGTCAAAATGTTTCATATTAGGTTCATATTTAGATTTCGAAAACATGACCATATTTTTGAATTTCATTCTAAACTCAAGGGGCTCTCTATCCCCATTCGCCGGTATGCTCACATACTTTCTGATCTGTACTCTGCTTTGATTAATCCGTTGACTCCGTCTTAATTCAGAGATAGATTCTAATATCGTTTCCAAAGTCATAATCATTTACTTCGCTTATCCAATAATCTTACCTTCGCACGCAATCACACAATTCCTCTTTCTATCATGATTCTTTCACTCGTCTTTGAAATTCTTTGCCTCTTGCCATAAGTAAAGTCCCCAACTTAACTTCTTTTAAAAACCTATTCAAAATATTACCTCTCTTTGTAGTATTTGCCTGTTTCTTATCTTATATCTTTTTGCTTTTACCTCCTTTACGGATAGTCCTTCCCAGCCCCTAATGGTGTGTTTGAGTATTTCCTATATTGTATATCTTGACTCTTTCTAATTGTCTTTGTATTTCTTTATTAATTTGGGGTTGTATCGAAGAAATCGCTATGTAGCGATAGGGCTGCTCTTTGTGTTGTATATTCTTTGTTATACTACGAGTATAGGACACTTATATTTTTTGGTATACAAACATAAATAAGAATGAGTAGATTTTTTTTTGTATTGTTTTTATTGAAGCCTTGAAACATCCACGCTAACGACGTATTGTTGGTGCATGCTTATCTATGCAGTAAGTATAATACAAATTGAGTTCAATGAAGCAATATAAAAGAAACCGCTCGTGTTTTATTTCCAGATGTGTTTATTTACGTTAATTGGTTTCAAATGGTATCACTTCTGAGAAGAGAACGTTTTCTCGTTTCCACGTTCCATTCGTTAACCACGATTAGCGTCATACCCTACCACAGAATAGATAAATACTGAGTAATACATATAATACACTCACAACATATACTCCTCTATGTTCGTGTATGTATGTCACTACTGCAATTATAACATCTAGATAGGGACACGAGGTAAAAAGGAGGCTCAAGTTCTCCCCTCCTCCTTTCTAAAATCATGTACCTTCACCGATGAAAATATTAAATAAGGTACATTTCATTTCCCTAGCTGTTTCAAGCCCTAACCAAAACGGGAATCGGTTCAAGCCCCTAAAATAAATTCGTGAATCGGTAACTACCCAAAGCTGTAGCCTGTACTTACCTTTGCTGGCCTATGATTTCTTGAGTATGAGCCTATGAGGGTTGTTATTCTACCACACTTGTCGGAACTGGTGTATATGCGGATTGATCAACTACATAATATTAACGATAGATTACGTTTAATTATAGTAGGTATGAGGGTTTCCTAACGTTTTTTTTATTTATCACAGCTAATTAATTCCAGAAAAATATCAGATGATGACACCATGGAAAAGTTACGATCACCGTGAAAAACTGAAAACCTATTTATATCAGCCAATAAATGGTGGTAACACAATTTAAGTAGGAGATGAATATCTAATCCCCATATTTGCAGAAGTTAATCCATCCTGAGCCTGACACAGGTGAAACCGGTGGATGACGTCACAGCAGTACCCGATAAGCTATCACTATGGATCGGAGACAATATTTGCTACTAACATCACACGATATTCGCAATCCTCTCGATTGGGCCAGCCCATCGATCTTGTTATACATGCAATCTATTAATGTCTACGATTTCTTGTGGACATTCCGGACTATTGTAACTTTTCAAGGGTCATCTACATAAATCGCACTTACGATAAGAATAAGATACCTTCCAATGAGGGTAGAGCACACCTATTGAAAGTATCTTTTTGTTGGTAAATATTGAGTAAAATTGGGAGTTTGTATAGCACATTTTACAGCAAGTCGTTGTGAGAGCCAATTCAAATACGTTTCATTTCGATAAATATATACAAAAATACAGATACAATCGCTGACATCGCCGCCCACTCAAATGACAAATCCTCCGCTGTTCGGAGTGTCGACTGCGGTGTCGATTTATTTTGTTTCTTATGTTTTCTTGTTTATTACGAACGAATGAGCGTGTTTCGTTGCCAACGCGATAGTACGTCAGGCGCCGTGGTTTCCTTTTGTAATTTGGCAAGCCAACCCTGGACCCGCCGCGTACTGACCGCTGCCAAAATGTCAACAGCTTGTTTCAAGTTCGAATTCTTTTATTTGGCCTTGTTTACCACGACGTTTGTTCATGGCCATGATGATGCAAAGGCCATGGACGTAAGTTTTAATTGCAGGTCAATTTACGAATGCAGTTGTTTTAACAGACTGCATCTGGTTTCCTTTGACAGATTAAGATTTTTTTTAACCCTTATCTCGCGACAGCTCGTCATAAGATCCCATCTAATCAAGCCCATTTCTTATATCGATTTTATATGAATCTTGTCATCAATAAAAAGAAATTAAAATATAATTATACCAAAAATATAATTATTTTACAGTACAGTATCAAAAATATAATTATTTTTCGGTTTGACAATATCCGCATAGAGTGGATTTAAGATAGTATTAAAATAATTTAAGATAGTACCTATTAAGATGACCCATCTAGGTATTACATTCTATTTCTGTATCTCTAGAAATACGTGTAGGCGTATCGTTACATTAGTTAGTAACGTTTCCGTCAAGTGTCGATGAATCAGTACGGAAATAGAGGATTGGCTAATTTGTGGAAGTAGTCCATAGAATATTATCTATATGACGGCAATAAAATATTACACGTGTGTTTTTGTAACATATATAAACATTTTTATCACAAAAGTAACGCAAAAGATCACGCGATGAGTAAGTTGCTCTCCATTGTTCTGAATGCCAAATAAACAAACATGAAACACAATGAAAATGAAGTGTTTCTACGACGATTCAATTCATATTATCACTAGAAACTAAAATACATTTTGTAGATGAAATTATAGGTAATCAAGGAAATATGCGTGCCAAATGGCTAACTAAAAGGAATTACATAGGAAGAAGCCACTTATAAATGATGTGTTTGGTCTCAATCTCCAGCTGGAAGTTTAAATAACATATCTTATAACTCTTGTGGATGATATAGTAAACAGACAAACGGTTTCTTCAAACCATCATATTTTTAACATCGGTATACACGGGTATGTATGTATGTATTGTATATGACATGTATGAGTCATACAGTATGACCAACTTCACACAAAAATGAATTCGAAGCAAGATAACTTGCCTGCCAAATTATAACTAGCAGGAGTTTAGTCTCACTCTATCCGCCATCTCTATGACTGTTGGCTAGTTTTATTTTATCTATTCATATGCTTCACAGCATTTACAAGATCTATACACGCAGCAGCGTGTCCAGCCAAGTTCAAAGCAAAAGAACTGGTGACGCAACGACGTGTGTAATATATTACACGAACCATTTTTAGCTACTTTGACCCCTTCACAATTTGAGACCTATTCAACCTACATACATGAAACTAAGTCACACTTATTAAAGCCCCTTAGCTTATTTAGAAATCAAAATGTCATATACAGTAGTTAATGTATGTTAAACAGTTGATATATTAACGTTTAGAAAGTCCCATTTTGGTGAATGACTCACTGACTTTGACTTTATGTTCCGTTTTGAACTTGGCCCTCATTTCACATTTATGTTTTTGATGAGATTATAATATCTTTCATTGACTGACATAAGGTCTACGATGCGAGCGAGGTAACTCCTAATCCGATAAAACACCAAATTGGGATTTGTAAATAATAATTCACCGAATTTCAAATACAGTAACCAGTCAGATAGTGCTAGGAGTAGCATGAGCTTACTTGAACTTCTGACAAAAAGAATAAGAATAAGAGTGTCCTATTTGACAATATGATGATGTGACCTGCATCGTCGGGTATTTCTCGTTTGTTGACAAAAGTAAAGTATAAATAACTGGGCTAAATGAGCTCAAACAGTCCAGTAAAGAGATCCACGTAGTTCGCGTCCGTGAAGAAAGGAAGTCCCATATTGGATAATTGTGTCCCGTCGCGTCCCGCGGTCGGCGCCAGCGTCGCGTCGCGGCGGGTCGTCTTGTGAGGAAGTCGTTGAGGACCTTGAGGTGAATGACAACCACAGCGTATAATGTGGACATTTTGTTCCTATTGTTCCTTTATAGGACTATCGCGGGATATAATAATAAAGAGAGAAAGAAAAATGTTTAATTTACACAACGAACGCATTCAGATTAGCCGCGGCGATGATAGAGCCGAAACGCTGGTTTTCAGTACGTCCGTCTCATAACACAACACATATTAAATATATCTATTATTAAGGAACTCTTAATGTCGTGTTGTACAGAAATACAGCATAGAAAAAAAAACGCTCAATAAAACTCATAGTACCCATGCACTAGGATTGTTGCGAGTGACAGGGATAACTCCGTCACCTTTTGTCCGTCAATAAATATCTGATTCAACCGGGAATCGAACCCGGATCTCCTCACTTCGTAAGCTGTTTACTAGGATGCTGGTTCGTCAATACTCAGAATATATCAGCGAGCAGCTACCCCATAGATAAAAAGGTTATCACTCTGAAGTGACCAATGTCTATAATATTTCCTAAAATTCAAATAAGAACACTGGATAAGCAACGCCAATCTTCAGTTTTTTATACTTACCCATTATCACCTACCATCTATGGTCTCCGTCGCTCATGGAAATCAATAACACCATAGACAGACATCATCGATGAGTGGGCGGTCAATGGAGTTTTGTAAAGCCAATAAGCAAGCAAGCCAGCAACAACCCATAATTGTCCCACTGCTGGGCTCGGGGTCTCCTCTCACAATGTGAAGGGAACAGGCCATAGTCTACCAAAGCTAATAAAGGAGAGAGTAAAAATAAGGAAAGCTCCCAGCCGGATTACGACGAATCCTTTGACGGCTGACTCAAGCTTAGGTGTTAGTCAGCCAGGCATTCCTTCACGCTTCGCACGGCCGGCTTCTATCGCCTCTTATTATACCCTGTTCTGCCAGCATAAGGTTGGGGACATTCTGGACCATCATAGCATGGTTATCCAGTGTGTATATCTCGAAATTGTCACATTGTTTGTTTGTTTGTCGGCAGGTGGTCCTGTGGTGCCTGGTGGCGTACTTGGCCAGCCACCTCTCGCTCATCGAGATGAGGATGGAGGAGACCGACCGCTACAAGAGTGTTGAGGTAACCATGTCTTCACACATTATGAATATTTGAAAAAAGTATGAAAATTATATAAAACGATTAAAATTCTCATCTATTCACTTTATTTATGTACCTACTAGTAGATAACAGTCTTCGCTTTGCTTCGGTTTTCGTATACCTAGATCCCTATTTTTTTAAATAAAATATAGCCCATATTACTCCGAAACAATAGAGCATAAATCCTATTGGTGAAAGAATTATATTTTATACTAATAATCATAATTATTATAATTCTTATATATTGAAATCGGTCCAATACTTAATTTTTGAGTTTATCCATCATAAACAAACAAAAAAATGTAAAACTTTTTTTGTAATATTAGTTTAAATTTAAAAAATGTATATCAAGTTTATTGTAAGTAAGGTGCGTTGGGGTATGTTCGGACGGTTTTTAGTTGTATTTGGAAGATGTTGGCAAACTTTATTTTGTGCGAAAGTTACAATAGTTAGCACAATGAATTATAGTGAAAATTCATTGTTAATAAATAACCTATAGACAGAATGTATTTAATGTTGTTATAAATGAAGCACCTACTATTTATCGGGTGTTAAAAATATGAATAAAATTTTAAAACCTTGGGAAAAATCGGACGTTCATGGGTAAAGATCGGACTACCTTCTAAAATCGCCATTGTGCCTTAAAACACAGATTTCATAGAACGAAAATATCTGTTCTTATATGTCCTACAAGATTTTCTTTGGAAATTTTTATATATTGTAAAAAAAGTAGTATTATAACAAAAGTATTTTTTTTTTGTTTTGGACGTCCGACCTTACCCCACTAGACCAAATCTCAAATTTTCATGGCTCTCAAACTTCCGTGTTCCTGATCCTGATAAGCTTTTCTTTCAGTCAAAATTATTTATCTATTAGCATATTTAAGATTGGATAGGTTACACTTTTATGTGTTGGATCAATAAATAAAACTTACAATTTTTCAGCTAATCAAAGATTTATTAAACTTCTTATTTATGCTATTCTCCGCTTTTTATTCGTTCTACTGCCGATATTAAATACTCCTGCGAATATGATGTTGCCCGCAGTGACTTTCTCTCGTACTGACGCGGCATTGTGACCCTACAAAGAAAATGCTTAGTTAAAAATAGATAATTATACACATTACATTTTATGTTCGGCCCGTAAAAGGCATCTTAAAAATCTGTTAACAATAATATTTTAAGAAAACATAATTAAAGGTAATAAAATACAAATGAATTCACGTAATAAAATAAAACAAAGCACTAACTTCATGAGAAATTTTGTTTATCAACACGATCAGCTACATAGCGATAGATTGCAACACCATGAAACATCGGGTGTTAAAGTTCGGATTAAAATAAAGTTTTACAACCTCATGCATTTTCACTTCAGTTTCAGAATTTCCAGATCCGATTATTTTTAGTCCGAACTTCACCTATTAATATCTGCTTGGGGAAAGTCCGGAACTCAGCCTATAATCACATTTAGCCTATTTTAAACAGATATATTAAAAGACACCACGTATCCTGATAACTCAAAAATTTATTATTTGAAAAAATAGTTAATACTCACCAAAAAAGCCAGCAAAATGTTGTTTGGGGTAAATCCGGATTTCGTAAATTATCCTAAAAGTCGACACTTTCTGTTTCTCGTGCATAACTCACACCTGATGCGTCGGAACGACCAACACGAACTGGGACGTGGGGCAATACGAAAAGGCGTCTCAGGCTTTGTTGTCAGATTATAAAAATAACTACTAATTCGGAATATATTTAACAAAAACGGTCTTCCCCCATATACGATCTTACCCCAACGCACTTACTTGATGTTCCTACGCCAGTTTACTTTATCTAAACCACGTTAATTCGTAGTCACAGTCATTGTATTCAGCAGTTATGATCGCATCCTAGTGAAACTATCATTAGTTTATTTATTGCATGGTCTTGCACTGCCTGTCATTAAGATTAGACCTGCATGAGGCATCGCTGGACGCTGTTACCTACATCCATCCTAATATACAGTTCCGATCCCGCATCCGAATTAATAAAAATATTTGTCATCGATTTGTCTAAATTATCGCATCCTCATTCAATTAAAATATAATAGTTCAGTTCCGTTTGCGACGGTGCAGTTAAATTGAGTTATTTCGCCGACCTGGATTGCGTCCCACGTTGTATAATTGTTAAACAATTAATGACGAATAAAATATCAAGACTGTCTCTTACAGCTAACTCGTGCCAAACTAAATTGTACAAGAAACATTAAAAATGACGAAGGGTTTCGTCCCGTAAGGAAGACATGTTTCTTTGAAAAGATGCATGTATATGAAGAGATGGTGAAAGAAACTCTACAGCACACAAAAAAATACATATTTATACGACGACGTAAAACGCTTGTAAGCTCATAACTCATAAGCCTGTGCGCGCCGCAAATATACCCAATCTGACCACACTAACTAGATACTTAATATTCGTAGCGTGGCGTACACACATACAGCTATTTATTATTTGTATAAGATATTAAAATATTGTAGTTAGAATAGTAATTGAGACTTCTAAAGTATCGTCTATCTACATAATAAAAATATTTACGTAGTCTTCTTTAAGTGAATGAGAATGAGAATCGGATGCTTCATTGTTAGTGATTCTCCGTGTTTCAAATTTTCTATTTTTTTGTTCTTATAAATTTATCGAAAATGTTTGAAATTTGGTACACACATCTACACATAATATACCAGCACACAATATCTGACGTAACAACAGGATATAATATAATTTTCCATAAAATTATCATATTTCTACGTTACTGACCAAGATGTTGGGCTTATACATATAGTTAAGTTCAAGCTAGTAGAATCAGGCCTTGTAGAGCTTGGCTCTTCAATCAGTGAAAACGTCATGATATTGTGAACCTTGGCAGCATAATTCCGTTACATGAGTAATGTATGCTACATTACTCTATATACAGCCCACTAGAGCATTCAGAACCCGATTCGAACTAGCCCTTCCTATTCAATGGTTGCTATTGTTAACCATCCCATTATCATCTTCCTCCAGCCACCGTCAACGGAGAAGCCGGAGAAGCCGGAGCCACCCCGACAGGAGCTGAAGCTGGGCAAGTGTTTCCACATGTCGCGCGAGCAGTGCCCCACGGACGGACAGAAGTGCACCAGGGTGGACCCCGCCTCCGTCTTCTGCTGCGACGTCGACAGCTTCCGGCTCAAGGAGGCGCTGCAGATATTTGGTGAGGATGACGGATGATTCATAATGGCAGTTTAGGGAGATCAACTGCGGATACTTTAGTAACGCAAAAAGTGATAAACTTGCAAGGTTACAATCGCGATATCGTCGTTGGTCTACGCAGTTGGTTCACGGGCAATAAACGGTCGCGGGATCCATTCTGTCCGCGTGAATCTGTAAAGGCCGCTAGGACCAATGCACTATGTGTTAAAAACCTCGATTTTGTTTCACTTTGTTTTTATTCGAAAATACTACAGTCCATGTCATTACAAACGTCAGAGTAAAACTCCCGATGCGATACAGCTTTTAGTTTTTTTGTACACCGTTTCAAAATTTGTCCATATCCGGGTCTAAAAATTTACAAAATTATTTTTTGCAGAAAAACGAAATTGGATACTATAAAATTGATTATGCCAGTTAATTGTATAGATATAACTGTACTACCTTTAAAAAAATTGTCAATTTACTGTGGTTAAATAAAGTAAAAATTGTATTTTTATCATTTTCGGTCTTATTTATTTTTCTCAGGTGTAATGCCGTATTAGATGAAGATTTATACATGAATCGATAGCTTATATAAATGACTATTATGTGTATTAAAATCATATTATAATTCCGTGTTATTCAAAAGTAATAATTAATTAAAGTTATATCCGGATTTTTTGTGGTTAGGGTTGTCACATCAAGATAATTTTAATTTCATCCGGTATAAGTTTTTTAATGTTCATTCACACAACCTTTTATTTTAATAACGTTTTTCATAACTAAATCTATTTGTAGAAATACAATATCTATACTAATATTATATAGCTGAAGAGTTTGTTTGTTTGGTTGAACGCGCTAATCTCAGGAACTAAAGGTTCGAATTGAAAAATTATTTTTGTTTGATAGTCCATTTATCGTGGAAGGCTATAGGCTATCAGATTTTTGGAAATTCATCCCCCAAGGGGTTTAAATAGGGGTTTGAAGTCACTTTCATACAAACCAACTTCGTCAGTTTTACAATTATAAACATGAAAATTGATATATTAGCTCATGATTAGAAACAAAATTTAACAGCAATGCGTTTTTTGGAAAATCATCCCCAAAGAGTTAAAAGGGGGTGCAAGTTAGTATGGCAACTTCGTCAGTTTGAAGTAAAAAGGGGGAAAAGCGAGGGGGATGGGGAGATAAAGGGAGAGGGAGAGGGAGAGGGAATTTAATGGTCTGATTTTTTAAACCTACCAAAACTATAAAAGTTAAAATAACAAAGTACATCACTGATTGTTAGGCGATACGAAGTTCGCCCAGACAGCTAGTACTAAATAAGATGTTTAGGGAATCCGAAAATAAGTTAAAACGTTATCAAATTTTTTATTTTTTATTTATTAACAGTGAATATGATAAATCGTCAAATTTTCAATTTTCGTTCTCGCTGTCTTTGAAAGTCGAAATTAAGTTCACACATTTTTTTTTTAGTTTTAGGTAAAAATTTTATTTTAGTTTTGTTACGATTGTGTACGATGTTTTAAAAAACTTTAAAGTGCTAATGAACTTTTTAAAAATAAATAATGTTAATTCTGGTGTTATCGATTTTTTTCAGTATTTTTCCGTGGTACCTTACACCACTATAAATACATTCTATGACATAAATTAGGTAAAATCGAAACTTTTTGGCCAGTTGTAAAGGGATATATGATATTTTTCTATATTTATTTCTTTATGTACCATACAAAAAGTATAGAAACAAAGGCGGACTTGATGCTAAAAGCATTCTCTGCCAGTCAACCTTCGGGCAGTAGTAAAACAACGATGGCGGTATATTCGACAAAGAAAGAAAAAATAATAACAATAAAGAAATACGCAGACTAAATAAATACAACACAAAATATATATATCTATATGTATATATACCCGAATAAATACTACAATACATACATCATATAATAACTATATACATATTCATAAATATTATATTATAATATTATATATATATTATAAAACAGTATAACTGATATAAATAAAGATGACGAATTCACTATACCTACAGATCTAAACCTACAAAGTGTGCCAGTATATCTCGTTGTCTTTTGGATGCCTCGTCAGAATCATGACAAAAAGACTGAGGCCTCTTAAGAATCAATTAAGATTTGAAAGATAAAACGATATTTTATTATTATATATTTTTTATTTCCAGATACCAAATATTATTATCCGGATTTGAAAGTGCCAACCCTGAATAAAAATTTAAATGTCGTTTATCTTTTGAATAACACGGAATTAGAATATGATTTTAATATACATAATAGTCATTTATATAAGCTATCGATTAATGTATAAATCTTCATCTAATACGGCATTATACCTGAGAAAAATAAATAAGACCGAAAATGATAAAAATACATTTTTTACTTTATTTAACCACAGTAAATGGACAATTTTTTAAAGGTAGTATAGTCTATACAATTAACTGGCATAATCAATTTTATAGTATCCAATTTTGTTTTTCTGCAAAAAATAATATTGTAAATTTTTAGACCCGGATATGGGCAAACTTTGAAACGCTGTACAAAAAAAACTAAAAGCTGTATCGCATCGGGAGTTTTACTCTGACGTTTGTAATGACATGGACTATAGTATTTTCGAATAAAAACAAAGTGAAACAAAATCGAGGTTTTTAACACATGGTGCAATGGTAACTTTCCATTCGTAAAATAAACTTGACAATAATTATGAGTTAAGCTCGCTTGGAAAGGGTTCCGTACGATGATTATGTATTTACCCTTATTTTCCTATTTTATTTATTTATTTATTTAACTTTTTGAACCATACATACGTATAATAGCAAAGGCGGACTTAATGCTAAAAGCATTCTCTCCCAGTCAACCTTCGGATAGTAAGAACACAACGATATGGCGGTACATCTAGGCTGTAAAAAAAATACTTATAAGTATATATTTGAGATCCTTACAATAAGCCCTTTCATTTGACATGACAAACTTTCGATGTCTTATCAGGCGCACCTAAATAAAAATCGGCAGTAGGAATTTCCCCAAGAAAAGTTTAAATTTAAAATGTGTTGCGAGGTTGCAATATAAATTAATTTTTTTTCGGTGCCCCTAGGCTACGGTCAACCGAGAGCGTTGGACAAACCTAGTCGAGCGACCGTTATTTAATTAGATTGCTAATAAGTGCTAATGACAGTAGGTACGCATAACGACCAGTAACTTGTATGTCTTGTAATAATTACCGCTAAGTATAGCCGTTATAGTGAAGTGGTGATATAAATAGCACCGACCCACGTGCGGCTAGGAAGCAGTCACGTATATATACTTGTACAAAGTGTACTGTACATTGTACATACATACATATACTATACAGTTGTAAATAAAGTACGTACAATACAATGAAGTGTTTTGTTTCAACTGCAGTTCTAAGCGAGATAATTGTAATACGCCGGCAATATGCAAAACGTTGTTTTTACGATTCAATACTGTGCAGTTTATCATAGAGATCGTCTACTTTCAAAATGAACATTGGAAAAAATGTACATTTACACTTAAAAACTTGTAATAAATGAATGGAAATAAATATTTACACTTACAGGTTGTAACAATATTATTTAATAATATTAAGGAATACTACTTGTGACAACAAGCAGTCTTACCTGATCAATATAATGAGTAGTAATCAATGTAATGACCGTACCTATTTAGGGTCGAAAAAAAAGTTATTTTTTCATGTAAAGTAAGACTTTGTTTCAATTACTAATTCTGCCTTTAGCATCACATGCCTAAGGCATCGAATGAAAAATGACCGAATAGAACGAATCGAGTAGTTTTTCTCGACGAATGAACAGTCACTATTTGTTGTTTTACACGTTCCAAATCCAGGTGGATAGAAATTATAATAATAATAATAATAATAATAATAAGTCTAAAGAAAACCTATATTAAATAAAAAACATGAGAGGTGTCAAGGGACACCCGGATGGAACGAAGTTCCTTTCGATTTAAGTATTGTTTTTTTGTACAGCGCCATCTCTGTAAAACGCTCTGAATCACTTCAAAAAAACTGTCGTCATTCGTAAGAATCAAAAAGTGTCGTAATTTTCCGTCTAGCCCCCTTTCACAATGCAACGTGCGATAAGGAACTTCATTCCAATAAATAATATTATTAAATAATAATATCTTTGCAATACGGAACCCTATTCCAAACACGTCTGATTAAATAGACTTTTATGACACCTCGGTGAATTAACTCAGGTGAAGAAATTCGACGGCATCGATTTTTTTTTGTTATTCGGAGTCGTTACACACAGACTTTACTTTTGTGAACACAGTGAACAAACATTTGTAGGTTTCCATACATTTAAACAATGTTTACATACATACATTACCTGAAGCAATCTTTAAGTACTACGCAATAACTTCGTAGATTTACGGAGTAGGACTTAAAAGTGCAATCACGTAGGTACCTATGCTTTTGTTCCGAGTACTTCCGAGTTAATAATAAACCGATCAAAATAACGTTTACGGCTCAATTCAGACTCACTAAAGGTCGTAGCTCATCTACACGATACCGCTCCCACCCAACTAAAGTATGAGAATTCAAATATAGACTTAAAATCGTGCTCTGTAGGTGCACTTTACAGTAACAACAAAAATTAGCAGCCCGCGCGCGGGAAGCAAGCTTACCGCAACCTTGCCACTCAATAGTTGCATCTACAGAGCACGATTTAAAGTTTATATTTGAATTCTCATACTTTGGTTGGGTGGGAGCGGTGTCGTGTAGATGAGCTACCTAGAGCTAAAGCACTTAGTTTACGCTCCAACTCAGTACTTAACGGTTACTTTAATCGCTCCTTAATACAGAATCACTATACAAATTCTGTACAAAGGAGCGATTTGAGTAACCGTTACTGAGTTAGAACGTAAAAGTGCTTTATTTACTTTGGTGAGGCTTTTAAATATAATATACCTACAATGCTTAGAATAATTATTCTAAGCTACAATGTGTGAATTTGGCGATGCGACGCGACGTCACGTATATAATTGTATAATAAGATATTAGATATCATGTACTGTTATATCTTCTGTGGTAGTACCTACTACAAACCTAGTAGTAGGTAGGTAGTTAGGTACATTATGTAGTTTGTTCACAAAATAAAAATAAAACCACCTATGAACACAATGCCATGATCTCATCATCGACATTTAAATAAAATCAAAAATTATTTTTCTCCGAATGAATAGTGCAACACAAATTGTCTTCGAAATTTCAAAATGTGTACATGACATACTTTACAAATCTTATTTGAATAAAATAAAATACTTAAAATAAAAAACCTTGGAGCATGTCCGCAAACGCAAATGTTTCCGATTCGTATAAAGTAGCTACCCACGCGACGACGTCGCGGGCGCGCCGTTGTAATCTGTTTTTCGATTGACTATTGGAATTGTCTCCAAATTTTATAACAAAGCGTCTAAAGTGGTATTTTATTAATAGTTCGCCTAGGATATTATTGGCGGCTGCGACTACGGTACGGCGCGGCGGCGGAGTCGTCCGTCGCGGCGTCGCGTCGCGCGTCGCGGTTGCGCAGCTGTGGATTACATTATTTACATTGACATTTTATACGTGAACGTACTCGACGAGCTCATGCATTGTACTAATATTATAATAGAACATTTTATGTTCTTGTTTTGTAGACAATGGAAAAATCCAATAAATTTAAATTTGGACGGGTGGTAAAGGAGATCGCTAAAATTGGGCCAGCTTTATTGTTATTACAGAAACCATAATTCCTCTAAAAATTTAGATTTTTGCCTGATTAAATATATCAAAGAATAATGTAAAGTTACAAATAGAATAAAAGTTAAAAATTAGTTTATTCCAATGAATAATTTCAACGATTGATTTTACTGCAAAACTATCGACTTTATGAAAAAGGAAAATCGGTGAAAAATGTAAATATTTTACCGTCCGTCATCTCTTTCATAATTTTATTGTTGTTAAAGTAAGCAAACGGGGAACTATCAAAAACAGTGTGGCGACAGCGCACATACGTCACACGGTGACGTCACGCCGCCCTGAATCACGCTATCGAAGTTTTCTAACATCAATGGCATATATACAAATGCTCCGACAACGTCAGTCGGGGCTCGGCCGCCTCCCAGGCAACACACCTCGCCTGGCGGGAGATCTCCCTTTGCCAAACTGGTGACCCTCGACAAGAACACGTCCCTTCTGTGCACCGATAGCGGCAGCAGGCATCACTCCCCCCTCACCTCACCGCTCACACCCGAAGGCCTGCAGCGACCTCTCGACAGACCGCACACCAGCCACGCTGACTCACCGGGCGCATCGCAGCGACGGACGACGCTTCCTGTACCCGGCCAGCGACTGCCCACACGGCCACACGGACGGCTTGAGCTTCGCTTGCGTGAATACTTTGTCTGGTTTTAAGACCCACAACCACGTCCTACCAAGAGGAAGATCACGCCCGGGCACTGCCCGACGCCAACTATAGTTCCTTTCCGGGGGAAAGGACAGTTAGTTAGCGGTTCCGCGCAGAGTATCAGCCGCCGTCGCGCAGGCGCCTCACCGGGTCTCCCACCAGCGGGAATCGCCCGGGGGGGATTGCCGCCGACGGCAAGAAGAAGGACTGCGGCGGACCGCTAACATGGACCGCCCCCCGGAGGAAGACATACCTGGAAGGCGGGACCGTCGACCCGGAGCTCCGCGCGCAGCTGAGGGGGATCGGCACAGGCCGACGCGGACGTGTACGCACCAGAGGCGGAAAGTCCGACCTGGAAGGCCATCCCCCAACACCACCTGCAACCATACAAACAATACATGAAGAAGAAAATACCGAAACAGGAGGGTACCACCACCTACCCTCCAAAAATTTAACATCGGAAATGAGCGAGAGGGAAGATAGGGTGTCCCTCTCGGACATCTTTAAAACTACCCACGCCCACCAATCTACCCCCATAGTGGAAGAAGAGTGGAAAACACCCAAAAAACCCATCAAGAGAACCGAAATACCGCGACCGCCGTCCCCCACGGGACTGAAGACTACACAAAAGAGGAAGCCATTGTCTCCTCTCGAAGAGAAACTAGCCAAGATCACTGCCATCTCCGGCTCCAGCTCCAGCGCCAGCAGCGAGTATGAAGACTCAAGAGAGGATCAGGATCAAGAACCGGAAGAACCCGTCGACGCTGATGTTTCCGCGGCTACTGCACCGTCCGAGGTAGGAGTAGAAGTAGGGCCCCGCGACGTGGATTTAACTTCCCCACCACTTGTGCCGGCAACCCCCGTCAGTAGAGTAGGGCTAGGGACAGTAGGGACATCGGTGAGTGAGAGGAAAATAATTACCGAAAATAGGGCCGATTTGCCCCACGCGAACGATAGTGTCTCCTTCGCCGCCGCGCTTGCGGCACCGGGACCATCCCGCGCCACTCCCTTACCCCGGGGCGCTGAGGCCGCTGCTACCAGCGTGCCTAGTACCAGCGCACCACAAGGGTCTCAAGCAGCGGCTGCTAATTCCAGATATCCCCCCATCGTGGCCGAGCGTCTGCCGAATTGGACGCGCCACTTCCAGGCCTTGCGCGAGGTGTTAGGCCAAGCGCCGAACGCGCGTCCCTTCGGCAGAGGGGTGCGGTTTATGCCGGAGAGCGAGAAGGAGTTCCGGGCCGTCCAGGCCTACATGGTCAAGCTGACGGAGACCGACCCGGAGGTATCGTGGTGGTGTTATACACCACAGGAAGAGCGGCCTACTAAGGTCGCCATTACAGGCCTCCCCCACGATACAGATCCGGGAATGGTCACCGAAGCGCTGAAGGGCCTGGGCTTCCCGGCTCGCTATGCAAAATACATCCCTGGGAAGAGAGGGCGCCCCGGCTGCGTGTTCCACGTACAGCTGGACCGCCTGGACCAGGGGCAGCTCGCTCGCTTATATGCGGTAGACGAGCTGCTATATATGCGGGGAGTAGTTGTTCAGGCGTGGACGACAGGCAGAGTGCTGGCCCAGTGCCACCGCTGCCAGAAGTTCGGCCACGCCTCGAGCAACTGCTTCAAGCCACCCAGATGTGTCCGATGTGCAGAGGGGCACGCGACCGCGGACTGCCCCCATCCCAGGGGTACGGCAACTAAATGCGCTAACTGCTCGGGACCTCACACAGCGAATGACCAGCGGTGTGGGGTCCTGAGGAGAATAGCGCGGCTCCGGGGGGTTAAACTCAAACCCCCGATTCCCCCGCTACCAACCGCACCCCCACAACGTAGCTCTCAGGCGACGATGGGTACCCAACCCGTTACTAGGGCCACGGTCGAGGAGTATGCGGACTCCGAAGGAGCGTCCTTAATGGCGCCGGCTAATCTTCCCAAAGCCGCCCAGGGGAAACCCACAGGCGGCCAAGGGAAGAAGAAGAAGAAAAATAAGAAGAAAAAGAAGAGGGCCGCTCTTCAGGAGACCACTGAAGAAGCGGCACCAACTACAAGTACCGCGCAGCCTACGACAGCTGCAATGGCGCCCCCTTCGTTGGAGGCACCTCCTCGACCACAAAGGCCAAAGAAAGTCGGCAAGGCCAAGCCTGCCGCACCAATCGCCCCACCTACCCCATCCCCAGCAGCCGCTGAGGTGGTCGTAGGCGGACACATAGGGAGACGGGAGAAGGGGACACCGGCGGGCACAACATCTGCCCCAACCCCCACACCGAGGTCTCTACAGCCCCCACAGGCCCTTCGACCCCTACAGGCAATAGGGATCGATACGCCCGCGGACGAGGTCGTGGCCGCAATAGCGACCATTGCCGAGTCCCTCGCGGCGTACCCGGACCTGTTAGGGGCCATCAAGAAAGCCGTGGCCGACCTGTTCGGGTTCCAGTATGACAGTACAACTTAGAGTACTGTACTGGAACCCGGGAGGCGTGGCTCAAAAGACCAGGGAGTTGCACACGCTCGCCAGGGGGCAAGACATACATGTCATACTCCTTGGCGAGACTAAACTGCGGCCGGGTCAAAGGTTCCGTCTCCCTAATTACCATGTGTACCGTCGCGACGAACTATCACCGGCAGGGCTGCCCTTCAGAGGTACGGCCGTGTTGGTTCGCCGCGACGTAGTACATGTAGCGTTACCATTGCCGGCCTTCACCTACACCCGCTCCATAGGGGCTGAGGTGCACATGGCCGGCATGGACGTTAAATTATATGCCGCCTACAGACCACCGGATCACCGATTCGACCCCCAGGACATCCACACCATCTTCCAAGATGGTCCGACCCTACTCGCGGGCGACCTTAACGCCAAGCATACCGCTTGGGGGTCGAGACTCGTCAACGCAGTGGGTCGTAAGCTGTACGCCGACGCGGAGGGAGCAGGCTACGAGGTGTTGGGCCCAGATGCGCCCACCCACGTCCCCACGTCAGACGGCAGCTGTGCGGATGTCCTGGACATAGTACTCCACAAGGACCTCCCTTGTCCGGTCCATGTGGAGGTGCTGTCCGACCTGGACTCACAGCACCTCCCCATTTTGGTCGTGTTCGGCCTGGGGGCAGAGTGTGTGACATTACCGCGATTCAGGCGCATGACGGATTGGGAGGGATTCCAGCGCCGCATGAGCGAGTTCAAATTCAATAGCCCTTTAGGCACACCCGAGGGGGTGGAGGCTGCCGCCCAGGTGTTTACCACCACGGTGCAAGATGCGCTGGCGGCATCCACCACCCAGAGCCGGGTTAAAACTAGAAAGCTGGAAGTCCTCCCAATCCGGCTGCAGAAAATGATTCTAGAGAAAAGGAAACTGCGAAAAACTTGGGCTCACACACGCTGTCCCCGGGTCAAGCGCGACCTAAACGCCTTGGTCGAGAGGCTGACTGTAGAGATGAGGGAGTACCGAGGGACCACCTGGGAGGCCCGTGTCGACCAGGCTGGTGAGTCGGCGACTTCGCTCCACCATCTCGCCAGGCAGCTATCTCGTACCGGTGTACCCGTTTGTCCACTTCACAACCGGAGTGACGAACGGGTATATCCGGCGCAGGACAGAGCGGAGATCCTTGCGGAGTACATGGAGGGGCAATTTACGCCTCACCCCGCAGCGCCTGCCGTTCGCGAACATCACGAACTTGTCGAGAAGAGCGTACAGGAATTCATCCAGGGCCCGATGCCGTCACTCGAGGGTGTGGTATTCATACCCCCCTCTGAGACACGGTCGGTGGCCTTGCGACTACCAAAGCGCAAGGCCTGGATGGGATCACCAACATGGCATTGGCAATGCTGCCCAGGAAAGCCGTGGTCGCTCTGACGCGGCTTTACAATGGCATTCTACGTACGGGCCACTTCCCGGTGTTATGGAAGCTGGGTAAAGTCATTGTTCTCCCGAAGCCGGGTAAAGATCGCAGGTACCCGGCAAGCTACCGTCCCATCACTCTGCTGCCTACACTGGCGAAGCTCTTCGAGCGGCTGGTGCTGAAACGCATAATGCCGTCACTTAATATAAGGGACGAGCAGTATGGCTTTCGATCCGGCCGCTCGACGACGCTTCAGCTGACACGGGTAATCCATCACATTTGTAACGAGCTCAACTACGGGCGGCACACGGTCGGGGTCTTCCTAGATATTGAGAAGGCGTTCGACCGCGTGTGGCATGTTGGGCTCGTATACAAATTGCTGGACATCGTATACAAATGGCTATGCTAGTTAGGCTGATAGCAGACTTTTTGCAGGGACGGTCCTTTGTCATCTCGGTTGAGAACATGACCTCTGACCCTCGCCCGGTACGTGCGGGAGTGCCCCAGGGCAGCTGCCTATCGCCGGCACTGTACGCGCTCTACACGAACGACATCCCCACTCTTGAGGGTCACCTACAGGAGTGGGAGAGAGACGCAGTGCTCGCACTGTTCGCGGACGACAGTGCGTATTTCCTATCGTCAAGAAAAGCAGAGCTGGCTGCGAATAGGATGCAGCGCTTGCTAGACCTACTGCCGGACTGGTTGGACAAGTGGAGGATTACCGTCAACGTCGGGAAGACGGTCCCCATTCTGTTCACCAAGTCGCGTAAACTGCCGCCGCCGCTACGCCTCCGTGGCCGGGAGGTCGTATGGCAGCCTACCGTAAAATACCTGGGATGTACCATCGATAGCGCGATGCGGATGAGCCAACACTGCGACCGGATGGTCCAGCAGGCTCGCGCCGCACGCGCTATTCTCCGACCGATGTTTACATCCCGGCTACCACTCCGTACTAAACGGACGCTGTACTATACGTACGTCCGGTCACGATTAGCCTATGCGGCGCCGGCATGGTACGCATTGGCCAGTAGGTGGCAGCGCAAGCGTCTCCAGCAGCAGCAAAACCTGGCTCTGCGAGCAATCGCGGGAGCCGGTCGCTTTGTGAGGAACGACGTGATTGCGCGCGACCTCAAAGTGCCTACAGTCGCGGAGTACGTGGCCAGATTGGCAAAGGGGATGTTCTCCCGCGCCGATCATGGCCCCTTCGAAGCGCTTAGGGGGATCGCGCCCCTACACGCTCGTCCTCCAGAGGGCTACCCGCTTCCGCGGGAGCTCTTAGAGTCAGACGAGTCCCCCGACCATCTGGGGGACTGCTGACTGCGACCCAGCCTGCTTACTTGACGAACGATAGGAACCCCCGCTAAACAGCGGGGCCCGCCCCTCCACCAGGAGACTCTTGTTCTCCTGAGTTCAAGCCCGGGAAGAAAGGTGATCCTTGAGACCCGAATACCCCTCACCATAGTCCCCGCAGTGAGCGCGGAGGTGATAGGAAGACACTGTTGTTGTTGACGGCTTGAGCGCACACAGCTCGCCCTCCGCATCGGTCGTACCACCCTCCCATCCCGACTCACCGCGGATAGAGGGCATCCCAGGGCACATCAACCTCACATCGCGATTCACCGTCGATAGAGGAATTCTGAAGGCTGAATCATCGAGAAGGTGTATCGACCTCCGGTCTGAGCAGGGGGGTGATGTGGCGACAGCGCACATACGTCACACGGTGACGTCACGCCGCCCTGAATCACGCTATCGAAGTTTTCTAACATCAATGGCATATATACAAATTGTTAAATATGTAATTACAATCATAAAACTACTAACGAAAAATTGAACAACTAAATTTTTATTCGAATCAAACACTAGTTTATTTATACTGTTATCATTTTATTAACTATTTTATAACTGATGGAATTCGGAATTGGAATCGACGATAATACCTAATACTTACATGATGAGTATTGAAACTGAAACTAGAAAAAATCGTGATTTGTTGAAGCAACTGCATGGCCACATGGGTTGCAAGGGCTGCATGGGTCGCGTGGACTTACTGATGGGGGGAGGCAGCTAAATTTTAACAATAGATAGGAGATCATGGGGAAATTAGAGCTACTTAGCTGCCACTGGGAATCGGAATCACTTGGTTTAGAAGAAACCAAAGTATTTTGATCGTGTCATGTTGTCTCTTAGGGGAGGGGAATGCTGTTTGTGAATGGAACATTTTATAACAACTAAAACAACTGTTGTATGTTTTATTATTTTTCTTGACATTGAAGCTAGAATTAGTCTTGGTTCATTGGCGACACGTAAACGATAAGCGAGAGAATCATACCGTGACTAATATTATATATAATTTATCGCGATATTGTTATAATACTCCTATAACAACGAGTTTTAGAATTCTTGTCTGTTTGTCTCAACTAATCTCAATCTCAACTAAAAAAATAAATAAATAATAGTTTAAAAAAAACTAAAAAACACGCTTTTATAGAAAATCCAACTAAAAAAAAATAGAAAATAAATTTGAATTATTAATCGTGTAATTGTAATAAAAGCGTGGGGTGCATGGTGTCAATGAGTAGAAGGATTATCATTTTGATAATATATTAAAAAGCAGTGGGGGCGCGTTATATTACTATTACAACGCTGCAACGTGGCAATGGCAATACTTAGGATATTTTTTTTTATCAAATAAATAAATGTATTGAACTTGTAGACGCAACAGCATGCGTGTCACGTGTCTTCCTATATGTAATGTATTCAACTCTAAAATGTAGATCCCGTCATCCACAGTGACGCAGAACACGACGAACCTGCACGTGCTGAACGCCACCATCGACGAGCTGGACGTGTCGCAGTCCACCTTCCGCCGCCTGGTGTCCATGGCCTTCACTGACGGCAGCGTCGGGAAGATCGTCGGTCAGTACCTTGCTTACATGAAGTTAATGTCAGGCTGTGTAGGAAAGTTTGTGAGAAGTTTGCGTGAGTAACTGGCCAGTTGTAAAATTTTTTAGATTTTTTTTATTGAGTAGATGTAATTGGGTGTTCCAATTACAAATTATAGTAACTTCTTGGACCGAGTTGGACGTTCGGAAGTTTTTGGTACTTTATGGCGGACCACTTCCGAGTCAATTGAATGTACACTAGGTAGAGTACACAGTCACAATGCAATGCGTTGTTACAAGACAAGCTCACTTGTCTAAAGATCGTTGTGGCAAAAGGACTGAAGCGTTTACCTTTTCTGCGTTGTTTAACTAAAATTATCATGCTTTCACAAATAAATAAAACCATGGAATCATTCTTATTCAGAAAATATTTATGTATTTAAAAACTAATTTTTGTGCATGCTTAAGCCGAGGAAATGTATAGAGATATAGACGAGGAAAGAAGTATCAATGGCACCAGTGAGTATTTATTTATAGTTATAATAATGTTATAATTATTACTTTACATATTTATTGGAGTAGTATAAATATACACAACACTGAAGCACAGAAGCCTTGTCGGTGCAGGTCACGCACACATAGCTGTGCATGTAGTAGTGTTCTCGCGTAAGGCGTTTGTTCGAAGCTTACATTCTGTTTGTCTTTGTTCTGTGACTGAAGATCAGACACACACAAAGACATTCACCCAGATCAATAACAAAAATATAAACCCTTCACTTAAATTTCTGCCTTACTGGAAATCGAACCCCGAACACTTTAGATGGCAGTCCACCGTAGTAACTACTTATTGCGTAACGGGTCGTCTTTGCACCTAAACTTGTATCAATTCACTTCACGTAATAAGTATTACTCGAGGATTTCTTCAGAAAAAATTGAGAGAAAGTTGAGAGCACAGATTACTATACTTGTAGCAAGAATGTGGGGGTACCTCAGTATTATTCCCCCGGTGACTGACCCCGTGGTTGTCGCAGGCCAGTTCCCGAAGTACTCGTCCGTGGCATGCCTGAACATCTCGAACAACAACCTGAGCAGCGCCACGCAGCCCTCCATCCAGCGGCCGTTCGCCTACCTCTACAACCTGAGCATCCTGGACGCCTCCGCCAATAACCTCACCGAGTTCCCGCTCAGCCTTGTGCAGAGCAACCGGAAGATCTCCATTGATTTGTCAGGTTAGGTTAGGTTATGTCATGTCAAGTATCTTATGTCTGGTTACCTTTCTATTCTTCCTTCTCAAGATAATTTACAGGTGAGGGAATTCAGAAAGTCAGAAATAAAAAAGTTACGTGTAACCGATATGAAAATTTTAAAAATAAATAGAAATATGGTTGAAATTCGGACAAGTTTTTAAAAATTAGAAAATGTCACGATTATACTGGGGTAGATACTTTGCGTGTTTAACGTGTTAAGAGAGATAAAAACTGACTTCTAAAATTGCCATCAAGTGTTGATATTGTTATTCCTTGTAATTAACTTTACGATTGCATTGGCACATGATAAAATGTAACATGAAAGTGGTTTGTACAGGCAACAACTACATGCCGTGCAAGCACTTCCAGAAGGCCATGGAGAACAACAACAACAACAACAACAGCTCGCTGGTGACGTTCATCAACTACAACCAGACCTTCTGCGCCATCGACCTGCGCTTCAACTGGTTCAAGGACGTGCAGATCGTGCAGATCGACCATCTCAGGGTGCAGAAGGAGGTACTGCCATTTAGCATTTATGTATAATACAAATAGTATCATTGGTAGCGTTGTGATGGAATCTAGGTAATCGATCTTTAATGCTATATTACAATACTTTTTATGAAAATAGTCAACAATCAATCAGATGTTCCATCCTAAAATCCTTACGTTGAAGCTCTCCCACTACATAGGAGGGAGGGGGCAGGACTCTTACGATTGGTCTGCTGGCATGAGATTCGGGCAGTATATTCTGGGCTGCCCTAAGACGGCCAAACTGCTGGTGACCACTGGTCTCAAGCTGAACGCGAGTTGATTCAAATCACGCGAAGCTCTGCCACCAAACATATTTCGCTAGGCGAGGTGGTGCTGCCTGGGAGGCGGCTGAGCCCCAACGAATCTTGTAGGCGCGTTGTATATTCTAGCGATCTGGAAAACTTTGATAGCATGATACATGGCAAAACTGCTAGTAACGGTAGTTCCCCCCCAGCTGAACGCGAGCTGCCGCAATATCCGTCCCGCCAACATCAACTGCACGTGCGTGCCGGAGCGGCTGGAGCTGCTGCGGGACGAGGTCACCAACCTGGTGGCGGTGGACTGCTCGCGCCGCCACCTGCGCGACCTGCCCACCAACCTGCCGCCCAACACCATCAAGCTCAACGTCTCCTATAACAAGGTGAGTGTGAATTATGTCACTAGTGACGTCACTTTACATGTACAGTCAGGCCTGGCACATGATGGTATGATGCCTTTTGGTATGATGTTACAAGTAGATACGTGCCGCGTTCAGAAGGGCTGGTACGCCGTGTCATATAACGTAATGTATCACACATGTCATCACAAAAAAGACAACCCTGACGTTGTCACAGAGGATAAGAGTCATGATTAGAAAGAGAGGCAACATCTAGATGTCAACGTCTGTTGACGATTAGCGCTGTGCGACCTGAATTACACTTTATTGTCTCGGAGCTAATAGTCGCTATTTATTTAAATTATTTTGCGGAGTGACTCTTCTGTACCAATAGGTACTACATTATGTATTCTGTGGTACAGTGTAGTTTATCTGCGAGTACAGGCGTTGGTGGAAATGCGTAAAGTAAATTTCATAAGTGCATTTTTATTTTAACCAATGGTTAGCTGGTAGAGAATGCATTGAGTATTAAGCTCGCCATTTGGAACGGGGTTTTTTTATTGTGGTCAATAAAGGTTAAATAAATATGTATAAAAGGGATATTCGTATTTATTTGTTACTCGCCATCGACGTTCTCAACTCGATGACTTTTTTTGCGCAAATCGAAGGTTAATCTTAATTATATTCGTTGATAGTGTGAGGCGTTTAAATATTCGTCATTGTTTATCAAGCTATTTGGCGAATATTTAAATAATGTGTTTTGACCGAATATTTAAATATTTGTTTTGACCGAATATTTAAATGTGTTCTGAGTGACAAACCAAGAAGAGTTTTAATAACCAACAATCGAGCATACGTTCCACAATACGTGATAAACGGCTTTCAAGTCCAAACTGAAATAAGAGTCCTCGCTCGAGTATGATATTCTCAGCAGGCTCTTTTATTTTAAACAATTACACCTAGTTAGTAGACAATAGATAATAGTAAAATCAACGAACATTACCTACGTTACTACGAACTTCGTAGTACCTACGAAGCCGTAGCTTCGACCTTTTCCACCTATTGGCCCTCCGCCCCTCATTCTGTTTACAATCGAACTGTGACGTAGGTATTTAAAAGTAAAAAGTAAAGTAGTTTGTGAAGATGTTTGGATGTTTGTTCCTCAATTACGCCACAAATACTTAACCGATTTGGCTGTGGAATGGAGATAGCCTGTAACCTGGATTAACACAAAAGATAGGCTACTATTTATCCCGGAAAAGTTTAGGGTTCCCGCGGGATTTGTAAAAAATCGATCTCTACCGGGGGCGAAGCCGCGGACAAAAGCTAGTATCGGTATAAAATACGAAAATGCTTGAGTAAGTACCTATCCGTTTGTATGAAAAATCCGTCCCTGATGATATAAGTTTAAAATCATATCGACGCTTAAAAGGAAAAATTGACCAAGCGACATTGAGCTAACTTTACAGGAGAGCAGTTTTTTTTTAGAAAAGTTGTTGAATTTTTAAAAAAATTGCCACAATTTAGATGATAACATAAGGATTCCAAAACGGTAAGAATTAACGTCGGTAGGAAGATTACAAAAAATGTATGATTTTTTCTAAAAATTCCAACTTTAAACTTTCCTTTAAACTTAGCTTCATGTCGCTTAGTCAATGTTTACTTTCAAGCGTCGATATAGTGTTGTGTGTGTGACGTGTGTATGTATGTATGTGTGTGTGTGTGTGCAGATAACGTCGCTGCAGGCGGTGGGCGACGACCCCAGCTACGAGCACCTGCGCCAGCTGATCGTGGACCACAACGACATCGCCAACATCGTGGAGCTGGAGGGCACCAAGTTCATCGACAACTTCATGCTCTTCTCCATCAACCACAATAAGCTCAAGACTGTGAGTGTTCAACACGACAATGTCTCATCACCTGATATTTTACTATTCAAAACAATGAAAACAAGGAAAAGGTTGAAAACGACGAATTCGGTTGTTTTTTTTGAAGTGAAACTTCTTTAGAATCGTTAGTGATTTCAAACCGGATGCAACGACAGGTAAGATAATATAACCGCTAATTTCGTCTTTGAATTTAACTTCTCCGTAGCTCAATGGTCAGAAGATAGATACACAATATCTGATGCGCAGGTTCGCGTCTCTCAGTATTTCTTTTTTTTTAGTTTTTTTTTTTTGTTTCATTTTTATACTGTTTTTAAATACTTTCAAATGCTCTTTTAAATATTTTCAAAGAATTTATCAACAAAAAATAATAATAATTTCATTCTTTCATTCTATCGATCGACCGACCGATTATACAGACAGTAAAAATGCTAAGTTGTATTCATAGATGGCGCTTCGATTTATTGCTTTAAGATTCGATTTATTGCTTTTTCATCTCATTATCTTGAAACCAAAATTTTGGAAAGTTTCACTTCTACCACGTGTGAATTGCACACATTTTCTTTTTTATAGCCTGAAGGGCTGACGAAAAAGCAAACGGGCCACCTGATGGTAAGTGGTTACCGTCGCCTATGGACATGAGCAAGCAATACCAGAGGAATCGCCAATGCAACGGCGGCCCTGAAGGACAACTCCTTTTACACCTTTTTTGAAGAACCTCCATAGCGCTCCGGGAATACCTACCTCAAAAGGTTGTGTTTGTTAGCTCAGAATTCCGCCATTTATCAATCGATTTGGGAAATTCTTCCTTTTGCCCTTCTTTAATTCCGAAAACAGATACAAAATTATTCATCATTCATTCAGGTTGAATAATACCCTCCATGAAGTTTGAGTTGGAGTCCAAGAGTATGTAGGTAAGTAGTAAGAGATGGTAGAATGAATTAGTCAATCAACGGTCGATCGAGTGGTAATCCATCGAACACCAAAACCAACCAAATAAATTGAACCACCAGATTCGTGTGTGAACACAGACCCGGCGTTAGGGGGGAGCAAGGTTGGGCGACGGCCTAGGGCGCCAAAGGAGGGGTGCCAGATTTGGGGTGAGGAGCAAAAAAAGGAAAACAAAATTCTTAATAAACGTTCAGTAAAAAATTTTTCGAGCAAATAAAGCTCGATTTTAATTTTCTTATGTGGGCGCCACAATATTCTTTCCTGGGGCATCAGTGGCTTCACGCCGGCACTGTGTGAACGCTATGAAACCGTGTATATGAGTTGATCTGTTCTTCGTGTGTGCATACAGATCCACACGTACGTGCTGTCCAACAAGTTCGACACGACGACGTCGTACACCACCTTCTCCATCGCCGGCAACTACATCCACTGCGACTGCAACGCCGAGAAGGTGCTCAAGGTAACGACATCGCTGACCACAAGGCTTATAATTTACTGTACTGTGTGCATTACCATGAACCCACCGGTTCAGGGGCGCTACCCTGGGTTGGGTCCAGGACGTAGGTTGGACCACTAATTAAAATTGTTAAACATGTTTTTATACATTTTTTGTCACAATATAGATTTTATTTAAGTAAGATACTTTCAATATTTAATTAATATTTAAATATAGGTAGCATTTTAAAAGTACAGTACTTACATTAATAAAATACCTATTTCTTACTTGTATCTATTATTATCAAAATTAAATTATATTCTTGTGATTTGATCACGACTATGTGACCCCCCCTGACGCCAAAGCTGGATAAAGCGACTGTATGTGGACTGATGCTTCTACTACATCTGCGTTAGCGTAATGGTTACCCTGCCATATCGCATATGCCCGTATCGCATTCCAAGGGTCCTGGGTTCGATTCCCAGCGGTGCGGGATGATTGAGTTTGAATTTTCTGTTCTCTGTATGGGTGTTTGTTCATGTGTTTGTGTATTGTTCATGAAACCCACGACATGGAATCCCAGTGATCCTAGAATCCTACGGAATGAGTGAACTTGAAAGTGATAACTACTAAAGATAGGATAAAAAAATGCATGATTCATAAAGAGATATCTTTCTAACGGAAGTCAGCAGTTTGACTTGACGCGTCATCCAGTGTGCATGAGATAGCTATATGGCCAGATAGCTATACCGTGGCCATACACGATCAATTATATTGGATGCCGCGTCGAGTTGATCGTGTATGGCCACCATAGCAGACTATATCCTGGTAAATTAAAAAAATGACGTGCATAACTGTATCAATGATATCTACATGAATAAAGAATTTTGAAATGAAATAATTCCAGCCGTGGCTGCTGGAGAACTTCCGCAACATCCCGGACTACAAGAGCCTGGAGTGCGAGGACGGCATGGGCGCCGTGGTGGAGCTGGTGGAGGCGCGCGTGTGCCACACGCCGCGCGACTGGACCGACTACATCTACGTGGTCATCTCGCTCGAGGTGCTGGTGCTGGTGCTGCTCGTCACCAAGGTCTCCTACGACTACTGGGTCTTCAAGACGGCCGGCTACCTGCCCTGGCCCGCCAACAAGATGCCGCGGCTGCCGTGCGACTGGCTGTGCGAGTGAGATGCAAGCTTCATGAGCAAGACAATACGCATGTTATCGCTGTCTCTTGCTTGCATCTTTCGTGGGAAAGTGACAACATCTGTCCACGGAACGGTATCGTCGCATTTGCGTATTGCAAAACAATTGAATACAAACGTGAAGATGCCGTTCCGTGGACAGATATTGTCACGCAGGACGCAAACAACTGACAATCGACTATAGCGTGCGTGTGTGCGTATGAAGTGCGTCAAAGTGAACAGAGCGTCTTAGGCGCCGGCCACACAGAACAGACGCAAGACACGGACCCGTCGCAGTCGCGGTCGCGCGCATACAGAAACGACGGGACGCCCGTCTTTTTTGTATGTTTTACGTCGCGACGGCTGCATACATTTTGTATGAAAGTAGATTAAACGGGCGCCGCGACTGCGACGGGTCCGTGTCTTGCGTCTGTTCTGTGTGGCCGGCGCCTTAGGGTGGGTTGTTCGTAAATTTTAACCGCAGCTAACTTTAGCTATTACCGACCGAATGTCAAAATGCGCGATCAAAATGCCATTACAATTATGAGTCCCTTCCCTGTTGGCTCGCGCATTTTGACATTCGGACGCTAATAGCTTTTAGCTGCCGTTAAATGCCAACAACCCACCCTTATTGGATCTATGTTAGTTATCTTACTAATGAGTTTCAATTGTGGCTGTAGTATTTAGATTTTTAATTGTTTATATGCAACATAATGCCTTCGAAATATCAAAACGGAAAAATCTCGTTGCACAATGGCGCGGTTGCCTTACTTTTATCTACCAAATTTTTGGAATTTCCAATTTATGACTGAATTGTGGTGTTTTTTCTTGTAATAGTAGGATTACACTGAAAGTATGTACCTACTGCAGTAAAATGAAGACAGTAATATTAAAGCCGCTTATATAATAAACGTCGCTTTTGATGTCGGTACGCGGTATGTGTTAATAATTAATATTTAAATTAAGAAAGATATGTAAGCAAAATGTGCAATGGTAACTTACGTTAGGGTAAGCTAATGGATCGAAGTGGGAAGCATTTATCTGTGAACTTCACTTGTTGTTAGGTTGGCACTACACAGGTGCTCGCGATATGTACGTTGGTACTGAATATATCCGATTTATTTATCTTATTTGAATTTATTCAACAAATAAATAATTTTAATTGAATATTTTTGAACTAGTTGCATGGATGGATGGTTCAGCCGTGAACAAAATACTTATCGTGAGAACTCGTATTTTAGTGAAAATGTATCTCTTTTATAATCAGGGTTCCTCAAAATTTACTTACAATCAGTTCCTTTTTCAATATCCTCTTATCTTGTTAGGGAGTTGCCTGCTAGCCGAAAGATCGTGGGTTCGATATTGAACCAGGCATACGTATATCACCGCTACCTTTGGCACAGGTAAACCTTATTGTGTTTATAAGGCTAGGTTCACATGACCGCGCCGTCATGTGAACATAGCCTTAAAGTTTGATTTTTTTATATTGAATTCTTTTTGAATCGCGTTAATCCAAATGTGCCTTAAATTTAATAGTTGTATAGATTTAATAGTTATTAGATAATAGTGCTGAAATCATTTTAGTTCTTAATGTTTGTAAAGAATATTGAATTTTTGTTATTTTTGTAAGCATGTATTTTGAGATCTATATTTATAAATCGAAGAAAAATGGTTATAAGACTAAAGATAAATTTGGAATTAGAATTTATATTTTTTGGTGTACGAAACTGTGTCGAAATTTATATAATATTTTCTTATTTTTAAACGCTTTTATTTACTTTCACTTCGGAGCATCAAATCTTGTAACGTTAATTTGAATGACTTCCCTTTAATGAAAATTGATGAAATTTGGCAGACATGTGTATTTCCGATGACAATACACGAAAATCATATTTTAAACTAATTTTCATTGTTTATTTGTTGTTAAATTAAAAAAAACGATTTTCAGACTTTAGACGCATAATTCTCTATGTTCTATTTTACGTAGAGACTTGAAATTTTCACAACTTGTAGCTAATTTTATAAACTAAACATTATTGAAATAAAAGCGTTTAAAAAAAAAAATTTTTTTTCATTTCACTTATTTTAAGCTTAGTACCTTTGTCCTTTATCTATTACTGACATTTATTTACAGAATCTCTATGTATGAGTTATTTATCATTTATATTTATTAATATAATATTAGTTCATGTTATGCAGCTTTTGCAGGCAACGGATTTATTAAATATTGTTTATAATGTAAGAGAAGACTGGGGTGTACATAATATATTTTATTTAGTTTACTTTGTAAATATGTCGTGAGATTTAAATAGTAAACCAAAAACATCTTCGAAGACCTTAATGCTTATTTTGAAATAACTGAACTATATAACTTTTTTATTAGTTACATAAATCAAAGAGGCTTAACGTAGTACATACTTAATTTAAGGACCAATTTTATTAGATTAAGTTGACGGATTTTTGATATTATACAAAGTATCTGAGAAAAAATATTTTTGGTTGAATTTTGTATAACAGCCCTGTATATGCCAGTCGTGCCATAAAAATTGTTTGGCAATCATATTGTGATTGATCTGTATGTTGTGAAGACGCTGTATCTGTATATAATTAGGAAGACTGTATATAATGTATGCGTTTTGTATCTGTGACGTCACACATAAAGGTTGTTATCGGCACATCGTGTATCTATTTCCAAACCTTCACCTTTTCTTAACTTATATGTATATTTAGATATTGGGTCAGTAGGGCCTAGGGCGAGAGCGAGAAATGGCGCCAGATAAATAAATAAATAACGCGACACCACACAATACTCATAGCCCCACACTAGGATTCCCCGTGTCGTGGGTGGCATGGACAACACACAGAGACAAGGATACTCATACCCAGACCGAGAACAAATTCAAACTCATCATTCATTCTGCGTCGTTCGGAATCGAACCCAAGACCCTTGGTACGGTAATCTGGCATGGTACAGTACGGCCGACGTATCTTGGCGCGTCTGAACATAGCCTTTGCGAACGTTAGCGCATGTAAGACAGAGATAGCGACACGAACATGCTAACGTGTGACTGCGACATAATACGCCGCGTATCGACCATTGCCGAAATATTATGTTACTGCGCAGCACATCGCGAAGTTCAGACGCGCCGAGATACAGCGGCTGTACTGTACAAATTGCGTCACACGGGTCGTCAATATGTACAGACAGCAACCGACTGCCAACAGAGCTTCACGTTACATCGTCAACTCGTGGCTGACAACGCGTCGGTGACCATTTACTGTCACACACAAGTTTCGCTCGCTGACGACGTACATGCGATTTGCGTACACGTTTCAAAATGTGGATTTATATTTAAGCATTATAAATAACTAACTGTACCTCGCGGTTTCACGGTTAATTTGTGGAAAAAACTAAGTAATAAAATATATGATGTTATATAGCCTATAGCCTTCCTCGGCAAATGGCCTATCAAACACAAAAACAATTTTTAAATTCGAACCAGTAGTTCTTGAGATTAGCGTGTTCAACCAAAGTAAACTCTTCAGCTTTATAATAGTAGGTATAGATTTAAATAAACAAAATGCGTTCAATAGTTTATCTCATATTAAAATAACTAATAACAATTGGGAACTGTATGCTATCCACCGGCTCCTCTCGCCTTCTTCTTGTTTCCTTTACGTTTTCCTATTTTCCCGTCACCATTATGAACTTTCCTAAGTTTCTTGCTCTTCGCGTTTTTCACTGCGTTTCTATCTTTTCTTTCATTTTCCTTCAAGGTTTCATCACTCTCCAGGCGTCTCCTGCAACAGGGTAAAAAGTCAAGGTCAATTCTTTAAAACTAAGTACCAACTTTATAAATATAACTTTATAAATATAACTTTATAAATATTTTATAACATAAGGCTCCAGATACACATGATAAAACCTAGGAAGTGTAGTTTGTGCGTACGCGCTAGTTGGCCCCTCTCACACCGCTCAGTAAGAGGACTGCATAGAGCATGCTTGTATGCTAAAAACTAGCATGTGAATTACAGGCCGCATGCTATTAAAATTATTTACTGATTTAGAAATCAGAAGCTAATAATATGGTAATTCGTAATGCCCAATGTCTCCTCCGACAATACCTTTCGTATCGTCGGCTTCATAATTATGTAGAAATAAAACATATAAAGGGTCGCCATTTTCGGTGGCACAATACAAATAAAACATCACTATAACATCCATGACCCGAGAACAAATATTTATCTGTCACATAAATATTTGCTCCGGGAATGAACCCGGGACTTTGCACCTTTTTTATGCTTTGAGCAGGCAAACGAGCAGACGGGTCACCTGATAGTAAGTGATCACCGCCACTCATGGACATTAGCAACACCAGGGGCGTCACCAACGCGTTGCCAGCCAAGAAGATGACGATAGATCTGCTTCTTGAAGGACCTTGGCAGGCAGGGTCACCACCAAACTACGCTGTTTAACCACGTGGACATGTATATTGAACACAACATTACTTGTCCGGCCGTTTCCCGAGCACAGTAGCGATGTCGTCCCGGCGCGGAGCCTTCGCCCCGCGGCGGCGGCGCCCGGCGGCGTCCCGGCGCAGCTGCAGCATGTACTCCGGCACTGCACACCCGGACTGCTTCATCACTGACGCTATGCTGCAGGACGGAACATTATGACGAAATTGTAGACCACGAGTAGTATTCGCTAGTAGCCCTACTAGTAGGACATAATCTAACATTTTAACCAATGATATTAAACTATAGATACGTTATGCCCTTACAAATCAACCAAAAATCTGTTCCGACCGAGCTACAACACACACACGTTTATCTTTTGTTTCACTACATCAATCACTATTACATTGGTAAATTATGTAAAAGGGATGGCACTACTAAAACCATAATAGTGAAATAGACAGCTAGACGGCCTCACGCAGAGGCAGCTATCAACTGTCTGAATTAAAATCGCTACACTTGTCTAAATTCAACTGACATAATTTCAGCGCCATATTGGCATATCTTGTATATAATATCATTGATTTTAACAATAAAATAACCGACTTCAAATGAAGTACATTCAATAAAAAAAGAATCATCGAAATCGGTTGACGCGATATTGAGTTATTCGTCCATTTATCGCGCACATACTTAATGCAAATTTAAGACTTGTATGCTTTTGACATGGATGCCATTATCAGATCTCGCTCAAATTTATGTGGGACTACACGACAAGCACCAGCTTTCGATTAAAAAAAGAATCATCCAAATCGGTTCACCCAGTCCAAAGTTCTGAGGTAACAAACATAAAAAAAAATTGAGAACCTCCTTCTTTTTTTGAAGTCGGTTAAAAATAGTAGGACTACGAGAAAATACCCTTGTTAAGGTGTAATTCCTCCATTCAGTCGCATAGTTCAAGATAGGATTTTGCTTCTAAGAGTAAAATCATATTAATAGAATTAAAATGTTACTTTGGGCGTAGCAATTATAAATATGCACTTTTAATTTATTAAACTTGAGCGCGCTATGTATTGAATTATACTGCTGTTGTCTCTATTATGATCTCTCTTGGCTGTACATGTCCAAATACTATTATATGTATATTAGAAATCAAAAATACGTTTATAACAGGTGTTCTATGTGTTTATATACAGTAGAGTGTTCACCTCCTGAGATTGACGACGTCATCCTGGGTGAAGAAAGTGATTGCTTTCCCCGGCTGGCCGGCGCGCCCCGCACGCCCTATCCTGAAATTGAAACCTTTCTATTAAAACTCGATTTGCGACAACTCCCGCGATTCGAGAAAATTGTATCGGTCATAAAACATGGCATCTCGCACGGCTTTCTCGGCCCGCGCAAAGCCAGTTTTTTTAAATTATTATATTTTTTTTTTTTTTCAATTTATTAGGGTCAACAAACAGTTTACAACAAGGTGTAATATAGTACACATACAATATATAATTTTAGTAAGTCGTAAACCAACACCGCTAACCACAAATTACTAGTAAGTAGGTACGGAAGCAAATATTGAAAGTGGGTGGCTAAAGTTATCTAACAGAAGCTGAATACTATAATATTACAATGGTTGAGGCTATAGTGAGTAATATATATAATATAATATAAATAAGTAATTTTGATAAACTTTATACAAACCAAAACTTAGATATTAAAATCTAATATTTACTTTAATTATATTAACTAAACTTAAAATTTATAATATAATTTAATTTAGTATAATATTATTACAGACTACTCCAAGAGTGCAGTCTGCAATAATTGCTTTTTAAAAGTACCAGGAAGAGTATTTATTAATTCAACATTATTGTAGTTACAGTTATAACTGCGCATCAGCTGATTTATTGGTGAACGCTTACCAGCATTTGTTCGACATTTAGCAGTAGCAAATAGTGGAATATCCTTACGTGAATGAGTTCGACGTGGAACTGTATAGTACAATTTATTATTAAGTGGTATGCAGTCATATTTACCATGATAAATATCGTACAGAAGTAAGGCCATTAACTGAATGCGTCTTGTTTTAAGCGAAGGTATATTATATTTTTCCAGCATACATTTATATGGGCTATGACTATGATGAAACCTATAATTAATGCGTGTTAAGAATTTCTTTTGTACTGATTCGAGTGCAATTATATCATCCATCCATCCATCCATCAGCCCTTGGAAGTCCACTGCTGGACATAGGCCTCCCCTAACTTGCGCCACTCTGACCGGTCCTGAGCCTTCTGAATCCAGCGGATGCCCGCTGTCTTCTTCAGGTCGTCGGTCCATCTTGTCGGGGGGCGTCCTGTACTCCGCTTTCCGAGACGCGGGCGCCATTCGAGGACCTTTCTTCCCCAACGGTTATCGGTCCTTCGCACTATGTGGCCAGCCCATTGCCACTTCAGCCGGCTAATCCTTTGAGCTATGTCGGTTACCCTTGTTCGTCTACGGATCTCCTCGTTTCTGATACGATCACGTAGAGAAATACCGAGCATAGCTCTCTCCATAGCCCGCTGTGCTACCCTGAGCTTGTGGATTAGGCCAATAGTGAAGCACCACGTCTCGGATCCGTATGTCATCACTGGCAACACACACTGCTCGAACACCTTCGACTTCAGGCACTGAGGTAGTGTTCTGGACGACAAGATATGACGCAGTTTCCCGAACGCAGCTCATCCGAGTTGGATTCTACGAGTGACTTCTTTCTCGAAGTTGGACTTACCCATCTGGATCACTTGTCCCAGGTAATTGTATTCGTCTACAACTTCGAGAGCAGCGCCGTCAACAACAACCGGTACGGGTGTAACATGGACATTCGACATGATTTTCGTCTTGTCCATGTTCATCTTAAGACCCACCCGTTGCGAGGCGCTGTTCAAGTCCCCGAGCATTGTACCTAGTTCCTCCAGGGATCCTGCCAGGATGACTATATCATCGGCATATCGCAGGTGTGTGATGTATTCGCCATTGATGTTAATGCCACGTCGTTTCCACTCCATCAGCTTGAACACATCTTCCAACGCAGCGGTGAACAGTTTTGGGGATATAACGTCCCCTTGCCTGACACCTCTCTGCAATTGGATGGGGTTCGTGGCTGTGTCGTGTACTTTGACGGACATGGTGGCTGATGAGTATAAATACTTCAACACCTCGATATACCGGTAGTCGATCCGGCACCGCTGAAGAGAATTTAGTACTGCCCAGGTCTCGATAGAATCAAAGGCTTTCTCATAGTCCACATAGGCGACACATAACGGCAGATTATACTCCTCGGTCTTCTGTATAATCTGCCGCAGTGTGTGTATGTGGTCTATGGTGCTGTAGCCTTTCCGGAATCCTGCTTGTTCGGGAGGCTGGAAGTCGTCAAGCCTGCGTGAGATGCGATTTGTGAGCACCCTCGAAAACAGCTTATAAACGTGGCTCAGAAGTGCGATTGGTCTGTAGTTCTTCAAAAGGGCTCTATCACCCTTTTTGAAAAACAAAGTCACCACACTTCTGCTCCACGCTTCCGGGGTAGTTCCAGTATGGATGACGGTATCAAACAGTTTCTGGAGCGCCACTAGGAGGGGTTTCCCCCCAGCTCTTAGCAGCTCGGCGGTGATACCGTCATCTCCCGGTGCCTTGTTGTTTTTAAGCTGTTTGAGAGCCTCTCTAATCTCATACAGGCTGACGTCCGAGATATCCTCTGTGTAGTGTCGGGTGCAATTATATACTTTTGGTAAAAAGGATTCCATACGGACACAGCATATTCTAATTGGGATCTTATGAGACACTTGTAAATGTAAAGGAAGGTAGAAGGTTGGGTAAACTGTTTACAAGTGCGCATTACAAAACCGTACATTTGATAGGCTCTTTTGATAATGTTATCAATGTGTATATCTAAATGAAGCTTGGAATCTAGAGTTACTCCAAGATCTTTTATGGTATCTGTTGAGAGCAAGTCAGTGCCACAAAGTGTATACTGATATTCACTTACAACTTTTTTTTTAGTGATCCTGATCAATTTACATTTATTTAACGCCAAACTCAATTTATTTATTCTACAGTACGCGGAGAAGCGGTCCAGATCGGCTTGGATTTTAATATGATCATCGGGATTGCTAATGGTGTGATAGATTTTTAAATCGTCTGCATATAATAGTATATTACAATGTTGAAAACATGTAATTACGTCATTTATGAATAGGATAAATAAGAGAGGACCCAAAATTGATCCCTGTGGGACACCAGATGTAACAGGCACAAAAGCCGACTCAAAACCGTTTATTACAACCTTTTGTGTACGATTAGAAATGTAAGATTTAAACCAGCGCCAGAGATTGCCTCGGATTCCATTATAAGCTAGCTTTTTAAGTAAGATTTTGTGGTCAACTCGGTCGAAAGCTTTTCGAAAATCTGTATATATACTGTCAGTTTGTATATTTGCATCGAGTGCTTCAAAAAGATAGGTTGTATAGATTAAAAGATTGGTTGTAGTAGAACGTTTTTGAACAAATCCGTGCTGTTGATCAATTATTTTATTATGTAGGGATGGATAAATACTTCTATGTACTAGGCGCTCGAAAAGTTTCGAAAGTGTGGGCAATATTGAAATCGGTCGATAATTTTCAACATCACTTTTAGAGCCGCTCTTGTACACTGGGACTATACGCGCTGACTTCCACACGGAGGGAAATATACCTTCAGTTAAACAACAGTTAAAAATGTGATGAATAGGCTCAAAAAGTGAATCTGCAGTGAGTTTAAGAAAAACACGGGGTATATTATCTACACCGGATCCTTTAGATATATCTAAAGTACGTAGTTCCTTTAACACATCGTCTTTTTTTAATGAAACATTGTTTATCATTAGATCAGTGGAATCATTTACATCGGGGATGTTATCAATATCAAAATCGTTAGTAACATCTGTGGGCTCAAATACAGAACTAAAAAATGTTGAAAACAAATTACATATTTCTTCAGGCACGTTAGCGGTAATGTTTTTATAATGCATAGATAACGGTATCTCAGAATTACATTTTTGATTATTAATATATGTCCAAAAGTATTTTATATTATTTTGTATACTATGCTCCACCGAGGCCATGTACTTTCTATAGCACCTATGACATTCAGTTTTAAATCTCTCACGGTACATAGCAAACTCATTTTCATCCATCTTATTAGCATATCTTTTCCACTTAATCCAGGATTTATTTTTATTTTTAAATATATGTATAAGTGCACGCGAGAACCAAACTGGGTACTGAGAAAATTTAACTATTTTAGTGGGAACATGTTTCCTTATAACAGAATAAATTATTTCATAAAAGGCATACACTTTGTCCTCAACGTTTTCGCATAAATAAATATTATCCCAATTATTATTTTTTAAATCCTCATTAATTTTAGAAAAGTCTGCTAATCTGTAGTTATACTCAATACGCGGTCTCATTTGTAACTGTGCAACATTATCGTGTAACGTTATGAGTACATAAAAAGCTGGATGAAACTTGTCTATAGGTACTAGCGACACCGGTGCTAATAACGATTTGCAATTGATATTCGAAATAAATAAGTCCAATAATCTACCTTTAATATTGGTGAAGACATTGAATTGATTTCCACCTATGATTGACAAAAAATTGAGGAAATGTTTGTTAGCCAAGCTATAATTAGAATGAATAATTGGTTGCGTAAACATATTATGATCGTCCCAGTCAAGAGTTGTCAAGTTAAAATCTCCAGACACAATATAGTCATTGACATCAGGCGATAATATAATGTATACCAGCGTATACTTCCGAGTTTGTGTTAGGAGGAATATAGGCAGCGCTTATAATGCAGCAATAACTACGAGCGCGTAGTTCTAGCACAACAAATTCCACAACGGGTGGCGGAGGGGGTGGGGAGGGCGGCGGCGGCAGCGCACGCGCAGCGACGGCCAGCTCACGCCGCACCGCCACCAGCACCCCGCCCCCATCCCGCTTACCGCAGCGCTCGAGCTGTCGATCGCAGCGGAACACCCGGTACCTCTCGTCTATAAAGCAACTGTCAGCGATTCGCCCCTGCAACCAAGTCTCTGTCAGTATTATTACGTCGTAGTTATGCTGCAGAATGTTCATGTAAATGTTATTGAGTTTGGTGTTAAGACCCCGACAATTTTGATAATAAACTGATAGAACATATTTATCCATATAATAATATATATAATAATAGGTTTATATTAGCTAGCTGTGTATTGGATTGTCTTAATATCATTATAACGTGTCCGTTGATATAAGTCATTAATTTCGAATCAGCACAAAAGAAGCTACAATAATAATATAGAATGTGTACCATTATATCTATTAAAAACTTAATACCACAATTGAAAACATAGAAAAAAGTAGTGCACAATAAAAAATCCTCATAATTTGATAACCCCACAAATAAATAGACATAGGTAAGTCTCAAACATGACAAGGAAGTATTACAGTAATGATATCTACCTCTTGCCTTACTATTGATTAACCTCAACTTAATTATGCGTTTATCACATAGAATCACACATATTATTTGAAAAGCGTGACCTATAGATAATAAATTGAGACGAAAAATGGTAATTTTAAAGTTTAAACAAAACACAATCCTGTAGTTAATGCTAAAGTTATACTTATGTAATCTTGGCGAGATCCTCATGTTGCCTAATTGCAATAACAGGGGAGGTATCACATTTGCGGGTAAGTATGGTACCGTGTTTAACCCACACATAACGATATTTTTTATCGGAAGCAACTTCGCGACATTGTCGAAATAATATTTTGTTAGTCAGCGTAAGGTGTTCGTTGCAATATATTTTATGAGGTGGTCCAGTTATGCCCAGCCTACTAGAATCTACGCCCTTTTTACGATATGCTGCAATAAAATTATCTCGCATAATTCTTGTTGCAAACTTGACAATAATGTTTTTTGGGCGTGAGTTATGTTTGTCAGCGTGCGGTACCCGGTGGATTGACACGATGTTTGACGAATTAAATGAGTAATTGATTTCACCACTCAGACGTTCCATGTAGATCATTAGATTTTCTGATTTCCTTTCAGGCATATTAGAAATTTCCATATTACACTGCCTCGCTTGTTGTTCCAAAGATGCGATCGTGGAATTGAGTAATTGAATTTGTGTGTCATGACGATAAATTGCAAGACGAATGTCTGAAAAACTATAAACGAAGGACTGAGGCTAATATTATAAAAAATCCTAAAGCATTTTGGCGCTTTGTCAAGGATAGGCGTAATGGAGACACAACAATACCAACTAATATGTACTTAGACCATCGCGTTGCAAAAACAGGACCAGAAGTTGCTGAACTTTTTGCATGCAACTTCTCTTCAGTATTCGACAAAACTCCTTTGGTCACAAAAGAGTCAAATTGCTCGAGTGTTACATATGACTTGTGCCGAATTATGATTAGCGAAAAAGATATATTACGTGCCATTAAAAAACTCGACATTTATAAAGGAGCTGGTCCGGACGAAATTCCGCCAGTTTTTCTTAAACGGTGTGGATCAGCCCTTGTCCTGCCACTTTTTAAAATTTTTAATCGATCCCTTACAGATGGTGTATTTCCGGAAGAGTGGAAGAGAGCAAAAATCGTACCTATTTTTAAAAAGGGTGACACCCACAATGTAAAAAATTACCGACCTATCTCTATACTGTCATGCCTCTCAAAACTCTTTGAATCGTTAGTGTGCCCAATCGTCACACGCCACGTAGACCGTATTTTAACAGATCATCAGCATGGTTTCAGAAGCGGACGATCCACTCAAACCAATTTATTATCTCTTATCACATATCTTACAAAGAATATGGACAATGGCCAGCAGATTGATGCCATTTATACAGATTTTTCTAGTGCTTTCGATAAAGTAAATCATCATCTCTTATTAAGCAAACTAAACAAATGTGGCATAGAAAATTCCCTACTACATTGGTTTAATTCATACTTATCAAAAAGACTTCTTGTAGTGGTAATCAATGGGTATAAATCACGAGAATATCATGCTGATTCTGGAGTGCCACAAGGATCGCACTTGGGCCCAGTCCTATTCTCTATATTCATAAATGACATCTCATCAGTCATCAAAAGTTGCGAATTTTCTCTCTTCGCGGATGATTTAAAGATTTATCGTATAGTGGAAACCGCAGCCGACATTAAGTTAATCCAAGACGATCTCAGTAGGATTAACAGCTGGTGTAAAGATAACGGTATGAATATGAACTCAAAAAAATGCTTCCATATTCAATACACTAGAAAACGGAGACCAATTAAGTCTTCATACGTTTTAAGTGGCGAACCACTGAGCGTAGTGACTGAACTTCGAGATTTAGGCGTAATATTAGACTCTCGTCTCAAGTTTACATCTCATATTGATGAAATCGTTAGTAAATCAGCCAGAATGCTGGGATTTATCAAAAGAAACACCAAAGGATTTTTATCTCCTCAAACAAAAATAATCCTGTACAACGCTCTAGTAAGAAGTCAACTTGAATACTCATCAGCAGTTTGGAGTCCTCAGTACTCCATACACTCACAGCGCATTGAGAGCATTCAACGTTCTTTTACTAGACATCTAGCATTCCATGCATCCGGTATCTCGCACAGAGCAACTTACGATCTGCGACTAAAGCGCTTTAACATGACATCGCTACATGATCGTCGTATACTCACAGATATTTTATTCCTTAAAAAACTGTTGAGCGGAGGAATAGTCTCTAGCAGCCTTTTAAATGAAATTACATTCAGAATCCCAACCCGGTACCCGCGTCATCCTATATCCAAACTTTTTCACATACCTGTATGCAGGACAAACATCCTTAAACACTCTCCTCTTCCCCGCATGTGCATGGAGTACAACCGATTGTGTAAAATGGATAAGGAATTCGACATTTTCTTTGACTCGGTACCTTCCTTAAGAAAAAAAATTTTAGCACTTAAGTAACTTTATTTTAGCATAATAGCACGAATCGAGGCTTGTTTGCGACAATCTTAACATTTTCAACTTTTTCGTTTAAACACATTATCATTGCAAAACGTTACTCGGTTGAAATTGTCGCAAACAGTTTCAAGATTTGCCTTATTTTTTTTTGTAAATAAAAATAAAATAGAATGTTGTTCACGCCTGTAATTGGCACTCACACTAGTCCAGTTCTACATAACTTTTATTAATAATGTAATGTGTGTATTGCTGTTGGTGTGATAATAAAATAAATAAATAAATAAATGACGAGTGTATTGACTACAATTACCCTCTAAGGTTTTCAACCGAGTTTCAAAATCATGCTGACGTTGGTCAGAGTAATTGATTGATTTGTCCATTTCATCCAGTCTTACGTTGACTTTATTCAATGTGGTTTTAATAGCATTGTTGTCGTTATTAATCGCTGTAATAGCGGCTGTGATATTTTTGAGCGAGTCGTTGATTTGAGCTAATTCAGTTGATAACACTTGCCTCACAGTCTTTTGCAGTAATTCCTCCAAACCACAAGTGCCGTGTTCCAAAAACCAAGTATTAGGATCGACGTCTTCTTGCTTAGATTGCCTGCGTTTGCGAGTGCATATAAAGTCATTTTGATGATCGCCCGAGGCGGTTAACTCGGGGTTTGATTTTGAATGGTCGGGCGGCGGTGACCGCTGTGTTATCATTTTTTAAGCGTGCTGCACACGAGTATGAGAAGGACAGCAATTATGCAGATGATACTGTTCTCGCGGGGCGCTCCCCTCGGTTACGACTCAAAGATGCAGTGCCAGACGGAGATAGAAATATTTTCATTTAACAACTGCACAATTATTCCGCGGCAACACTACAAGCAGAAATATCACTTATCTCACTATAACTTTACGGGTGAAACTAGTATGCACATTTAACGAAACTTAAAGAGAACTTCGAGCACACGTCCACTTCCAATTGCTGTGATCAGACGAATGATCACATATTAAATATACATCTTGAATATATTTATTATATTGATCACATATTGAATATATTTATTATATTCATTAAATTATATCAATCGTTTAATCTTGTGACAAAAACTATCCATAACAAACAAAACTTACAGCAAATTCTTAACAATTTCATGTTTTTTACTAGTACAGAGGATACTCGTCTATTTAACAACCTTGTAACAGACACGCAGAGGAAAGATGTGCGCTCTAGCTTATGTAGGTTGGGTAAGTGTATTACGTTCTAGTAATCTTACAACCATATCGCTAAACTATATCCAGATTGCATTTATACGAATGCGCACGTGTGAGTTGTGTGTGTATTTGTGTGTGTGAGCGTGCATGCTTGTGTGTGCGGGAGTGAGCGTGTGTGCGTGTGTGTGTGCAGGAGTGAGCGTGTGTGTGTGTGTGTGTGCGTGTGTGTGCGCACTGGGTACCTGTGCACGTAGGCGATGGCGGAGGGCGGGAAGTCGTAGTTGACGACGAGGTTGACGCCGCGGAAGTCCATCCCGCGCCCCATCAGCTCGGTGCAGATCAGCACCCAGATGCGGCCCACGCGGAAGCTGCGCACCACGTTGTCTCGCTGACACACGAAATGAGTACATTATTATATAGACAACACTCATCGGTAACACGAAATACATGGACAGAAGTATAACTCCATACAAGCGTTCGAGTAACACAGAGACACTGTTTACGGCACTGTTACTGTGATTCGTTAGTGTATCTATTCTGTGCTGATACCAACACTATGCAGAGCTAAGATAGGCTGCTATTATACGGCGTGAATATTGTTTTTTACTTTATGCTATACCTACACTTTTAAATATAAACTCATATACATAAGGTAATGTAAAAAGAGCCCACGACATACCTGCGCCTGCGTCCTGTCGGCGTGGATGACGTCAACATTGATCCCGTCGTAGATCAGCTCCTTGAACAGCTGCTTCGCGCGTTCCTTGCTCTGGACGAACACTGAAACACGTTTTACATACATTCAGCAATGGTTCAGTGCGTAGATACTGACGTACATAGATTTAATGCACTTCCTAATAGCAAAGGTCGTCGGTTCCAGTTGCTATATTAGAGTAAGTTTGTAACGAGGTGTAAATAATAATACCTCGTTTAATATTCCTTGTCTGGCAGATGCATTTTCTTCTAAATTTTTAAATCTGTCAAAAAACCAACTACCAGGATTTAATAGAAGAAATTGCATCTACCAGCCAAGGAATATTGAACGAGGTATTATTACACCTTGTTACAAGTTAACAGTCGTTAAAAATGGCGAGGGGTCTCCTGGCGGCATGAAAACTTCTAACAATTGGGTTGGCCACTAACCCTTGCATTAATCTCCACTGGAACAGAGGAGAGACCCGTGCAGTTGGGCCGTTAATGGCATGGCAGTAATGAAGCCAACAAGCAAGCAAGAAAACTAAACAGTAACAACCATCCTTAACTATTAAAACAAAACTCAGCCATTTTATTTCAGCCACTTTTAGTAATCAAAATAATACTTAAATTAATTTTTACTTAAAGTGAAAAGTAAAAATAGTTTATTCATATAGGTATCACTGATACACTTATGCACGTCATTTTCTGGATTTTCGGAATGGTACTTTGTCATAGAGGAGAAGAAAAGCCTAAAGAAACTCCTCAGCACATCTTTAAAAAAAATACAATATTACAAAAAAAGATTTACTATTTACAAAAGTATTTACTATTCTGAGCGAAACTCTTTGCAGAGCTGGTCATTTCCAGGCGTCTTTGTCATTTAAATACTCGTCTACACTATAATATCCCTTGCCTAACAATTGTGTCTTTACAGGTTTTTTGACAGATTCCATTGGCAAGTCACATATTAATTTCGGTTAGGAAAGGTTAAGGAAAATAACTATGTGTATCATGTAATCTCCGCAGTTGTTACCTAAGACGGGCGGCTTGAGTCCCTGCTGCACGAGCTGTCGGAAGGCCAGCAGCTTGCCCGCCTCGTTGCCGCAGAACAGCAGCTCCTGCGACACCAGCTCGCTCGCTGCGTTCCTACATCAACATCACTGTCATTCATGAACAAGTAATCTTCTACTAATGCTTACTGTGGGTTGACTGGGTGATAATGTCTTTAGAATTCAAGGACAGACTTAATTCCTAAAGACATTATCATACAGTTGAATTGTTTCATTAAATTGTGCAATAAAAAAAAGTTAATAATAATAGTAATATATGATATCGGCAAACCCCTTTAAGTTCCACGCAAATGAACCACCGACCGCCACCACCCAATCAAACAATTTATGTATTATTATTATTTTCGGGCCTGGGACAACTATCCCGGGGACCACTGCGACCAGACTTGATCTATTGTGGCCGTACCCGTTTCTGAGTTAGATCTGGTCTCCAAGTCCTACTGCCCGGACGAACAGTAGGATGTTACTGGGTTCCAGATTTCTTACTCGGTTGGGTGGGATTAGGTGGCCTCCTAAGATTCGACTTCTGCAGTGACTTATGGCAGGGCAGTCACAGAGTATGTAGATGGATGTTTCTTTTGCCTCGCTACAGAATCTGCACGTTGCAGTGTTGCTCAGACCTATCAACATTAGGTGTCTGTTGAGCCTGTTACAATTTATGTATGAACTTGATACAAAAGTAAAGCGCATGGCTGCTACAAGTAACCGTAGTACTCAGACCCAAGGGTCTGACTGCAAAACGCCGCTAAGAGCCACCAAAGCCGGCATCAGTAGCTATGGCCAACCAACTCTAGCTATAAAACCATATCCTTACCTCTGTCCAACAGTAATATTAATAAGTCCCCGCATGTTGTGGCGACACCACTTGGCGACGGAGGGCGTGTGCGTGGCGCTGAACATGGCGACGCGCCGCCGCGGGGCCAGCGCGCCCATCACCACGTCCAGCTGCTGGCGGAACGTCGACACCTCGTCCGTGGAGCCCTCGAACAGCTTGTCCGCTTCGTCGATGATCAGCCACTCCACTCTGACGATGAAATGAAATTATATTATATTTATTTGCAAAAATGTATTACAAAAAGGTTTTAGCTGGATGTCGAATATCGCTAACATTTGCCAAGAATAGAGGCATGCAAATTATTGAAGTATAATGTACTGAATCCACTGAAAGTTGTAGCCAATTGGCAATAGTTCCTTGCGCTTTTAAATACACGGATGGATCTCCTTACTTGTCCAAGCTGAAGTTGACATCATCCCTATTAAGTAGGTAGCAGAGACGATTTGGTGTGCTGATAACGATATCTGGAAAGAAGAAAGAAAAGATTTATTACTGGCTAATACACACAACATATTTATGCTAAACTAATGTAATTAACAATGTAATGGTATATTTTAATCTATTTGCCGTTGACCAGCACTATTCCTCAGCACTATTTAAGAAATTATTATAAAGAAACATTAATTCATTCACAGCTTATTAACTGATACTCTTTTTTCATCTCAAAACTTATTAGGTTACATAAGATTCATGATATACAAAAGGTGGAATTAAAGTTTAAACCAATGACTTTTAAGTAACCTTAGGATAGACCTAAGGTACTACAATTATTTGTTATTAAGCATAAATCCCATGAAATAATCAGGAGGAAGTACATAAGAAAAAAGACAATAATAATTATATAGTAATGTGTACTTAATATTTACTTAAAGCTATATAATAAAATAAAAATATTAAATTCAACATACCACTTTTCCTAATAGTAGCCTCCCGTTCCTTAACTTTACTCTCCTTGATATTCCTCACAATGGTACACCGGAGTTTGGTGGAAGTGCTGAGCCGCAGCGCCTCCCCATATATCTGGTGGGCGAGCTCCCTGGTGGGGCACAGCACAAGAGCTCGAGGGCCGCCTTGCGGAGCGCCCAGGGTGTGCAGCAGTGGGAGCAGGAAGGCTGCCGTCTTGCCTGAACCAGTGGGTGCGCATGCGAAGATCTGGCGGTCCTGAGTATAAGCCATAGTGCCGTGTTAGTTGAGACTTTGTAGGTCTCTTACTAGTTTCAAAGATTATGTTTATAATGATAAATGTTAGTAGTTTATGATCTTTTAACTCAAATATTTTAGTATGGTATTAAAATTTGATGTGCCTCAATGTTGATAAAGAGAGAGATAGAGAGAGAGAAGTCTCATAATAACCCTTAACTCTTGCAGAACTCACCTCCAGCATACATGGCAAAGCTTGCCGCTGCACTGGTGTGGGCTCATCATAGCCGCACTCCTTAACTGTGTCCACTAAGGCCTGGGACACTTTGTATCTGGTAGCAAGCTCGGAGAAGTCCTTGATAGCACTAGGAATGTGTCGGCCCACTGTTTTAATCCCATGTTCGTTCCGAAAGCGATTTTGCTAAAACAAAAAACATTATTTAACTAAACAAAAAATTGAAGTTTTAAGCTTCAGATATTTTTAACTATCATAATTTAGCCATTTTAAGTTGATATTTATACGCTTGCAAGAGCTTAGCTTTTTAGATTTAAACAAATTATCAATTATTATTTAACAATTAAAATCAGCCATTTACCCACGAAATTCAGTGTCTTACTTACCTTAAGTATCACATAAAATCATCTATTGTACGCAATTAATATAATAGGAAATAGAAAAGCTACTGAAACCATAATGAAAACAAAATTAACCTCCTCCAGTTCAAGTTTTTTCTTCAAGTCCTCTGTCTTTTGTTTATCTTTCTTTTTCTTCTTTTTCCCAGCATTCACCCCGTCTAGCAGCTGGAGGTCGCCAGTATCACTGCCTTCCTCAGGTTCTGAATTGTGTGATACATCACTTTCCTCTTCAATTTCCTCTTTGATTTTGATGTCTTCATCTTTTACCTGTGTTTCTTTTTTAGCCGCTTTTTGATTTAGCCCCTACAATCATTTAATACGTAATTATAAAAATAAAGCTCGCTAAGGAATGCTGTACTTAGAAATATATTTTAGGTTTACAAACAAACGTAAAATTATTGTAAGTTTGCCGACTTACATTATTTTTGACGCCTAAAACTTTATGTTTAAAAGTCAACCCTTTGGTTAACTTTTTAAATATATCGTAGGCATCCATTGCTTAGTCCCGTCTTAATTTTAATAAGTCATCAGAGAAAATTAAAGGAAAATTCAGGAATTCTCAAGTTAAAATCACACACGTGCCATTGTTGATGCGATTGCGATGCGATTGTGTTGACTTGATTGACAGTCTTGACATGACATATGACACTAGACATTGACTGTCTTGATTGACATATGACATAAGACATGACAGATTTGGTTCGTTCTGAAATAGACATGAACAGAGAACATATAAAAGACTGCGTTCTGCGTTTTAAGCAGGGGGCATAGATAAGATCAACATCTTTAATAAAGTGAGGCCAACGAGAAGCGCTAAGAAATGTAAACAAAACCTACGCAAGGTCATTAGGAAATGCAGGGGTGCGTAACATTTCGAAAGTTATATTGCATATAATAACTTTATGAAAAGAGATAAATAATAGATTGTTAACTCCACAGTCGTTTTTAAGGTAAATGACCTTTCGTATCGCTTCTCGTTGGCCCTACTATAGATTAAATAGTACCACTATCACGTTTAATGGTTATTATCAAAGTGTATATGCGTGTGTGCTCTTCATTACGCCATCTGAATTTTGGTTCAGTAATACTCCTTGGCAGGGGTGTACACTGCACAGTCAGGTCAGAAGCTGTCAAATCGCAAAACGAAGTATGGAAGTACCAAGAAGCCTCATATTATAGAACAATAAGGTTATAGGTATTTACATCTGGAAGCCGCACTTTGAAGAGTTACCTGAAGAAGAATCATGTGACATTGAATAAACATTTTCGACCAATTCAAACTCGACTTGGCAAACCCAAATGTCGAAAATTTTTTATGCCTCCCGTAGATTTCCAATGTATCTTACGATAACAGCAGGGAAGTGTTTCTTTATCATCCAACTTTGTATTATATATATTTATATTATATATATATTATAATTGTATATATTTATTTATTTGTATCATATATTTATGTATATATTTTTATATATATATTCATATATATTTTATTTTATGTTTTTAAGTACCCTTTTACGAGTAGTATAAGTTGTTTTGTTTTTCTCTTCAATAATTTCACAATGCCGCATTTGATGTTTCTCTTACTTCCCGAAGGTTGACTGGTAGATAATGTTTTTAGCATTAAGTCCGCCTTTGTACGTCTTACATTGTTTTCAGGGTCAAAAGTTTAAATAAATAAATAAATAAATGATACAAGTCAATGTGCCACGCTCGCTGGAGCTGCTAGGGGTGACCCCCATCCTGATTCAAATTCTGAAATATCTGCAATTTAAAGGCTGCATGACTTACATGAAGACCCTTGACTCATTGGACCCGTCTTTGGTACTATACTGCGTTTCACGCAAGAATTGATAGCTTAGGTTCCATTTACATTGAGGGAAAATAGGAAGGTAAAGATCCGAAGGGGAGTGAAACGCTTACAGAAAAAAAATGCAGCTGACTTACGCAAGAAAGAAATCCCGGTGTGATAGTGCGTTATTATTCTAAGCGATAAATGTAACTTATGCATATAAATATTATGGTGGGGGATAACCTCGGCGGAGGGGATTGGAGCCCCCCGCACACACGCGCCAAAAAGTGTGATATAAAAAAATTATTAATAAAAAAACAAAAAACTGACTGCGTAAAAAAAAAAACTAAAAAGAAAAACAAGCCCAGTAGTTCAGAATATTGTTAAAAGTAATACTGGACAACTACACCATAGAAGAATTAACAATCGGGACCCATTTAAATTTTACAGGGTTGCTTGGGAAAAAACAAAAGATTTGATTAGTTGAAGAATGGGTCTCAACTCTTAATCCTTCTATGATGTAGTTGTCCAGTATTACTTTTAACAACATTGTAAACTACTGGGTTTGTTTTTTTATTTTTAATTTTTTTTTACGCAGTCGGGTTTCATGTTTTTGAAACGAAGTTCCTTATCGCGCGTTGTGAAAGGGGGCTAGACGGAAAATTACGACACTTTTTGATTCTTACGAATGACGACACTTTTTTTGAAGTGATTCACAGAGTTTTACAGAGATGGCGCTGTACAACAAAACAATACTTAAATCGAAAGGAACTTCGTTCCATCCGGGTGTCCCTTGTCACCTCTCATGTTTTTTTTTTAAGATTTGAAAACATTTTAAAAATGGATTTAACATTTTTTTATCGTAACTTATCGGTGATGCTGTGAGCATACAAATGTCCATGGCCGCCAGTACCTAACCACGTTAAGGTCGACAGTCTCCGTAATATTATTATTGGCTATTGATGTAAAAGACTTTGATACCAGTTTCCCTTTAGGTACTTTTCATACATTCTTTTAACAATTGTCTTCATTATCGTCGTATAGTAAGATTTGATACGTCGTATGTATAGATATGATGTTAGATTTAGAAAATTTAATACCGGTGATTAAACTAGAGTATCACATTTTACAAAAATGTATAGTAATTCAGAATTTTATAGGTGGCATAATCTTTGCAAGCATCACACCTATTCCTACTTTAAAACAATATTTTGCATTTTGGTAACCAAATATTTTAAAATCAATGCGGAATACAGTAGAATACGTCAAGATTAATACTACTACTTATCAATTTCACTCCACAAGGACCAAGTATATTAGGTAGTATCACTATACAGATAGTAACATACGCATTGAAGTATTATTACTAGCGTATAGAACTGACACTGCGAACACCATGTATGTCCCAATGCATTGGCGCCACGTGGCTTCAATCTTTAATGGATTCGTTCCATTTTAAAAGGAGAACCGGGGCTCAATTTTGAAAATGGAACCTCCCGGGCTGGACACACATTTTGTTCGAGATGTCTGTTCCATGACATTATACTTCAATGGACATACGAGTATTAATCCTACTTAATGTATCTTAATCTAATCTATGTAGTTAATAAATAATAATGATAAAGGTAAAGGGATTATAAATAAAATAAAACTACAATATCAATGGAATCACTGCGAGTTTATTAATTTTATACTTTTATTACATCCAACTGTTATATTTCCCATGACAATTCAAAACGTAGATTTCGAATAGAACCTAAAGGACCGCTTAAAACAACCCAATTGCAAGTAATTATAAATTACTGCGTCAGATTCAAAGATACTTAGAGTACTAGTTACCCGACTTTTGATATGTACTTACTACGCAACCCGAGTTGATTCCTTAATCACATATATCAACAACATCAAAACAAGTAAAGACACTCCCAATAAATATCCAATGAAATCGTGAAAAACTAAATTAATACAACTGTTTAGGCATACCCCAATGGTTAAATAAAATAACATCTCAAATTATATTAAGTATGATTCCTTAAAATTCATGTTTCTATTCGTGTGATGCTATGAATAGGATTGGATATACTGAAAAAAATATAGTGTATAGGCTGAAAGGACAACGTCCAGGGCTTTAAAAAAAGTGACGCTAAAGCTCAAAATGATTTGGCGGGAAAAGAAATGCGTAGCCGCTTGCTACGCCGTAGCAATGTAGCGATCCATTGCGTTTCAGTGATATTATAATATACTTCAATGACTGCTGATTAAATACTGAGTAAGTTAACTTAAATCCATAATTATTTGTACGCAAGTGTGATTATAATAATTAATTTTTCAGTACGTACTAAGGTAAGTTAGGGTTATTTTTGTAATAATATTCTTAAAATCACAGACTTAAAAAAAGAACAAGACGGAATGTCAACAACAAATTCAGTGAGGCACCCATAGTAATACCAACTCCTCTATTCGTACAAGTATCACACGCACACATTGACACCATGCTGTTATTAATCGGCCGCCATTAACGCGTCGGACCGCACTAAAAATTACGTACACATGGTAAGCGGGCGGCGTCACTTTCGATAAGACAAGGTGACGTCCAGGTTTATTTTCATGTCCGTGGTTAAAATGTGTAAATTCTTAGTTCTTTGATATTTTAATAATTAAAGCTAATGAACATTTTTCACGATTTTATTGGTTATTAAACACCCTTAATTCGTTACAGTCGACTTCCATACAGTCTACAACAGTACTTTAAGTGTCTTGCCTGAAGATGTTAAAGTTACAACAAGTTCAAGAGGAGCCCTACCATCCTACAGGGCCGCTTACTGTCGGTCCCTCGCACTATGCCTTATCGATCGATACATCATACTATTAAACATTTTTTACAACCCCATCCCTCTGTTCCGAACGTTAAAAGTATAACAAAACTCATTAAACTAAATGTAGTAAAAACATAATTTTCCTCTTTGACAACGATGGCAAACTATAAGTTTGACAAAATATTAACACAATATTAGTTAGTCATATCAAACGGCCGTAAATGCCACATACGCTCGATTTAACGTTTGTTTGCTATAAAAATACAATAAATTAATAAAATGTGTATGTTTTCATCTTGAATCGAGGGTACGTATCACTTATGACGAGAAAATCTTAAGAAAAAGAAAAAATATCGTTACTAATAAGAACGCAGATCGTGCATACATTAAATTACGAAAAAAAAAGAAAAAATCTAACCTAAACGTGTCAGCAAAAATATAGTGCAGTTAAAATTAGAATTGCCACTTAATTAACATCGACATATAAATTGTTTTCATAAAAAAATATTTCTGTGTATAAAATGTGTCACCCAATCATAACAAGTAACAGTGGTGCAATTCCGTTGAAGATGACTGGATACCGGAGGACGCCGGGCGGCGCCTGCGCATCTATACCACTCATGTTTACGCGCATTGCTATTTGCTACGACCAACGAATACAAACAAAACGCGGTTCCAGTCCATCTCCAACAGAATTGGACCATTGCCTTACTTCAATCTGTAGATAAAAAGTTACTTATAGCAATATATTGTTTGTCATAAGTGGGTATATTGTAAATACTTTTTAATATAGTTACTGCAAAAACTGGCTAGCAACGACATTACTCGACCGGAGAGGCGGTGAACTAGTTATTATAATACTTCTTATATAAAAGACGTAAGTGCACTTTGAGTTACGGAACTATGATTTATGTAACTAGTTTAAAGGGATTAGCAGATTTTATTTGTGAATATTTTATAAGGTAACGATCACATAGAACGACTTAAATATTATTTTTATAGAAAATCTGAGTATAAATATGGAACGGGAACATTTACTTGAAAATAGAGATTTATAGAATGAAGAAAAGATGTGTGAGAGGTACTCTGAAGAAGAGATGTATGAAAGATGGTGGTACCTGAGCTGCTGAGTTGGATTTGTGGGAATTTGATAAATCCCAGGACTTTTCACTTCGATCACAATTTAATCTGTAAAATAGATGAAATATTTAACTTTGACGGTGACTCGTCACCGTCGTACAATCTTAAAATCATGACTTCATCTATTTATATGATGAAACCCAAAAGTTCCAACAACCATAAAATTGAATAATTAAATTATGGTGTATTATGAAAAAAATACGTAATTATTAGACCATACATAGTGTTGTAGACACCGAATAGAAATTGTTGTAAATTTGTGACGCTTTGACTGAATGTGTAAAACAAGAACATTAAAACTGAAAAATACTGGTAGGATATGGGGTAATCTGCTATACTTAAATTACAAGTATAAGATAGTTATATTTACTGAGGTACTGTGGCAGATGGGAACTATTGCTATAACTGTATTTATAATAATTACATTTAAGTGGAAGATACTGTAAATATTAAAGCTATTGGCTTAAGAATATAACGACTTACTTATTCTTAACGACTTACTTTATACACCAGACTTCAGATAGAAATACCATCGACTTTTAAGCTACAAAAACAGAACAAGTAACGTGGAAGTTATAAAAATACAAGTATGTATATGTAAAACGGTGTATAGATTCAACAAACGATTTACATCCTATAAATATAAATATTTATCAATAATGGGATTAGAGCGAACAAAATCAAAGTCGGTGTGATTTGTATCTTCAGTATATTAGTTCAAATGTAGTCGATTTATTCTTAAAAATGGCTTCCGTCTCCGGCCGAGCAATTAAAATTATTTTATATATTTAACTATTGTGAACTGAGGTAGTCTGGATTTTAATTTTTGCCCATTACAAAAATAACGGTCAAAAACTAAAACGTCGACGATAAACTATTGCATTTTAAATATGGATATGGATAACAAACATAATGTGTGTATGGGAAGAACTATGTAACAACTGCATAACTTTAGTCTGACAATACTTATAATAATTGTATTTATAATATAAATATAAATGATCACGTATATTGACTTGTCCTGGGTAAAGCGGCCCGCGGACCACCCTCGATGAGAACTCCGGGGTGAACATCCCCCGCTACTTACCCTACCCCGTATACATGTTATTTTACGAAAACATTCATCCCCATCCCCAGCGAGGGTCGCGTCCGCGAGTTCTACTTCCTACATTTAAGTATTATATTAAAAATTAAACGATTTAATGGAGGTAATACTTAATATTATTGGAGGTAATACTTATATTATAAAAGCAAAATTGATTTGTGAATCGTTTTGTGAACTTGTAGATTAACGTTAGACTGTTGCGCACTTGCGGTTTATTTGGAATTAATTTATACGTATCAAAATATTAAATTGAATTTATTAGATCAGTGCTATATTCATATTTCTATGAAAAATATATTGTTTTCGATTTTTACGTCCTATTATGAATATTTATGAAGTAGTTATTATAATTACATCCACAAGCGAATTCAATGAAAATGTAACTGGCAGTATATAGTTTTATCTGGTTTGTGAAAAAATAATTAATAATTATCAGTTTGCAACAGATAAACAATATAGGGTACAACAAAATAACAATATGGTGTCAAAATTTCCAGAAAAATAAATTAAACTATTTGATTGGTGGAGAAAAGTGTAAAAGCTCCCAGTATCGTAATAATATAAGTTTACGTGTAGATTTGAATGAAAAAAAAGTCATCCAAGATGGCGGTTATTTTCTCCAAGTACCCGCAATACTTATGAAACCTAATTCTGTAAATAATGAACCCATACTGTTATTTTAAGTTATTATCTTATAAATATTTACTTATTGTAGGCTATTGTAATAGTTGTACTGTTACGAAGGCATTCCGTTGCTGATTATTTTGTGCATTACCTTACTTAGTAACACAGTCGGTTTATTTAAACGTAAGTATTTCTTTAGAAACGTAAAATAAATTACTTTGCGAACAAGCGAAAAGAAAATAAACTGTTAATTAATCCAGACGATGCTGTATTTTATAAAAAATTCTCACTTAAAAACTTAATATTTAAAAATGCAGTATTTTGGTATACATTGCAAAATATAAAATAAATTTATTGTTTCGCCGTAGCTTTTGCTTTTTGGATACTAGTGAAATTTTAATTTTAATTTTGGTTAAATACTTTTTAATTTTTGTTGCTGCGATTGAATCCTCAAGAAAACCCCTCCCCTTTTTGCCGACACTTATCCAAACTTAACGCAATAACCTATGCCTAGTAACAATCACCAACGGCTGTCTCCGACAATTGATGTAGTTCGCAGCTGTCATCTGAGATCAAATTTAGAATTCCTATTTAGAAAAAATCCAAACAACGAACAAAATTGGTGGGAAAATGAATCCGAACCTTTCCAACGAAGCGGTCAACAACAAGCCGAGCTCCAAATAATTGCACAGCGAAAACAATAAACGCAAACACTAAAAAACGTTACAGAAAGACTAAGTCTAAGTTTCACTATTAATAAATCCATTAGTAGAATATATAAAAATCCTTTCCATTAATGATTTTATCTATTTACTATTTAGTTAATAATATCACGAGGCTTTATTCCCGAATGATGCCACGATACTTCAATAAGTGTTAATTCCTAACTTATAACATATTTACAATTCAAACTACCCGCTTGCTTTTTCTCTTCTAAGCTCCCTAAATGATACTATGAAGATTTCCGAACCGATGATTACCCATGATAAGTCCATCGGAATCTAAACAGACAGCCAAGTTCAACGATGTAATAAAAATTAAAATAAGAAAAACAAATGATCTGAGGTATTACGAACAATGGAGGTACTCGACGTGCGTCATACTAGTTCTATTACGGGTATTCCCGGGAGAACCTCGCAGTCCCGCCGGCCGCCAGTCTCGCCAGCATCGCCACACGAGTCGCACGTGTCACTCGACCTAAACATAATCATACTGAGCCTAGAGCCCACACCTTCCGACTAATAACATCTAATTAAGTTAAGCTGAATAAAAAAACTTACTTTAAAATATATTCAGAATTATACCAAATAACGTTTTAAAAACTCATTATCACAAATACGAATATGCAACATTCCGAAAAGAAATCTATAATACGATTAAACTTATATTAATATTCTTAATCAGTGTTACCTTATTTATCATTGGAAAAATAAATGCAAAAAATAACTTTATTGTTCTACAAAGCTTATGTTGGCTAAATTGCATTGTTGCGGAGGTACGTTTGCTTCGTTCGAGTGTTGCTAGTTGCTACGACATAAGTTGCTAGCTTACATTACAGACGATGTCACTTCTAGTGATACTAGTGAGCGATTGATATGGTGTCAGCCCGAAACTTTTGTCAATAATACGGATTACATTACAGATATGGCACGATTACTTTCGTCGTCTATATTGTTTTGTTTTAAACATCTTTCATTCTAGCAGAATAAATGCAACTCGGCAAAACGTTATCCCCATTTCCTTCTCTTTGGCTTTGCGAAATATCACGGTGTTTCAGTATTTTTCTTCCTGTGAAGCGTTACTTGTCTATAGATATTTTATCTGTGATATGTAGGGTTGTCACTTAACGGTTTAATTGTCGATTATTTAATGATATTACAATGATTTTCAATGTACACCCTGAATAGATATGTATCCCTCGAATTGTTCAGCCAAATGCGGTACCCATGTAATTTCCTACATGTAAATAAAATATTTTTACAATCTGCAGCCATCTCATGGTCGTTTCTAAGACTTTTAATTTTGAGAATAATATAATAATAATAATCTAATAAATTTCATTAACGAGACGTCCGCTACGTTGGTCGACATTTAAATAAGAAACCACTATACACTCATAGAGAGAAATCCCAAAATGGATACAGATTAAATATAATTATATTAATGACCTAATAGCTACGTAATTTTATACAGAAGAAACGATTCATGATTTGAAATCATGCACACGTATACGATCGTCGAACAGATTGCTTCTCGAAGACCCACTCGAGGGCGCCGCGGCCGCAGCGGGCGCCCCTCTAGCCCTGTATGCGGGGAGCACACGCCTGCCCTCTATGCGTTTGCCGCTTCCCCTACCTACCCTCCCTTCTCCTATTTCTCTCCCTATCCTCGAATCTCTCAAATCTCGCTCCTTTCAGTTCGGAAATTCTCTCTAACCAACCCAAGTAATGGCATGAAGACGAACGAAGGCACGGCTACTTATACATTGACCATAATCATTATTTTATCATTATTACTGAAGCCAAAACGCACATAGAATAAATACACCTTATTCTTCGATTAGACTTTACTTTTGTACTTTCAAAATCAGATTCTAAGAAGTCTTTAATTTTTACTCAACATCAACATTTTTTTATTAATTTTTAAATCTAATTTTTTGTAATTAATCCCTAAATAATCTGTATCTTTAAAAATTTAGATTTGGCGATCCGAAAAAAGTTTCTTTAAAAAATATTTTCTCAATCTTTTAGTTTACTGTTAAAATTTGTACGTTCAATTTTGTACAGTTACCGAATCTAATTTGACACTAGACATTTATCGCAAACGTGATTTTAAAAAACGTATTTCCTTACAATTAAATACAGTTGGCATAATTTGGCAGTACTAGAAATATGAATACTTTAGTATTGCTCTGGATTACATTGTCATCATGAACACTGGTTGACCTCGCGGGGCGCGGGCCTGGCCGCGTCTGGTCGCGTGCGACAATACTGTTCACGTAATTTAAACCTAACGTCAATATTTTACTACCATTATAATACACAATTTACCAATATGCGGCATCGTCCGTTATTGCACAAAAGCTATCCCTATCGTCGTCGGGAGTACGGCGCGGCGGCGGGGCGTCGCGCGTCGTACTCGGGACGGTTACCGTATGTATGCCGGGGTCTGCGGTCATTGCAGGCCGGGCGGCAGCTGCGGGCCGTGGTCGCCGGCGCCCAGGTCGAACAGGTGGTGCGGCGAGGGCGCCAGCGCGCTGTGCAGCGCCGACGTCTTCAGCAGCCGCTTGAGCATGCCGCTGGAGCCGCGGTGCTGCAGGCTCTTGTGCGTGGTCAGCGAGTTCTTGGTGCGGTACCTCCGGTGGCAGAACTCGCACACGTACAGCGTGTCCGACTGCTCGTGCTTGTCTTGGAAGTGTCGTTTCAAGGAATAGTAACAAGAGAATGTCCTGCGGCAGTAGGGACACTCCTGCGGCTCGTTGATCCCGCCGGCGGTCGGCGGGGGCATGCGGAGAGGCGGGACGGCTGCAACACAACGGACCACATGTAGTGTCGTGTCATGTAGTGCATCCCACACGCTCGGCACGCTCGGCACGCTCCATGCCAGCCTCGCAGGTTACCAATATTAGCGTTTATAATACGTACGTACATGTATGAGGTTAATTATATTAGGTAGGTATAATACTAATAATATGCACTGTACACATTGACTAACTACACAGTAATCACGAGTTGTCATATATTCAAAATTTTAGGAAATTCTTTCAACCACAATGACACAGAACACGTGATAACAAAATGATAGAAGCATGCTCCAAGCAACACAACAACGTCAAAACTGCGAAACCCGACGGGAGGGGGCCTTCGGCTCGGGATTTAAATAGAAAATCAAAATTATAACTCAAAGTAAATTTAGAAAAAACATAATGAAAACAATAAAACAGAAATGTAACTAAAAGGGGTCCCTCAAGTTAGTCCTAACCGTCTATCGTGGTACATCGTGAGATGTGAGCGTGTGTCCAATACGGCCTACTGATCCTACAGGTCCTACTTGTCTATAAACAGTTGCTAACCTGGGTGAGCGGTGTTACGAGCGGCCGCCGAGCACAGGTCGGCCAGTCGGTTCTCTTTGCTCGACTCCTGCCGCGCGCCGCGCCAACTCCGCCCGAGTAGTCACTAAAAAAACCGGATTGGGTCCGTCTCCCCTGTCCTCGACTTGTGGTAGGTGTATATATGGGTCATCAGGGAGTTGCGCGAGCAGTACACCCGCTCGCATATCGTGCATCTGTACTCCTCCTGCCTCTCGGCGTGCTTGTCGGCGATATGCCGTTTCAGCGAGGCCTTTGAGCACAACACTTTCGCGCATAGCGTGCAGGAGAATAACTTTTTACCTGCAAACAAATCGAAAACAAAACAAATGTGGGGGTGGTCCCCGTACGCGGTGACCGAACAGTACGAAGACCTAGCTCATCACTTTCTAAGTTGCACAGAACACAGACTTACGTCTCTCTCAAATGATAACTTGATAAAGGAATGAAAAAAAAGTGATTGAAAAGTATTCATAAAAATAAATAGTTAAATTAAAAGAAAATAAATATAAATGATGGCGAAGCTACGGTGGCCGATGAGGTGTTAGAGGGTGCATGCATTGGTGCGGGCGGTGGCGGGCGGGACGCGGGCGAGGCAGACGAGGCAGACGAGGCAGGCGAGGCAGACGAGGCAGGCGATGCGGGCGGGACACAACGTGACAACGTGACGACGTGACAAGCGAGTGCAGAAGATGCAGCACTACAAGCAGCGCCGGGAGCACGTCGGGGGCCATCAATAAAACTAATCTTTTGTATATTTGTTTTTATTAAAAACGCCATTATCATCAATATTAGGATTTATGAAGTTCAGTTTAACGATTACAATTACACTTTATGAGTAGTTTACGTCAAGTTTTTCTAACTTTAAAGTAAGGAAGGAAAAGAACTATTTATACATATTACATGTGATGCGTATCAGGTTGATATCTACGGTATGTGAAGTCCGCGTGCAGTCCATTAACAGAGGCCGGTTCCGGCACAATCAGCCAATTGTAAATAACCTCTCGCTGACGAGAGCATTTTCATTAATGGAAGACAAAACCATATAAACAACATTCTAGGCACACTTTTGTCACATCTCAAATACTTAATGGACTGCATTACACTAGTGCCAATCGTTAACAAAACATCTAGATTCAAGGATAGAATAATAATTTAAGAAGAAAAAAATAAAATTTCAATACAACAACCAATAAATTAATTTAGATTCCTTATAAAATAAGTAAAAATGCCAACAAGAAGTATAAGAACACATCGAATAAAGTGACGTCGAGACGTCGCCTACGCCTACGCGCCTCAACGCGTTGAAGGATAAAAACTTAAACAGGTCACAGAAACAGTCTTACACTCGCTAAGATCCTAACTAATGTAGTTCGACAGGGATGTGTTCTGCTCCTTAGAACACGCTGTAGTGCGCCCCCAAACCTCAGACCTTACAGATCGGTTGAGATCCCCAACACAACTTACACCCTACACGAATAACGTCCCCAAATAAAGATCCTCGAATCACAAAAAGTAACTTTTAAAACACCGAAACGGCTCACGCTTCTGACTTGTCAATTTTTGTATAAAATTATTAATAATTTAGTAAATAATTGTACAATTTTAATCTAGAAAATACGCCTAATAGTGTACAATTGAAACGCGTACTTAGTCTAATCAGTCTATAGCGCTTAATAGATTTTGGCAAAGTTTTCCAAACAGTAACATTCGTTAATAAATAAAATTCACAAGATCTTTCTCCTAGAGCTACGACAGAGCAGCTATACCACCTGCCTCTCAGCAGCACATCCCTGTAATACGAGTAGCAAAGTAAACTTGTAGACACTATTACTGCTATCGATTCAATTCAGATAAACCTTACGTCTAAGTAGTCAACTAACTTAATGTCCCAAACCCAAATTAACAATAAAACTATTACTAAATTACTACACAAAAAACAACAATCCTACGTTTTACGTTCAAAATTTTGCAATTTGTTGCAAATAAAAACTTAACATTTTTTTCCCTCTCACTCGGAATGTTGCGAAATGTTTCAAAATTTTGATTCAATTTTCGAATTGTAAACATTTATCTTCTAACGAACGATCCAATTTAGCACCAAATCACTAGTCTTCCAATTAGTTCCAAATTATCGTAATAAAGCTTACAATAACTAAACAAATAGTAATGGCTAAGCGTTATGCATCTAGTAATAACAACATAATCTTATAACGTTACTTTAGGAAGCCTCTCATACTTGTTATTTAAAGTATAGTATATAGCGTCGATACCTTCTAGGTAAGTAGGAAGTGTTCCAAACACTACTCCTAATATTTAGAAGTTACGCAAAATATGTCTTTTCCCGATTAAAAAACAATTATGTAAAGCAGGCACTAATAATTACTTAGTGTGTATATCGTTACAATAAATTATGTGTTTACATTTACACTTAATAAGAATTTCTTACGTCTACAGAAAAGTAATATAACAATATTATATGGCGACTGTGGTCGCGGAAAATAGTGATGTATCATTGAACTAGAATTGTCATAGATTAAAGATGCAGTAAACGAACCCGAAAAGTCTAGATTCAGATACACACGGAGTTAAATTATTTAGTTACTGTACTGTTACTATTACATATGTATCTACGCTACAAGACGTCTATGTTTCACATATACACAAACAATGAACCGTGTTACATGAATACACAATATTACGTTTATTACATTAAGAGTATTATTGTAAAGCAAACGAGGGATGGAAAAGAGATACTGAATCTAGACTACGCGTAAAATATTACCAATATCTGCCTACACGAAAATAATCTATAGTATTGTTACGACTACGTATGGCAAGCAAAAAGTTGCGTTTGAAATAGTTGCGATTAAAAAATTCACTGTTCAAATTTAGGAACATTTAACACTGAGAATTATTAAGATTTAATAGTATATTACCTATTATGTATTTTAATATTAATTATGTGTTGTGTGATTATAGTTTAGTAAACACAAACGGCAACAAAATTGTAATTCAATGTACAGATTGTAAATTAACAAAATAAAAATAAGAAAAACACCGCGCCGAATTGCAAAGATAATTCGGCAAAAATATATTAATAATAATAATAATTAAAATAAAAAAAAATAGAAACGAACACAAGACAGTGATAAAACTTAAGTGTGATAGTAACTAAAAATCTGATTAAACTAAAATATAATAAAATAGCCATATCGATTTGTTTAAAATGGCACCTTGCGATTCACTAACAAATGCGTTTTGTGCATCGATCACTTTAAATAACCTCTCGAAATAACGGAAATGAAAAACATAAAGATACGTCGACTAGATACAGTTAGCGTCGACTTAAAAAGCAAAAGTAACGTGATAGGTGTCGGGAGTTATTGTATTGTATATTGTATTGTATTGTATGGTGGTGGATTGTGATGATCCTATTGTATTGTATTGTATGGTATTGTATTGCTGCTCTCCTGTTATCTGCGGTGTGTGACGTGCGTCTGCGGGTGGTTTCGGAACCGAATCAGTTTGTCTACTGGTGCTACGTTATATCTCAACGTTTCAGTCTTACAGTGAATAAACAAAACACCTAAATAAAATAATAAATTTGAAAAGCCTCATAAGCCAATTTTATATCATATAAATTTTATTTATTTTTAAATAGATTTTTAGTAATCTCGTATAAATATCTAAGTGTGAGATCATGAAGGTAAAAATACAGAATAAATAAAATTGCAAAACGCCGAAAATGAACACAACATTGAAAACAATATGCCTCTTTTGTTACTTACAACGAACACTGTTCCTTTTTTATAAATTTAAGCCTAATATATAAATTTACAGCACCAAGATTTTTCTCTTTTCTCAAAATATTAATTTCTCTTCGCCTTATTGTCACACATTTAACATAGTGTAAAATTCAGGAATCGTCATTACCACAGTATTGCACTCACGGGCGTCGTCGGCACTACTCTGACTACTCTGACAACATCGTCGCCCTCCTAGGCTCCTACTCCGTTTGGAATGTCACGTCCTTTACAAGTTTAAAGTCTAACAACTGACAAAGGAATCATGTAAATAAGTCTCACAAAATAACTATACGACATCTCGAACGGGAGATGAACAATGAACATAATCGATCTGGTACACGAGTGCTCGAGTACGATACGAGTATATTAGTATCGAGCGGAAGGTGAATGCGAGATTGCGAGCGAGGAGCAAGCGAGTCTAGACGTTGAACTGATCTTTAAACTTGTAGAAGTCGATGTTGTGGTGGGCGGGCTGGAGGGAGGGGGCCAGCTTGTCGGGCCCGGTGGTGAGGTTCTGCGGCTGCGTCTGCTGCGGCAGGCCGCGCTGGCGCCGGTGGTAGATGCTCTTATGGTTGTTGAGCGAGTTGAGCGTGCGGAACACCTTGTGGCAGAGGCTGCAGCGCGCGGAGTGCAGCGGCTGCAGGTGCTGCTGCTCCGTGTGCCGCTTGAGCGTGAGCCGCGTCGACAGCAACTTGCCGCACACCTCGCAGCGGTGACCCGCCCCCAGCGGGCCCACTGCGCCACACATAACAACCAACATTAGCGCATTAGTCAACGGAGACGCCCCTAACCAACGCAGGGCACACCAACACCACAGCGACCGCTCGCATCCAACAGGTCCCATATTGAAGGAACCAATTGGCACAATTCAGTGCCGCTAAACAATTCGGGTGGCAATTTTGAACCTGGGTTGTAGAGGCAATTTAACGTGATTCAATTTTAAAATTAATTTGACTAATGCGCTTTTAAAAAAGAACGTTGGTGGTTATGCGTGTACCGATCATACATGTTCCAATTGGTTCCAGAGGCGATAGTGTAAGCCAGCGCCGCGGCCGGCTGCACGGCCCACGGCCCTCGCTTACCAAGCGTACAGGTTGTTTAGTAACGATACGAGTACGATACGAGTACGTCATACATCATACATCATACATCATACATAATATAAGTCTGGCGAGCGCATGCAAGTACATGTAAAACTATGCTATTTACAAATGTTAGGAACATATCGCGTTACAATTTTTAAACTTAACAAATGTCTACGGGCAAGACTATGGCGTTTTAGGTGGTTAGGATGGCAGCTTTGATTCTTCGAATGGCAACGTGAATGGCGAACGGTTCCGGCGTCAATTGACGGGGTAGAAGGGGCCCTGGCCGGCGGAGGGCGGTTGCTGCTTGCGGTGGTAGATGGACTTGTGGTTTCTGAGGCTATTGAGGCTGGAGTACACCCGCCGGCAAATGTTACAGACTGGCTCCCTGGAGGGCCGCATGTGAACGTTTTGGATATGCCGTTTGAGCCGGGTCAGGGACGACAGGCTCTTGTTACAGGGCTCGCATCGGTAATCTTCCTGGGGGGTGCGGGCGCCACCTGGTCACAACACAAGCAGTTAGCCCCTTAGAAGCTTCCGAACGCGCTTTTAATGCACTCACTATCGTAGCCTCTCTGTATCCCGCTTCAAGCACCGCCACCCCCCTGTACTGATTGATGATAGCCATCCGACGCGCCGGATATAAGCGGTATTAGTATGCTGACGGTACTGACTGTCCAGTGTCCGTCTCCTAGCGCCCTAGCCTAGCGGCTTAGTAAGCTCAGCGATGAGGTGATGGGTATCCGCTTCGGTTTCATAACAATCCCGAGACGCGGTCGCGGTCGCGTTGAGTGCATTCTCAAACAAATTTCTCGCACAAAAGTGTTAGTATTCTTCAATGAAATCGTTCTTTTTTAAATAAACTGACACCACGTAACCATTACTAAAATTCCATTGTCCGTTCGTGTACGTCCCAGCCTTATTTCTCAAGACAATGATTAAGGGTAATGCGATACTGTTTTTAGAAACATGAATGATTCATGGGATCCGACATTACGACAAAAGTAAATAACGCTACGACGACCGGATTCGGTTGAATTCTGTTTCGCGGAAATTGTGTGTTTTTTTTAATTCGGGTTTTGAATTTTGACAGTTTTTCTTGTTTTCATTTTACAGCCAATTGCGGGTATAATGCATGATAATGGTATTTGTTGTATGATTTGGAGTAAATTAAAGGAAAGAAATTCAAAATAAAAAGGAAATTAAATTGCAAAGATAAGAAAATAAAACTGAAATAGGAGACACGGGACGAGGGAGTTTCCTAGCGTATTCAAGGCACATCTAGAAACAAGCTAGCATATTGCATATCTCTGTTGTATAGAATACATTAAACTATGATAACAATACATTAAACATGCACGCCACGTTGCGTTTTGGTTCAATGATTAATTATTATTTCATATCATTTGACAGAACACTCTAGAGTCTGAAGGTTGAAAACAGATTGTACCTACACGCGTCCATCGAACCAGAACACAAAAAGCTAACATTAATAATTATTTAATACAGAACACAGAGCATAAAATGAAGACATATATATAGGTTAGGAGGAGATATCATAATTAGAATACATATATTATATAATATGTCACGTGATAATTGCCTCATACATTTTGTAAAATATAAAACCTAATAATGATATATAAACCTAATAATGACAGAGCAGAGAGGAAGCGGTGATGGTGGCATACGACAGACAGTGCATTAAAATATCGTTTGTTTCAATATATGTAGGTAAATGCATAAAATAAACTTGTTGCTAGACAAGCTGAAACTAACCTTGAGAGGTGCTCGCCATGCCATCGGGTGCCAGTGGGCTGGGCAAACCTGGAAACAGCACAATGGCTCTTATGCATTCGTTGCACCAACAACTGAATCGTATTTTACTATTGTTTTACGGTTCAAACGCAACCTCATATTTTCTGTTAAAAATCCCCTATTGTTGAAAACTTGTTGTTCATTCAATAGGTATACTTCATATAGTTAATTCAATTAAATCAAGTCGTTCAAATATTAGTGGCATACCTTTAACAGGAATATAGCGCAGAGCATCACTTCAAAATTAAAATACAACAGAACACAAACACACGCAAAGTAAAATTAGTTACCGGCCAAGGAGTTGGGATCAGCCGCGAGAGCTGCCATGCTGAAGTTGTAGTGGTGGGTGGTGTTGGAGGCTGCGAAGAGCTTGGCGTCAGGTGGTATGAACGGCGAGGGCGGCAGCTGCGGCGGCGGCGTGCGGTCGTCGGCCTCGGCGGAGCTGCCGCGGGATGGCGGCCCGCCTCCCTGAGACACACAACGAGTAGGCATTATAGTAGCGTACTCGTTCATATGTACTTATTCTGTGACTTGTTTGAAGTCAATTCGTTAGTTATTTAACTTTTATACCAATGCGTATGAATTTTTTCTGTTCAATCAAAACTAATTAAATGAGCTTAGACATTACATTCAAGTTATTATTATTATCCAAGATCCAACTGCTAGTGACGAAGGTACGAATGTTGATAAAAGAAGTTTGAGAACGAAAGGTAGGTTCTCAAAGTTTGGAAAGTTTGTTGTAAATAAGACGGACTCATCTCTGATCGTGATAAATGAATTAAAAACAAACTCGCTCCTGTCAACTATAAAAGTTAGTATTCCAATCTAACTTTGTAATAACGAGATTTCTATTTTTATAAGAATGTTTTGATAAGGACGCTTACTGAGGTTCCATTGGATAGGAAAACCAATTAAATATATTGCGGACGTTGTTGAGTTCTTTTTATGTATAAATCGTATATTTTAACATTTACTATCTTTGATTGTAATATGAATTTATTTTCAAAGTAACGCTTTTAATGGTTAGAATACTTAGATGAAATGATAGTGGAGAGGGTTCTAATGTTATGAGTGTGTAAGCATTTAAGTATTATTATATTATCCAAAATATTTGAAATATCTGCAACTTTTAACGAAACTGAACATAATTATGAGTTTGCACGAAGATACGACTATGTTCACATATATTGCCTCATGTCTGAGACTAATATTTTCGTTTGAGGCTACCTGTCTGATGTTTACACAGATGCTATAGATATCTTCCAATTACTTAGAACAATACATAGCGTCGACTGTCATAAATATTCGAAGCGAAACTAGCATGGGATCGATGGTTGTCATATGAGCTCGATGCAAAACAATTGTACTCAAGCAATTTGACATCGGAGGCGCGCGGTTCCGGGTACGAATTCTAGTACGATAGACGGGTCTAATACTCAGTACTCTCAATGCCAAGGCATTTTATACGACTTTATCTAAGGTGTCGTATTAACTAACTACATCTAAATAAATGTGAGAGATATCACTCTCACACGACGATTAGACAATATTATACATGTACATACATGTTTGTAGATAACTTAAACAAAAAATATTACCATTTGCATAGCTAAAGTCTTAAGTAATATAGTAGGTAGGTAGTTCTAGAAGCCCAGGATTCAGTCTTTGTCGTGGAATCTTGCATGATATGTCTTTTGAAAACGATGGCTCATAGAATATGCTATTGAAGCAGCAGAACCTACTTCCATTATAATATCGGTTTAAGAAAAATAAGATTTTCAATTAATAATTCAAAGTAGTAAAATTTAATGTGCTTCAGATGTTGAAAATTTTATATTTCATGTTGTATATGTCTATTAACTATTAAGAATGAAACAGTTGTGTTTTGTTCTATACATAATTAAGTTTCAGAGCTCGCGGTAAAGCCGAGATGGATCTGTACCAAGAAACCTGCCGACAAACTTTTAAGAACTCCAAGTGAATTGCGTAAAGTTATAATATTGTGTACAAAATAGAAAACGGACTTGCAATTTATATGTAGCTTAGTTTTGCCAGGCGGTAGCTGATGATAATTCTTTAAGGGTATCCATAATTAATGAGAGTCCATTACTATGTCGCTTAATGTGGATCGTAAAAACTTGCGATTCGAAAACTTGCCGACGAGGTCTAGTACTTATGGGATCTCCTGTTTTATGATCATTAATGATTAAATAAAAAATAAAGCATCATACAGGAATTGAGAAGAATAATTATTATTTACGCGGGACCTCCCTGGGCGGTGTCATTGAGACTGGAACCTAGAAGAACGGGAGTAACGGATAGATCAACTCACGAGTGGTCTGTGATGCGCATGCGGCGGCGTGTCGTCAGTGCTCCGGTCGATGTCCGGGTTGGAGGGGCAGATCATGTCGAGCGGCTCGTTCTTCACCTCGTCCATGAGCCGCGGGGAGGGCGACGAGCTGCTGTTGGAGATCCCGTTCCCGTTGCCCTGCTCCGCGTGCGAGCGGTTGTTGGTCATGGAGTGGTTCTTCGTGGAGAAGTCGTGGATCTGCGGCTGGTCGTTGTTGTTGTCGTGGCGCGCGCGCTTGATGACGTCGGGCGAGTTGTCGGCGGAACGGCTCATGCGGCGCGGAGGCAGCGGCATGCGGCGCATGATGGGCGGCGGGTGGTTCAGCAGCGCCTCCTCCAGCTTCTCCGTGTAGTTGGGCGTGTGTGGCGTGTGTGGCGTGTGCGGCGTGTGCGGCGTGTGCACCGGGTGTGGCGGCGTGTGCGGCGAGGCGGCGGCGGCGGCGGCCGCACGCGCCATGCTCTGGACCAGCGGCTGTGGAGACAACGCGGTGTTAATGGTGGTACAACTTGTTATACTGATTTAATACAACTTGGTGTTAATGGCTTTGAGTTGTTAAGGATTGCAGTTTTGGGTATTAAACACTGCAGCGTAATGTCCACTATGACCAACTTCAAATAGTTTAATCCGGTTAGTTTTTGATCTGCCTGATCAGTTGTAATCCGTGGTTGCGTTGCGACTTATCCACATTTCTCTTTGTCGGCAACATTGACATGGGAACGGGTCAGTACAGACAATATTTGAGTCTTTAAACGTTAGTGTAGATCGAATATCACGTTTCATAAGATACTTACTCGTAAAATTATTTAGGTTTACTAATTAGTAAGTCAAGGTTAAGAGAGACATTTGTTCAGGTGTTCCATTTTCCATTATAATCATGTGATGTTGCGAAAATTATAGCTTTGTTTCCTATAATATTGACTCAGCAAACGTAACCTGCTTTTTAATAATACAGGTCACCTTCACAATATAATGTATTAAGCGAAATAGTTAAACGTCTAGACTATAGACCTATATATGTAATTACGTGTGTATTTGTCGCTGCGAAATTCGACATTTTGACGCACATCTGAATCCTACTATGCATTTTCATACAAAGCCGTTGCCAGCGTGTGACCAGATTAACAGCCCACTAATAATTATTTCTCTCATTGGGCATTATGAATAATGACGTATTAATAACTTGGTTGATGACACGTAAGGGAACATACCAAAACCACGTGACCCATTTAGGGGGGGAGGGGGGTCTTCAAAACACCACGCTTGGTCACAGAGGGGAGGGGGGGGGGGTTTAGGTTTTCGTCACGTAGTCAATATTCTCTAGGAAAATTTCGTGCCTTTTCGAGTTCACAGATGAGAACACTGAAAATTTTGCAAAAATATATTGAAAACCGTATTTATGAATTACCACGTGAAAACAAGGGGGAGAGGGGGGGGGGGTCTTCTCATATACTACGGATGGTCACAAAGGGGGGGAGAGGGGTAAGAAGTTGGAAAAAATGGGTTACGTGGTTTTGGTATGTTCCCTAAACAGATTAAATAGTGTTAGTATTCACCCCTTGCGCGTCATCGTTGGTGAGTCCGGAGACGCGCAGCACCTCGGCGGTCTTGAGGAAGGATGGCAGCGACCGCTGGTGCACGTTGACCTCGCCGTGGTAGATGAACTCCACCAGCGCGTGCAGGTCCGTGAACGCCACGTCTTGCAGCACGATCACCGGGTGCTTGCATGGCGTTGACTGCGGACAATGGGTGGGGTTAAGGATTTACGTACACACACATACACACATGCGTATTTTTGGACACACACACACACACACACACACACACACACACACACACACACACACACACACATACACACACAGGCGCACGCACACTATCTTAATCTTCACACACATAATATATTGTTTGTTTGTGAATTATAATAACGGTGCTTGACACAGTTGATAGCATACATACATTTACATAGGTATTAAAGTACCGTTAATAAAGTTAATATTGCACAAGTCAAGCTCGGATCTACCCCTGCCCTGTAATTGGTATGCACAATGCATGTTGTATAAACGTACCTACTATATTTTGTGCATTTTTAAAACGTTTTTAGTATTGTATCATATTCACCAGTAACCAATATTACGCTATAAAACACGACAGGAAAACCAGCATTTATTATTGCAACTAAAAGTAATATCGATAAAATTATTAGATAAGTAGGTACCTATAAATAATTAAGTATAGGTACATTTTTATCATATTAACTCAAGTGTAAAGGCAAAAACGGCATTGAAATAGTTGTCGCATGCAAATATCAAATTGTGAAATCGATTCGTCTTGCATTGCAATTACATTGGATATTAATGTACTTGTAACTTTACTAAGGTTGCTTAATTTCGCAAGCTATGAATGAGTCAGGTTGGCCGAGTGGTCTAAGGCGCCAGATTTAAGCTCTGGTTCCCGAGAGGGAGCGTGGGTTCGAACCCCACACCTGACAATACTTTTTTCTTTTGTATTTTTTAAACAATAATACAATTTTAACAATCATATAATTTTTTTAATAATACAAAATTTTGATAAGAAGAATCCATTAAGACATTTTTTTATTTAAGGGTATTACGACTGGTATTACGAATTTTATAATATAATATGATAATTACGAATTAAAATTGTTATATTAAGATCTCTATACAAAAGTATGAAATTTTAATTATGGAGGCAAATGGACGATCAGATTATCTTATAGGAATTCTGGATTTACATGTGATGATTCGGACAACTGGACGAACCTGTAACCTAGTTGATTGCAGACTTGCCGACCGACATTCAGGTTCGATTGTCGGTCAGGGCAGACAAATATTGAGGTATTTGTCATGTCTCCTTTTATATGCCACCTTGGACACAGCGTTTAAATTATTTTATTCATTACAAACGCTAAGAACTTAGAATCATTTGGTTTAACGGTTCCTTTGTGACATACAACCGTCTAAAAGTCCTAACAAATCTTATCTCTGGGAGAATATAGGAAAGGCCTATCGAATGAGTAGTTTTAGATAGAGAGCCAAGAGGATACTCACTTTTAAAAGCTCCCGAAAGTAAGGACTACACGCCGACAAGACCACCCGATGGGCCTTGAGGCTCTTCCCGTCGCAGGCGAGGGTGACGTCCACGAAGTCCTCGTCATCTCGCAGGTTCTCGAACGCGCTGGTGATGCTGCTCTGGTAGTTGTTCCACCGCAAACAGAAGTGCTGTGTGTCCACCATTTTGTCTGTTGTCGCGTATTACGGAGTCATGTGTTCTGGTGATCTGTGGAGAAGTTTACCATTAGAATGACAGGTAGAGAGCAGATTATAATAATAAAGTGGCAGTCAACGGTTCTAAAATTTTGTTTGGAATTGGAGGGTAAAGCAATTTTGTTTTTTGGAATGTAAGCAGCTGATATAAGTATCTAACGAAATTAATCTTATTAAAATTTTGTCACGGATGTAGGTGGTTGAGTTTGAGTAGTACTCGTAGTACCTATTTGGTTTGAGTTCGACGATATAAATAGTGATATATTTTGTGATTATTGATGACTACTTAGTATTGGAGATAATTTTGTTTCGATTGAAATATAATATTTTTTTAAGTTAACAAGATCGATCATAATTCATTAATCAATCGATAGTCGATTAGTAACTAGACAATATCGATCGAACAACTTTCTTTTCTTCACGTCAGAGAATGATATAAAAGGAAAATTCTTTTACAACCTAGTCGGTATCCTTAAATAGAATGACTTTATCAGCACACAATAGTGATAGCAGTAATGGGTGAAAAATGGGCCGACTGCACAATAATTCAAACTGATCGCAAACAACGTCTGTGCAAGAAGCTTTGTTATCTGTGTGACCCAATTTTTGTATCGTGTTTTTATAATAATTGTTACCGATGTCCGCTGTTTGTCGCATAGATGGACATACGTTACATTTTTATATCGACAGGGATCAAGACTCTAGTTACATACTTAGCTTTCAATATTGTTTGTAAAATAATTTCTTGAGTAATAAGTAATTTTTGCACAATATTACAGCCAATGAATTAAGTTAGTAAGGATTCTTAGTGATAGGTAATTTCTGAACGCATCCTGTCCCCACCTACATCTACCGTCCAATATGCCAAGTCTAGAGATTCCGAGTAGCTTATTCAACTGTGTAGTTATATATATATAGAAGCCTAATAGGTAAATTTAAAAAAATATATATATTGTTCTGGATATTTTTTAATAACAAAAGGCGACGTATTGTCAAGGATTTCTAATAAAAACCCCATTGTTTTTTGTATGGGCTCTCTTTGACGAACTTTGCCGAAGAAACTTTTAAAAACTTGTTTAATGACAAATGCCGAAAGTTTTAGGGTTTGTTTAACCGCCCAGGCTTTGTTAGCTGTTTTGATTATTTTAGCAACCCCTTTTCCGTTTTGCCAACGTAAGGGTGCGTGTATAAAAAATAAATACCGTAAGCTTTGGATTTTTCTGAAGTTAAGCGCTAATTTGGTGCTCGCGTTATTTATGTATAAACGACATAATTTGTTTTATGTCTGTTTAATCTATAAATATGGGAAAACAAAGGATTACCATAAAGGAACTAATATGGTCTAAGATGTTCTATTTAAGTAAATAGAAACAAGTTAAACAAATGGTTCCAATGGTTCGTTGAAGTTATTGTCATTATTCAAAAGCAGAAGTGACGCATATGGTATGTATTCTGTGATAATGTTAAAATTTCACTGAAACGTACATATATAACTCATGTAACATTATAATATATTAAAATATTATGTATGCATAATCTGACTATAGAGTCAGGGTGACAACTGCATATTAATATATATTCGTTTGCATGTAACATAGAAGATTCCCTGTAATATACTAGAGATTCCATAGAACGAGGATACTTATAGAATAGTTATTACCTCATCAAAAAGTAATAAAATACGAGTGAAAGTCACAAGAAGTACTTAGAACTGTCAACAACACAACTACGTTGTTTTGTTATCATTTTCTAACCTGTCCGTTTCTACTAATGCATTTCATGGATTCTTTTTACATAATTCCTTAGTACAGACCAATTTGATCTGTACGACGTTGGTGTTAAGGCGAGTTTGCGCGTGGGGCGATGTGTGGAGAGTGAGTTTTCAAACAATTCGTAGACAATACGGCCCAGTGGTCGATTGGCTCAGTTTCGCTGTAACACGGCTCCAGTTACAGTCGGCATGCGATGCTATGGATACTCTAGTTATCGTCCGACGTAGACGAGTGTCGGATACGAGATTTCAAAGAAATTGTACAGCGCGATTTGGCAATACTCATTTGATGGTTTACTGCGAATAGATGAATTTGTAGGACATTGTGATACAGGCTTATGCTGTGTACTACGTTTTGATAATGCAGGCAATAAATTATCGTCGGGGAAACTACCAATTAGTATAACCGTACATTACCCCCAACTTGCGTAGTTTCCATTATAATATTATAGGACATAGGTATAGAAATTGTACCTAATTGTAGACTAATACTACACTTTAAACAAATTAACTATTAAACATTATCCTCAAACATTGTTTTCGAGTAAATGCATTACTATTCCTATTTTGGTTTTGGGAATTACGTTCCAACATTAATAATCCATTAGTAGGTAAAACGGTTATAAATTAAAATGACGTTATCTATCACTGCTGTTATTAAATTGCATTAAAATAAATAATATTAAAATCAAATTGTCGTAGAGTCATATTATACAGGTAGATTGGCCGCGAAATAGAGACTGACATTGACATTATATCTATATTATTTAACTAGGAAATCGCCCTAGCTTCGCTTCGGGAAAAATAGTAAAAAAAATAATATAGGTAATATAGTCTATGTCACCCGGGGATAGTGTAGCTTCCCAACAGTGAAAGAATTTTTCAAATCGGTTCAGTAGTTTCGCAGCCTATTCAATGCAAACAAACAATCAAATCTTTCCTCTTTATAATATTAGCATAGATATGTAAAAAATCGGCTTTCGTACGTTTGTCGCAGCACTCGAGAAGTAATCGATTGGTTGGACTTGAAATATTTATGCAAGGTAGTGTTTTAAATATCTTGACGTTCCCACGTAGCGCGACAGTTGCCAGCTAGGTAGGTAATCGTATTTAATTGACCAATAATTTGTTATAGTTGATAGATTTCAAAATATCAACCGTTTCAAAAATTACTTAATAAATAAAGCAGCCGTTACATCCATAATCCCCGAGTGAGGTGTTTCATATAAAGGAGGATTCATTAGCATATACGTTTGACATATAAATGTAATAATTCATAGTTCACACCAACTATTGGTGAATGGGTAGTTAGGCTCGACACACCACATCGCGGACTTCTCGCTATTCACTGCGAATGAAAGAGCCCTTTGATGGATGTTTAAGGCATAAGCTTAAGCGTTTTTCATACTCGTTTTACCCGAAAGTAATGCCAGCGTGCAGTCAGTTTTAACGGTCAAGTAGCTCTGGTAGTAGCGAATGCGGGACAAAAAGATCCGGATTCGATTCTCGGTTGGAGAAGACGTCTCACGAAGAATGACAGGTAAGTCAATGCTCGTGGCAGTGTAATTTTAACCCTTTATTTATTTATTTATTTTAATTGTTACACCAACGAGATACACAAAAAAATTACATTGTTTTATTAAAAATTACATTGTTGCGTAATAATTTACAATACATTTACCTTTCACTTGCGACATACGGAAACCTGTTGATAAAGAGTTTAGGTTATTTTGTTGCATATATTTGTAAGTATTTTTTGTACAGTCTTATTTTTACCTGACATCAATGTCCCGGAATATTCCAAAAGAGTAAGGGTAACTACCATAGATAAAGTTTTATTAATTTCCCGCTCAAAGCTCTTCTTATAAACTGAAACATAATATAAACAAACACCTATTCCAAAATGGCCGTTTTGTCCTATTTAAAGTCTAAGACCATCCATCTTTGTCTCATTTCAAAGGATTTAACACCCCTAGCCGTGCTCTAGTAACAGTTTCGCGTTTAAAACATAATTATGCGAATAAAAATAAATATATATGTGCAATCGTTAGTACACGCTACTATAAGCCTTATATCAGACCAAAAAGGCTCAAAACCGTCTATCACCACCATTATCATCTATTTAAAGACTAGGTCAATTGATTTTTTACAATCAGTAAACGCGAAAATGAATCGTACCTCTGGGAGATAAAGGCTACAATGTCATGTGTATTTGACACATGCATGGATATGATAGCATTATATAATATACATGCATTATCTTATGCATTATGTTGTTATTTTATAGATAGCAAAAGTTTTAGGGATCGGCAAGATCAACTATTGCCGAAGCAATAGCACGCAAGCAATATGCGAAGCAATTTTTTATAATGTCTTTATTATTTGTTTTATCAGTCTGACCACGAAACAAAAATCGATCGAAGTTGCGTTGTTACCCTTTGAAGGGTTTATTAGAAATGGCCATGGCAGTTTCAGCTAGGATTTCCAATTCAGATGGTAACGTATGGTGGTTACTGGTTACAAACACCATTATGTCATTTTAATATAATATTAAATTAAACCAATTACGGGACTAAGCTGGCTATCCGTGTCACGCTTGTCCGATTTTTTCCATTATCACTACTCCGATTGTGATAACATTTAGAAACTATGATTAAAGGTATTAGGTACACTATCGCCCAGATGACAGCTCGTTTGCCGATCAATCATATTGTAAAAAAATTAGATGACTGTTGGCGAAATTGCAACGATAACGATGTGCAAATGGTTGGTTACTGATAACCAATCGTAACCTTTCCACTTTACGAGGAAAATAATACATTTTTCTCTAAATTAATTAATAAACGTGCTGTAGACTCGTCTAAAAAAATCTGAAAATTTACTGACATAGCAACTCTGTTTTATAATATGTACTTTAACATAATTGAAGTTTTCAATCTCTGAGAGTAACTCACCAATGAATTAATTTATAAAATGTAAATTAAAAGTTACTAATATCATCCTGGATAGGGGTTCTTCGTGTATGCCGATTGCCAATGCCAATTGCCAATGGTATAGATATCTGCGGCGTGACTTTTGCCTTATCCACAAGTTTAAAGTCGCGTAGCATGTCGTAGCGGGCTGGGCTCGGAATTTATTTACGCAATGGAATCCATATTGATGGAACCCATGAACAAGGTATGTTATGATTCAGTCAAAACGAGTCAGCCACTTAATAATCAGGTGGAATTTTGGCAAAAGGAGATCTCCCGCCAGGCGAGTGTGTTGTGCGTGACGTCACCGTGTGACGTATTGCGCTGTCGCCACAGAATAGTGAGATAAAAACTCAAATAGATGGATGATGAGTAAAAAATATGACAATCTATTTTTAACCGACTTCAAAAAAAGGAGGAGGTTCTCAATTCGACAATTTTTTTTTTATTTTTTTTTATGTTTGTTACCTCAGAACTTTGGACTGGGTGAACCGATTTGGATTATTCTTGTTTTAATCGAAAGCTGGTGCTTGTCGTGTGGTCCCACAAAAATTTGAACAAGATCTGACAATGGCATCCATGTCAAAAGTACAATGTACTTCATTTGAAGTCGGTTAATTTTTTGTTAAAATGTTAGATTATATTAGTACCATTTGTAAAAGACAATTTAAATTAATAAAACAAGTACGACAATAAGTTGTTTACAATTATTCGTCACTCGACTAAATATTTCTTGCCAAGGAATTATATTTTTTAGAAACTTGGAATGGTTTTTCACGAAGCCGAAACTCTTTTTTTGTAGAATAATGATTGCAATAACTAGCTACATAATTTAACAGTTGCAATGTATCTTATTTGTCTATTCGTGCACTTATTATTTTTAAATATTGCAATGAATTTTCATAGAGCTTTTGTTAAATAACAAAAAATATACATTCCGAAAGGTTTATAGTAACAATAAATTATTATTTTATCAAAAGAAAGTAGGGAATGCTAAATCTCCAGCACAGTGATTGCATTACAGCCATTTTGATTACAATCTCATATCGATTATCTTATATCAGATACTGCAATTTTTAATATCAGAGTTGTAATCAACTGCGAATATCCTTTTATCTCGTCTGCTATGTAAGTTTCCAATATCTGCTAGGATTTATAAGGCTAGCTAAACTCATCTTTAATGTAACGTAACGTAAATATTAGCCAGTTCGACACGATTTCTTTTTGATTTTGGTGTTTTAAAAACTGCAGAATAATAAAAAAAAACATCTTGCTGATTCGATTAAAATTTTTCTACGAGATTCTTATACTGTATTTTGTCTGTAGTATGTCTCTAATGCCAACAGTGATGAAGTTTTATTAATACAATATTAATGGATAAATAAAACTTAATTTATAAAATTATTAATAGTTTGGAACATAGAGGCTTTAAATGTTTACTATAAATTTTATTTGTGATAACTTTATGAAAATATCTTACTCTGAAACAAGCCTTACAAATTTTCAGGTTTTCTGTGTTAGTTGGATTATTACATTAATTATAAAAATACATTTATAATTATTCTCGTCTCCGTCTCATCCAAACATTTAAACCAATTCAAAAATATGGCAGTTCTTTCATTAATTCATTTTGACACTGAAAACAAAATCTAGAGTTTAATTAATTATAAAATACTAGCTGTTGCCCGCAGTTTCGCACGCGGAAATAATTTGCAATAAAATATTGCAACTATAAATTAAGATGTAAGCTAAGCTTTCAAGTGGGATCAAACTGCACACGGTGTGCAAATTTGATTAAAATCGTTAAGTTTAGGAGTCCATCGCGAACAAACAACGTGACAAGTAATTTATATATATTAAGATAATAATTTAAAAAACTAAAAACACACGCTGAAAGTATGTAAATTTTCAAGTCAATGAGATGTCTTGAAATAGGGGAAAATTACATTAAAAGATACCGTCCGGTATATATGTAGATACAGGTCAAGCTAATGAAAGCGTGTTAAAAAGAGCATTATTCAACATAGCACCATTAAAATAATAGTGAAAACATAATATTGATTGAAAAGATAGATTGAGATAAGAGCTCGTACATTAATTACATTATCAATATAAAAAAATAACACACATAATTTAGGGATAGTTTATAAATAGGCACCGTAAAAAACATAAAGAGTAAATATCAAACACTTACCTATTTACGAAAGAATTAGACGAAGGGGACGGATGACGCGTCCGATAGCCCGCTGTTATCAATATTTTTTGTAAATTTAGCGTTTTATCAAAGACCTAGGCTACCTGATATCTTATCTTGCGTATAGTTTAGGTTTCGAATTTCTAGCTGCATTATTATGTTATAAATAAGTCGATGGAATTACAGCTCGGAGAATCGATATACTTATTATTTCTGAAGATGAGTTTTGATATTTGATGTTTGATCTTACGTAGTTTTCACGTGTTCGGGTTTTCGGGTTTTTTGTCGCGGGGATACGAAATAATTTTAATACTTAATGTTTTTGTAATCCGATGTGATTATCTACATAATTTCTATTTCTTTGGTAATATAACAGTTGTTTTATTTTTTAGCAGGCTAAGAGGTACCAACAACAGTAACCGTACTCATGTACAAAAATAACCCAAAGACGAAGGTATAAAGTAAACAACAAAATATTGAAAAAAAATTTAATGAAATCAAAATTAAACAAAAACTATTTTATAAACCGTATCGTGTGGTATGTCAAATGAAAGGGCTTGTTGTAAGAATCTCAAATAATATTTTGTTATAGTTTTACAATAAATGGTTTTAAAATGATTCAAGAAAGAACGAAAATTAAAGCCAAAATTGACCTTTCCCCTTATCACCTAAACTAAGTTACTGACGCTAGAATTTTGAAAAAATTACAGACAATTGTTCTTTACTTAAATATTACAGGAAAACTACTAAATATATAATCAACGTACGGAACCTTATCCAAGCGAGTTTAACTCGCACTTGTCAAGTTTATTTATTACGATACGAGTAACCGCCCTCGCTTTGCTTCGGTTTTCTTTATTTTTACACCTTGGGTTACATTATTGGAGTTTTATTAAGGATCCCTAATTTTTTGAAAATATAATATAGCCTATATTACTCGGGGATAGAGTAGCTTTCTAACAGTGTAAGAATTTTTCAAATCGGTTCAGTAGTTTCGGAGCCTATTCAATGCAAACAATCAAATCTTTCCTCTTTATTATTAGTATAGATGACTGGCCTGACCTTACTAAGTAGTCCAGTCAATAATGTCTGTAGATGTTGTCAGGCCAAACGTGTTGCTGGTGCCAATATGTAGTTTCTTCTTTCAAAACAACATGCAAAAATATTTTCATAGAAATAATAGTATCCAACTTTGCAAACGAAAATTTACTTTTCAAGGATATTTGCAATTGCACAGATGTTTCAGCAAATTTGTTCCATGGCGCAAATAATTAAATAGGTGTTATAGGTGCTGTTTTAGTCCTCTGCTAGCGTATATTTAAATAGCGATTTAATTTAGCAATGTTAGCCTACAGGTTTGACTGCGGACACTTTCATTTCAAGTTGTATGTAATGTTCTTTTTCATTTCAACTCAAAATTTACTAAGTAATAGTATGTTTATATAGAACAGCTTCTGCAGCAAATATGGATTTATTTATGTCGAATTTAGGTAATATTTTAAGAAAACTGACCTATAAAAATAATAAGTTGAATCCAAAAAAAATTTTTTTTTTAAACGCTTTTATTTCAATTTTTTTTTTGATTTTCGTGTATTGTCATCGGAAATACACATGTCTGCCAAATTTCATCAATTTTCATTAAAGGGAAGTCATTCAAATTAACGTTACAAGATTTGATAATTTGATGCGGGAAGCGTTTACCTTATTGCCGTGTAAATAGAGTAGCATTTTGATCATAATATTGAGTTTGATGCTTTGATGCTCCGAAGTGAAAGTAAATAAAAGCGTTTAATAAGAAAATAGTCGTAGCTGGGGATATTAACATAAATACTCTTAAACCTAGTCGTAATTTTTTAGTAGACTTTACCAAAAACTATAATTTAAATAAGCTGATACATCAGATAGCTTGCATTGACTACATTATTAGTAACATATGTATATTATGAAGTTAAGGGGGAATTATTTTTAATACTTTTCAGTATCAAATGCTAAATATTCCGTGCAGAAAAAATAAGTCATCTATAGATTTCTATTACGTTTTTAAAGAGATCATGACATAGATAATTTGAATATTCTAGAATGTGTTTGCAAGTCTGTCATTTTCCGATGGTGAAAAAATTAACCAAAGCCAAGTAATTGCTGAACATTTGAATAACTATTTAATAGGTTTAACCCATCAGGGTAAACATAACAGTAATAATAATAATATGATTAATAACACATTAAAGTTAAACATGAGCAATAGCATTTTTCTTCGTCCATGTAGCATAGGCGAAATAAAAAAATAATAGCCTTTCAAAATAGAAGTTCTGTGGGGTTTGATGGAATATCGACTAAGGTGATAAAATTTTCCTGTTGTGAAATTACACCGTGATTTGCACGGTTCTTATCTTTGAGAAGCCTGCGTGGCCAGCTACCACCCTCTTGGCAAACGACTGGTCTTCATAAGAAAGTCACTAAATTAAAACAATTATTGCAGCAAGTTCCTTAGGTAAATGCTATTAAACCACATTTATAAAAAAATCGTCTGATTATTTATGACTCAATGAAAAATACCTGCTCCTACGACCTTTGTTATCAATGATTTGAATTTTAAGTTAAAACATATTTCAACTTATTATGATAAGCGTAAAGTCTATTTAAAACAAGCTCGTTAATTAAGCTATTTGAAAGGTAATCATAATATCTACATAAACATTCGGCTAAAAGTCCGAGTGAGTATCGCTTGAGGTAGGGTTCTGTACCGTTTTCTTAGTTAATAAATTATCATTTAAGAAATTAAACGAAATAGATACATTTTTCTTACTCAGTAATTGAACAGGTCGTCAGGTTAGGAAATAAATGGGGAAATAACTTCTTTTTAAATTTCTTGAACATGAAAAAAAAAATTAAAAAAGGATTTTTTATTTATCTTATGTATCCTGAATGCTATGTCTATGATACATATTTTCTTATTCAGTCACCTTTTTATCAGCGCGTCGTACAATTGTGACCGGCAACGCGTTGGTAATTCTTTCAAGTACTTACCTCCTCTGATCATTTGTAGGCTATTTATATAAAAAACTAGTGGATACCCGGCGTGTAATACTGCGCAAAAAAGAATTGTATGGAAAAAATAGCATATCGTAAATGTGCCCAATGCATTGTTTTAGTGATCTCAAACTATGTCCGCATTAGTGCCTTTCAAATGAAACAATTTTGGGGCATATTGGTTGGATGGTTTCAAAGTCTTTAAAGGATATTTAAATATACATTTTAACATGGTATATTACATTTATATTGATGTTTATACAGCTTAATAATAATAAATAATAAATAGAGATATATGGACAAATATTATTTTGTGATAAAATTAATTTATCGTTTGATATCTATCGCGTATTGGAGTACGTACCTAAATCTAAAGAGTTGTCTACAATCTTACAAAAGTGATTTGCCTAAAAACGTCAAGTCTACATAACATTACTAGCTCGTAGACATAGACGTGGGTGGACTATTAAACTGTACATTAATATGTAAATGAAGCGTACTTCTTCATCAAACACTAACACACTAAAATATGGCGACGTTATCAGAAATAAAACTTAAAACTTAGACTTTATCTAGCGTAGAGCTATCAGCTTGACCTAACTACCACTTATCAAAAAATTGAGTTAATTATTGCTTTGTATTATACTAGGTTCATAAAAATATCTATTGATTGACGTTATTTCTGCTCGAACAGCGATTAAGATGTAGTCGCTCGCTGATAACGCGTCAAATGAAATAATGTCATTTATTAAAAAACAACTGTCGTGGGTATAATCCGTTTGATTTGTGTTTTAAATTTTAGAAGCAAAATAGGAATATACAGACGTGCAAGAAGGTCCTCAAACCTCATGTTAATGTATATCATGGGTCAAGTAATCATTGATCTTCTAAAGCCTTACACAAGACTAGCTGTAGTCCGCAGCTTCGCACGCGGAAATTATGCTTATCATAATTATCTCCTATTTCACCTCCTTGGGGATTGAATTTTGAAAAATATTTCCCTAGTGGATGCCTACGTCATAAGAGGAATACGTATGCGAAATTTTAAGTTTCTAGCCCTAAGGGTTTGACCTGTGCGTTGATACATCAGTCAATCACTTTTGCATAATGCAGATATAAATAGATAGATTTTACCTGTCGACTTTGGAAGGGTCGTAGCTGTTTAGGGTGTTAAAAAACTTTTCAGCACGCTAGTGTTGTTGCTTCGGACTACTTATTCTTTATGGTGAAGCTTCTAGCGCTCAACACACTCACTAATCATCGAGCAGGATCGTTGCTTTGGTATGAATTGAAAACTAAGTCCCTTACAACACGTTGTTTTATTATTATTTATCTATAAAAATAAATAAAATTGGAGTGTCTGTTTGTAAAATTAAAATCACCGCTTTTTACTAAGTGCATTTGGATGTACATATATGTACATATACATATGAACATATACCGAAACAACATTTTTTTAAATTTTCGTCTGTCTGTTTGTTTCGGCTAATGTATGAAATGGCTGGACCGATTTTGACGGGACCTTCACTGGCAGATAGCTAATGTAACAAGGTTTAACTAGGCTACTTTTATTTTAGATAAAAAGAAAAAAACGCGATACGAAGTTCGCCGGGTCAGATAGTTATAAATATATAATTATAGTCTTTCTCAACTTATGGACTTACCTTAACGATTGCAACTGTCTTCTTATACCCCGATTGTTTCAAATCTGTTGACAAAAAAATTAAGGTTAATAAGATAACAAGCAAACATGTAATTCTATTCTGCAGCCGAAGAGCTCTTGGTCACATAATACTTCTAATTTATTTTAATAAAGATTCGCATTTGATAAGGTTTAAGTTCTAAAATATCCTCCAACTACGAATGGGGACACTTGACTCTAAGCAAAATTAACACTTTAAAGTCGAATATTTCGCAAACGGGCCTCTGAATTGAAAAACGGTCTTAACTTAAATAATAGTTTCGAAATAACATTTCAACGTGTGGGGTATCCACACTATGTGGTACGTGATGAAAAAAAAATCATCCCCATGTATATAGGAAGGTACCTTGAAAAAAATTAAAATTTTTTCAATATTTTATTCTACGATTTTGGAGTTCGGATGGTCGGAGTCTGGTTTGTAAACGGAGTCTGGTTCGTAGTCGGAGTTTGGTTCGTAGTCGGGTTCCGGTATGTAGTCGGAGTCTGGTTTGGCCAAACTAGTTTGACTTGAAATTGGGTTTTGCTAATCATAATAATAGATATTTTGAATTACGCAGTAATGCTTATTTTTGTATAATATAAATTCCATTCAACTGTGCTTGGACTGCATGGTTGACTTAAATCCTTTCAATTTGAAAGGGCTGTGAGCCCAGAAGTGGACTGTATGGGTGTTTGATTGTTTCTGCATTCTTTCTTTATGGCAAAATAAGAAACAGTAGTGCTTCATCAACCGTTATCGGGGCACTGTGTCCCATCCCGTCAACAGGACGCGCGAGATCCGGGAGCCACTATCCGTAATTACGTGAAGCCTTAACGAAAGCTCCATTCACAACGCACACACCTTCAGCTTCTATTTACATACGTCCACACACGACACAACTATACGGAAACTAGACCCTCCATTGGCTAACTTTCACTTTCAAATCGAGCCTACATAGTTGGAATTCCGCAACGCCCGCTGCGATTGGCCATATGAAATCTGACCTTCGTCGCTATTGGTCGATCCGCGCTCATGTACCTGCAGTTTACGGAAATAATGTATAGAATACGTGCTACGTATTTCCGGGCTAAGTAACTAACCTTGGGAATTATAATGCTGGAACTGAAACGCCTACAGAAACGCCTCTATGGGCTTATGTTTGCCTGGTACCTTAGGGTCTATTGTAAGGGGATTGAATACGTTTTAGATTGTCACGTAAAACGTAGAACGTAGGTTCCACGTAAACCTCACGACAATTTTACGACCCAGTTCTATCAATTTCAGTGTTTACTCGGATGGTTTTAACTTAAACTTTATGTTTTGTTAACATTTGTCAAGTTGGGAAATCATTTAGTTGCTTTTAGTACTCGAAATATTATTTTTACAAAATAATTGGACGTGACTGTATTTTATTTACGCCAGCTATATAAATTCGTATGTGGCACAATGGCGACTATCGACCCGAATTACCGAATGACATTAATAAAATTGATGTACTACATGGATTATGTTCGTTATGAAACCTAAAATTACATTATAAAAGTCGAAACAGTGTAAATTGTAACAAATTGTAATTATTATTTAGTGGATTGCCTCGCGCTCACGAAAACTACTCAACATTAAAATAGTTTGGGGTTGTAATGAGTCGAGATGGAAACACCAATTCTATAATAATTAAACTAATTAACATCTTTATCAGCCAACACATAAGTCATATAACTATAGAAAGATGTGTAGTGTTTCTTTATGTCGACACCGTTGCTACTTGCTAGTATCGTTGTATTTTTTCCGAGGCTAACGCTCTACAAAGTACGTTATCCTTTCCGCAAAGCTGTTACACAATACGACTATCTGTCTCTCCTATCGTATATTAGTTTAGCGGCACAAAGACGTATTTGTTGGAGCATTTTTCAAGAAACATAAGGTCAAAGTTGGATCTATCTAGATATTTAATGCCTTACTTAAAATATTCTCTATGGTTATCTAGTGATGACAGACTGTTATTTATCTTTTTTGTTTTATTATTATCACGTATTAGCGGTCTCACAATCACCTTGACCTTTATATGTACACGACTCATAAAATTTTGATATTGCCCAAATGTGTATATATAACAGTTTGTGAAGGAACTTCTAGGACTGGAATAATATTGGAATTGGACTGTTTTGCTATTACTCTGAATAAGTTCTCATAAATAATCCTATTAGAAGTTCAGTGCAAAAAATACTCAACTCAAAAGGTAATTGATGTAATAAATTAGGTAATATAATAAACTAGTGGATACCCGGGGCGTGCTACTACGCTAATAAAATAAATGTGCTTATTGCATTATTTTAGTGGTCTCAAAAAATCTTCGCATTATTCAAATGAAACCAGTTTGGGGCACATCGGTTGGATGGTGTCTGTAGGACATCTCCACAAACATTTTTTGTGTATTTTAAACAAATATAAATTACATTAATATAAATTGTATAATATTATTAAAATACAATAAATTAAAAATTATTATAAATGTACCATAAAATTAATAATTAGAATGCAATATCACTCAATCGAAATATCGAATATATCAATCGAAATATTCCATATTTTAATATAATAACAACATCCCTATGTCAACGTACTTTAAACATCACTTAGCTTATTATTTGTACATTAGGTTACCAACTCGTTCCCATGTAAAGTGACGCATCCTTCTAAATTACTGATTGCTGTTCACAGAATTCTGTATGCATTTAAATTATCTTCTGTTATTTTGACATTGGTAGCTTTTGTTAGAAGTAAGTTAACATTTTTAGCGATATTACTCGTATTATAAAAGATTGTTTCAAGTTGTAATTAAGTAAATTTTAACTTTCATTATCTCGTGCACAGAGAGAGAGTTGATATTTGTTATTATTTGCTGATAAGTATAATTTAAATTGTTGTATCATATAAGGTGAAATTAAATAGAAATTAAATTTACGTAAATGTTAACAATGCAGTCTGTAATAATTACATTATATTTACGTTAAAAAATGATTACAAAATGGATTTAGTTAATGAACAAAATTTTTTATCGTAAGTCACTTAAGTCATAGTAAGTTGGTAGCAATGAGGTAATTAATTCCACATAACAGTTTATTATGTAAACCGAATAGATAAACATTTATTTCTTCCTTGTATCCTCCGAGTGTTTTGACCCGGTCATTCACATTGCGTATTTCAGTCAGAAGTATTGTTTATTGAGACTATGTTTGTATTTATTTTAACCTCCGACGAAAAAAGAGGGGTGGTGTAAGTTTGACGTGTCTTTGTATCTGTGTGTCTGTTTATATGTGTGTCTATGTGTCTGTGTATCTGTGTGTCTGTATGTCTGTCTGTGGCATCGTAGCTCCCAAACGGATGAACCAATTTTGATCTAGTTTTTTTGTTTGAAAGGTGAATTAGCCGAGAGTTCTCTTAGCTATGTTCAGTGTAAATAAAACTATCAGGTTTTTTTTAAATTTAATTTAAAATTATCTTGCAAAAAGTATGAAGTGAGCTTGCTGGTTTTTGGGTTTTTAATACGCTTGATTATATTCTTACTAAAACGTTCTAGTAAATTTAAATTAAATATATATCTTGGCCCATATAGTATTATAAATATTTATTTATTTTTTGGATTGCCAACGCAAGACACAGTGCAATAAGCTTAAAATCTACTCAAGTTAGAATGTATATGACTTTTACAATATTTGCTTATAATATAAATCGAATTAAATAATGTCAGTGGCACGTCACATTTTTTTTTAATTTGGTGAAGCTATCGAAATGTAGGTAGGTAGGTATATCTATTTCTGGCACTTTATTTGTATCCTTGTTACATAAACGAAATAGACGGACTATAGGAGCCTCAGGTTAGTTTGCAGATTTGTTTAAAGAGCATGAATGTCTCGGTATTCTAGAAGGGACATTAAATTGGAATTTACTCAATAGAGGTGGGCAATCAATTTCTTCATTTAGAAGTCTATGCTTCAAGTCTTCTCAAAGAATCAGATTTCTTCAAAACAATCACAAATTCCCAAATATCAGCTGAACAACGGAAGATTGCTGAACGTACATGGGCATTAAATTGGTAGGTATTTAGGTCCTCCACCCCTGGGCCACTGTTGATCCACCTTTCTGGTTACACCCTGTACAATATCGACTTGGTATTTATCATGATTATTGTATACTATCGGATATAAATCTGTGTATTTTCTGTATGGTTTTGAAATAGAATTCATCAAACAACCGCACCTTATGACGTTTAAACAAGTGTACGAGTAGATAAATATCGTTTGAAGGCAGAAAATGGCGATCTCTATATTTTTATAAGGTCAGTCACCTAAGTCTAACGCAAACATATACACAGAGAAGACACACACACATATCCGTGTATAGCATACTTATATCATATTATGTCATGTGTACTAGTACATACGGGTAACTTGTTAGTGACTTATTAGTCATGAACATATCTTTTTTTATAAATAACACGGACTTCAGTAGTAGTGTACGTTAAACATCGATAGACTATCGATAGTATCGATAGTTTTTGACTATCGATACTATCGATTGCTATTTTGTGCTATCGATAGTTAATTTTATTACTATTTCTCACCTATAAAGATAACGTCATTCTTAATTTCTTACACGTGGGGAATTACGGGAACTTATAACTATCAGTGTTGCCAACTTTATTTTAACAATCCAACTGAACTTCACCACAAAAGGCAGAAAACCACAAAAAATATTATTTTATTTTATAGTAATAAAAATAAAATGACTTGCTTAAGTGTATCAGTGATATTAACATGAATAAATTATTTTGAATTTAATTTAATTTGAATTTAACTAATTGACTTTGTTAAAGATGATCGTCTTTAGAAAAATCGGATTCATCTACGATCATAGATTGCGAGGAATAAATTTCTTTAGTTCCAATTTTTTGTATTACATTAATTGGTAATGTGTAGTTATTGCAGCATTTTCTTTCGCGTGATAAGCCAGCACAAACCATGATAATTGATGATAGGATAGATTGATGATAGGCCCATTCTGGCTTTGTTTCTCAATCTTTCACGTTGCAATCAATTCGACTCTGGAATGCCTTACCCAGTGACCTCAGAAATTTGCTCTCAAAATACTCTTTCAAGAAAAGAGTTACTGCTCCTTGCTGAATTCATTACACACACCATTTAATGATTTTATCTTACGTTTTATCATTTTTATATTTATTCACATATAATAACTTTTCTAGAACAATCTTATTATTATCATCTACAACATTATTATTATGTAATGTATATTCATAGTCTTATTTATTATTATATTTCTTTTACTATTACTTTTTTTGTATGCTGTTATCTATATATATTTATATATGTATATGTACATATAATATATATACAATATATTTTCTTGTAATTTCTCTTTCTCTCACTTGTACCGCTTTCATTGTTCTCTGCACATTCCTAAGGTTGACTGGTAGAGAATGCTGTTTAGCATTAAGTCCGACTTTTGTACCACTTATTTGTTAAGGGTCAATAAAGCATAAATAAATAAATAAATAATGAATAGGAGCTCTAGCTTCATTCGGTTTCTCCCTTTTGTCTTTACTACATTCATTAGAAACAAACGTTTACAATCAAATCAAACTTGACTCACTTGTATTATATATTTAAGGTTCATAATCAAAATTATTTAATTTGTAGTCAAAACTATTATATTTCCGGAGAAGACCCGGAAATAGTTTCTGTTCACTACGTGAGTTCTGTAGTGTTCCCTACGCAACCAAGAATTGTGCGCTAGTTTCAAATTCAAACATTCTCTCTGACGAGAGTAATTTTGTGAAATATTCTTACTAGTTGAATGTCATGTCCTACCACTAAATGAAAAAATCTTTTCCACTAGCACTAGCACTGGCAACACTGATAACTATTGCGTAGATCTGTAGAACATTCGGAGACTGTTCATTCATTCGAGTATAGTATTGTTTCGTTTCAGGGGAATTACCGAAAATTATAATGGTTAGATCCTAAATGAACGCCGAAACAGGCATAAGACGAAAAAACTAAATATGTTGTTGTTTTTAAAACAAAATATACAATATTTTGATTAAATGTTTGATTAAGTTCATATTGAAATTATATGTTTTGATTAGTATGTATAATATAATGTGTTTTAATCTAAGTTACCCATTGAAAGAAAACTATCGATAGTATCGATAATATCGATAGTTTTTAGGTCAACTATCGATAACTATCGAAAATCGAAACTATCGATGTTTAACGTACACTATTCAGTAGGGTTCGAAGTATCGGCCTCTGGTATCGATACCGAGTACTCGTGTGGTATCGACGGGTAAGGTATCGATACCAAAAAAGTATCGGTCCTGAAGTATCGATACCACTCAGTATCGAGTATCGAGTACTCGCGAGGATCACAGTCAGATCAGAGCTAAAAAAAAAAGGTCGTCCACAGAGAATTTCATGTCCCGAATTTCACTTCCTGGTTAGTCCGAGCGGTAAAACGGGCCACAGTTAATCTTTTTCCATACGAAAATACTGAAAAGTACTCAGTATTTTAAAAGTACTCGATACCGACGTTTCATATGAGTACTTGCGAGTACTTACCAGGTATGAGTATCGAGTACTCAGTATCGAGTATCGCGAACAAAAGTATCGATACCTACTCAGTATCGAAAGTATCGTTCGAACCCTAGACTTCAGTAACAGTAAAGGCATCGCCGTTGCGTTGCCGCCCATGAAGAAAGCAAAGTACGTCTGTTACGTTTATTCGTTTTGCTAGTAAAAAGTTTTTGGATATCTAATCATCCTGACAACCTATTGGTCATAGCACACATATCAACTCATAAACGGAACGTAAACGTATCAACTCTTGCATGTCAGTATTCTTTGTATGAAACTCCCTACTGTAAAGCACACTTATCGGATCCGTAACGTAATCGCCTCGCCTCGAGACAAGCTTACGGTGCGTGGACGACTTGCCGTACCCGCGCTTACGTCTCACCGTACGCTATCCGTCGACTTTCCGTTTCCTCGTGCGCGCGCCGCGCCGCGGCTACCGTTGCGTCGGCGAACTGCTGTCATTCATTCCGTCAACCAGCGGCCGGCGAGCCGTAAGCGCGGCGTCACCTAGCCGTAGCCGAGCTTACGTTAGGTTGACGGCGAGGCGATCCGGTGCCGATCCCTTTCCGAGTTGATATGTGCGCTACGACCATAAAGCTATCTCAGTGGTGTGCTGGGGTCTCTTGTCACAGTGAATATATGTCATCTAATTGCAAAAAAGTAATAAATAATTAATTGGTACGTATGGGATATAATAGAATATTCAGAAAGAAGTGTACACTAGTTATATTATGTACTAGCTGACCCGGCGAACTTCGTATCGCGTTTTTTCTAAAACTATTTTTTTTTCTAAAATCAAAGTAGCCTAAGATAGTCCTTGTTACATCAGCTATCTGCCAGCGAAAGTCCCGTAAAAATCGGTCCAGCCATTTCAGAGATTAGCTGAAACAAACAGACAGACAGACAAAAATTGTAAAAAATGTTGTTTTGGTATATGTACCGTGTATACATCCAAATCCACTTACAATTACTAAAAAGCGGTTACTTTAATATTACAAACAGACACTCCAGTTTTATTTATTTGTATAGGTTTAAATTAAAACAACAGTTGAGCAGTCATAGCAGGCATCGCCGCGGGGCCGCACTAGTCACGATAACTGAGTACTCAGTGTTTATGTTAGAAAGATTGCAAATTTGTACATAGACACATTCGTCTATGTTTGCTTTGCAAATATTTACGAGGTGTATTAAAAACGCGATAAGAATTGCACTGGAGATAGTGATGGGATCAAACTGTCGATAAGTGAATGTCATTTCTTTTAACGAGTGATAAAATAATTATTCAAAATAAAACACATATGCCATCGGTTTTTAGTTCAAATTAATATTTTGTTCATTGTTTCGTTGTACGGTTTAGAATAGTGGGTGGCATATGTACTTAAATAATTTAAACATTTTGTTAGGACATACACGTTGAATGATTTAGTATCTAGCTATTATGAAGTTACGCAATTGTGTTTAAAAGTAAAAAAAGTTAGATAAATACCTAATAATTATGCCTTGTTATTATTAAAAAAACATGAGAGGTGTCAAGGGACACTTGGATGGAACGAAGTTCCTTTCGATTTAAGTATTGTTGAATCACGCTACTAGCGTGATTCAGAAAGTTGTACAGCGCCATCTCTGTACAACTTTCTGAATCACGCTAGTAGCGCCATCTCTGTAAAACTCTCTGAATCACTTCAAAAAAGTGTCGTTATTCGTAAGAACCAAAAAGTATCGTATTTTTCCGTCTAGCCCCCTTTCACAACGCGCGATAAGGAACTTCGTTCCAAAATAAATTATATTTAATTGTTCTTTAAGCTTACTAAAGTCCAATTCACTTTTACGAAAATAAGATTATTCCAATACTACAATAATTAATGAAGTGAATAACTTTGAATTAGGTTAATCACATCACTTATAATCGTAGCATTGTTAGTAAGTTGCAATGCAAGATTATGTACGATAAGAAATTGGGTAATAAACTAGCGAATTATTTGAAACTTTAATACTGTGATTAGACTGATAACCTTATCAACAGTGTTCAAGGGCAGCTGGAAGACAAAGGTTCTAGCTCGTTACATCATATGGTTATAAAAATATAACTAATCTTCACTATAAAAATCAAATTTAATATTTAAAGTGAATGGATGGATATGGATTTAGAAATTATCGACTGAAATGATGAAATTTTGATTCGGACTAATCGATTTTTTATATTGTTACTTCCATGACCTCTTTAAATTTCGATGTAGGTCATAAAGTTCTTAATTTACAGTATCAGTATTAAAAAATTACGATATAGCATTGGACCTATTCATAGACGAACACACGTCTATTGTAATAATATTTGAAAGTGTGTATGTTAGACGATGTCGATAGATTCTCATTCCATCACTAGGCTAGGGCAGGGCTAGTTATCAATGCTGTGAGATTGCGAATGCGAAGTATCGCGAGATAGCGTGTGCCGAATTATACTAGATTAAATTTTATACGATAAGCATAGTTCGTATTTTCCTACTGATAGTCTAGGAATGGGAAATTTCAGTGACCTAGTCTCTAAGGCTGTCTCTACGAGCGATAAAATTAAATGAAACACAAATATGTCTCTTTTGCATGAGGATACTTCTAAAATATCGTTTTCAGAGCCGTTAACAATACCAATAATAATGTTTTCTGAATTTCTTAATATATTTCGCTAGCTTAAAAAGCCTTCCACTATTTATTTATTTATAAAAAAATTACTGCGTACATAGATTTGCAGTCTTATAAACAGTCAAATAAAAGTTGCCCATTTAGCATAATTATAGTTTGTGCGGACGTGAGAAGGTAAACACGATAAACAAAATATCTATGAGTCGTCGCCCGCACAACAAACACGCCACGAAAAGTAACACATTAGGATATTATGATTTAAAACTATAACGCGGAATGTCACGCATTCTATGCAGCTGGATATAGGCGTTTTGACTTGGTAGCCAGATCTTTAAAATTGATAACCGTTGGGGAGAAAACGAAGTATAGGACGCCCCCCGACCGGACTGACGACCTGAAGAAATCTTTCCTGGTCAGCAAGGCATCGGGAGTGCTTTTGGTGTTGCTGATATCTATATATGACGGTGGACACTTGACGGTGTATACTCGACTGTACTTCTATATACCTCCAGATATTTTATACTCTTATGAGAGATTTAACGTGATCGTTTATGAGGTAGGTATGTCGAAAACCTATAAAATCTATCGATTTACCACTCTCATGGGGTCTCTAAAATAACATCGATAAAAGTGATTTGATTGTTAACTGTACGAATTACAAAAGTATTGTAATCTGTTACAAACAATAGGATTTGGCCAACGTGACTGTCACAATGTATGATGCAGCCTCAAGAACAATTCACGTAGCATTCATTTACTGAATCGAAAACCAGCTTATAATGCAACAATTGTTTTATTTCCAAAAACTATTGCATATGATGTACGACGTGTGTCACAAAAAGTTTTCAATGTTTATAAGCTATGCTAAAATGAACCTTATTGAGGGGGCATACGGTCTACGTGTGATTCAGTCCGTCACAACCTATCCGGTCCATTGTACTCGTAACACATTGCTAACACGGCGTTCTGGTTAATTGGTTGGTTAATGAAGGTAATCCGTAAGTCATAGGTATATTGGCTCTAACCAATCGGTGGTTGCCTAAAAAATAACTATAGGTATGAAGTTTATTTTTCTTTCCTGAATTGCATTAATAACAATTAAACATGTTCATATTAATCTTAAAAAAATGCGATCTTAATATTAACAAAAAGTTGTCGTTAAATTTTAAGGAAACATCCAGTTGACCCCCTAGGATTTGTTGTGTGCGAATGGGTTAATTAGAAAATAGATAGACATTAGTATATTATTCAAGTTCATATTCAAATGGTTTCCGATCATTAGTAACTAATTAGTAACTACAGAAAAGCATGATCCTATTTGGTGTGAATGCGATGCAGACTTTAAAGACTGCTACTGGTTCATGCGGGCGTTTTATAAAGTGGACTGTAGTATGCGTTGGGAGGAAGAAAATCAAGGGTTATTTGGAGGGTTGGCAAGCACACTAACCTGGGTGCAGCACTCGACTGGTACTCGTATTAGCATCGACGGCTAGGCGGCTGCTCCAATGTCTCCAATCTTCTTTCTTCTTGACTTCTTATTGGTTATTATGCCGTATTTGATTGGTTTAGTTTTACTATTACACTTCACAGTAATATCACTTGCTTTATGAGTTATTTAGCGGGCGCGGTGATGCGGTTTTTATATAATATGCGGATTAGTTCATTACATTTGATAATGAGTGCGAGTTGCATTCGAGCTTGGCGGGAGACTTCTTTGCGACTGTCTAAACCTCGGCGGTGTGCGAGTGAATCCGCTATATAAGAGTGCGCTTGCCAGAAAGAGAGGGAGGATAGGAAATTAAATAGAGAAGGAATGGTTTGCCGCGCTTTCATAGAAGATATAATAATTTTGGCGGGAACAGCGGGAGCAGGCAAATGCATCCACAGAGTAATGCCATTATTGGCGCGAACATCCCCCCGGCCTTGAGGTCTCCTCAACCGGCAAATAAAGATGTATATAAACATAAATATATATAGCGGAGTCAATATCATGAAATAAGAATGATGCGATTGCGGAAAAGCGATGCGTTATAAATAATTTACTAAAAATAGCGTGATAATGTTATACTTAAAACTATCTAATATATAATATTTAAAAATATATATAAGGTTGAGGTGCGAGTTATTGTGTGGGTAGAGGGCACAGTCTAACGACTGGGCGTTGCAGAGTAGAACTCTTAGTTTTCACTTGTGCAACGCGCACCACACCGTCTCTACCGGGAAACAGTTCAGTGACAACACCTAGCGGCCACTGTAGCGGTGGAATGTTATCCATGTCAATGAGAACGATTGTTCCCACTGAAATAGGCGTGGAATGTTTGTTCCATTTTTCCCTCGTTTGAAGGGTGTGTAAATATTCAGATCTAAAACGTTTCCAGAACGACTGAATTAGAGAATCAAGTAAAGAAAAGCGTGATAATAGATGAGTGCGTTCTTTACTTAGATCCGGGGCGGGTAAATGATCAAGCGGTTTTAATGCAAGGAAATGTGCGGGTGTAAGTGCAGTAGGCTCCGATGGATCGCTACTTAACACATAGAGCGGGCGTGAGTTTAAGATACACTCGATCTGAATAAGGACAGTAAGCAGCTCCTCGTATGTAAGAATTTGCTTGCCTATTACGCGAAATAAGTGCGTTTTAACTATTTTTATATTGGACTCCCAAATTCCGCCCATATGGGGCGCATTTGGCGGATTGAGTTTCCAAGTAATGCGGTTATCAGTAAGGACCTGATTAAATAACTTAAAATAATCGTCAGATTGTAAAAATGTATGTAGTTCGTTTAAATACGAACGCGAGGCAATAAAATTAGTTGCGTTGTCGCTATAGATAAATTTGCAAGGTCCTCTACGTGCAATAAATCTCTTGAAGGCATCTAAGAAGTTAGCAGAACTTAGATCCGAGGCTAGTTCTAAATGCACTGCCTTAGTAACGAGGCATACAAATAGACATAAGTATGCCTTTTGGCTGCGCACGCCACGTTTGCGTGTCAATGTAATGTGTAGAGGGCCTGCGTAGTCTACCCCGGTATGCGTGAATGCCTTGCACTGCTCAAGACGGCAAGCAGGCAGGGCAGACATTAGCGGGAACGTCGCTTGTGGTTTGTGCCGAAAGCAAACGTTGCACTTGTGAACGCGAGATCTGACTATGCGACGTGCGGAAAGTATCCAATATTTTTCGCGTAGAGCAGCGAGTAAGAACTGCGGGCCAGCATGAAAGTTTTTATAATGATAATGGTCAATCAAAAGGTCTATAATATGCCCATTCTTCGGTAACAATATTGGATGCTTGTGCGATTGTGACAATGACGAATATTGTAGACGTCCACCCACACGGAGTAGATCGTCCGCGACAAAAGGGTATAATTTACGTAATGCGGAAGAGCAAGGTAAGCCTTTCTGTATATTTTTGATGTCTTCAGAAAAAGCGATATTTTGTACGACTTTAATTATGGTAGTTTCAGCGTGTTCCAAGTCAGAAGCGGTTATCATTTTATTGCGTGGTAATTTATTTATAAATTTTAATACGTAAGCTACCGATCGGATATACTTACTCCATTTTGAAAATTTCAAACTAAGCGTGATAAGAGGATGTTCTTGAGTATTGCTAACGGTATGAGAAACAGTTTTTTGTTCTGGTAAATTTGTAGAATGAGAAGATAACTGTTTTATTGGCCACTCACTACTAGGTAGTGTAATCCACGCGGGACCATTGAGCCAAAGATCACAATTTATTATTTGCGACGGTAATAGTCCGCGGGAAATATGGTCAGCGGGGTTTTCTGATCCTGCGATATGATAAAATTGATCAGATGATAAAGAAGACTGTATCTGCGAAATACGGTTAGCAACGAAAGTGTTAAATCGGTGCGGTGAAGAGCACGCCCAACAGAGTGCGACTTCAGAATCCGAGAACGCGTAAATTTTATCAATCGGATGTCTCGCGGATAGCGTATCATAAACGGTACTTACTAAGTTAGCGAGTAACACTAAGGCGCATAACTCGAGTCTAGGCAGCGTAACCGTTTTTAAGGGAGACACCCTGGACTTGGAACAGAGCAGCGTAACTACCGGTGGGTCGTCACCATTAACTACGTGCGAGTAAATCACGCAGCCGTATGCCTTTTCACTGGCATCAGCGAACGCGAGTAGCGAAACTTGCGAGTTTTTATCAATTCTCATATGACGTGAGAACTGTAAGCGCGATATCAGAGGTAGCTCTGAAATATAGTGTTGCCACGTTTTGACAACATCTGCGGGCGGAGTCTGGTCCCAATCAAGTTTGAGAATCCATAAGGCTTTGATTAAAAGTTTAGCGAAGAGAATAACTGGACCAACTAATCCTAAAACATCGTACAAGCGAGCGGTTGCGGATAAGATTGCACGTTTAGTGCATGCGAGCGGCGGCGGGGACACGAGAAAACAAAAGCTATCGTTAGCTTGATGCCAACGAAGTCCTAATATTTTTAAAATATTATCGTCATCAAAGGAAACGGTTTCCAGTTGACGATGCGTTGCGGGAATATGTTGTAATAGTTCTGAACTATTACTTGTCCACTTAACTAACTCAAATCCACCACGATGGAACATTTGAATTAGCTGAGTGGCCACGTCGACAGCGATGTCAACGCAGGGTGCGGAGGATGCGAGGTCGTCCATATAAATATCTCTCTCGACCACCGATGCAGCCAGGGGATAGGACTCCCTTTCGTCAGACGCGAGCTGACGTAACGTGCGGAGCGCAAGAAAAGGCGAGGAGCGTAAACCGAAAGTAACTCGATTAAATTCATATATTTGTACATCTTTCTCGTCAGGAAAACGATAAAGAATGCGTTGAAACGCACGGTGCGATTGCTGTACTTCTATACATAAGTACATTTGCCTAACGTCGGCAAAGAAAGCGATGCGGTAAACCCTTAAGTTCAATAAAATATTAAAAATATCCGACTGTAAATTTTGTCCGCTGTGTAAAATATCATTTAATGAAATATCATTATCTGACTTAGCACTTGCGTCCAACACTATACGCAGTTTAGTAGTGCTTTTATCATTACGTATGACAGGGTGATGAGGGAGATAGAAACACGGTTGTGAAGGTGAACAATTATTAGAAGCGATTAATGATAAATAACCTTTATCAATATATTCATGAATAACCTCATCATAGCGGGTGCGAAGATCGGGATTTTTAATAAAGCGTTTTTCTAAAAGAGCGTAGCGTTTTTTAGCGTTTATAAACGAATCACCCAATTTATTTGGTGAGTCCTTAAAGGGCAAGGCGACCGTATACCGTCCGATCGTATTGCGACGAGTTGAGGACGTATAAATGTTTTCACATTCCTGTTCAGCGGGGCTTAAATAAGTTTTTTGCGGCAATTCTTCTAATTTCCAAAATTTTTCTAGTAAATTAGTAAGTTCAGTCAGGTTTAAATTATCATTAGGAGAAGAAGTTAAGAAAGAACGCGGTATGTCAGAGCGGATGTCAGTCTCCGCTTCTCCTAAAATTATATAACCGAGTGAGGTTTCAATGGCACTGGGAGATTGCGAACTAATTATTTTATCAGATAATAAAATTTTTAAATAAGTATTGACTCCTAATAAGACGTCAATATCACCAGGCTGGTGAAATGAATCGTCGGCTAAGCGTATTTTATATAAGAAATTTATTTTGGAAATATCTATGAATGATTCGGGTAATTGTCCCGTTAATGTGGGTACTACTAGCGGTTTAATTTGATACATCTTCTTATCATCAAAGCGGGAAGTAAATTGTAAGGAGGTGACACCTAAAATCCTTTGCGATATTCCACCGATTCCGTGCACCTCATTGAAGGGAGTTTTATTAGAAATCGGTAAAGATAAGCGTTTGCAACAATCCTTTGTTATATAATCACTCTGTGACCCTGGGTCCACTAAACAGCGAAGAAAATGTTCGTGGCCATATTTATTTACTATTTTAATTTTCGCGGTTCCTAATAATGTCGTAAGACAATGAGGCTTATTTAATAATTCGCGGGACACATTGCAAGACGAAGACGCGTTTTGTCCCTCTTGCTTGTCTGTCGAAGAAAAATCGACCTTATTGGTATCGCGTGAAGGCTTGCTAAAGAAATGCGGGCGAGTCGAAGTATTTCGTACCGTAGAATCTTCGACTTTATTAGTATTATGCGGAGCGTCGTTATCAGAACGAGAGCGGTTAAATGAATTTTGCGTATTTTTAGTGAGCGATGAATCGATTTTATTTGTATTATTATTACTGAAAATATGAAGTAAAGTATGATGCGAGCGGGAGCAATGTTTGCATTTGCGTTGCGATTTACACATTGATAATGCGTGTTTATTACTTAAACAATTAGTACAACATTTATTTTGTTTTATGAAATTATATTTATCGCGAGTAGTGAGTTTTAAGAAATGCGGACAGACATATAAATGATCATGCTCCTTTGACTTGCATAGAATGCATGAACGCGATGAATCAGTATTAATAAATGTTTTACTATCAAATTTATTAGGAGCGGTACTAAATTTCATATTAGTTTTATTATTATCAGCAGACGACGTATGCGGTGAAGGAAATGTATGGCACAAAGCCCTATTTTGCTCGAATAAAAATTGAATTAAATCTGAATATTTTGGTATGTTAACTTTGCGGCACGACATTTCAAAGGCTTTCACAGTCTCGGTATCTAATTTTCTAAGCGCTATATTTAAAAAGAGAAAATCAGATATGTCATCAATTTTAAGTTGCTTAAGAGCATTAATAGAAGCGTCGAACTTGTCCATAAATTTATGATAACCAGCGGGCGTATTTGCGTTAACATTTTTTATTTCCAACAGCTGATTTATGTAAGTAGTAGCGAGTGCACGCTCGTCATTGTATCTGTGGATAAGTGCGTTCCAGATCACTGAATAGTTTTCAGCTGTAGGCATAAGGCCTGCGCAGACAGATAATGCTTTGTCTGATAACTTACTGACTAAATAGTACACCCGTTCAGCGTCTGTTAACTGGTGGTTTTCATGGACTAGCGTTTTAAATTGTTGGTAGAACATAGACCAGTGTCGTATGTCTCCATTGAAAGTTAATAATTCCATAGGCGGGAGCGAGGGCTTAAACTTAGCGGGTAAATTATTGTTATCTAAATTCAAGGATGAATGCGGAGCGGATAGTTTTAATACCTTACTTTTAACGCGGCTATACAAATCATGAAAAGAATTTAATGGTTGGAAATCTATTTCCGCGTCTGGATTTACCCTTAAATTCTTAATATTAAATTCTTCCAAAGTGTCCTTGAACTCATCGCGTAAGTATTCAAGGTCAGCCGCGGTATCAAGCAAAGAACTCTGCGAGTTAGCGTCCAATGCACTGATTGACAAATCATAGATTGATTGCATGTGTGAAAATATGGAATTACGTTTAGCGATTAATATTTTTAAACTAATTTCGTCGTCTGAAATCGTCTTAGCGTCATGATATTTGGCTTTTGTAGCCATTTTGTGAACAAAGTTACGCGTTAATAATAATTATGCGAGGATATGTACAAAAATATTGTGCGAGCAATGAACGAGTTGTAATTACGATTTGTATTTGTCGTAAATACAAAAATGGTGTATTACTAAATGCGGAATATGGAATGCGTTTAAGTACAATAATACTTTTTCGATATTAAATATATAAAGTTACACAACAATGAAATGCAATAGTAAAAGCGGTGCGGTGCGTTTTGCAAATGAAATTAAATAAATATGTATAGTAAGCCGTGAAGGTATATTATGTAATGCGAGCGGAATATACTACACACATAAATTTATTTGCAAAAAGTGATAGAAATATAATAGGATATGAATCCGGTTGATGACCAATTTTATACGGCTCGAAGTGACCAAAACTTTTGGTGTGAATGCGATGCAGACTTTAAAGACTGCTACTGGTTCATGCGGGCGTTTTATAAAGTGGACTGTAGTATGCGTTGGGAGGAAGAAAATCAAGGGTTATTTGGAGGGTTGGCAAGCACACTAACCTGGGTGCAGCACTCGACTGGTACTCGTATTAGCATCGACGGCTAGGCGGCTGCTCCAATGTCTCCAATCTTCTTTCTTCTTGACTTCTTATTGGTTATTATGCCGTATTTGATTGGTTTAGTTTTACTATTACACTTCACAGTAATATCACTTGCTTTATGAGTTATTTAGCGGGCGCGGTGATGCGGTTTTTATATAATATGCGGATTAGTTCATTACATTTGATAATGAGTGCGAGTTGCATTCGAGCTTGGCGGGAGACTTCTTTGCGACTGTCTAAACCTCGGCGGTGTGCGAGTGAATCCGCTATATAAGAGTGCGCTTGCCAGAAAGAGAGGGAGGATAGGAAATTAAATAGAGAAGGAATGGTTTGCCGCGCTTTCATAGAAGATATAATAATTTTGGCGGGAACAGCGGGAGCAGGCAAATGCATCCACAGAGTAATGCCATTATTGGCGCGAACACTATTCTTAATTTCATGCTTATGAGGCTTGTAAGATACTCCAATATGCTGTTCAATACAGATCCTCGACACTTCTAGCAAAACACGTAAAAACATTTCACAGACGATTTTAAAATGGATAAGCCGAAAGTTCTATTATTTTTTATGTTTGAAAAGATAAAATTACCCTTAACCCCCCTAACCCCCCTAACCCCCCTTAACCCCTTAACTATATCGTATAGAAAATAAATTTTCTATTGAACATCAATATGATTGGGAAATCAAGAGTTGCTATGATTTTATTTGAATCTATTTAAGTTATAAATATCGCTACTAGTACAATAGTCATAAATAGGATCAGCCATGGTTGGTCAAAGTGGAATTTGTGAGCAAGTGAAATTGAAGCCTTTTAACAGACCCCAGCGGCAACGAACTCGACATTGAAGTGTGAACACGAATTGCACTAACCGACACTGATGATAGTCGCTTCAATTGATCGTCCAAAAATGCCAATAGAGCACGGGTTACATGTCGATGGCCATATTGTATGCAGCTGGTACCGAGATTGATATTTACGCCCTAACTCTGAGTCACTAATGGTTACTTTAATCGCTCCTTAGTAAAGAATCACCATATAAATTCTGTAAGGAGCGATTTAAAAAACCGTTATGCCTCTGAGCTGAGGCGTTAGATTGTTAAAGAGATGTTTAAAGACTGATATTTAGATCTTTATAGAGATGTTTCATCACCGAACAGATTTTAGATAACAAATGTTATTTAAATGAAATATTTAACACCTATAAAACACTTATATAAAAATTTGCGAAAATGTTGAAAATTTGGCGGACGTAATATCCTTATGTAGCCTCTAACGTTTTTAAGTTCTTAAGAGTTTAATATAATGAACGACATATACCTCGTTATCAATATTTTATAATACCTAATAAATATTAATTACCTATCCAGTTTTAAATAACAGACTTGGTTTAAATTTAAGACTTATAATTATTATGTATGTATGTTCGGATTTAAGACAAAGGATGTTTTACTTGCACAATAATATAGTATATTTCATTTCTATTAGTCAGCTGGGGGGACGGAGGGGGTGTCAATAGGCTAATGCATAACCTGGTTGGCCATTACTTGGAATTAGGCCAGGGCTAGTTAGCCTTAGGACCCATAGCTTTGAGTCCTAATAGGTATGTATATGATTTGGTAATACTTTAATTCTAATTTAACACAAAACCGGACGTCAACTGATTCCGTGGAATATTCTGATTTCTATGAAGCCCCCCGATAGAAGACCACCGGAGGAGGCCTCCTATTACGGATTTCCGAGACCTCTCGCCGCCGGCTGCGCGCGCGCAGGTTGCGCAATTAATGTAATTCTCATGCAACGTGGCTTCCAGTATTTTATTATTAAGTACTATATTTTGTAATTGATTAAATTATTTCCAAATTCTAAAGGAATTTTTGTTTCATCATCATCATCACCATATCAGCCCTTATCTATCCACTGCTGGACAAATTTTCAAATTTTAAGTTTTAATTTCAAATTTTTGTTTGACTTACTGAAATTGGGAAGAGTATAAACTTCGATAACATTTTATTTGTTTGGAATTTTTTTTGAGTATAGATAGATATAGATGGGGTATAGTTTGAGTTTGACGACCCATGTGGCGCAATGGTTACCATGCCGGATCGCCGCGCCAAGGGTTCTAGGTTCGATTCCCAGCGAGGCGGAAATTTTAATGAGTTTGAATTTCTGTTCTCGGTCTGGGTGTAAATATCCTTATCTTTGTGTGTTGTCAATTTCCCCACGACACTGGGAATCCTGGTGTAGGGCTATGAGTGTGAAGCGTTAAAAAAAAGTTATTATAAACATATCGAAACTGTATATTTGTATGAAATGAAACGAAATTAAATAATCTTTTATTAATGTATCACTGATACAATTATGAACATCATTTTTTTAATCTACCAGCTTTTTGAAACGGCCATGCAGGGCTTTGTTATGGAGGAGAAGAAAAGCCATAAAGAAACATAACTATATGACATATAAATATGATATTTGCCTATATAGAATATTATACAAAATATTATTTATCTAATTTAATTTTATCTAACTTTAATTAATCCAATAAAACACAATACACCTAAGTTTAATAACAATTTCCGTAATAAGTGCACAAAACTAAACTAATTAGTGCTCATATTTGTGCATTAGTCAGCGATATCAATTTCAAGTTTTTTGAGGCACTATCCTGTTGTGTCGAGTGGTCTAGTCAACATTGGCTATCCGACTCTACGAATTGTCGCTTGTACCTATATTGGCGTGAATATTTTGATACTATGCCGTTATTATGTACTCCTGAGGGATATTTAAAGCAGATGTAGGTATAGATTTTTAATTAAGAGGTACATAAATATATTTAAATTAACTAAACTATATTCAGGTTTGGTAGTTTTGATATTTTATAAAATGCATTGTGTATAAAAAATTGATATATTTTGTCATCGATATTTTTATTTATATTTATCTTACATCGAATGGAATTGGTGTCGGCAATAACGCCAAGACAACGTCGTATATTTGTTACAACGATTATTTCTAGTTTGTTAATAAGCTCTTTAATTTCAAGACACACCTTTGAAAATATTGTCTACAGAATTATCAGGTATGCATATTTCCCTGGTTATTTAATTTATTAATATTGATGAATATGTATTTTTAATTAAAATGAATTAATTTCTATTGTCATTCAATATTAGGCATCCGTTAATATTATGTTAAGTAGAATGGTTTTACTTTCAGCACCTGAATGTAACTATATTATAAATTAGTCCAACGTGAAATATAATATTTGTACGCCATTTATAATGGTGTGACATCAATTATTATTTAATTATATTTGAATGTGATATCGGATTACTGACAATAAATTTAGTCAAGCGAGTAATTGAATAAGTATTTTTAAGAATAATAGTTGTACGTCGCTTTATACTGCTCATATGCAGTCTTTAGATAGATAGTCTTCAGGTTAGTGAAGAGGGTCTGTACCCTGCAGTAGCCTCATGAAATAGTGGTCGAGCCACACTACACCATGCTGGACCAATGCCAATTGTCAGATCCCTACACACTTTTGAAAACAATTCGGAAAACTTTTAACTTCAGCGATGTGACTTTATTCAACATGTTTGCTTTCATTGTTGAAACAAGTAAAAATGATTTCTTATTAGTTTTAGAAATTTTAGAAATACATCGCCTACTGTTCCATCTTTCATTATTATTTTTAAGTAGCTATTGCCCGCGGCTTCGCCCGCGGTAGAGTGGCTTCGAAACGAAATTTTTAAATAGGAATAGTGCACTACAATACATTATCGAAATGACTAATAGTAACACCTACTACTTATAGTAAAAAGATCTACTTAATAATAAATGTATTATTACAATGACTCAAATAAAAATACATTATCATCTTACTCACTATTGTCTAGAAGCGTTTGTAGCGCGATCTGATTGGATCGTAAGCTACGCTAACGCTATGGTCAATAGTTAAATGGGTGACCATAAGTGGTTAATTTTATGAACTAAGGCACATCTAACCTTTATACTTTACTTGTTAAATTGGAGCTTTGATTCGCTGCTTTAGACCATTTATTGGTTAATCGTCCCGGTAGATTCTATAGTTTATTTCGTCAAAACACTCTGTAAGCGTTCGAGTCTATTAAATCTCGCGGGAGACGCTTCGAGCTCTACAGCGGTGTCAAAATACAACGACCGCGGAGAACTTACCAATAACATAACGAATACTACGATATATATTTGTATAACATCGGAAAAATGTCATTCATAAACTTTATTTAATTTCATTGTTCCTTAAATTGAGTATTGTGTTAAAGTTGGTGACTTTCCGGAAAAATTAACATTAATAACAGACTTTCACTCTATAAACAATGTTATATAGTGCGTAACTAAGTGGGGTGATATTCTCTAGCCTGAAATTACTTTATTTTATATTGAAAACGGTCGATATGACAGTGACAGTAGTGACAAATATGTTCTGGTGTCAAGGATTCCAGGCATTCTTGATTTTAAGCCAACCTCCCTTGTAGATGGTGTTCCATGCTTGACGCTAGTCTATATATGTACAATATATCCAGATTAATCCCGACGGCACCTGTGCATGATGGTAGGATTTATACCACCTAGCAGTCTACGTCTTCAGCTATCCTTTTTACCCGGCTGTACCCTTCCTGGGTTATGTTTTTAGCGCATATCTTGTATGTATGGATGTTTGTATGCGTGTAATATTCTTTATTTCCTCGTATCTTCCAAACCGCTGAATGGATGCAATTAAGATATCGTTAGATTCATCTTGATAACTCATGTGTTCTTAGTAAAATAAGTGAAATTAAAAAAAACATGGTGGCTGTGTGATGCCATTTTTTGAAGTTTAAAAAACTAACAAAAATTAAATAATGCAATATGCATATCAAATTAAAGAGCTCATCATAAGGATTTAAAAAAGGTATGATCAAAAATGTATGATGGATAAGCTTTTTTGATAGCAGGCGGGTTTTTTAAATTTTTTATTACTTAATTGTTTGTCGACTATTTACATAAAAATATACATGGACATGGATATACTTTGTAATATATTACGCTTAATATGTAAATATATTACGCTTGACTTGAAGTCTGTCGAGTCTGTCACTATATTTACCTGCGCTAAGTATGCATGAAATGCCACATTATATTTTCAGGGGACACTTAGTATAACAGTCGAAATAAAAAAATATTAATGTATAAAAAGTTAGCGTCTAATATGTACAAGTACCGAAATGTTTGATTGAAAGCAGGTAAGGAGCTGTTTTGAGCGTCTTTAAAGAAATATCGGGAATTATGTATATCTTTTCGATCAGATATCTCGATAAAATCAACCATTTTGGATATTACGAGTACTTGGGTCTTAAACATAAATATTTTTTTTTAGCTTTGATTTCTTCATCAGTAACAATATAGTATGTAGGGAACTGAAGCTAGCACTTCTGTGCTGAGACGCTCAAACTATTCGGCTATTACTGCTTTAAACTAATTAATTTTGAACTTTTAAAGATATTGCCTATTTTTCCCTACAAGAAAGTTTTATTGTTGTTCGAATTTAAGCTTCAAAAACTGTTATGGTTTTATATCAAGTCTGATGTATGCTATAAATTGTTAAGAGGCACACAGAAACATTTATTATTAATCTTTTTATGGAAAATTTAAAATATTGATCAAAATTGTAAAATGGATAGAGATATAACTAAATGTAACACCTGTTTATATTCGAAGCCATAATTACTCGTATAACATACATACACAAACAAGCATATGGGTGCAAACATAATGGTAGTATACGTAAAATTATTAAGTTAAAGTAAAACTTGAGGTCGTAACTTATAGAAATGTTTTATTAAGGTACTTTCTTTATTTTACATGCTTATTTATCTATTAATTTAGACGCTCTTGTAATAAACAATGTAAACAAACATTCAGATTCCTTGCTTGCTACTACTTAATAGCACATCCGAATTCGGACAGCACGTCTGCATCGGGAGGTAAGAAATTTAATGACTGTGAATAAAAAATACATTAAATATGAAATACATTTGTATAGATGCTAAAATTCCACGCTTCTATTAATTAGAGCTCTTATACCGTTCTAAATAACGCTGATTCGAATACTTTACAAGTAGAAAAATGCGTACATTTCTAGTGACGCGTGTTCTCCTAACGAGTCAATTGAAACTTTGAAATTATTGCCTTTTGCAAGAGAATTTTTTTCTGTGACCTTTTTAATAATCCGTGTAAAGTACTAATGGAAGCTTCAATAACTAAAATTAAGGAAACTAGTGCATTCGTGATTAATGAGTAAGATATGGATGTTATTCAGAAATTAAAACTGTTTTTCACTTAGGTGCGAAAAAACCTAATATTTAAAAAGTTATTTGATGTTAGCTGGTGTTATGGTACTTTAAATTTCAAAGATATAAACCGCATAAATATGATGATCATAACTTTTGAAATAATATTAGGTTTTAACTGTAGTTATTATAAAAATACCTGAATTATAAAATATACAGATGTACCTATGTGCACAATAATTTATCTCTAAAACATTGTGATATAACTAAGTTATTTAATAAACTCCAGTATTAATCCACATTGTATAATCCGAAATTTCTTCTGCAAGTTATAAAAAATCTGATCTTCATAAGTAAAATTAAATTTGAATGTTAATTCACAAACCCGAATTTTTTTAATTTATGAAATTGCGAATTTTTTTTTTCAGAAATTAATTGATAGAAAGACATGTAGGTATTTCTTAAGTTGATATCGAAAAGTATTGAACAAGCAGTCCATTCAGAAATAGGCAGCGATAGTAATGAAGAAAAAACAGAAAGCATTACAACGGTCCGCGTTGTCCTAAAACGAGGTTATCCGCGACAGTCTAACACATATTTTTGTGCAAATAATATTATCATCAAGCCACGACCTTGCTCCCAGCTATCACCAAATTTTGCTAGCTCTAACGTCACGCCGATAAACAGTGCAAAAACTCACCAGTATTATTTTTGGGAATCGAATAAATCCTTAACACACAGCACTTCACATAAAAAATAAACTAGTGCGAGTTGTAAACGCGTAAGTGCAATACGTGGGGTGTTGTGAGCGATGGCAGTACTGAGAGTACTGGCGGTTGGCAAGTTGGCTGCACATCGCGCGGTCGCCGGCGCTGGCCGACTGCGGCGCGCACGCAGTCCCCCCCTCCGCTGAAAATATGCCGCGAAAAAATATGGCGGGAGAGCGCGTAAAAACTGAAGGGGTGCGCTCGTTTCTCGCGCTGAGGCTGTATGCTAATCCATCGTGGCCCTTTTTTCCGGGGGGAGGGGGATGCAATTAAAAAGCCGCGCGTGCGTGTGGGGGCGCGATTAGAACTGAGACGTCGGACGGAATGAGTCTGTCACCGTTTTTTACTTTTTCCTAGTCTGGTGTTCGCTGCGACTGGGTAGATGGATGCGCCGAATCGATGATCGCTCGTCTGGACGCCGATGAGATTAGCGGGAGGATGTTTTGCAGTTCCTTTTATTGTTTTCGCTTGATTACGATTCCGATAACTTTCGATTTCTGACTCGTTTAGCTGCGTCGAGTTGTGAGGGTGCGTTCAGTAAGAGTCTTGTTATACGTATTGAACAAACATTCAAAATACTCTTTACATAGAATTTAATATACATTAAACTATATTGATAAGTCATATATTTTGAACATAGAAACAAACTTATTCTTTAACTTCGTTAACAACTTGAAATTGGTAAGAAACATAATGAAGCCCGTAGCGAGCTCAACGGTCAAGTTTAAATGGTGCAAATCAAACACATGTTATAAACCTGCTCTACGAACGTTATCTAAGACACAATGGGGCCGGGGCTGGCGGGGCTGGCGGGGCTGGCGGGGCTAGCGGGGCCGGCGGGGCTGCAAGACGCTGCACGGAGCTAGCTAGCCCCGAGCCCCGCGCTCGAGCTCCGAGCTCCGAGCTTGAGACTGCAGCGATCGCTCGCTCCAGCACGCAACTTAACAATCTTGTAGAAAAAGTCTAACGGATTCGAACGTTTAGACATCTTCACTTTTCGAATTTTGAATTGTAATAAAATTACAAATTTTGGGGTGTAAAACTATAAACGATAGTTGTATATATAGAGATGATTTTGATGACATCGCATGTTATAAAACTTTCTTATAGGGATTTTTAACTAAGTTCCACAAAATACTTTGTAATTACTCATTTATCTGAGCTTTTAGGTTGTGCTTTGAATCTGGGCGTTACTCTTCATGACTCTTATTATGTAGTAGCTCATTTTCATTATGTTTTATCTATAGGAGCTGATTTATTTTACAATAAATTTTATTATACTAGGAAATCGCCCTCGCTTCGCTTCGGGAAAAATAGTAAAAAAAAAATAATATAGCCTATGTCACCCGGGGATAGTGTAGCTTCCCAACAGTGAAAGAATTTTTCAAATCGGTTTGGTAGTTTCGGAGCCTATTCAGTGCAAACAAACAATTAAATCTTTCCTCTTTATAATATTAGTATAGATTAGTTAGTGCAGTATCAATTCAAAGTTAGATTCTGTACAAAAAAAAATCACGTGTTCTTGTGAGAACTTAATATTATGACGAATAAAACGATTACAACGATTTACTAAGGATTTTTTTAATATCGTTGTGTAAATGGAGTTTCGTCAGAAATAACTAAAACTTGTTAACTATTTATTTTACGGTAACGACGTCTGTTCTCAAAATAATAAATTAGTTTTCAGATATTTTTAGATTAATTTACTCCTGAATCTCGCTGTTTTCCAATTCGCCCAAAGGTTGGCTGGTAGAGAACGCTCTTAGCATTAAGCTCGCCTTTTATACCATCATTTTTAGGTATAATAAAGATTAAATAAATAAATAAATAAATAAATAAATCTGGCTATCTACTAAACGATAATCGTAACGGAAGTCTTTGACCTCGATGAATGCAATTATTAGGTCTTTAGGGAGTACAGTAATGACAATAAAGTTATTTGTATGTCCTCCGAGTTTTCCAAAATTCTGTAACAAAGTTTAGAATCGCATGCAGGAGGTAAATGTTTCATTGTGTGTATTAGTTGACATTTTGATAATTAAATGAATATATGTATGTGTACGATTTCTTTTATGCATGTTTATATTCAATGCGGTGTTCAAAGTTTAAAAATATATCTATTAAGTACTTTATAGATTTTTATGATAATAAAGTTTCGAAGGCGGCCAAATTTTACGCGCATCTTTTTACCATTCGAAGTTATGTGTATTTATTTCTAAATTATTTATCATTTAATATTGTACTGAAAACATGTTTTTTTATCAATGCCATTTTTATACATGATTTGTGTTCTGACCAATGTCATCGCCGACGCGGTTCCGGACATAGAAAGTGGCCAATATGCTTGTGTATATTATTAAAAGTCGTTAACAAAAAGTTAATAATTGTAAATATACTTATGATACTTGAATGCTTATAAATCAAAATAATTCGAAGGAGGGCTAAAGTTATTTAAGATATTTTAAACGTCCGAAATTTAAAGAGTACAAATAAATTTAAATTACACATAATATTTTGTGCGTAACTTTTAACTTTGTAAAAACGAACATTAAAATCACTTATTTAATTATAATCGTTAATTAAAACTATCTATAATTATTAATTATAACTAACTATAATATTATTAATTAAAACTATCTACCCTAATAGTGAAATATATAAAAATAAACTGAAAGCATATTACCTACTTACATAATGATTGCCTATGTATTTAGAATAAGTTACGTACTCGTCTGACATAATAATATATAAATATGTAAAATGTGTGTAAAATAAATTAATAAAAAAAACTTAATTTAAAATTTTATGGACAAAAAATATCCATACAGAGGAAATTAAAAATTTTCCTCTTTTCTCGTAATATTTTCGAAGTTCAATCAATCAAAGGGTTGCTATAGATCAACGGACTCGATGCACATGTTATTACATTTAAATGAAGTAATTATTTATGCAAAAAGTGTAAGCGCGAGCTCTCGCTACACTTGCAAGGCACCTTCACCCCTCGCTCGCTGCATTATCATGATAATGACCTTATCATTATCACAATGGACCCAGGTGATCCACGGCATGATTAAAAATCAAGTCAAACAAGATGTTTTTTATCCGTGCAATTTGTTTTTTTTTTCACAGATAATCTTTACATTATCAACAAATAACTTTTAGGTCACAACATTGAAAATTAAGCGCGTTAAATAATCAAGAAGTATTTGGAGGCGTGAACTGGTTTCTGATTAAATGTAGTGTACTTAAGTTATTAATTGTAAAAGTGAACGGATTTAACTGTTCAGTGTTTGTCGAGTGCTATATCCACTTACCTTGCAGCCAGCCGGGCAGCCGTAGCGCCGTAGACCCGCCGTAGAGAACGTCAACTAATAGTGAAACTTGAACAAAGTCACAGGAGTCAATGTCCGTAAGAAACCACTAGGCACGAGATAAACAAGTAACGTTGACAAAATACTGCGATAGTAGCTACGGTTTAATATTTTCCCGGCGAGAATTGAGAGTTAGAGGCGGAATGTCCAATGAAATACGGCGTATCAACAGTCTGGCCAATCCGTCACGTCTGTCCACAGCCACACACGTGCCGCAAACTTTAGCGAACTTGGAGCGAAACTTTTCCGACGCGCGCCCGACGACCGCGCGCTATTGTAAACTTTGAAAAATTTTGACGACCGAACCCTATCACGCGACGATTGGAACTATTTAATTTTTGTTAATTTTTAATTGTTCGTTTTTTTTCGGAAGCGTCCACCCGTCCGGTCGGGCCCGGCCGGTCTGCAATATTAACACGAGCCGCGTCCACCTTTTGTAATGAAACGTTCACACATGCTTCCGCATTACCGTCCCGATGCCATCAATAATGAAGCCGGGCGGGAAAAAACAAAACGGGGCACCTCTCCCGGCGAGGCGCCCGCCGACACTACAGCCTCCTCGTCAAAGATCAGAATTGCATATCTGGGTTGCGTTAATGAGCAGGGAGTGGGTCGGCGGGGGGGTCGAAAAAGTGGCACCGCTCGCGCGCGAATATAAATTCATCGCCAAAAAATCATTACGCGGGGGGTGGTATTACGGTTCTCGCTGCGCGGGTTCGTTCGTATAGTTTTTAAATCGGGCGCTCACTCGTCGGAGCGGCGGCGCCGCGCGAGGCCGCGCGTCTACTGCACGCGCGACGCTCGCCCGGCACCCTGCACCTGCACTATGCCCGCAAACTATCACGCATGCACCTCCCGACGTCTTCGGACACACATGCCCCCGACACTTGGCCCGACTTGGCCCGCGAGCGACGTCTCCCGCCCGACTCGCGAGACGCTACGTCCTCTGAACACGCAAACCTAAACATTAATGCGATCCGGCGGGAGACGAATTGATAATTTTTCTTATACTATAAAAAGAGAAAAATCCGCCACGTGTATGCAAATTTCTCTCTTCGTCGACGATCGTAATCAATTTGTGCGTAGGAAGCGGGTACACTTCCGTACGCACACGCGTCGCGGGGCTGTGTGCGACTCAAATTAAATCTAATACAAAATTGCGTTTTATGTTCGCGCTAGTGCGTGTGGGTGTGTGTAGAGGCACAATGCGAACCCGCGCCCTGTACACTCGAGCCAAGCGCTCTGAATTAGAAAAATGTCACATTATTTATCTAATTAAAATAACCGAACCCGACACACGTATGATATGTTAGATGGTATCAGAAGGGAACGAGATGTGGTAGAACTGGTATATCAGATATACTTAATATATCTCATTCTGAGAAAAGATAAGAGTTAAGGGTTACTATTGTTACATGACATTGGGAATCCCGTCTTAATTACGTTCTTGTTTAGAATGTATAAGGTAATGTACTATAATTGAAAGTATTATTATGTATAAATACCTACTACCTACACATTAAAGTTACTACAACTCTTTTCTCTATATATATTATATAGACTGTTTTCCATTAAAGCAGGTTTTATTTTTAATTGTGTCCAAAAATTACTCAAAACCTGGTGCAAGCCATAACATAAATTTAGTGGGAACAATAACTTAAACCGTAAACCTTTGAAGCCGTAAACCGGAACTTTAACTATTCCCGTACAAAGCACCATTAAACTTAAATTGAATAGCTATCATAAACGAAGCTGAAACTACTGAAGAAACGTGTAAAGATTATCGTTTCATTTATCTTCCTAATGTAATTGTAACAAAATTATGATGTGATTATGAAATATTATAAAGCATACAAAATGCATTTGGTCCACACTAAACGCACGAGCCGATCATCATAATCGTAATTTTAGTCAAATTTTCGCCAAAACTACACATTAGCATAATGCAATCGACTGTACTTTAAAAACTCACACAGGCTTAATGTTAAAAATGAATTACCAACACAGGCTCCTGCCTCCCTGCTCTACACTCATTTTCATTTCGATGTTTTTGGGTTTTTGCGCAGATGGGGGCCCCCACCCCCTCGCCCTGCCTCCCTCGCCCTATGAAAATAGGATATATTTTTATGTTTTATTTGCCCGGAAGCCCGTAGCTTAGTTGCATGTTTATTAGAACTTTTTATTAGTAGAAACAATACGGTTGGTTTTTTTCGCTGTTACGGCTACGAAACGGCCTGGTTAGGGCACGGGATGATTTGCGATGGCAATGCTATTGGCGGTAGTCACGGAATGTTTGTTTTTGATTAGGCATTTAGGTTCTTTTATCGCTGTACGAGCGGGCCGCTATAAGGCTCCGATGTCGTAACTCATCCGAAACTATCTTCTATTTAAATTCAGTTTTCATATTCACTCACGCATTCGAAAAGGGCTATGAAGTTATTTAGTCATGTAGCTGACATTATTTTGTGAAGTAATATACTAAGTAACCATTGTAAGTTACACGTAATAGGATAATAAAAATATCTTACAGTGTATCGATACTCCGAGTAAGTTCTATGTATTTTAAACCCAAAATGAACGCTAACCTACACAAAAAATGATTGAATTGCATAATGATTGTAGCCAAATAAATTAAATTTCTCTGTCTTCGTGGCTCATTATCCTTATAATTATTAACTACATAAGATCTTGTTGTGTAATGTCTAAACCATATTATATTATTTAATGTCAAATCAGACAAAAACTTTTGCAAAGTAAATAAGACTTCACAAAGTTTATAGAAACCACCACAGTGTTTTGTTTTATATCTGAAGTACTCGAAATCGGATATTACAAGAAGTTTTCTATATGCCAATTACATAATCATTCCTGTAATATTAGCGAGGAGAACGATTCCGCAAATCATAAACATTTCTTCGTATATTAGCGCTATGCCTGCGTGCTAAATATCATGAAATACTAAATACCATAGTTTATTCATCAAAGGGTAAAAAACATTCTAAAACATTCTCAGTAGTTGCTGAGATTAGCCGGAACAACCCCATAGACAAATCGACTAACAGACAAAAATTTATTTAATATTGCATTAGTAAATAATATTTTTCTCTAATAACTTCCATACATCGATCAGTTTATTATATGAACGATGAAATAATAAAGAGCCTACAAATGAACAGGCACGCCATTTGAGTGAAAATCATCACCATTTCACCACCATGGACATGCAAAGATATAGAAGGCTTAGGTATAAAGTGTTTTGTTTCTTTCAATCTTATGAATAATGTAAAATTAAAATTTAAAAACCCCCGATAGTTTTATTTACAACATAGCTAAGAACATTCTTGATTAAGTCACCTTTCAAACAATAAAAAACTAGATCAAAATTGGTTCATCCGTTTGGGAGCTACGATACCAGTTATAATATCCCTCTTTTTTCGTCGGGGGTTAAAAGTAAAAAGTAACTTATCTGTGTACAATGTCTAGCAGTCCTCAACATCAATTCAAATGGCAACTGTCTCTAATAGGTAAATCCAGGTAACATGAATGTACCCTGATTAAAAAGCATAATATTTAATTAACTATATTATCAAGAGCAATGCTATGAAAAGAAAATCACGAAGTAATCAACGTACCTGAGAGGTCTTCATAATTTTTGTATGAAGATTTCCAATTTCGTATTTGCACTGCAATGAAACAGTTTTTTTTTAAATTTTGATTTGCCGACCAACGAGCTGACAATCCACAAGCTGGTAAATGGTTAATCTCGCCAAACTCGTCACTAAATCGTTTCCACTTAAAAAAGAAAAAAGAACTAACTCCCAAGGTGATAGCTATCCAGGCAGCCACGGGGAAATAACTCGTAATGGTATTAATGTACTATTAAAATCAATATTAACAATATAATTCCTCCGAGGGGAACACTAGGAACCCACTAACCCTAGAAGCGGGCCGGATTTAGTCACCACTTACGACACGCATTCGTTTGGGGTTAGTATTTTAAGTCGCCTAAATACGGATAAAATTTTATGAGATTGTATCATATTGTATTAGGTAGTGTGACATCATATACATACCTAGTTAGTTTGAAATCAAAGGACGATAAAAATAATTTGTCGAATTTATGATAAGTAATTTAGAAGTTTTGCGGAAACATATCAAGATGATAACACCCAGCCAAAACCATAACTCTCCTTTTGGTTTTGCTGTAGTGTTGTAAAAAATAGATTATCTCAGTACGCCTGTACTTATTTTCTATTAAAGTAATGAGTGTGATTCATTAGATGTTGCGATATTTTTTTCAATTTAACTGATGGGGAACCCTGATAATAATTTGCATAATTCAATTTTCGAGAAGGTTGTTTAGTTCTTTATAGAACTTGTGAATAATCTAATCTTTGAAATTGCCATATGTATAAGTATAACTAGCTTCTACCCGTGTCTGCGTAGACTTCAGAAATGGTCCTTAAAGAAATGAAGAATGTGATTAATAAATAATTGAATCCTAAAAAAATTTTTTTTTTTAAACGCTTTTATTTCAATAATGTTTAGTTTATAAAATTAGCTACAAGTTGTGAAAATTTCAAGTCTCTACGTAAAATAGAACATAGAGAATTATGCGTCTAAAGTCTGAAAATCGTTTTTTTTAATTTAACAACAAATAAACAATGAAAATTAGTTTAAAATATGATTTTCGTGTATTGTCATCGGAAATACACATGTCTGCCAAATTTCATCAATTTTCATTAAAGGGAAGTCATTCAAATTAACGTTACAAGATTTGATGCTTTGATGCTCCGAAGTGAAGCTAAATAAAAGCGTTTAATAAAAAAATGCTACAGAAATTCTACGCTGATAGTATTATACATCCGAGTACATATATGTATAGGATGACCCTATGCCTACAGCCTAGTTGGTAGCGATTTGACCCATCCTGCGAAGCGATTGGTCCCAGGTTCAATTCCCGGCTGGTGAAGATATTTATGTGACAAATAAATATTTGTACTCGGGTCTTGGATGTAATAGTGATCTGTTTGTGTTGAAATACACAAATTACAATTTATACAAAACGTCAATTTATTGAAAATTTCAATGTTACTTTAAAACGTCTTTTCAATCATACACACACTAACATTTATATTTCTTTCTTGGTCTTTAAATACTCCTAACCTTTACCTACCGTTATCAACAAGGAAATTCATCGTCCGTAAGTATTCCGATCAATCTGAATATGCCTTATAAAAGAGAAATCCTTTTTCTACGCAATAAACCAATAGATTTGTCTATGAAGCGAGAAGCGAGCGCACGCACATAGTGGTTTATTTATCGGAGTAGATTTGTGGCTTATCTCGATACTGGCGTAGTAAGTAACAGGAAATCCTTTTTTATTTGTCAGTTCGGATCACAAAAGTTTCTATTTATAATATATGTTTGTGGAATATCTTTTGATATTGCTATTGATACCGTTACTGTTTAGGATATTCTTGCCTCTTCTTCTAACGGAATTCAGAGCTTTTTCTTGCATTTTCCGAAAAGTGTTTGTAAAAACCAACATCGAATAAAATTTTATTTCATATTATTTACCTTAACTGAGTTTGTTTTAGAAAGATATTTTTTATTTTATTAGGGGGCGGTTGTACCATAATAATATTATGTTAATTATACCGTGAAGTAATTTGCATTTCGGTTGAAGGGTGTTTGGAGCTAGATACTTACTAATGAGCCCTCTGTCTCATAGTGACTTACGTGTGTGGTCGATTTTAAACATAATTTTAGTTTTGTTACGAGTATGTTGATTACAATACAAAGTAATGATCGCCTTGTTTAGACAACCATCAACGTTCAGCCATCAGTTTCAGTTGGTATCATTATACTGTAGATGTTACGTTAGACGTCTTCAGGACTTAAGATCTTCCTACTTACTACAGAACTTACTGCTGAATTCTCCATTAAACAGCTGGCACAACGTGGTGGAGAATACTTAAGGTCTATTTAATTCCCAGAATACACTTATTGTATAGTAGACTTAGATACTATTTTCTTGAATCCAAGACTGATACTTTAATTGTGCCTTAAATTAGTTTCTATAATGTTTTAAAATAATGAAATAAAAGTGCATAAATTTCTTCGGTCAAGGATTCGATAGGCGATATAGGACTCTTTTGTGCGGCAAGTCGGAAGACATAGACACTATGATATTACGATATTATTAATAGGGCTATACCTATACATAGAATCTCGAAAGAACATCGAATACAAATTTGGCCAACAATTGGTTGTTTAATTAGACACAGTCATACAATTTCAACTATCATGCTGCTCCTCCAAACGCCAGCCATTGTATAATTAGGCACACAATAAATATTTTTTCCATGAATTCGCATCATTATTTTCTTGATGAAATTCTCTTTATGCAAATCCTTTGTATCGCGAGCTCGCGTTCTCAATACATTAAATTGATTGACAATGTGCATTGTGCAACCCGCTTAAGCCTCGCATGTTCATAATCACTATAAAATAATACTACGGAGGGGGGTGGGAGGTGGTTCCGAGGGGCATAATAAATTCATTTGCTAGTTTTTCCAATAATTCCGCGATTGGTGGAAAAATGCCTGCTTTTCATATCGAATTGGTCGGTGTGCCGTCCCTTTTATCTCTTTTTATCATTTGTGTGTGTATATGTTTTATGTCTGCGTATTTTTGGGGTTCGTACCGATATTTCCGAAACCCTAAGCTGATGTCATTATTGTGTCACGGTGTTCCGGGTTCGACACGGATCTCTATCTTTATTAATTGCAAGGCTTATTGAAAAGATCATCGTAAATATTGTATATCGGCAGTGTAATATTATTTGTACGTGTTTATAATGAAATTTTGGCCAGCCCGTAAAGGTCTGCCGATACGTATCGAAGTGAAGTCGGTTTGAGTCGATTCCAAAACCTTTATGTCTACGGCAAGCGAAGGGAAGCGAAATTCCTACACCTTGGTTGGCCACCAAATCTTTCACCACACCGCAATAGAGTAGTGTGGTGAAGGTAGGCCATGGTGAAACAGGATGAACAATTAATATTATTATCCTTGTACATAGTCATGGTAAAAAGTAATAATACGAAAAAAACATTTCACCTACCTTGGTCGATTTTAATCCCCCACCAATCCTGAAACAAAAAAAAACAATACATTAATTAATTTACTTAAGTTACAATTAGGTTCTGTTCTAATAAAAATATAAATTAAAGTAATGTTCATTGTAGGTCAAATTAACACTGAAATCTCTCCTTCTTTCTACTCTTTCTTGGACGGCACCATGCGTCGGTGACTAGACTAGCGCATTTGTCAATATTCATACAAATAATGTATTTATTTACGTGACGTAATGATCAGTTTCTGATAAAGTTTAGTACCTGATTCTGAAGTCCTGGAATAGATAACTTATAATTTTATCCAATTTTACATAGATAATTATTATAATTTATCGTAATACTGCTACTTCACATTTATACTATATTCTTTAATAATTGTGTTAGAATTTAAAAGACATTGCTTTCTGAAATTTTTCTCCGTGTAAAGCTTACAAATTCTCAAACTACATCGTCCGTGCATTATTATTAAAAAGTGGTACATACAAAGGTTTACCTTTCACATACCTATTAATATATAGAAGATTGTATTTACGTCAACCTAACATGAAAATGAATATATCAAACGATGCAATTGTACCACATGCTAAGAATTTTTTGCATATATTTGCAAAGCGATTTAAATTAAAAAAGTTACAGTTGAGTATCAAAATATAATTTCAAATGATAGTATTAAGTTAGTCAGACATAGTTCAAACACAGCAGCGTCTAAGTTGAAACAGTTGTTCGGTCGTATCTAATAGACACGCAATATTTACACAAGTGGTAGTTCGCAATGAATTTGTGTGAAGTGATCGGTAACTGCTGCTGGATTTTTTTAAATAGTAGGTACTGTCTATCGAGACAGGCATTACCATAAAATTGTTTACTGATTACTAATAATAATAATTAAAACTTTAGCAAAAAAGATAATGGACTTCAAGAAACAGTCTATGAAAAACCAATATCTAAATCGCCATATACCTGTATAATATCAGTATACCTATAAAATGTAAGCAGCAGAACTGAATTTTGAATATGGGACTATTCTAGAATCCCCTTTCAAAAAAAATTTACAAATTGATTTTTAAATGTCTTAGTTCTGAGGTAACAAGCATTGAAAAAAATGCAGAGTAACTAAGATGAACCTTCCTTTTTTTAAACTGGGTTAAAATTTGTCGGCGTCACGCGAATCAATGTCTCCTCTTTGACCACACTCCGCCATCGCCGTCAGTTCACGCGAATTAATGTCTACTCTCTAACCATAGACGGGATTCAATTCTTTTAATGCACAGAAATAAATAAATAAATATACGCTATCACACTCATACCCCCCGCAGTAATTAATTACCTGTGTCACGGGTGGCATGAACATGACACATATTACACATCACAATCACACCCATGGCCCGAGCACAAATATTTATCTGTCACATAAATATCTGCCTCAGCCGCGAATCGAACCCGAGTCACTTCGCTTCGCAGACAGGGTCGCTACCAACTAGGCTACAGGCCTAGTTGTAGTCGTCAATGGCCAAAAATTGACCTAAGGCACGAGTGCGGTCATTTGAAGACTCGATTTCCCCAGCCCAGTGACCGTCACGACGATACTTGGTGCCAATTGTTGCAGACATTAGCCGGTTAAGCTGGTCCTTTCTCTTCTTATGTATGTGTTCAGGGCATCTTCATAATAGAATATTAGATGTACTCAGAGTAGATATTAGTAATACCGGACTGACGTAAGTATGACCTTGTTATTGCCTTCTTCCTTTGTATTAGGAATTTGCGCAGTATTTTGTTTTAGAGGCGACATTAATATTCAAATTATTAATATAATTATTGTTTACTCGTATATACTCGTATATACAATGTTGATTATTATTAAGTGTGTTATAATCCGTTTTAGGTGATTAAATATATGTAACAGTGAAAAGGATTGAAATATGGTAACATCTTTATTTATTTTTCAAAGCTAACTTGATGTCAACTCATGTTATCGCGGTATATTCTCGTCTTGTCTATTTTAGGAAAAGGTATTCAAGATATTGTATCTCTTCAATAAATTCTAGAATCTATGCTTAGTTCAACGAGGTCGTTAAAAACTTACATAAAACATTCTAAATATTAAAATATAACAGCTTAATATTTCTATTATTAAATATTAATGTTTCTAAAGAAACTTGTTTTATATTCTAAAAGTTCCTGCGTAGCGCGGAACGAGCGATATCTTAAGAAATATGACCAATCTTAGGTCCAATTTTAGGCTTTAACGTGCGCAAAGCGATTTGAACTAGGCCTCAATTCCACGCCATTTGCGGGCTCAAACGAGCTTGGAGAGAAACGGAGATCGTACTTGTAAATATACTGCTTAATGGTATTATTTCTGGATTACTTTTGTAACAGAACAAGAACTGAAAGGACTAGAGGATAATATAGTTTAGGACAAACTTGGAAATGTAATAAGGATATTAAATTCCATGGAATAATCATGCTTAACTTATGGCTGGGTTTTTTAATAAATGAACGTGGGGGCGTATTATAGCGTATTTTATTGTAATAAGTGGCAATATTTAGGAAATATCGCATTAAATAAACAGAAATACATATTTTCACCTATAGGTTGTAACTAACAATAAAGAAAATTTATTGGGGCACTTTCATTTTAAGGTAGACGATCTTTATGCGTTTGTAATTAGGTCACCATATCTCAGTAGCAGGGAATCAGGCTATCTTGGATCTCCATTCTTAGTCATACCCTTGCATGGGAGCACACCCAGAAGCCTCCGGTCTGTTAGGACTGATTCCTATATTGTACTGATTTCATAATGAACAAATATCAAAATCACCTTTTCCCAAAATGACTGATTTTCTAAATGTCTTTGTTTTAGAACGCCGGAAATAAAACTGTCAAATTCATGTACAGTCAGTAACACTTTATTTTTAAATCTTATATTTAAACAACAAAAATTCTACTCTCTGTATGAAACAAAACAATATTATTCTTAAACAACGTCAATCTTATATATCTATAATAATCTAAAATTTTAACAAAAAAATAACCGACTTCAAATGAAGTAGGTATCCAATAAAAAAAGAATCATCAAAATTAGTCAACCCGTTTCTCTACAACGCGTCGCCACATAGGAACATACATAGACTGATAAACACATTACCCTGCTTTGCGTCGCGCAGTCGGGTAAAAAGCATAAAAATAAAAGATTCACGTCAGATATTTTTGCCAACTATTGAACGTCATATATTTATGCATAATTATGATTGAGGAATCAATGTAAATGCTTACAGAAACGTAGAATTAGACGGCAAACATATATTTCCGAGGGTGATCACATTATTTTGTTACTAATGTCGTCACATATTTTTGCTTTGGGTGGTTGTCACAATTATTTGATGTACTTTTTTATCAGATACCTAATTTTGTCGTCACTTTAATATGCTGTCTATGAATATCACATATTTCTGTTGCGTCCGTGCAGATAAATATTATTGAACGCATTCTTGAATAGATATTATTGCTGACGTGTCCATAGTAATATATTTATGCTCGTGACTGTACCTTTTCTGTCAGACAATAAAAGTTTCCGGCGTTCTAAAACAAAGACATTTAGAAAATCAGTCATTTTGGGAAAAGGTGATTTTGATATTTGTTCATTATGAAATCAGTACAATATAGGAATCAGTCCTAACAGACCGGAGGCACCCAGAAGGCTCCTGCCACGAAATAGCAGACTGACTAGCAGTAAGTCACAATGTGATATATTTCACCCAACAAACACAGTTAAAATGTTTCTATTGGAAGTCTAGCACTTTTCCCCTGGATTTGCCCGCATTTCGGATACTAAGTATCCTATATCCTATTCCAAATAATGTTTTTCCTGTGTCCTAAATTTCATGAAAATTCGTTCAGTAATTATTGCTTGAAAGTGTAACAAATATCAACAAACTCACATTTATATTATATAAAAAATATTAGCAGGATGAATATTTTTAACAAATGCAACCAACAAGGAAACAAAACAAGTGGACTGGGCTGTAATAAATTAGGCCATCGATAAAAATGACAGACAAGTGGAGTGCTTCGGGGAGCCATTGAAACGACAACGATTGTAGGGAGGGATTGTGTACACTGTAGCTATTCTTACTCTGGAATAGCGGTAACTTACTGAAATAATTATTATTACTATCTATATACATCTAAATATTAAAAATCTGTATAACTTTTTGAATGCTTTTTGGAAAATATTACAGAAAAACTATTGCTGGGAAAATTAATTAACGCAAAGACTTTATTAAAAACAATGTTTTTTTAACCGACTTCAAAAAAGGAGCAGCTATTCAATTCGACTGTATTTAATATGTTTGTTACCTCAGAACTTTTGACTGGGTGACCCAATATTGATGATTCTTTTTTAATCGAAAGCTGGTGCTTGTCATGTGGTCCCACTTAAATTTGAGCGAAATCTGACGAGTAATTTTTGAGTTATCCCTAATTTTGAAGTCGGTTATTTTTTGTCAAGAATTTTTAAATTGTCTGTTTGTCTTAAGCATTGATTCCCGTTAGTCTCAGAAACGACGTTTGTTTTATTTCAGTCAAAAAGAGAAGTCAGTTCATAGAATTTTACCTAACTAGTTAGATATTTTGTTCAAGTACCAGTTCCATGTAGGTAGGTTACAGGCTACTGGAAGTGAAGCGAGGATTGTTGTTATATCTAAGTATATGTATGTACGGATAATTACGAGAATGGTGTCAAGTGAAAATATAAAACAGGAAAGATAAAGGATAAATTGAAACGAGAATAAGTCTATGAGAACTCTTAACTATAAATGAGATGAACTGAAGTTGTTTTTGGAGAAAAAAAGTAGAAGTCAAACTAGCGCATCACTTCAACTAATTCATTATGATGAGTGGTCCTTAGATAAGATAAGTGGCAATAAGACAAGATCCTCCCAAGGATGTTTTATTTCTTATTTGTTACGGAGGACACTTATGAATTTATGCCAATGCAGGCTTATTGCAATTGTTTTTAATCGGATGTCGGAAGCGTCGAATACATTTAATAAAAATTTCAAATTAATAATACAAAGGTACATCAATTGTCAATGAAATATTACAATTATAATAATAAATTACCTTTTTTAATTAATTAATTGATCATATCTAATAACATTATTTACGATTTTAAATGATCTAAACAAATCACTTCATTCATCAAATAAGCATAATAACTGTGAAAAGAGTGAAGACTCCTCGTTTATATTCCTCATATAATTCAAATACTCATTGACTGTTGAACTAGAATTATTCAATACATCTCGGTAAAAAGCGTACAGTTCTTAACTTCGTACCACTACGAATAACGCGAGGAGGTGGGCGAGGGGAGGGGGGGAATTACATCAGGAAATGATCAATAAAGCTAAAATTCCTCCATCTAAGAAAGTCGTATGGTATTTTTCCTCTGGCTTCTTCCCCTACGTCTACGCAATTTTCTTGTTCTTAGTTGCCAATACGAGCACACATTAGCGCAGTGCGTGTGTGTGGGTGTACACCCTAAATTATTTCGACATATGCAAATTTGTATTCACCTACAGAAGTGGCCAAAGATTAACGATAGATCAGAGGTGCCAGTAGGTAAAAGTGTTGGTTCTGTTAAATGTTCATATGAAAATATTACTTGGAATTTGATAATAATATAGTTTACGTATTTGAGTTACAAAACACCGTATAAAATATTTGCACCATCATACATCGACAAGAAAACTCGTTCAGTTTGAGTATGCGGTATTGCAACCTTTCCGTAAGATTTATTATTTACTTATGTTGAAAGAAATTAATGTGTAATAGTATTATTTTTTCAATATTTGAGTTTCGTCATCCAATAGCCGCTTTTTTAGACGACTTATACTATATGCTTTGCTGCCAACAATACAGACAGCGTGCAGTATAATTTCATAGAAATATGAAAATATGAAGTATGAAAATATTGAATAATTTCAGTGTGTAATGATAAATTGTGACGTTATCGCGTCGTTCAATGTAGAAGCGGCCAATAGGCATCAAAGTTGTGAGTTTATTTACCTTCTCTTCCGTACGTGTTCTATGGCAACACACCTAGCGACGCGAGTCTCCCAAAAAACGGAGCGGCGCAGTTGTAAAATTGTCTAACTACCTCCCCCGCGCGCACTCATTACGGCGCGTGCGTGAGCCGCACACGACAACAGCACTCCCGGGATATCTTATATCTTTAGATCAACTACTACCTTTAACAACAACTAATTTACTTTTTTTCTTCTCTCTTTTTTGATCGGCAACGCATCACTAATGACTTTGGTGTCGCTGATGTTCATGGGTGACGATAGCCACTTACCTTTAGGTGGATCGTCAGGTCGTTTGTCAGTTATTTCCAAAAAAGGCTTCACTATCTTAACAATACCTTAAATAAATCAAATTTTAACGAGTGTTCTCCCAGTAGGAATTCAAGTATAATGATTAGGGAACATACCAAAACCACGTGCCTCATTTAGGGGGGGGAGGGGGGTCTTCAAAACACCACGATTGGTCACAGAGGGGAGGGGGGGGGTTTAGGTTTTTGTCACGTAGTCAATATTTTAGCAACCACTGCGCCACAAAGTCGTCAAATATAAGCAAAATTATTATTTTTTAACTCTGTTTTTGCAAAAAAGTATTGAAAACCGTATTTATCAATTACCACGTGAAAACTAGGGGGGAGGGGGGGGGTCTTCTCATATACTACGGATGGTCACGAAGGGGGGGGGAGGGGGGTAAAAAGTTGGAAAAAATGGGTTACGTGGTTTTGGTATGTTCCCTTATTGAAAAAAAAATCTACTTTTTATTCCGAAAGCCAATAAATTAACAATAAAAGCCAATAAAAAGTAGATAAGGATCGTTTTTCGAAACTACTTTATTTATGACTTTCCTGATTGTGTCTCAAAACTTTTTTTATTGATTCCGACTTTCTTTACGCATCTTTTGCACGCCTTACTTACTGATAGACGGCGAAATACATTTTTCAAGCATTACTTATAAAAAAAAGAGCCGTTAAAGTCGTGTACTTCACTACGTTACTAAGCACAATAGTGGAAAAATATCCTCGTAGGATAACATAGCTCTTAAGTAATTACTAGGAACTAATTAAGAATATATTAAGACGTATCCTTCTAACCTCAGTGCAGGTACAACGCACCCGGCACCGCTCAGATCGCGATACTAAGCGTGTTCATCTCTTTCTAGTTTTTGAAAAACCGACCCCTCTCGCTCCCGCACCCCACCACCCTACGACCCCTTCTCCTAATTCCTTACATATTTAAATTCCACTTTCAACGTTCGTCGGAGTCTTCGTATTGTCTCCATACGTTTCGTGTGTTTTTCCGCTAGAAAGATTTTCCCTAAGAATTAATCAGGACGTAGGTTATGATAATGCGAAAGAATGGAATTTTTAAGGTTTTTAGCACTTCGCTAACTGTATAGTACATTTATTATCACTTCCTTTAATGAAGGAGTACGTAATACGTATTAGGTATTCGTATACGTAAGGAAATTTGAATTCATTACAATAGATCAAATGCAACCTTTCAAAAAAAATAAAAAAATCATATAGGATTTTTTATCTACTACCATTCCAGAAAGGTTCTTATCAAAACCTTCATCCATCTAACAAATAGTAAAGGGTGTCACATATTCATACTTACCGAGTACTCGTCTCGCGATTTGTGTAAATATTTCTAGAATAGATTCCCATCTAAGCTTATATCTAAATCGACTATCGAAAATTTTACCATCCAAAGATGCCAACGAGTGCTATTATAAAAGATAAAATGCGAACGTTGACTAAAATTTCGAGATCTATTGCCAACAGTATTCTATCAAGCATCCCTGTTTAAACTTACTTAATTAGGTCACTATTTAATTATGTTACAATTAATATAATGCAGATATAAAACGGACCGTGAACGTAACATACAATTTACACTCCACAATAAGCAAAACACGCATAAGTCAAATGTCTGCCACATACATTTTTGTAACGGCTAGGATCAGTAGCTGGATTATTGATCTTTCAATCGTTAAATGGTAACACAAGTTGCTTTGGCTTCGGCACTATTTTGCTTTTAATTTATGTTTAAGAGACTTATGTTATGACTTACATGACTTTCTATCTTATTAATACTTTCTTACATGATCTTATGAAAGACCTTACTTACTTCTTCAAAGGCACCATTTAGACAGAGTTCTAATAGAACTAAAAAATGTGCTCTCGAATAAAACAACAGTCATTCATGAAGTTACGTGGTGGTTATAAAGGATTGGGGTCACATGGCGAGCAAATTATTTATTATTACTCCAAAACTCATATTTGAGCTCATTTTAGTTAAGATGACGTAAGTGGAATATCACTGGAAAATGAACACAATAATCCTAGTTTTTCTGTGCTTTTCAACTGAAATGAACCTAATTGATTGAGCCGCGTTCAGGACAACGAAATAAAAACAAGATCAAAACGTACATTCGCATCACTCAACGGCTGTTATAGCTTCAAATCGACACAAAAACACTAAACCGATCACTAAATCCCCGCTGCCCCGCGCCGCCCCAGGCCTCCAAACTGATTTTTTTCACTTTCCACATAAAAAAAACAACAACAAATCCAATAACAGTTTTTTTAGACAGCGATCTCTAAATTTTGCGAATGGCCGCGTTGCAGCGCCGAAAAAATGTTCCATTCATCTATCCGTGCGATGAAAAAAAAAACGCTAAAAATCTTCGCACTCTCACTTTTCGTGTCGCTCAAATAAAAAATTCCGAACCGTTTTTAATCTATTTCAGCGTGCGTTAAAAACTCTTTTTTTTTCAAGGTCGTCGATGCTCGCCCATAGTGTTTACTATCCCCGAATAGGACGTTTCATTGACATTTTTTTTTGCGGTTAGAGAGCGTTTGTATAAATACAAATTCGTTTTTTATTTTGACAGCCACTCGACGTGTTTTTAAAATCCCTTTGTTAAAACAGTTATCTACACCTTATTATGATACGTATCATTTGTTTGATGAAAGCTATAATATCGTTGTAGAAAACATTGTTCTTTCTTTTCAAATCAAATCAAATATTTTTTTTATCAATTCATATTTATTTTCAATCATAATAAAATTATGTAAGATATTTTTGTAAAGAGAAAAATCTGTGTTCAATTAAGTGTCTTTCTTCTTCTCTCTTTCTTGATCGGTAACGTATCAATGGTGTCAATGTCACTGAAGTCCATGGGCGATGATAGCCACTTACCATCAGGTGGATCGTCAGCTCGTTTGTCGGCTATTTCCATTAAAGAAGAGGCTCATTCCATTCTTGAGGGTAAGTTAACCTCACCTGTTATGAAGAGTTTTCTTGGAACTGTGCTGGTCAACGGAGGGTGCCATGGCACCAGTCCCCTTCTGTTTATATTGATAGGCTCTGTACGATAGTTTGATCCTGATAATTTTTCGTGTACTACGATAAGAAAAAATCTATCTTACTTCTAGAATCAATTGTGAATATTTGTGTGTGAAGGTGTGTTGTACGACAAATTTTAATCCCGAAAATATTAGAGAAATGCTTATAAATGTTGTACGTACTTAGGCCAATTACACAATTTCTTTTAGATTTCTTAGTAGTTTAACGTGTTTTGGTTGCAGTGTCATAGAACCAGATAAAAACTTCTTAACCTGCGTGTCGTAGACTTGGGGATGCGTTTGCTACCGTCAATAGCCTGCATGGGTGTCCACTTACCTTCAGTTGGCTCACTTATTCATTGATATAAAACAAAAATATTTCAGCTTAAGACGAGAATTACATCTTAGTGGGTTACTGGCCATTCGAAATTTAAGGTACCTATATCAATAAAAAACTTTTCCCTCCTAATTGAAATAAAATTACGAGTAAGTAATGTGAAGCGATACCTGTGGCTGCGAACAGAACGCGAGCGGCGGCCGCAAATTGGGAAGTTCTTCTCGAGATTCTTACACATTCGATCATCAATTATGGCAAGACCGTGCAGTATTTGCTCCCTGAGGTGTAAACAGGGTAAATTTTTGATGTGCAAGGGCGATAAACTGCGGACGGGCAGGTCAGGCGGATTATAACTTGATTTTAGTCCGCATTTCCGACGTTCGAGGGTCCTATGGTATGAATGTTGTACAGATTGCAATCGATATTTCAGTTAATACCATAGACCAATATGTCAATGACAAAATAATGAAAATTAATAAGTGCCGTTTTCCGGTTACAAAAAATATTACCAATTCTTTTCACATTATGTTCGTATTTGTCAACATACTCTCCACGGTAAAGAAATATATAACCCGTTGAAAAATTATGTTAAAATTCCTAAGACTGAGACGTGTTTAAATAGAAATCCAAGAAGCTTCCATACACGTACTTAAATCTTTTGAGAGCGTTATGAAGAACTTTCCGATCTCCAGGTTTCTTACGATGTTACCTTTACAGAAGAAGGCAAAGTCTTTATATATCTATGAATATAGTAGCTTTATGATACGCCCATTACGTCAATGTTCAGAGAAAATTCAGTTTCCTATTTCGACTAAGCATAAAATAACCACATACACGCTATGGAATATCTGAAGTATCGATGTATAGGATGAAATAAAGAAAAGGTATACACGCCTTTTAATTTACTGACGGGATCGGGAAAAGACGCAGTGAATTGTTTCACATGGGATAGGAAAATTCACGTATTACAATATTTTCTTTTGATGTAAAACTTTTGGGATTATTTTGTTTTTGGAGCAGTGATAGTCAATTTATTATACACTATGAAATCGCTCTCGCTTTGCTTATATATATATATATAAATATATATAATATAGCCTATGTCACCCGGGAATAGCGTAGCTTCCCAACAGTGAAAGAATTTTTCAAATCGGTTCAGTAGTTTCAGAGCCTTTTCAATGCAAACAAACAATCAAATCTTTCCTCTTTATAATATTAGTATAGATAACTACGGTAAAGGAAAAATCACATGAGAAAAGAAATGTTGCATACGTCTCTTACGTGTTTGGACTAAGTATAATAAAGCATGAGAAGTCCATCAGAAGTGTTTTCCATTTGGGAAGTTTTGCTGCCGGCTGTTCGGTAAAACCACAGACAAATGAGGTGTTACATCTAAATCGCAAAGAAAAGAAATCCAATTTTAAAAGCTTTTGCAATACTTTTGCAATTACAGATAAGTGAACTTGATTTTGTTAAATATTTTAGTGGTAATGGTACAAATAAAGATAGGTACTTATTAACAATTTACAATTAAAGATTTTGAAGGGAATTTATTTAGGATTAACACATCCTTGGCATTATTACGTCCACCTACAACGGTTTATGATATTATGACAAAAATAAAAGCTTTAAATGAATGTTTAAATAAGCCAAAGTTAATAGCTTTGTAATAGAACCAATTTTAAATATAAATATTATATTTTAAAAACTGATTAGAATTAAACTACTCATTCATGAACATCTTGAAACAGGTTTAATTTGTAAAATAGAAAACAGATACCGAGAAAAATTAAGATCAAATTATGATTGTAAAGGACGGTGATAGGAGCAGCTATAATAATGATTATATTGTTTTTGTTGATTACTTGATTGTTTATTACTTCCTTTGTTTTTATGTGTTAATTTTTTTTGTATTTGTATTTATTTTGTTAAATTTCATCCATGTAGGTAGAGATCAAGTTTCATTTATTTTCCTTTGTAATAAAGTACTCTTTCAAAAGTAAAAAGAAAATCAAAATAAAACGTTTATGTGAATATATTTTAATTTATGTTTTTTTGTTATATTAAATGTGAAGTAATCTGATTAAATAGAGTAAATCAATTAAGGAAAAACATAAACTGAGCTAATAGCTGATTAGACATATCTTACTTATGATGTGTATTATAAGCAATTAGTAAATAAATATGGCAGGCAGCCAAAACGGAAAATTTGTTAATAATCGATGACCGTTCACCTTCGACTGGTGAAGCCATATAATATTCCAATAAAAATGTATCTTTGTCAAACACGTGCCCGGTGAATGGGAGGCTAATTATTCCAATTACAGTTTTAATGAAGTTGCATCAATTTAGCGTTAAATGGTGCGTGCGTTCTTTTGTTCGTGCAGTCGTCTGGCGGCTGCGGAGTGCGGATAGGCTCGAGTGTACCTTTAATTATTCCTTTTCGTTTCTTCCCGTAGGCTCGCAGGCTCTGGCTCGCACCTACCAAGCTCACAGGACTCGCAGGAACAACCCGAGCGAGGAAGCTAAGATAAAACGGGGAATCGCCACTCGTATCGCATTTTGACAACTCGCCGGGGAACTCACACGACAGCGCCGTAATAAAAATTATATGCTTCAATTTACGATGGTGTGGGAGGAGGGGGGAGGCCAAAAAATGCCCCCCTTCCCCCCTGATTGCGGGATCGAATCTCGCTAAACGAACGCGGACGAGGGGGCGAAAAATTCGCGGCGGTGTGGGGCGGTGCCCCCTCCGAAGAGTGCGATACACTTTTTTTTTCGTCATTACACTCGCGCAACTATGCTCATGGTTTGTGTAATTATTAAATTTTATGCCCGCGTTCTTTTGTTGGGGCGCTGATACTCGGGTCTGTCCACACGAACGCTGGCTTAAACGTAAGCTCGGGCTAGATATAGGTGCTTTACGAGTCAAAATCTGGATGCTGCCTTTTTACCGGTTAAAAACCTCACAAAGGTTAAATTTAGTAAAATGGGCGAAAAAATAAGGAGCGTTACTGGAGTGGCTACTGCCTGCCTGATTATTGTATTCTCATAAATTTCATGCTTTAATTTACCATAAAGCCAGTTTAAATCTCAGTATGTTTATATCATATACGTATATTATAGATACAGTAGGTACTCTTGTAACTTTGAAAACGAGAATATATTTGGCGGGGAAGAAAAATAACGCATGTATATTATGTTACTGTAAAAGCCCGTATATTAGTAAATCTTAGGTTTAACTAGTAAATCTTGGGATTTACCAACATGGGTTGGTAAATGTAAGGATTTTATGAAAAGTGGCCATTTTTCGGGCTTTTACCATTAGCGTTTAGTACATGCTAAGTTTTACTAATGACGGTTGGTAAATGTTGGTTTTAGGAATAAAATAATGAGTATTATTTTCTTAATCGTTTATTTCAATTACTTATCAGACAAAGCCTTACGTTATATTAATTGTCATTATGATGATCATTCCCTAATCATTTACTAGTCACTAGTAAAATATAGTTATACAACACCTTCGAATACTTTTTGAATATCTTTTTTCATTGAATTCGGAGTGAAGAGCAGAAAAAAGTATTGAATGATTTAACAGCCCATAAACAATTGAATTTGTTAATAACAAATAAACATTAATAAATTAAGGCATTTAGGTTTTGTTAATAATTCAAAAATTATCTAATTTAAGAAATCAAAAAAAAGATCCTCAAAGAGGATATTTCCAAAAAATATATCACTTCTTTGAAACGAAATCGTGCAAAATTAATTTTTATTTGACCTGATGGACTTGTCATCGTCGACCAAGGACAATTGACATTACCGATGCGTTGTCAACCAAAAAGGAAACTTGAATACAAAGTAACTTGACAGGCAACAACAGAAACTAAAAACATTTTTTTTATTTTAAAATATTATACGTCTATTATCACCTGAACTTGAACCTCAAATTTTGTATTCTACTAAAAAGAAAATAGATACTCGACTATAAATGTCTGCAACAAATAATGTGTCCACTCGAGGACACTGGCCTCCTCTATCCCTTCACTTTCTTTTATCCTTTACCTCTTTCATGACTCAAATACTCTCCAACAAAACTCTGCAAAATGTACTGAGAAAAGAAAATAAACTGTCATATAAAATCGAGCCAAAAAGTTTCCAACGTAAATAGTAACTTAATCTATATCTGAACATTACAAAAGCGCCATGTCAGAATTACTTGTATTAAATAATTGTAAGGCTATTTATATTCAGACCTGCTTCCAGTGACTGGGCCCGCGTTAACGACCTACGAAGACAAGACGTAGCGCGTAGCGTAGTACTACGCCGTAGAGCGCCTACGCCAAAACAAATATTTTCATTATACCTTCATAATTATGTTTTCTTGAGAGAGTCGATTCATGACGATTATAAAATAATTCGGCCGATATTGTTCTCTTTTTATTAACCCAGTTAAAATTAGAGCTATTGATTTTTCACCGTAAACCGGAAGAGATAACGTTTACTTTTGTTTTTCTTAATTCTTTTAAAGGTATGATTTTGTTATTATACAAGGTGCTTAGTAGTATAGTATACTCGTAGTACTTAATTTATATGCACAATCTATTTCGATACTTGGAAAGTTGTATTTCCTCTCACTTAAATCTATGTATCTGTTACTGTAAAAGCCTGAACTACGGGAAGTCTTAAAATTTTCCTTTATTAGTCAAAATTCAAAACCTAAATGCTCTAATTTGTTCATCTTTGTTTGGCAATAATAATTGCAATTGTTTATATGCTGTAAAATCATTCCAATACATTTTTCTGCTCTTCACTCCGAATCGAATATTCGAAGGTGTTGTATAATTATATTTTACTAGTGAGTAATAAATGATTAGGAAATGATCATCATAATGATAATTAATGTAACGTAAGACTTTGACTGATAGGTAATTGAAGTAAACAATTAAGAAAATAATAATCATTATTTTAACTATTCCCAAAACCAACATCTACCAATCTGTCATTGGTATTATAAAACTTAGCATGTACCAAACGCTAATGGTAGAAGCCCGAAAAAGGCGATTTAAAAAAAATCCTTGCACTTACCAATCCATGTTGGTAAATCACACTTGGTCATCTTGATACAGCAGAGAGCCAGACTTTACCTTTAAAGAACATAACACGATTCCTTATGATACAATAAAGACCTGTCACCATACTAACGTATTTTTAAAGACACCGCGAGTAGGGAAGCTTGGCTTGGACTCAAAAGTACTTTTAAATACGACACATTTTACCTTAAAGGAGCCTTGAACCTTAAACTATTGTTAGGATGCTGTGTGATGTACACCGGAAACAAGTAAATGTGTTTGCGAGAGGGGAGAGCGATAGTACCCGTGAATATGCAGCTATGCGTCATCGATTAGATAACTTACTTGTAGGAAGGGTGAAATGTTACAGTACAATAATAGGCTCTCATAAAAAGGGAAAAAAGCAAAGCAACAACCCATAATTATCCCACTGCTGGGCTCGGGGTCTCCTCTCACAATGTGAGGGGTACGGGGTAGTAAAAAGAACACTTAATTATATTTTTTAAATAAATTATTGTTGTTTACTTTCAAGTAGATTGGTCAATTAAAGTGTCGTTGTCACTTGTGAATGTTGACCATAAGTAAAATAAATTTTAGTATTGTTACGTGCGAGGTATGTTAAGTCCCACATTAATTGGCTTATTTATACGAAATGATTTAACAATAACAAAATATTAAATTCTTAAAAATAGCTGGCCTGAACTTAGGTAGGAATCTGAAGAAAACTTTAATAGCTTGAGTTGAAGTTTTAATTATGATTTTAAAACGTAAAATTATACGTCTATTATAAGAACATTATAATAGACCGTGTCATACGAGTAATCTCGCCAATTATAATATTGTAATAATAGTGTCTGAAGTTAAGATGCGTTGTTTCTCTTATCGGATATAAATAGTCACTGGAGTTGTGTAAGAATTTTGCGGTAGAAAAGAGAATAGTTATCAAACCGAATGGCTTATCGCTGCGAGAGGGTGTGCAAGGGCGAGATCAAAGTTGAAAGGTTCCTACATGTCGGCTTTTGTCAATCCCTAGATAGTTTTCCGCATGCAGCTAAACAATAGGGTGATCAAAGTTTGTTGCTTTTTGATGTACCACTGTGGTTTGAAAGGTATCTTTATATTGATTAGAATATTGTGAATACAGTCAGGTAAAATTAAAAAGAGAAGTAAATCATTAAAAATTACTTTAAATTATATTTTTAAATAATGAAAAATAAATCGTACATTAAATAATAAGGTATTTGTGTCTGCTTACTTATAGTAATATCAAAGTATGCGATGGAATTTTAAACGCTTTATATCATCAAATATAGATTTTACAATATTAAACTTGATATCTAGTTATAAGCGATAATACCACTCATTTATCGATGAATAGCTTGCATACATTTGTATAAATTAAATGAAACAAATATAAAAAAATTAAAATGTGTGCAATTCATACGTGGTAGAAGTGAAACTTTTCAAAATTTTGGTTTCAAGATATTGAAATGAAAAAGCAATAAATCGAATCTTCTACCTTGTTACTCGCGCCATCTATAAATACAACTTAGCACTTTTTAAAAGATAACCACGAACATAAGAAAAAGAAAACAGTGGTAACTAACGCCATCTCTTAACATAATATGAAGAGTAAAATGAGCAGCTAGCGCCATCTATCTAGCAATAAAACGAATCTTCTATCTTATTCCTCGCGCCATCTATGAATACAACTTAGCATTTTTACTGTCGCGATGTCGTTTTTATTTATTTTAACTGACGAATATTTCTGTCTCATTCTTTCCTGGCTTCATCCTACACATTTTTGTATTTGTGTCTCTTACCTGTCGTTTTTTCCGTTGCATCCAGTTTGAAATCACAACGATTCTAAAGAAGTTTCACTTCAAAAATTATGTGCTTATTATTTTTACCCAATTTGGCAACTAAAATAACATCATTCAACTTTTTTAATTGAAAGGTTCATCCTATAAGAACGCTGGTGTTGTAGAAAAAAGTCAAAGGATTTTTAATTATTTGCACTGAACAATCAGGGCCTGCCTAAGTATGTGCAGTACTTAAGTACTGTACTTATGAGCTGTGTGATAGGGAGGTAGATTAGGTTCTCAGAGAGATGAGAGATACACTATTCTTAATGGCGATTAGTTTGACTTTTCATTTTTACTCGTATTATGAATATTCTTGAGTCTGTGTAGTGTAGAAATCTATAAAATTCGTAGAAATTTAGGATCTGGGATCTGTATTAATAGAGTGTAAGCTTAATAGTTTCCCAAAACACTGAGAACCCTAGTAAGGGGATTAGGGACAAGAAATGTTGTAACAATTCACATACATTTTTTATTTATATTTTAAGTATAATATTAATGATATCTGTTTGATATATTATATTGTATGATATCTGTTTACGTTAAGGCATGTTGTTGGTAAGATAATTTCGATTTTGTTTATATTACCAGATATACGAGTACAATGGTAATTTTGTAGATTATGGATCCTATGGATTATGCTCAAATCTTGTTCTAGCCTTGGAAGATTTATTTAACATATGTGTTAGAAGAGCCACGATGAGTCAAGTTATGTACATCATCTCTATATTGTAACAACAAAAGAACAAAAAAATAAATTTAGAAAATACCCCATTCAAAATCGCTGCGAACATTTTTAGACAATATAATTTTGTCCACATAAATTACATGTCTAAACTTTTGAACTGACCAAAGCTGAACTAATGTAAGATTTTTTAATTTAATCTACATCAGTAGCTTAGCTATAATAATGTGAATCTATCTCATTATTATTTTTTGTAGGGCAAAATAGCAAAATGTATTGAATTAGTATCATAATTATCTTTCAGTCATTTCAATTTATTTCTTATCAGGTATTAATACAATGGTATCGTAAACGAAAGAAAAAAATTGGTTGTCTGTAAAGTCGGTTTACGGACAATGGTTTTACGTGATAACGTCTATTTCGTAGAAGAATAATTTATGATATAAATATTGTCAATTCGCACATTAGGAACGGGAAATAGAATGAAAATTACAATTTTACATATTAAATTACAGATATATATTTCGTTTTATTATTAAACGTTTCGTAAAAATGAAATCATGACATTACCTACTTATTATTAACATTTAGACTTATTGCCGCGGTGAGTCGAAATAGATACGCAACTCTGTGTTTGATGATGGCGAATAGTTCATTGAATTGCATACAAGATGGCGCTAATTAGTTATCATTGCTTACGCCAGGCCTGATTAAACGAACGAAACTAAAATCAATTACGTACGAATAGACTCAATCAACAAAGTTTTATTTATTTTATCTCTGTTCTTGATAATATGATCTCATAAATGATAATGAACTCCAATGTCCTGTCACCAAGGGGACTTCTTAGTTTGGGACAAATATAGCCTACCTAGACATTTATTGATAATAAATAATTATAAGCTGCTGAAATTCGGGCATCTATACTGAAAAAGTTTTGGTGTTGTCACATAACGTTTTGAGTTGTAAGTCGGAGTTAAAACTATAATAAATGATTTTATATAGAATAAATGATACACACATAAACTTACGCCTTTTTCCCATATAATAGCTTATAATATCCCGCGTATCTAGCTAGATTATAATATTAAATTTCATACTAACTATACGATTTTAAACATATTTGAGTTGAAAATTTGGTTTAAATCGTTTTAAATATCAGGAGCTGCGCGACATCTGTGATTTTCTTGACTACAACTAAAGTCCGAGTCGATGTACTGTGTAAAGTTCTTTCAAGTAGTTCATACCTATAAACAGAGATGACGCTATTGTAGATTTTCGTTTTCATATAATAATAATACGTACGAGCTACGAGAAATCATTTCTTTTCAAAATATTGTAAAATAAAATAAAAATGAAATGAAATACCACGTTTTCGAGAATGCCTTCCAAGCGGACCGATTACGCTTGAGTGGGAGAGAGACGGCCGGTCTAGCGTGCCTCTCTCTCTAATGCTGCGCGCGCTTCCGTGACGTTACTCCGGCCGTTACTCGGTTTTCGTGAATGCCTCTCAGGCTCATCGTCTTTATAAACGTTATCACGTTAAAATATTTCAGACACATTGAAACGCAAATGTATTATTTTTCTTTCAAGGAATGGTAAATAGTAATTGTTGTGTATTTAATAAGCAATTTGTTGTTTTTATACTTGAAGCCTTGCGTTTCTAGCTGTAAGTGTGTGACTTAGATAAGTTAGAAAAGTGTTCCAGCATTTGAGGAGGCAATACATTAGTGATTAATATTAATCTACTCGTATGTTCAGCACACTTTTCTCCTTTGACTTCGTCATATAAAAACAAATCTTGAAAAGTGTATTAATAATTCAGATACTGTACCGTACAGTTTTGTAGAATTAAGAAATTTCGTCACAATTTGTTTCAGCCGAGTTTCATAAAACTAGTGTCCCGCCCGCAGCCGCAACTGTAGACAATGAGATACTGGGATATGACAAAAGGCTTAGGCACCGACGAGACATGAAAGGGGATGAATGGCTTTTTTGGAGCTTTTTGGAGCTTTTGGAAGAATGCTGACGTTGTACTGGATGCTGGGAATAATGTATTGTTTCGTTTTTGGTAATTAGCTCGCGAAAAATTGTCGCTGCGATTTTGAATGGGGTATTTCCTAAATTTATTTTGTTGTTATTTTGTTCTTACAATACGGAGCTGATGTATGCAGTGGATTGAAATTTCACTTGAGAATGAATGTTATTTGCTTATCTATTGTATTTAATAACTTGTAGCTCTTTTGATTCGCGTCGAAGAATGACGTGGTTGTGTCATATCAGAGTTGATCAGTTATGTGTGTTTATTTTTGAGATTCAGGCAACGAGTATATTCGTATGATGGATAGCAATACATCGGTGGCTTTGGTGATTGATTATATTTACTAATAATAAGCTTATTATTAAAAGCCTATTATTAAAAGATTTGTCATTCAATAGGCTAATAATGTAGGTAGTTAATTAATTGATAATTAGGCAAATCTCACACATCATGTAAGGTAATAATGTAGCAACCTTGTTTTAATCTTATGGGTATTGGTAGTGAATATTACGTATATTTTTAAGGGATAACGTATATTCTTAAGATAATGATTTCAAATGAAACTAATGTTCTTTATTTCATAGGTAATTGGACTAAAAAACAGTTGCCATTTCTATCGCGATGCAAATAACAGTATCTTTTTGTTGCGCTGGCCATACACGATCAAATGTACTTGTCAAAATTGCAGTTTGACTTGGTGCGGCATCGAGTTTGCATGAGATATATGGCTAGATAGCCATACCGTGGCCATACACCGTCAAGTTTACTAGATGCTGATGTTGGTGTATGGCCAGCGTGACGATTACAAAGGTATTGATATGTTGTGTTCTCAAAAGTGAAGTAGTAGCGATTGGTGACGAAACTCAAATAGGAAGACTAAAGTTTATTCTACTTTAATGACATACAGTTTACCATTTAAAATAAATTAATATTCGGCAAATTGTTCGGAACTTATCACCCTTTAATAATTTCTACCTTCTTTTCCAAGCCTCATCCTTACCCACAATAAGCCTATAGTCTCATAAAAACTCATCACGAAACATTGTCTAACGCAATTTCCATTTCAAACATTTCAATACAGGTCCTTGTTAAGTGAAGCACGCATACTGTAGAGTACAACCCTACAAGCTAATTTCAAAACTCGGGCCCTCAGAGTCGAAATATCAGCGTACAATAGAACTTTCTAATGACAAATTTCCAACGGAAAAAATCTAATTCACGCACGAGCCGACCCGCCTCGCGCCACCTGCCTCCCTCGCCACATAAGCATACACGGCATATACGCAATTTTTGATCAATACTTAAAAATTAACCCAGCCTCCGGTAGTTTTTAAATTACTCTGCGCATGTCATGATTTTTAATCACCCCTATGTGACGCCTACAGCGGCACACACGTACGCGGCGTATATGTTAAATGTGATCAAGTTAATATAGAATTGGTTTTTTACATATGCACACCGATCGGTATTGGATTTTTTGGGATGGTAATTCGGTGGGGGATGGGAGGGGGGACAACTGTCTTTGTGGAGCGGATACATGGCTGCGTACGCTTTTTCATAAGTAACTCTTAATTTAAACGGGTAATGTGCGATATAATTACCGGTGTTATTGGGTTTTTTGTCACTGAACTATTTTGGGAATCGTAAGCTTGATATTGAAAGGCTGCTTGAGACTTGAGGTTGTGGTTAGAAAATTTAATTAAAGTTAATAAAGGGTTAGTTATTACACAAGGAAATGATTATTACACGAAAAACTAGAGAGAGGTTATATTCTTTAAAGGTAACTAATTCTCTAGTACGTTCGCGGCGTATCGTTAAACATATTAATTGCTAGTCATTATGTGGACGCGTCGCTGAACATAGAGACTTTTCTACTACTTAGGTTAGGTACATATCCCTCACCCAGTAATACAACGGCACATCTACGTTTGTCATATTTTACAGAAACTAATTTAAAAAAAATAATGTTTAATTATCTGTTCTGTTTACGTTTTTTAAAGATTGTATGGATTTGGGTACTAGTACCTAGACATTAATACATATTTATCACACGTAGATTAGGCACTTTTAAACACGTATACCATATAAACTCAATTTCGATTTATTTCCAGATGTGCCATTATATTACTAGGTGAACGATATATATAGTGTATAATAATAAACTTTGGAAATATTTTATTGTAAAAACCGTGATAACTTAGATAACGTCGTTTGGTGGCGCTGCAGTACGTATAATCCTCATTTCAACTCATTATCATTTTACGTTGTTGGTTATAAGGTACATCATTTTTAGGGTTCCGAACGAAAAAGACGAAAAACGGAACCCTTATAGGATCACTAATGTGTATGGGCGACCGCCCTTCACAGCCAATTTTCTCAGAAACTACTAGACCAAATAATCACGATCCCTGTAACTGGGTCGAAATATCGGCGTATAAAATATATATCGAGAGTACACGTATTGTATTAAAAATGTTTACAGTCCGCGATGAGTTAAGTTTAAAATCATGTAGACCAAATAAGTTAAAATTTAGTAATCATGTGTTTTTTGTGACCCAAAGACGAAAGTATAAAGAAAACAAATGAATTTTGAAAAAATAATAATTTTAACGAAATCAAAATTATAAAAAAACTGTTCAGCAAACCATATCATGTTGCATGTCAAATAAAAGAAATTATTGTAAGGATCTCAAATATATTTTTATTATAGTCCTATAGTGGATAGTTTTAAAATTATTCAAGAAAGAATGAAAATTTAAGACGATAATTGACCATTTCCCGCCCTTATCTCCGTAACTATGGCTATTTTAAAAAATATAGCAAATAGTTCTTTACTTGTTTTTTACAGCAAACAGTTCTTTACTTATTCTTTACTTACATATTATGATATATTTCAGGAAAATCTATAAGAAATCTGTAATTTTAAAAAATCGACAAAAGTAAGTAAAATATAATAGAAAAATAACTAAATACATAATCAATGTATGCGGGGAGGCCCACGCGAGTTTAACTTGCACGTGTCAAGTTTTATTCATTGCAATTCTTCTTTACTCGTAAAAACCTTGCTCCTTCATATCCGTATTGTTTAAAATATTAAACTCTTTAAAGCTTTAGTTCCTAAGTATAATTTTCTTTATCTTTCATATCTCCCTTTCCCCTTTTACGTCATCTTTGAAAAAACATTGGGAGGGCTACATTTTTTTTCTGTCATTCATTTTTATGTCATTTTCAGCTGATCACAATGGTTTTGTAGAAGCGTAAGAGCGGAGAATTAAAAATGAAGGTGCAAAAATGACAGATCAGTTCAAATACACAATTTTAACCTCAAAGTTGAAAAATATTCTTAAAAACGCGCATGACATAGTGGTTTCACTGTTCTCGCCCTTATTATGTCGAAAATTAAATATTTTAATAACATTAAGGATATTACAATTCAAGGAAATATTACGCACTGAGGGGATTTTCCTGTTTTTTCTGCAGGAGAAATTGGGTCAAACGATAACTCGGTCATGGAGAAATTAGGAGCTCTCACATATTGTTATGTTATAATATGGAAATACATGGTGTATTATAGCGTTCAGGAAGTTAGTCAAAATCTATTTAATAAAATTATAAAGAAATCGGGTGTTATTCTAAATTCTGTTTGAATAGCTCGCATTACCCCACTCATCGATATTAGAAGATTTACATAACACTTTTTAAGTGCCGGATCTAAATTTTGAAACAATTTTTTATTTGAGATCTATTATTTAAAGCAATTTTTTTTAATTTAAATTAGAATTTTAATATAATTCTTTACATGTTTAAATCAATTAATGTCATATTAGTTTGCAAAAAGGATCTGAGTATTATTTATGACTATTCGCGTATACTACAATTAATTAATTAATATTGATGTAAAAACACAACTAGCTGAGATTATAGAAATTCAGATAAACGAGTAAAACCTAGTTTATGTGGAGTGAAAACTCAAAACTGTGTATCATAACTGCTTAGAGTTCAAAGGTTACTTAAGAAAAGATTATCGCGACAACAACCCTACAGCGTCATAAATCGTCAGAGCTGACTCTGTCGAGCGCACAATATTGTATTCCAGACGCCTCAAAGCGGATTCACGCAAGTTTGTTGATTTTAACATCTGTCACATTGCAACAGATCTGGGCATGTTTCCACAGTACTCCATTTCTATCAAGTACATATTTCTAAGCTTCTGCCACGGAGGATAGAACTCCATGGCAGAAGCTTGTAAATTGTCATAGATACACCACGTTAGTCAAAACTTATAAAAACAATAAGGCATTTTGATTTTGAATGACGAATGATGAAGTGAACGTAAATTACATCACAAGATGAGAAGAAAATATTAACTATGAGCAAAAATATGCAGAAATAATTTTGAATATATACAGTAACAAAAAGCACAACTTGCGAAGGCTCATGAGTTATATGTAATGAGCTATGAGGCTCATGATAAAATGTTATTATAGTTACATCTTAAATTATGATATTTAGCTCGTTCCAAAATCCACCATAAGCTGACTACTACTGTCAGGGTTTGCTCCAGATAAAGGAACTCCTCAATAGTGAATAGCACAGTCGTATTTATTTTTGGTTCAAGCAAAATGTACAGCTTTAATTATAATCTAACATTTTAACAAAAAAATAACCGATTTCAAATGAAGTATATTGTACTTTTGACATGGATGCCATTGTCAGATCTCGCTCAAATTTATGTGGAACCACACGACAAGCACCAGCTTTAGATTAAAACAAAAATCATCCGAATCGGTTCACCCAGTCCAAAGTTCTGAGGTAACAAACATAAAAAAAATACAGTCGAATTGAGAACCTCCTCCTTTTTTTGAAGTCGGTTAAAAATATGTTCTTGTGACTAAAGTTTTAAGTTTTTCTGTACACAACTTGGCACCCATTTAGATCTGAATTATTTTTTTGAACTTGGCTCTAATTTCACATTTGTGTTTTTGATGATTATTATTTTCCAAATCCACTTATTGTTTAGATTCATTAAATGTGTAAAATATAATAAAGAATATAGCATTAATTCCGTCTTTTGTTCTTGTACATTTGCGTAGTACAAAAAAGTTACTAAGAAATAATTAAAGAAATAAATATAATGATTAAAAGAAAAGATAAAAGTTAATAAACATATTTATCTGCTAATTTCTATTTATTTTATTTTATTTATAACAAAAAGTTTTCATCTTCCCCAAAGCCGAACAATATTTGAACTCGCTTCTTAAATAACTGGGCTATTTTGGAAGTTTCATAACCCATTTGTTATTCTAGAAGGCAGTGGAAACATCTGTAAAGAACGTGAAAATAAGGTTGTTAACGAAGCACGACGGCTGTCACCAGAACCTGACGCGTCCCCTCTCTTTTCCTCTCCTCTCCTCACCTCGGTAAATTCTACATTAACTCATATATTTTACATATAATATCTCAATCCATAACACAATATTTTATCTAGTTGTAAGTCATCTATTTCTCTCAGTCATCTTTCCTTACAGTTGTGACAAAAACACTAGCCTTTTAGCCGTATTGGGGCTGCTTAGAATACTAACCCCAATCCTACACTGGATGGATGTCGTAAGAGGCGACTAAATCCGGTCCGCTGCTGGTAAGGCCCCCCGAGGGATTATATTGGTAATATTGATTTTAATTAATAATTAATACCATCATTACTATTATTATTTCTCCATGGGGTTCGCCTGGATAGCTACCACCCTTGAGTATGAGTCAGCCGCCAGACGACATCGTGTTCCGGCTGGGGGCTTGAGAGCCAGTTCTTTCTTTCCTTTTCATCTCTCTTTCTTGGCCGGCAACGCAAGTGATGCCTTTGGTGTCGCTGATGTCCACGGGCGACGATAGCCACTTACCATCAGGTGGATCGTCATGCCGTTTCATTCCTTCCTAATGTAACTACGACTAATCTCCTAGTGGTCAAAATTCGACAATAATCATTGAAGATTTCAGGAAAACTGCTAGGAAAACATCATTTCTACAGTTTTGCTTTACTAGGCAATAAAGGTGTGAAGTAATGAATGTCTCTACACGGAAGATATTTCAGAAAAACTATAATTATGATTATTAGAATATCAGAAACGACATTACACCAATATTTTCCTATATAGCACAACTGTATAGAGTAGTTACAAGCAGTGTATGAAAAGTTTAAGCCTCAGACTTTTCGCTTCAGTTACTAGGAATATTGAATGATTGAATACTTATTAACTCAACCTCTTTATTGAAGGCTGTATTTTTACAAGTATTATCCGATTTTAATGAGCCTTCAGTACAGGGCGTAGGCGGTTTGTTTTATTTTAGCTATGGTATTTTTGATAATAGAATGTACTTATCTACATTTCTTTTAGAATATACAATAAAATGAAATGTGTTGTTATTGTGAAACAAATTATATACATGTAATACAAAACCATATGTTTTATTGTCCATTGGAGCAAAAATTACATAGATCAGTGAAAATGTATACCTATATAGTTATAATTGTAATAAAAATATTTTTTTTAAGTATGCACTTCTACCGGTAAACTAATTTTAAGGAGAAGAAACTAATTTTAAGGGTTTTAGGATGATAAATGTTTAGTGATACCAGAAAAAGCATTTTTTTTGATTATAATAAAATTAGGTACCTAACCTACTCTCTACCATTTAGCTACGGAGAATTTGTTTTTAAAAGAAACATTGATGTTTTAAATTAATTAGAGACAGTCGTTGATTAGAATTTGTTGTAGCTAGTGGGCATTAAACAGTGGTTGTAAAAACGCTCAAATATTAGTGAAACCGCTCCAGAGTGCTGCATGCAGAGTGTGGAAGTTCCATAAGGACTGTGTACAACATTCATCCGGCGGCCGCGGATAATGCGAGTACGGCGAGAGGAAAAAAACTCGAACTAAACATCACAAACACCCGCATGTGGAGAATAATTTAAAAATACGCAAAATACGGCCACTTCTAACCGGTGGGGGTACAGCGGGCCCCCAACCCCCCGTTTTGCGTATTTTTCGGTATGCGTGGCAGGTGGCGACCCCTCGAGGGGGGTTCGTTAAAAAGCGCCCGAGTACGTAGTATTATAAAAGTTGCGCCTACCGCGTGTAAGTAGTGGCGTGGGGCAGGGGGTCGGGGGCCCCCTCCCACCTAGTTAGACAGTTAAAAGTATGCGGTATTAACGAAACGGAAATGAATATACGAGTAGGTAGATACGGGTTTTTGGGAGGCTGCGATGTGACGCCGCGGGTTAGATTACGAGTATACTTGTGCCTTTATTTTGTATTTTTTTGGGCAGGCGGCCGCCGCTCCGCCGCCGTGGCTCGCTCTACGCTTTTAGAGGGCTTAGGTTTTGTTTAGAGCGCGCGAGCGTGCAGCTAGCCTATTGTGTTTTACGAAACTTTTAATTAAGTAAGATCAAAGGAATTTCATGTCCTGCTCCCTTATTAATCAGTTTGGGTGATCTTCTAAACGCTTCTTGTAGCGCTTTGAGTGCTGAGGTATCATTACATTCTAGAAGAGATGTTAGGTACCTATTATGTAATTAATCACGTAATTGAACGGAATGGAAACATTTCATGTGGGGTACTATACTTAAACAATTGAGATTGCTATAAACCTTTTGCAGGAGTTAAGTAAAACGTAAATTAGGGCGGTAATCAGTGAAATATACTGTAATTTTACATTGAATAATGAGTAACAATTATCCTGAATGTGATCATTTTGATGTGGGATTATTTTAATTGATAGGTGCTTAATTATTATTATTATAGGTAGAGAAAGGGACAATCTACAAATACTTACAAATTATTTTATTTAAAAAAAAAAAATACGATTACAAACGTATTTTTTCACGTGAGGATACGATTTCGTTTTCTTATTTAAACATATTCAATAATAATATATTCTCCATTGTTAAATCCACTAAAATACACGTACGTTTACTATTGTGTATTAAATCTATTAAATAATTAGCGGCACAAACCCATTATCTAGGAAATGGTTCTAATTTACCTTACAAAATATTGTCACAAAAACAGGAACATTACACAGAAACAGGGATGCTAATATTTTTATAAACGCCTGGAGCTTCTTCATGGCAATGGCGAATGCAGCATATTGTGTAAATGCTATGATCTTTTTGTAAGGCGCTAACCGTTCGGAAGGCCGCCGTATGCAATCTCGATGTTTTCAGTTCGGTGTCGTTGAATGAGATCTTTGTTTCTTTATAAATATTTATCTCTGTGGTTTTATACTCGCTTTACTCGTCCTGTTTATTGCCGGAGTTTTTATTCGTTTCATAATGTTATTTATATTTTATAATTTTCTATGTATTATATCATTAAGTTTAACTAGTAAGTGTTTTATTTAAAACATCGTAATTTTCTTTATAGCTATATATAGACTGTTTCTAAGCGAAATACGCTAGGTTTTTGTTTTTTTTAGATAGGGCGCGCGGGCATGGACGTCAAGAACAGCTTGTGACTAATGTAGGTACTGATTTAGGGGTCAGAATTAGAGGGGTCACATCGACTTGCATTGTCGTTTCGTCTTGTGTTTTTATCGTTTCATTTATTTTTATACAATTCCTAATAAAAGTATAGAAACGTATAAACTGTACTTCAAAAACGAATATCTTACTAATATTAGTAAGTGATTGTAGTAAATATATTCATGTATGTGTGAACTATGTTTTAATTTCTAAACCATAGGAAGACTTCGCGAGTAAAGAGAGAGAGACGATATTAATTTCCGTGAATCTGAGTGGAATTTCGTCCCTGTTAGGTTTGTAATGTAATCTATAGATAATTTATTTTACAAATTTGATTTACAAATACATATAAAGGATAGAATTGGTACTTTTAAATTTAGTATTATATATATTTTTACTTGGGTGACGTATATAATTTATGTCTTCAGTTTTGTTACTGAGTAAGTTATTTATTGTGAAAAGTTTTGTTTAATATCGATGATTAATGACAGAAGCTGTGAGAGTGGTTGTATGCTGTGTGCTAGTGGTCTGAAACCAGAAAACTTAGGGAAACTGAGTACAAATCCTGCTCTTAAGTCAAGATACGAAAAACGAGTCGTAAGCATAGCATATGATCATTGTCAGACATATATAGTTTTTTCTTCCATTCATGGCATTAACGTAAAGACGCTCAGCCAAAGACAAGTAAAACACAGGAAACAGAATTAGGAAAGAAAAAACATTTTCGATTGTAATTTGAAAAAGAAAACATCAGCTTTTGGGTACTGATAATTTCATACCGTTTGTATTTAACCACCTTTTAAGACGATCAAGAGTAGAAGTTTAAAGTTTTCCAGCTTCAGTAATTATAGGGTGTGTAACGTATAAACACAAATCATAGCATATTGGAGAACTCTCGTTGCCGAATCTAGCTAGTGAACTAAATCATAGGTGTAAAAAGTAAATAAAATAGGACTAAGCATTGATTCTTGTGGTGCCTTTCCATGAAATTCGGCTTATAACCTTGTCTTCCACTTCCAGATGGATAGTTCTTTCAATAGCATGTTTATAATGAAGTTGATAATAAAAGAAACTTCAGTGAAATGAGCTTTAGTTTCATACAAATACTTTATCTCTATCAGACATTATTATACGCCAAATCTATACCTAAGAAAGCCGCCAATACATTTTCATTTTTGGAAAAGGCTAATCGAATATCAGTTAATGGTATAAATATAATACTTAAATTATTCATAGTACCTACATATACATCTCCTTAACTATATTGAGTGTACAAATATAAGTTTATTACTTTCAATAAACCATTCTAGTCTATTTTTAACTAAGTGTTCAGCAACCTTAGCTGCAGTAGTTGAAAAGGCATAACACGATATCAATATGCATCCGACGGTGGTTTATGAAGTTTTAAAATGGGAATAATGATTTGCGATTTCCACAATAATCTAACATTTTAACAAAAAATTAACCGACTTCAAATGAAGTACATTGTACTTTTGACATAGATGCCATTGTCAGATCTCGTTCAAATTTATGTGGGACCACACAACAAGCACCAGCTTTCAATTAAAACAAAAATCATCCAAATCGGTTCACCCAGTCCAAAGTTCTGAGGTAACAAACATAAAAAAAATAAAAAAAATACAGTCGAATTGAGAACCTCCTCCTTTTTTTGAAGTCGGTTAAAAATGGAATACGTCTGCTAACAATCACTAAGTTATTAAGGTTAAAATAATAGCGTAAAAGATCTTGGCTGTTGTCAACAAGGAATATGGTGTTCCATCAATCCCTGGTGTTATATTTTTTAAATCAGAGAGTACATTTGTTAACTCTGTAAAAGTAAAGGGTGAGTTTATTAATTCTTCATTATTAACATTGGGTGTTTGATGGTTAAAGTGCGATAATATTATATTATACTCGTAATATCTTCGGGAACTGGAGGAAGTGCTAACTTATTAATAAATTCAATTGCTACAGAAGGAGGAATATTACTTTTTTGAGACGAATTGAAAGCAGATCTAAATCTCTTAATATTTTGCCATATTAAGAGATTTTGATTTGCATTGCATGACGTTGACGGAGATAGAGAAGCACAGAATTTTTGCCACCCTTCCAATTTTTTTTGTTTTAATATTTGTGTGTTGTATTTCTTGGAAATGAATAAGATATGTGGAGCACTGTCAGTTATAACATAATACTGAATGTAATTAGTCGATTCTGATGCTTGTATTTGTGCGGGTGCGGTAACATTGCTAGGATTAATATTGGAATTAGAATTTTGAGTTGTGACTTTCTTTAAGCTTTTAATGTTATCATTCTTGTTGGAATTACTTTCCGTCAAACACAAGCATTTTCCAGTAGTGTCCTTGGATTTATCGGGTTTTCCTTTTTTTAAATTTACACTAATATACTACTGATCTTATAATTATAATTTTTAATTTAAACACTAAAAAAACGCGACCGCCAAGCTTAAAGTTTCCCGCGCTTTTCAGCCATGGATATCCATGACATCAAAAATGTCACCGACGTCATTTTTTCTAATTTATTTTTACAAATGTGATAACGGATCTTAATGCTTTTGTAAAGAAAATGATGAGGAATCCAACGTATGTAACTTGATTTCACAATTATGTTTAAAGGCTTGGTTGAGTGGCCAAGAATGAATATTAAAACAAAATGCTGAACTTATATTGATTATTCCAATACACCCCCACGCCTCTAGATAGAGACAACGTATTCATTTCCGCGTCTATTTGGTTGGAAATCGTCCCTCGTCTGTTTTTAGAGTTGATTTGTTGACGAAATCAGTTCACAAATATTGTAGTATTGTTTTGCGAGATATTTTATTTGATGGAATTTTGTGACTAACCAACTAAACTTACATAAATAAAGTTATAAAACACTAGGAAATCGCCCTCGCTTCGCTTCGGGAAAAATAGTAAAAACCCGGGAATAGTGTAGCTTCCCAACAGTGAAAGAATTTTTCAAATCGGTTCGGTAGTTTCGGAGCCTATTCAATGCAAACAAACAATCAAATCTTTCCTCTTTATAATATTAGTATAGATAACGGAAAATATTAATGACGACCTTAAAACGAAGTGAGTATGGTAATTGAAGAGTCTTAGCTTTGATTCTGTTTACGTGTAAAATGAATGTGACAGGAATTTTTGTTCTGTGAAGTTGGTTTTTTGCGGTATAATTGATATGATTTCAGCGTATTTGAGATTCAAGTTTAGTCATGGATTGTACTACATCGCCACTTACCATCAGGTGGGATTGTAGTCAAGCATTAGCTAAATCGTAGAGTCCAACTCGCTGTAATCTGAATACTTAAAAAACTATCAAATTAATTAATTCATGCTTATTCTGTTTTAAAATATGTAGATTGAGACAGAAAAATTGTAGTTGTGTGATTAAATGTGCAAGTATATATCGTCTTGACTATGACTTATTAATTATTTATTTATTTAACCTTTATTGACCACAATAGAAATATTACGGTACAAATGACGAGCTTAATGCTTAATGCATTCTCTATTATTTCTATTAAATATAGAATTTATATATTGATTAAAATATTAGGTTTTTTACCAACCGAAAAAATAAATAAATGAATGAAAATAAATAAATGAATAAAAAAATAAATGGGACAATGAAGTGAGCATGTATCATAAATAAGATACAAAGTAAATTTATTGGCATTGCTTGAGCATACAAGTAACTGTACTATAACTTCAAGTAATTGTTCCTAATATGAGTGACAATATACTATGAAGCTGAAGTGATGTGATAGTGCAGAGCGCCAAGCCACTCCTATCGTTAATGTTTGCCAAAAAATTGTTCTACAAACATACTTTCTGGCAATTAGGATGTTAGATGGGGCAACACTCGTTCATTTTAGACGTCACGGTTCCAGCTATGAGTAACCCTGCCTGCGCAGCGAGGGGTAGTGGGTTCGATTCCTGGGACATTAATGTAACAAATAAAAGTTTGTTCTTCAATTTGATATTTCTTTTGTGTGTCCAAGCCACCCATGACACTCACTCTGATTCGGGTATTTTAAAATTATCTTCATTATATTTCATTTATAGAGCTGTCTTTTATTCTTGTTGTATGAAATAGATACATTTCTATTTCATTTATAATTAATTACCTTTGTCTAATAGATTAATCATTTTTATATTTGTCTGGAATGAAATTACCCACATTTCTTGGGTTGCAAAATATTACTGTTGATACAAAATGTAGGTGTAAATCTGGTTGAATTATGTACATATATTCATGCATTAAACGAAATGATATTTTTGTACAGATTAACACCGTTATAGTTTCATTATTAGTAAATTGTGTTAGCTGACTCGGTACGCCAGAATTTAGCAACCCCTATCTTTATTGTATTGCCAGCAACCCCTCGCTTTGCGGAACGATATCCGTGCACAGATGATTTTGTTTTTATTTTTAATTCAACCGGAATATAAATTATACTTTATTATCAAAATGAGTTCAAATGTGTTCAATGATGAAGATATAAACTGAATAATTTGTAAATAGAACTCGTATAGTATTTTTAGATTACCTTAATTTATAAAGACCAGATATAATTGAATAAAAGTAGAAATAATAATTTAATAAACACTTAGAATTAGGGATAAAAAAGTTTTATCTTATTCTACTTACTCATGTTTTAACCGATTTCAAAAAAGGACGAGGTATTCAATTCGACTGCATTTTTTCATATTTCTTACCTCAGAACTTTCGACTGGGTGAACCGATTTTGGTGATTCTTTTTTTAATTGCAATATGGTGCTTGTCATGGTGTCCCCCTTAATTTGAGCAAGATCTGAGAAGTAGTTTTTAAGTAATCCTTAATTTTGAAGTCGGTTAGTTTTTGTCAAGAATTCTTATGACATTAGTTCTTTGTGCCGTTTGTTCAGTTTAATTATTGCCCATGGGTGACGGGGCACACTTCTTTCAGGTGTGTCAAAAACAAACGTTTATAGGAACTCCTGTGTTTTTTGAAAACAAATACGAAAAAGCCAGTAATAATGCTGATCTCTCCGTTTTTCGGTCAGCAACGAGTCAATGATTTCTTTATGTTACTGAAGTCTATATCGGTGACACGTCGGTGGCTGCTCTGCTCCTTGTATGTGGTGGTATTGGGTCAGAAACCTCTAACCCTATGCGATTTCATCATTCTTTAAGCAGCAGGGAAAACTTACCATGACTTAAAGCTGAATATAATTGCTTAAGTTTGGTTTTATAGCCTCGATATGTATAAATTGACATGTTAGTGGCGACCTTATGTCCCTGTCAGCAACGGCAACTCCGGCTACACAGAAAGCCACGTACGAACCGAATGATAAACGATCAGTAGGTTAAGAAATTTTTATTTTTAGTATCGTTGCGTCGCTAGCCTCTGAGTAAAACAATTTATTACGAAATGTAAACAGGAAGAACCGTATTTTCATTAAGAATACGAATCCGATACCCCCTCCGCCCGACTGGAATAGACTGAAAATACCCAGTTATGATTAATTCTGAATGCGCCTCACATTGATCAAGGAACCGAGGCTTTTTGCTCCAAACTACCCATCCCCCCCTCTCCCCACGACAGAGCGAGACTAATGCAGCCTCGCCCGTCTCACTCTAAAACAAAGATGCTAAAACTTCTTTCGCTAGTATGAAGATTTTAATTTCATATTTTTGACGAAACGGTTCTAATTTTACTCCCCATATCATTCCAAACCCGACCTTCATTCTACCAGCATTAAGTCGCATTTCCCTTGCTAGCTAGCCGTACTTATTTCCGTCTTCTAATTCTGAATTAGTTTTCGAAGTAAAAAGATACAGTCCCAAGACTGTGTGAGTGTCTTAACCTCGTTTAAACTTTACGCCGTCGAGTTTAAAGCGCAAATTTCTTCAACTCGGTACTCTCAAGAAATAATTCTCCAGTCGTACCCCGAAATTAGTCGAATAAGGGGAAAGGGGTTCATACGATGGGTGGTTTTAAAAGAAGAAGGCAAAAAGGTGGGGATAGAAAGATGCGCAAAGACTTAGTTTGCGCGGGGGTGGCCGGGGGTGTTATAAAATATATAATTCTATACTTACAATACTTGTAAATACGCCACGCGGAAGTACCGCGCTCTGACAAACTTGACCTGTGGAATGCCGGCATTGGTTTCTGGAGAATGTTTCTGTTTATGTCTCCCTCGCCTCCATCATATTAAATACCGAAGAAATACTACCGACTAATATAAATGTTTTTGTTTAATTGAAATAATGGTATTTATATTGTAAAGTGGAAACCTTCGCAAGTTTCAGGTTTTCTGTTTTCAATGTCTCGCGAGAGGTTTGATTTTTAAATCCTCGTAAGATGTGTCAGAGATCGATGTTGAATTATTTTGTAACTTAAATTAAAATCGATTCGGAATCATGTAAGTCTGAAGACTTATACGAGTATATTAATTTATTTAAAATATTGTCATTAAAGCAAAGTTTTGATAATGGCAGAGTCACTGCGAAAAAATAAAAAAAATAAAATAAAAAAGAACTAACATTTGTCCAATTATTTGTGAATAATATCTTAAGTATTACATTTTTATGATATTTATTGTACAGTTTTGATAACGACCACAATTCTCGTGTTTTTCTATGACATTATTGAAATTACTTTTAAATAGTTGAAAGTGCGAAATAAATGCCAAAACGTGAACAAGTATCATGACTATTCGGTCGCCGTATACCGCTACATTCGCTGATATTTAGTCGCGAAACGGGATGTATTATAAGCGTAGTTGTTTAAAATAAGAACGGCGCGGGGGTGCTTCGGCTGCGGTGGGCGCCTGGCGCGTGCTCGGGTTGCGGTTCGATTCCGCCTTAGGTATAGTCGATGTTTCTTTTAGGATTTTTTATGCACGAGACTTTTCTTATGAGATGTAGTGTGAGTTGGTATTATTGCACAGCCTGAATATTTCAGACTTTCTTTGCTATTGTACTTCTATCTTGCTGTCATATTATTATGTAGTATTGAGATGGTGTTTTATTTTGTTAATATGATCTTCATTTTTTGGTTCTTCTCGTGTTTACTGTTAGTTATTTAAAATGGTTTGTAAAAAAATTAACAACCTACAAGAATGAAGTGAATAAAATAAAACTTGTTAATGTGATAATTGATTAATTAAACAATCTTCAAGAAAAAACGATGAACAATCGTCATTACTCACATTAATAAAATTGTTCAAAGGTTAAATTTCCTTGTTTTAAAAAAAATATAAAATTCAAGTACAAAATAATTAATTATATTTAATTAATTGAATAAAGCAGAATTATATTTTAATTTATTAAAATTTGCATTTTTTCAGAGTCACTTCAATCAAAATACCAAAATTTAGTATTCTACTACATACCTAGACATACCATGATGTTTAAATGAAAAGCAGCCGGCAAACTAGGCAACTTTTTGTTTAGTATTATAAAAATTACATTCACTAAAGATCCTTTTCATCAGCTTATACTGCGAGGGAGTGCCCACGCTACGTACGTGCGTATTACGGGTTACGTGGCCCATTCATCAGGACAAGAGCTTCACCAAAAAAGTTGTACGTATACTTAAAATAAAGGAACAAAATAATATAAAAAGACAGCGAGTGAAGCTACCTATGTTTTATCCACTCATTTCGCGTGGTTCTTAGTAAAAAGTTGTGTAACAGGGGGGTGCACTAGCGCCTACGCCGTAGCGGGCTACGTGCTACGGGCGTAGGCCTCGTAGCAGGGCTGTGCTCCCGGCTAATGATCCTCTTAATTAATTATAGTGTTTTATTTTTCTTACAAGTTTGTTGTCTTACTCTTTGATGATGCTTCTTTGAAGATTTCTTCGTACGATTTAATGGTAATTTCTTGTTACCTTCATGTATCCTAATACAATTAATTTATTATATTTCAATGAAATTATTATTATAATGTTTCATGTATTGTTATTTGATCAAAGAATATCTTTGTTATCATAGAAATCACATTTACTAAGAATCTAAGTTTTTATGAGGCTTATAGTTAGGTAGGCTTTCATGATTCATACAGATTTAGGTCCGCGCGCTGTCTCCAATGAAATCTCTCCAACATCTCAGTCCTGATGAAGTGCAGGCGGTATGCTATCAGGTCTCAGGTATATGTAACTGTTCAGTTATGGTGGTAAAGAAGCATTATGCTTTTATGGTCCTGAAAGATTTTCAGATTCTTTTTGTATTCTATATTTGAATTAATATAATACTTTAGGCTAAAGTTTTATCTTTTTTAATCTCTTTTTTGCACTTGGACTCTTCACAAATTATACATTTTCTATCACCATTTAACTAGCTTTCTTTCATAAACTTAATATTAAAATACATGTATATTTAGAATAGGCTCTCGGCAGAATTATTTTATCTTCAATACTTTCCAAGTCCCGAGCCTTTCTTATCAGCGAGGGTTAAAACTAAGCATCCTCCATTAAAATTCGGAATACGGGGCGCATTTATCCCTTGTCGTCGCAACTACACTCAACGTCTTATAAGAAGCACCCTAAAAACTCGAAAGTTCATTAGCCCCAGCCCTACTGCTTACTATCTTGCACGTTCCTAAGACGCCCCCCCGAGGGGGGCTTTAAAACCCCCACTCGAGGGGGCAACGCGGAAATATGAAGGGAGCGCTCATTTATCAATACACGGAGACTGTTTCTTTCTCTCTAAGAATTGATTATATTCTACTAAGAATATTGACGGGGGTAAAGTTTTAGGGTGGGGGGGTGTCGTAATGTTTTGATTAGAGTTTTTGATGTTTCTCCGCGTTACCCCGCGTGTATGGAGCGCCGTGGGCTGTGGATCATTTCTGGAACATGTTACGTAACTTCGTGCGAGTAGATAGCGTTAGAAATTTTTATGGAAATAAGTAGTTACTATCGAAAAATTTACTGCTATACATAATAATATCATTTAGATCTATGGATTACAGAACTAGTTTCAAATATTTTGAGATCATATCAGCTTTAGAAAGCAACATCCTGCGAAACTACCGAACGGATTTTCACGAAACTTAGTACACAGGTGTAACATCAAGGTGCATTTCTATTAAGACATAGGTACGTATTGTCCCTGAATACGCGAATCAAGCCGCGAGCAGTGCACTAGTCTTAAAATATATAAATTACGTGTCACGTTGTATGTCCGCTATGGACTCCTAAACTACTTAACCGATTTTAATCTTTGCACACCGTGTGCAGTTTGATCCAACTTGAAAGATAGGCTTACATCTCAATTTATAGTTGCAATATCAAAGTCAAAGTCGAAGTCAAAATATTTCATTCATATAGGTATCATTGATACATTTATGCACGTAATTTTTTGGCTTTTCGGAAGGTGCTTTGTCATGGAGGAGAAGAAAAGCCTAAAGAAACTCCTCAGCACATCTTTTAAAAAAATATTACAAAAAAGATAATAATACAAAAGTTTACTATTCTGAGGCACTAACATGGCTAACAGCTAGTATAATGTAAATTATTTCATCACAGGAATAAGAATGTGATAGATACCGTTCCAGGCAGCCCATTTACTTCACTAACTATAACCATCGACTGAAACCCTATTTCATACGACATAGCGTAGATAATACGCGTCTATGCTTGAACCATAAATAATAGTTATTTTTCACGACATAATAGTGTATCTGTGTAAGGGGAAGCCGTGCAGCATGATCACAATTTATGGCCATCTTCGCTAATGCTGCCGTGGCGCCCGCTATTTTATTTCTCTCTGCAAGATTAAGGTTTTAATTGGATTTTATAAATCCTTCTTCTAAATATTTTAAATATCTCACTACTGTTACAAATGAACATTCAAATAATGTATTATACAAGATATATTTATATTTGAATGTGTATGGACTTTTTCTTAAGTATCGACTGGACATACTTGAGCAGTATATTTGAGTTATGGTTTGAATAAATAGTACAAAAGTTATTTTATTGATTTAAAATTATATTTGTAAAACTACGCGAGTAGATGCACTGGCCATTTTTGAGATTTTCACACACACAAACAATTAGTATAAAAACAAAAAGGAGCTTATTACTTTAACTCTAGCGTTATTTAGATTTCCTTCGAAATGTTTTAAGTTAGCATTTCTTCGAGTATATTTAATTCTACGAAGAAACGGCTACTTAAGAGAATTACGACCTAAAATATTTTTATGTTACAGTCAAAATCATTGCTAAAACTTTCTCAATGTCTTTATAATATGTTTTTAGAACGAGAAGAAAAGTACGATAAATTACGAAGTTTTAAAATAACATTAGATACACACTTCGTCATGAATTATCGCTGATTCTTATGTTATAGTCGATATCTCTAGTGGACTAGTGGTTCAATATTTAGGATATCTCTCGGCAGGTTCGTGGTTTGAATCTTTTACGTTTATCCGATTCTAGCTAGCCCCAACCACTCTTCTCCTTGATATAAAATTACAGAAGTATTTGTTACCATATTATGCAAGTAACAACTAATTTAAATTATGAGTCGGAAGCCTTAAATTATTCCTTGAAGTTTATATTCTATGCAACTAAGGCTTTTAATGACAGTAAAAGACTGTAGGGACAAAATAAAAAGATAAACTCAAGGCCTTGTCTGATTATTTAAATATAATGTTAAATGTTATTTTAATGTTACAAAAACTAGTGGCTTTTTTATAAGATTACCGCAAGATTAATTTCCGCGTTTAATTAACGCTAACGCAGAAGGTATAGGAAGTCTTCTTGCATTTAATTTATGGAATATACGAGTGTGTGTTAATTTGATATCCCAACGAGTAGGTTTGGAAATGACCTTAAAGGTTTTTTTGTATATAAAATAAAAAATTGTTGGTGAATGCAATGGATGAAAATATATTGCTTAATCTAAAATCTATAGAAATTCAATGTAAGTTTTGTCTAAATAAAACTGCTCTCAAGTACTCTCTCATCGCACGAAACCAAAAAGACCTTCACGGGCTGCGGTGATCATCTACTAATAGGTAAATTATTATCATTATTCATTAGTTAACCATATAAACCAAATATTATACCTAAGAGAAAAAACAAAAAGATGATCAGACGTGCGAAACTGAATATTTTACCGTTGGACTTTGTCGGTAACACCAAAGATGTCATTGACGAAACGATTACTAAAAGAAAGAAAAATTAAGTGATACTTACAGAGAAAAATTAAGTCATATATACAGCATAATATGATTATATGAACTGAAGTGTCGTACCAAATTCACTGTGAGCTAAAAAGATTAGGGAAGCTTGCGTATGGATTCTAATTGAATCAAGCAGGGATTGTAGTCCAACCAATCAATTATATTTACTTTCAGTCATTTATTATTATTTATTTATTTACATCAGATACCTAACCAGTATTTATTCTTCAGTAACAGACCACAAATAAAGCTCTTTAAAAAATCCATTTTAGAAAAGTCATATCCAATATTTGAAATATTCGAGCACTGCACGAAATTTCAAGATTTTTCTAATATTCAAAATGCGTAGCAAAGATTCCAAACAGCGTGTCATGCCTCCTTGTGACTTATTTGATAAAGACCCTCTGAATTAGTGATGTAACGCCGCGTGACTCGCCCGGAGAGAAACACCGTGAACCCACACTGAGAATAGTCAAACGGATTATGCATTTATTTTAAGTGTTGATACAATCAGTATTGTTTCAATACTATTTATAATGTGACTAATGTGATCGATCTACCTACTGTTAGGTGTCATACATGAATTTGTGAAATACCCGTTTTTAGAACATAAAGTAAGTTATGTGGTCTTAATAGTTGTGATAAGCCATAGTTATTTTGTAACTTAAATGACAATTAAAAATGTTTACTTTCTAGTTGATATCTGTTAGGTATCTTGAATTCAAAGTGTAAAGAATGAAACCGATGAAACTCATGTCATCTCTACTCATAAGTAATGTTTAAATTACTACTGTTAATAACTACCAATCGAGACTTGTCCAGCGGTAAGCTGGGCCATACATATCTGACACGATGAAAAGAGACCCATGCCCAGCTGTGGGTGACTTTAATTTCATTACTTTGTACTAGCTTCAATTGTAAAGTTATTGGGATAATACATTTTTCATCGCCCTAATTTTTGGTCAAAGATCATTACGAACAAACTAATAAGTTCTAGGAACTACAATGCCGTAATAATTAAACTCCGAAGGGTCGCGATAATCGCTCGCTGCAGATCTATTATTTCCCAAAGACAATAGAATCCAGTAGAATTAGTGGACTCGCCCCTCAATGAGAGCTAGAGAACAACCAGAGAGGCGAATCATCGGAAATACGATCGAAAAAATCACACCCGCCAACATCTAACCTTTAAAACGTAATGGCGATGCTAAAACAGATCTATAAAAGGGTGGCATGGGGCCACTAGGAAACAGTATTCATAAAACACATCTGCATAGGAGCTTAGCGGCACCCGTAAAACTAACTCACACGGAGAGAAGCGCCCACACTAACACAAATAAGCAATAAAGTACACCAGTAATATAAAACTAAGAAACATCAACATCTTACCCCCTACCCCCTGCGCCCCTGCACCCCTTGGGGGTAATTTCTCCCCGAACTTACTAAAATACTAAAAACGGAGATACGGTGGGGCGGGCCACCCCAACGTTTTCTTATGCAAGATGCTTATATTTTAACCTAAATGTTGGAGCAGATTCTCGGCCCGCGTGCTTGAGTTATGTGATTTTTGGGCGGAAATGGCTTCGGATTTCACATTAGAAAGTAATCAGCTAAGAACTGCAGAGGTATATAGGTTCGCTATACTCTGTCATAGATCTATAACTTCTAGAAGAACAATGTACAATAGAGGTTAATAACTTGGTACGTTTTAACCTATCATTTACTGCACGATGAACGAATCCTTCAATCACTATGGCCAAATTGCTGGGCGAAGGGACAGGGTTCCCAAAGCAAATGTTTATGATTGCGACACATAATGATGCAGTGTTTCTTCCAGGGTCGTGCCTATTTGTAATATCTACGGATATGGCACGATTATTAAATTAATTCATTATGTCAGTTACACTTGGTTAGACTTATTTCCGCGTACAGGTGTTATTACAGTAACCGTAATTATGGTAATTGAGAAACATGATCAGTTAATTTCCAAATAATATAATAAGTACACCCACATTCCGAGATACTTACTGGACTATAATATAATTTAAGATATTATAAAAAACTTAGTAAATACACCATCATTCGGGCAAGTCAGAGGCAACGCATCAATGATGCTTTTGGTGTCACTCATGTCCATGGGCGACGATAGCCATTTACCATCAGTTGGATTGTCAGCTCATTAACCGGCTATTGCTATAAAAATAGTCAAACTTGAAACTCTTTGTCATTTATGAGACACTTCACACTGTTTCGTTAAATGACAATTTCGCGTACTAATGTTAATTCCACAGATTACATTAATTCATAACTAGATCTACACAATACATCTTAGGAACCTCGCTTAGGGCCTTAAAAACTGTAATAAGGCTTATATTTATTAATGGATATTATTTATCTGTTTAGGATAGGAATATGCTTGTTTTGTTTGATGGTTACAACCAGAACTCCAATAGTGATAGTAAGTGAAGAGTCCTGTTTAACAGAGCACGTAACCATAAATATTATTGTAAGTAATAAAAAATAAATAAAGAACGTTTACCACAATATCAAGCAAGAATTTAGCATGATTAAATGCCTGATTGTTAATTACTATTACTATTTATCTATATTATATTCTAACAAAAAAATTATCACCTCTTTTAACGTCTGGATCTTAAAAACAACATACACAAAAACTCTTGAGTTACTATACAAACGCCACAGGAGTCATTTCAGTGATTATAAAAAGTTGTTATAAACGGGCCCATCATTGAGGTTAGGCATTGAAAATATTTAAATAATTGCACATAAAACGGTGCCAATAAACGGTTCAAAACAAACTGCATCCACTCAAAATACATCAAACAAAGCGGCCAGTTGGTGTCAATTGTTAGAAAAAGTCAGTTAAAAAATCAGCGTATCACACACACGAAAATTCAGTTGAAAACATTCGGATCCCGATAAAAGTGGCATGCCACTAAAACGCGTATGAAATTACAATAAAAAAATCAATAGCCCTGAAAAATGTCGGGCGAAAAAATTCAAGCGCGTTTTCCGATCTTTATTTGCTTTTGCGAGAACTAGTGAAAGCGGGAGGTTGGAAAAAATACGTCACTATTTCTATCGTGCGGGCTGTGAAATAAAAAAAAGAAAAAAGGCGAGTGGCCGATGAGAGTGAGAGTTCTATTTTCAAATTGCCCGCGCGCCGACACCGTTTTATTTTTTAAAAGGATTTCTGGACATGTGCTCGTGCGAATTGCCTGATGGATTGTTTTGTGGCACGTGGCGTGTGCCCATATCATTGACACATATCTTTAATGTTTCGAACCTAAACTGTATCGGTACTTGTTATGGTAACTACACAGGTAAGTAATAATGTATTATAATAAATTGTGATATTAAATCGTTAAGAAGTTTTAAATACCTCAGATACTAAAACGAAATCTGAGCGCGCTTTGTTAAATTTTGCAGGCAGTAGAATTATGATAAAACCTTCGTACCTACGATCGGTTAAATAAAATATACAAAGATATATTTTTTCATTTGTATATGATTATAACGAAGGATGCCCACATAAAAAATAGATTATCTCGTAGAATTCATATGAATTATACAAATTTAATTAAATATTTGTAATTAAGTTAAATGCAATTCATTTTACCTATTTCAAATTCATTAATTGAATTGCATATATTTAAAAAAATTAAGGTATGTACAAACTTACATCCGTAGATGATGCTTAAGTTCGTGAATAACATTAATATTATAAATTCATCTGCATATGAACCCGGAACGTTATAGGCGACTTTGGTAGATTATTATAAAACATATCCGTACATCAATACATAAATTCATCTATCATTATATTTATTTAACAACACATAGGTACTTTGAACGAAACTTTTTAGTTAGCTAATGTAATGCGATAACTTGGTTTCCTCACGGATTTAATCATCTCATTCTACAGCCAAATAAAGTTAAGATTATCAAATACTAGCGCTATGCTCGGCTTTGCTCGTTTATCACGAGATTATTCATGGTCTACCATGGTGTACATTTTTTAATGAAAACCCGTTCAATAATTTTTGCGTAAAACATTAACAAACATCAATATATTCACAGACATTCATATTTATAATATTAGTCGGATTATCATTAAATTATTAATGTTATTGTTCGAAACCATTAATCCCTTTGCTTTTACTATATCACTCTACTTTATATTAATACTATAATGGTATATGTACCTAAAACTGATGTCTTCCATTCTGTTATTCAGCTGAACTACTCAACAAATTCAATTTATTATGACGATAAACCATTAATTTGTTCGTAACACCCAAATTGAAATTTGGAATTCAAAAACATTTTAATGAAACAATCTTTTTATGCATGAATGAATTACGAAAAACTACTCTGTGCTATTCGGACGAAATTTCAGAACTGACGATAACAGAGTACTCACTAAAATAATAAGCAAAGCAAAAGCAAAGCAACAACCCATAATTGTCCCACTGCTGGGCTCGGGGTCTCCTCTCACAATGTGAGGGGTACAGGCCATAGTCTACCATGCTGGCCAAGTGGGGATTGGTAGACTTCACACACCTTTGCGAACATTATGGAGAACTTTCTGGTGTAAAATAACTAAAACTAAAATAATAATTAAACAGTAATAGACATTTTAATGCACTGCCAGAGATTATAAAATGTACAATTAAGTAGCGTTTCAAAGCCTCTCATCCGAAATCAAATTACGCCTTTTTCGGCGTCCGCCATTGCAAACATATAGCCATAAACAAGTGAGTTATTGTCTAGTTACAATATTTCCAGCCAGAATTTTAACGGTCCCTATCACCTCTTCCGTGATATTACAAACGGAACGAAATGGATTTAGCGTTTCAATTAAGTATTTTAATCAATCAGGGGCGGGTAAAAATAAAAGGTTGAAGTCAGTGAACCCATCAGAGATGCAAATTAGCTTTTCAGCATGGTTCAGGATAGAACAAATTTACGTACGGAACAAAGTGCCACCGCAAACGCACGTAAATATATAATGGACGGCTGCATTTAAAATGGCCGAACAAAAAAACCTGTATTTCATGATTGAGTGTTGTTTTCACTAGCTTCGCACCCCGGCGATGCTGCTCTTTCATTTATTGCGTAAGTTCCTTTTATCTTGATGTTAGTGTTCTGTTAATTCAATACAAGTTTCAATACAAAGTATCTCCCAATCATTTAAATTGTTCTTTAAAATATAACTGCTTAAAATAAGTGTTGTTTAATATGATGTATGTTTAAACTTTATATAATCCTACATGTCTTCATTTAATGTAAATCTTTTGTTCAAACTGAGGCTATGATTTTGGCAAAATATAAATAAACAAATGGGGTCTGTAAAGATTATGATTGACCTTACAGCTTATTTTTATAAGACTATATTACTATATTATTTTTTTGGAGACAGTCTTTAACGACTACTAATACTTTTACGTACAACCGCCTTTATTATTGTTGGTGGTACAAGTGCTACTCTACATTCAACGACATGAAGGCATATTTGTCTGAGTCAAACATCGAACCAGGGACTGTGCGCTCGATCTGGTTTCCTACTAACAACTGAGATATAAGAACATCACGTTTTCAATATTGTAAAAACAGAAGTGTGATCATGCAAGATTTCGTCTCATGATAAGTAACCCAAAAAGGGAAGGTGTAATCACGGTGTTGTTGAAAATGATGATAATCAAATAATGAAATTGTCTTTGTAAAATTTTTTGTGTTTTACATACACTTAGAAAGCCAAACTACGTCATCACATCAATAAATCCCTATGATAAGTAGAACGATACAAGAACCCTAACGTGTTCAATCACTTCACCATTAAACATCTCATAGCACAAATACAGCATCAATTACTAAATGTACACTCATTTACAATGAACAAACAAAAATTGCACCCGCCAATGTTATTACGGAACGAAATGAGAGCCGCCATTTACTCGTATATAGAGATTAAAATACATAGAAAAAAGTATATAGTGATAAAAAAGCCACATTTTATTATGAGCCGATCAGATGAGAGAGGAAATTTTGTGTTTATTTGTATTGGTACGGTGCTAGATACAGGTTGATGTTAATTGCAGGGTGGAAATTTTGTCTCCAATTTATAATTATGAGCCAAATACAGAGCATATAGTGTATAAAACCAGAATAAAAAGACGAAGTACTCAATATATCATAATCGTCAAATGCAAGATGACAGAAAAGAGATGAGAGAGAAGAGAGAGAGAAACAGAGAGTCTAAGCATAAGATATTTATATTTTGTCTTAAAGAACATAACTTTGAATAAGCGAATCCATCGAGGTTCGAATTTAAGTTCTCCCAAGCAGGAGATCGACTTTTATCATTACTAAGCTATCTGTATTGTCTATAGTTATATTTTATCTACAAGCGTTATAATAATTACATTATTTATAGTGTTATGTATTTATGAAATTAATTTAAGATTGTTAACCTTCTTTAGATGTACTCATTTTTTACAATGTTTCAGTTTTAAGTTTTTGTAGCAATCCAAGAATGATTCAAGTTATTTTAAACATAAATTGTTTAAAAAACGAACCAGGCCAAAAATGTTGTACTAAAATTGTGTAAAATTAATCATCTCATAATTTGCTTCACAATTTGGAACAGCCTGTATACGAACGTAAATGTATTCGTGAATACGCATCGTCACGCACACGAAAACAGTAGCCATGGCGGTGTGGGTGCGCGCATGTGTGTGTATCGAGGTCACGTTGCATATACGTAGTGTGATGCAATGGAGAAGAAAAAAGGTATAAATTACCCACTCTGTTTGGAAAGTTCTGGGCTATAACCTGTGTTGTCTCGCTAACTTAAAGCTGTGCTTAAAGTAGCTACTACAATGCATCGTGAACATAACATTATATTCTCGCCGGTGCGTTCTGTGTTCTTAAGAAATCGTCTTACCTTCTCTAAGCATCGGATACCAACTGAAGGTTCAAATCATACCTAGGACTCTGCAAAGATACGATGGTCACTTGTACGTGGTACAGGGTTTGTCTGCAAAACACTTGCAAATTACGGAATGACAATAATGGCCTGGGGAGATAAACCTACCACGCCCTTAAAGTCGTCATCTGAGCTGAGCTGTATTACACAAACCAGTAGAATCTTGACTGTTCTTCTCCATGGCGGTAGAATTCCTTCCCACTATACTTCGTAATACCCTTTATCTAGTCATAAGTGAAAAGTTTTAAACGTGCCGGAAACCAAAACTTTTCGCTTCTTTTTCCAGCAGAAAAATGTCGATGTTGACTTTGGTAATATTTCACTCTTCGTACGTTTGGCCATGAAAACATCAATTTTCAATTAACTCATAAGATGCAAAATACAAGAATTTACTTTTAACTTTTGATTTTCGATAAAAAGTGACATATCTACCTGTATCGTTATAATCGGAATTCGAAGTGAAGCCGAATACTTTTATGAGTCATTTTTAAGCTGATAATGTCAAGTTGCTGGTTGATCATAAAGTATCAAAATTGTTGGAGAATTGTCATTTACAATAAGTATTATAAAAGCCTGTTAAACACGGATATGAAGTGTCTTATCAGTTAAAATAACTATAGTCTTAAGTAACTAAACACGTTTAAGTAGCAACTTAGCAAAATGTGAAAATGATCGTCTCCTATCATTGAAGTATTATTACTATGTACCTATGCTCCAATGCATTGGCGCCACGTGGCTTCAATCTTCAATGGATTCGTTCGGAACCGGGGCTCATTTTGAAAATAGAACCTCCCGGGCTGGACACACATTTTGTTCGAGATGTCTGTTCCATGACATTATACTTCAATGTCTCATATAATATTATTTGGTTGGGTTCCAATTTAGTTTTTTTTTTTTTTTTTTTTCATTTATTTAATACAAACATGTTTATAAAATTATACTTCTCAAACCGTAGTTGTAAGTTTGTGTAAATTAACATTTATTCCCCGTAGTTGTGAAGACATAGCCATCGTCAACCTTCGTAATTTAAACTTATGAAAGCTTACTACACTTCGGGACAATTATAATGAGAAAACTTTTATAATTTTAGCCGCGAGATTTAATCGTCCATCTTGCTTTTCTGGAGCTCCGGATAGTTGATCTAAGAATTTGCTATTTATTTAAAAACTTGATTTATACCGGACTAGTTTATCTTTGCTTTACATTCATAAGCTCGAAGTCGGTATCTCAACATCCTTTTAATAAAACTTAAACCTACATTAAATAATTTGTTTATAGGGAAATAAACTTATTTCCGCCTACAATCACTACGTAATTAAGAATAAATATTATTATAAAATATTCTCACGCACATACATTAAAATATTTTTTAAATATTAAATTATATTAAAACGCTTTTACAGGGTTTTTGCTGTCCTAACCTGTTAAAATGATGTAATATGGACTGATTATTTATTTGTTTATACTTGTATTCATCGCATTATAACAATTTCATTTCATCATAACATGTTTAATTAAAGAAAAACGTCGTGAGGAAACCAGAGGATGAGTTCTCGATAGTTTATTTATTTAACATTTTTCTCCATACCATTAGTAAGAATGGATAGTAAGTAATCTTGTGTGTGAAGTCTGCAATGCGCTCTTGACAATTTGGGTAAATAAGGCTTGATTTCCCATCGTAAGAGAAGGATCCAAGCCCAGCTTTAAGATGATTGCGGCTTCCGATGATGATGGTGAAAAGACTGCTTTACATTATAAGATGGCGGCTGTTTGTGATATTATTAACTAGTGCTCTGCTTGCGGCTTTGCTCGCGTTTTCTGGGATAATAAGCACCGCATATCCTATTCCAGATTATGGTCTATATGTGTGATAAATTTTATGAAAATCAATTCAGTAGTTTTTGCGTGAAAGATTAACAAACTCTCACATTTATAATGTTAGTAGGAAGAAGGATAGGATGTTCTATCTTCTCTTTTCTTTCTTGCCCAGCAACACATCGGTGAAATCTACGGTGTTGCTTATGTCCATTGGCGACGATGACCACTTACCAACAAGTACCATGGGAACCGTTTTTCGGGTTTTGACTTTCATACAAGTAGAACAAAATGGACAGCAGAAATTGTATAAAAAGCAAAAAACATAGGCATGCCTTGTGGGACTCCGTATACGTTTATACAATAAAGTCCCAACGATGAAACGTGATTTGCCTGTAGAAGTGTTCAAGCGACATGTAACCTCTCGTAGATAAAGACTGCTTTGGTAGAGATGAAATTTTAATGATACGAGGCTGAATGAACGCCTCGGCCACATCGTCAAAGTAAGGAAACTATAGGCTATTTGTACATGAATTGGTTATATTTAGGTCTTTATAATACAGGTGAAGATTTATACGAGTACTTATATTGTCTGTTTTACATTACGACATAGTTGTAAGTAAGCATTAGCAAAAAATACCATATTTTCCCAGTTTGATGTCTACATAATATTTTTTTAGTTTTGATACAGCTTATTTGCGAAAACAGGGTAACACATACTACGACCAAAAATTTATCTAACAAAGATCGCTAATTCGCTACATGTAGCACCGACATTAATCAATTTTGTAAAATTTTAAGCCTAGAATATTTAGTGTTTTAATATACACAGACATACGTTCCAACCGTAAATCTTAAGTTTTATTTATTTTTAAATATTTTATGCCAAAATTTGTACCAAAAATTTGCCGAATTTGTACCTTTGTCACAGTTGACATAATAGTACATAATTGTACCTGTGTATAGGTGCGATGGTCAGTCAGCCAGACACCCTTGCTGCGTATGTTGGCAGTCGGCAGTCCCGGCCCCTATTCGGCTCGGCTCAGCCAGTCGGCCTACATCTCAAGTCAATTCAATCAGGACACAGGGCTGGTGATTATATCCTTTGTATGACACTCGTCATTTCAAACTTTGTGAGAGTGAGTTGAGAAAATCATAAAGGATATCCTAGAATGTTTACAATTGACGACTTAAATCCAAATGTAAAAACTGTAACATGTTTACAGCTTGTAAAAAATCTACGTTAAAGACTTTTTTTATTTCCGATATTATTCTTCTAGGTACTTTAGTTAAATATTACATAAATAAATTAGCAATTACATTTAGCAATTTGAATTTCAGGTATTTTTGTGTTTCAGCCACCACGGGGTAGGAAAAATAAATGAAATGTTGCCTTTCAGTGCTCTAAAAAGGTAAAAGTAAAAAACTACAAGTAGAGCAGCGTTGAGTCGTTTCTGATTAACTTTTTTTTTATTTGGAATAAGTTAGTGTTTGACAACAATCCCACCTGATGGTAAGTGGCGATGAAGACATGTCAAAGATCCGACACTTCTCTTCTCTTTCTTTTTCCTAAAAGACGTGATTAGAATGATGAGAGACTAGATATATTATGGCTGATAAAACTCTGTTATAAAAGCAGTCTTCCACGTAAAATCCTAATCGTTGTGAGCGACAGCCCTGGCTTCGACCCAGTTACAGATGTAACATGAATTCGGGCCACTCTTCGGTTCATTGTTTGACTGCACACGTTAGTGCATCTCGCATCTCATCACGGCTCTCGATTCAAACAACTTTCGACCTTATTTCTTCAACGCAAACATCACTCGCCACGTCTTAACGAATTGCATCTTACGACTCGTCATCTTCGAATTTAGGTTGGTTCGTAAAAAGTTGTTTGTTAACAGCGAAAATAATGTCGCTTTAAACGTTATTAATAGCGTGCTTTATATGATTTGATTTTTTCTTTTTGTCCTGTAACTTTTTAAAATAAAATGGGTGAGTACAATGTACATGTTATCAAAATGTATGACTTAGGCCTTTTGTTCTATGCTGTGAGGACTTAGGTATATTAATATTAGTATCTGAATACTCATTTTTCCGTTTTAGAAAGTAAGAGCGTGTTGAGGATCAAAACTAAGAAGGCATAAGCAAGCAAGAGTGACTTTGGCGGAAAATACAATTCTGGAGTTAATATGCAAATTATTTATTGAAATTTAGAAAATGATAATGGCTGATAGTATAATTATTAACTTCATATTTTATTTCAATCATAAATATTTCAAAGTAATCGAATATAAAATATTTTACATGAATTGTACCAACTATCAAAACACCATTATAATTAAAATACCCCGCTACATAATAAGTATACATTTTTGAACTCCCTTACATGATTGATGTAGGTAGATTAAATAGATTTTTTTCAGAGTCTCAAAAGAGCGGAAGTCGAGGCAAATAAGAAAAATTTAAAAACAAAAATTCTCCACTCCATACTAGATGTCTCCGCCCTATTGCCAAAAATGCAGCGCGCACTAGCACGCATTAAAAATCGACGATCAGGTGCGTCTAGTCGGCAGGACCGGTTGTTTTATAACATTTTCTAGTGCGGCATTTTTCGTGACAAAAACGTTTATTATAAATTATTTTGTAGTTGATTACTGTTCTAGAATAGATTTTTTTTTAAATTCTCATACTACAAAAATGTTCCATTTATTTTCAATTACGATTTACGATGAGAAAAAAGCTGAACTGATATTGTAACAAAGTATCATGTTGGACGAACAAGTAGATAAAGGTCATTGGGTGGGTAGTAAAAATGCAACAACACTGGCACTTAATGATGCCATTTACACGAAAATTTCACCAATAACCGCAAGTAATGAATCGATATTCATTGCATAAAATCGATTGCCAACGAGAAACCAGTTCCTACCGACCTTTGTCTTTCATTCGCCGCCGAGTAACATAATGCTTGAATAAAAACAGATTTTCATATGGTAGAGGTCTACTCTCATTCAAGCCCATCAAGCCATTCAAGTAGATTAGTTGGTAAGGTTTTGAACTTAAAATGTCAGTATAAATTATATGTATATTATTATTAGGTACATAAAAACACCGGTTTTTGCTTATTATTTAACATTTGAATGATTTTTGGTGTATGTTTACCTATGATCAATTTTAAAGTTAGAAAGAAGAAATCTCGTATGATAAAATCTGTGTATGCTGCGCCAGAGAATTCGCAGAATAACATCTGCATTTACATATGCATATTTGTGTATTTGTGTCTGTTGACTACGAAGCAATAATCGGTTAGCCTAACTTATTACACTTAAATGAACAAAGTTATTGCTATGAAATTTTGATTTTTTATCATTTATTTTGTACATCAAAACATACGAAGTGGTATTATAATGCAGAAATAATTGTAATTTACTGACTGTCTGACATTTAAAGTGGTAATATTAGTGATTATATTAACAGAGGTCAAACAGATGATAATGAGTCAAGGAAACCGATTACACATGCCCTATTTTGGAGTATGGAGTAAAATAATAAGTACATTTTTATAAATGTGTAATTTTTTTACATATGCGATATGAATCAAATAATTATAATTTATACATTTTAAAATCGTTTTGTTTGAAGATAATAAGTCGTATGCAGTAAGTTTTGAAATAAATTATTAATTGATGAAAGAAATTATTGCTTAGTGAATTTAAAAATGCTTCTTACGTTAAAACAGCTCAGTAGCTCGTGCCAGTGAGGTGCGATATGACTTTGATGTGTATTCTTTGCGAGTGAATATTATAACAAAATTTTTAAAACTTTACATCTTTTACAAATGTTATATCATAAAAAGTATTGCAATATATTGTACAATGAGAAATATGATAAGATAAGGAAAATGTACTAAACGATACGCGTTTTTATCATGCTTAAATAGTAACTAAGATAAATTTATGCCTTCTAACTTTTATCCCCGCTGTATTTTACAAACGACGGACAGCAGTGCGTTTATTTCTGCAACTGACCCAAATACAACACATGGCCGTGCCGCCGTAACGCACATATCAAGACTGTGTGAGTGTAGTGCAATAGTGTGTTACAGGTTGTATTATTATTGTACAGCTAGCAATAAAGTTTTATTTTTAATTATTATAATAATTAATTTTAATTTTATAAAATTATAATGAAGAAATTATATATTATATGAAGGGGAGTTTTTATTAGTAATTAAGAACCCTTAATTAAGTTCACATTAAACCACACATCGTATTATATTTCATGTCAAAAATGAAATAAATATTATTTTGATTTTATTCAACATTACAAATTTAAAATAAAATGTTTTGACAATATACATTTATAACAAACGTATCATAACTTATCCAAATAATTTTGTATACATATTTATATTGATACGATATTGAATAATATAAGTAATTATACTAATTAACTTTGACTTAACGTATTAGCGGTCAACTTTATTACACAAGTCTTTCCTGACAAGACCTTGAGTGTACCCACCACGCTGCTCCAACGTAGACAGTAAACGATTACTTAGTCATATTTTGAACATAGGAGAAAATTTAATCTGTCCACATTTTGCTGACGCTACAGCCAATGACAAGCGATATTGAATTGTGGCGAGATGTCTGCGTGTGCGTGTCATTCTTTCACACATTTTTGATCACTACATTTTTATTTGTGCACTCGTGTGCGTGACATGTACGAAAATACGTGCATGTGTGCTCGCACTAATTGCGATAGCTACTTCATTTAAATTTCGAATGTCAGGCTCTCGGTTGCGAAAATCATGTAAGTACGAATTTTAAACGATTTGCATTTTCTCAGACATTCGTGTTTGTGATAGCAGTTAGATGTTCTGTTGGGTGAATGAGTAGTATCAATTGATGATATGAAGAATAGTTTTAGTAATAATTTAAAATTAGTTACCTATTTAGTAATAAAATGTGAATTGGTAAAATGTGAATTTCAAAATTCAAAGCCATAATAATATATGCAAGTTACAGCGACTAAGCATAAAATATCTGTAGGGGAAAACAATATAAAAGTAAGTCATAGAAAATTATAAACAGCTCTAGCTATTTGTAACAATAAAAACCCAGCGTTCAATTGTAATTCTCACCAGTGAAGAGGGGAACCTTGAATGATGCCTTTGTTTTATATAAGGTACGCTGCGGAAATCCATACTCTGTGGCCATTTAACACTAGGTAATTTGTCCGCCAAATTGCAACTTCCTTTTTGTAAAAAAATCTTTCAAGGCAATTGACCTCACACACCTTGAAATTATGCGATTTTAAACGTGATTAAGTCATAAATTATAATATATTTTATAAGAAGACGTCGCTAAGTGCTGTAACCATTGAAGTATTATTACTAGCGTTTAGAACAAACACAGCGAACACCATGTATGTCCCAATGCATTGGTGCCACGTGGCTTCAATCTTCAATGGATTCGTTCCATTTTGAAAGGAGAACCGGGGCTCAATTTTGAAAATCGAACCTCCCGGGCGGGACACATTTTGTTCGAGATGTTTGTTCTATGACATTATACTTCAATGGCTGTAACTAATAATACTTGCATCATTTAACCATTCTTAAAATATATTTAACGTTCATTATTATCTAAGTTTAAATCTTCTGCGCTAAGCTTGGCTCAAAAGCCCAGGCTTTTACCAGGTACCACTACCTTCTTAAGGTATGCATATATTATTGGTATTTGCTACCATGTCAACAATGCCTGTTAAGCAATAAAGCCATCAAATAATCAAACTGTTTCAATGTAACATTTATGTTACGTATTGACGTAATAGATAATATAATGCATAAATCTATACAATAGTTAGGTCCAATATCTAGGATTTCATCTGAATTCTCCGTAGTTTCACCTAAACAGATTGCCTTTCGCTCCTGTTTTTGTCAATTGATTTTCATCTTTTATAGGACAGCTGCCTATTGTTATGCTTAATTAGTTGTGTCATAAAAAATGGGAAATTATTCCGAATAGCTAGTTTCCTACAACAATTTCGATTTGTATTATAATTTGGTATGGTAGCTACATTCGTCCCCTATGGTTACCGTGTTCTTGGAGCGTTAGTGGGTTTTTTTAAAAAAATGCTAATAAAAAAATGTTACAATAATTTTAATGAAATTAAAACATCTGCTAAGTAAAAACACGTCGGAACTTTGACTCTACTCGCAATAGTATGTAATTAATAAGTAAGTAAATTGATATTGGTATTTAAACAATACCACAGATACAGAACTCTCCATACTTAATAATAATATAAAAATTTCACAGTATTAAATCAGACGATATATTCAATACCTTACAATTTAACACTGAAATTGCCAAAGTGAAAGAAGTTAATTTTTATTAATTATAATAAGTTCCTTGTTACGTACGTGCGCAGGTGCAAGATATAGTGACGATACATAAATTACGATAGAAAGTTGTCGCCGAGTTATGAAGTACTTGCCCACGTTATCGGTATGAAAATTTGTACGGTTAATTGAAATTAGCTTTACGCAATGATATTATATGTATAAAAGAGGTAGATGGGTTACTAGCGCGCCGACGGCGAAGAGCGAAAGAGTAGTCAATTGACCACGCTTGCTCGCATTACTCGCAGTCGCTCTCTCAATACTCTGTGGATACGCACGCTTTTTTTTTTGTCAGAAGTGCTGGAGATTTGACATACAGCGTTAAAATGCCTTCGTGTGTTATGCGTAAATGCACTAATTACTTATGTAAAAAAAATAAAATTCATGGTATAACATACCACAAGTAAGGAATCATGATTTATTGCATTTTATTTCATTTCAATAATTCTCTAACAAAATAAGTATGGCGGCATGACAGCGCGCCAGCTTGGCGCCAGCCGAACGTAAGGTACTTGTGACGCGAGCGACAAACACTAGCTGTCTTTTTCACTATTATGGTTTTAGTAATGCTATCCCTTTTACATAATTTAACAAGCGCTGATTGGTCGCAGTGTGTCGTAGCTGTTTTCGGAACAGATTTTTGGCTTGATTTGTAAGGGAATAACGTATCTTTAATAAACATCATTGGCTTTACGGGCTATATCCCCGATTTATGGTAATCGTTTGCCTTTAATGGGCTTAAGTTTTAAAAATTACATGCCAAGTGAATATGATACTCGTTAGCTGAATTTAAAAAGCAGGTCAATTTGGCCTTCAGTGTCTAAAAGTGATAAAAAATGATAAACTGAAAATAATTACAAAAAATATTATAAAAAAGGAAAAAATGTCCTTGTTGCGCTTTAGTGTCAGGCGAACACGATAAACGACCCGTGCAACCGGACATTACGCCCTCATTTTTATTTGGCAGATAGACAAAAACACCCTTTTTCTTTATATAACACACACACATTCACATATTATATACGCGAAAATATGTACAGTAAGCAACGTAATGTGTAACATCTGTCCAAATTATCCACGCAATTTTACGCTCTCCACAAAGAGATTAAAGCATATAATCGTGTACAATTTAAAGGCAATACATACATTACTGGACGGACTACCGTAAATAGGCTGGACAGTACATAGACGCGCTGCGTTCAATAATTAGCGAATGTTTTTTAAACAGAATTCGAAATTTGAAATGAAGTTTTATTCAGTCCGATTGCGATTTTTCAATTCGTAATTCGAATGAGGATGCATTTTTTTTCAATTTGCATTCCGAATGGCGGCGACGTTCGCTATTTAAAATGGATTAATGCTTTTGTTTTCAATAATGCATTGCGCTTTGTGATATAAATCCAAATAAATCATAGCATTGAAGCGGATCGTCGAATTTGTGAACTTGTGAAGCCTTGTATAAGAATAATAATGCTTCTTATACAATGAATTTCTTATACAATGAAGCACTTTATAAGTGGACAGTGAGACTTGTTGAAGGTTAGGCGGAGTAAGCATTGCTTTAAGCTGAGATCTGAGATATGTAACAAAACTTAGAACTTGCTTCTTGAACATCGGTTGAACGGGTCTCTTATCCCTTGAGTATTTTTGATTCGTCCAGTTTACGTTGAGCTTCCTCGTCCCGCGGTTTCTTAACAAGAACGCGGACGGGAGGGTTTCGTAAGCAGTTTGAGGGGTCTAGGGAGCCGGCTGGTTCTTTCATAAAAAGAGTCGAGGGTTCTTAAGGACTTGTTGAGCTAGACGCGAAGGGCAGAGGGTCGAAGAACAGGATCGCACTGCTTGAGATAGATGCTTGTGGATTTTGTGCGATTCAATGTTTTAAAGAACAAGATTTTACGTCTAAATAAACTTATGTCCGATTTTAAAAATAATAGTGATCCTATCAGGAATATTATACGGTTTCCTTGTGGTTCTGATAAAACAAAATTTTACCGTAAACACGTTGTGCGAATTTGAGGTTTGTAGTTTTGTGATGAAGCCAGCAACAGATTATGAGTTCTCAAGTTTAGTCTCAATAAAAGTCTTTGATAAACCTTCATACTATTGTAGGTACATGTAACTTGTAAAAATACCAATGAGCCGGGAATCGACGACGAACACTAATAGCAGCTGAATATCTTAGTTTTCCTACATCTTTTAAAATTAAGAATGTATAATAATTCAACAACATGTTACATTATCTACACCAATCATAAATCAATTAAATCAATTAAACCTACAATTACCTTTGTTATTTTAATTTCTTCATAATTAATGCAAATACAGGTCTGCGGGCCTAATTAGATTATTTAATCTGCTGACTGTGTACTGACTGATTAACGAACGCTTTCTATTCACCAAATTCACAATTCGAATATGGAATCGAATCTATTCAATCGAGCTTTTTCCTACTTATACTTGTGTGCGTGTTCTTGTGTTTTATTTATTTTTATACTAGAGACGCGCTCTCTGTGTGTATATTTATTATGGGAGTGTGTGTCTAATGCATAATATACAAAAATATTAGCTTTCTGCACTTCCTAAGAATTAATTGCCAGTATTTTTGGAATAGATAGGTACCTATTCTATGAAGGGAAAATGAGGTAAAAGCATATAGAGGGTAGCTATAATAAAACACAAGGTTCTTATTTACCTAACTGCTGGTACCTAAGGAAGGAGTACGCCTCAACGCCCCATGACAAGAAACGTTAGGGAGACGGAAGGCTTTAAGTACATTTCTTTTAAAAAAGGTGAAAAAATAGAAGTACGAGGCAGAACCATATCTAACATCTTTCATATACTTCAAGAAAAAAGGGGAAGGAATGCAAAAGAAAGGTTAGAAAAAAGCTTAGAAATGTAGGGGGCGCTAATGGGCAGGCACATACCAAGAGACTTTTGTCTTGCATTAGACGAGCAAAAAACATTCAAAAATAGAATAAAGGAACGACGTAGCTTGTTAGACGAAGAAAAAGGTAAAAAGCTGGAAGACGCTCTAAGACAATTAGGTACAAGTCGTATATGACGTATAAGAGAAAATATACGTTCAAATGAGTCTTGAAAAATGATTTAAGTTATAATCAATGATAATGCAACACCAAAAAGTTAGCTGTAGCTTTTTTAGATAATAATTTTTTTAGATAATAATAATAATTACTATTAGGTATTCAAATTTCTATATTTTTACATTTCATTACACACATTAATTTGCTATGATTCCGATCGGTAATTTATGTTCTATATCTAAATTACAAATTTTTAACATTTTCGCATACACTAAAATATTTTTTACATTACAATATTTTAAAATGTAACGTCCATCTGTCAAAAATTAAGTTAATTCACTTTTTCAGTACACAAACACTGGTTCCTATAATATTTCAAAATATTATAAGCCACATCGTTTTGGCGATCAATCGAGTCTATCGCCATTAGTTGCTGCTAATGCTCTAGCTATTTCTTATCTACCTATATAGTCACACTCCACACACACATTCACAAGCACATGCATGGCCATTGATGCAACACAATCACAAACACCAACACCGTAGACTATCGGCATTATACACAATGCATCGATGTGTGCGTCTATCCTTCCTTGACCTAGAGCGGCGACTATCGTCTCTAGGTCAGGAGCACTACACACTACACGTCTCGTCCACCCATCTCGAGCTCCCGCCCTTCCCTCCCCGAGTTAGTTTCTCACTAGCGAGGGGTTAGTGAATAGATTTCCAGGGGTCTTTGGATTCTGGACGCGTGATAGTCGACTGTCTCGTCCAGTTTGTCAAGACCTCCCTCGTGTCTTTAGTGTTACGAGCTGCAGGTCGGATTGGGGGGAACGAATAGATTTGCACAGGTCAAGGTAGGTTGGACATGTGGCTAGCCGACTAGACGCGCCGTAGACGGATCACACAATCTTGGTAATGCCGGGCAGCAAGTGTTTGGGTCGAGGTAACGTATTTCATTAAAGTTTCACATTAATTTCGAATTACGGTTAGGGGTGGATGTGTGTTAAGGGGTTGATTGGGGTGCCAATGGCTTTTATGGTTAGGTAAAGTGGGGAGAATGTGTAAATTGTTAATTATAATTAAGAAAATTGCGTCAGTTTTGGCTAATATTCAGATTATGAGTTCATAGTGTTTTTTGTGATTACTTTAAGCTTTGCTTAGCTATTATGACCTACATTATTAAAGACACTGAGAAAAAAAATCATGAAGATTATTTTACAGACATAACAAACTCGCAGTTTTTTCGTCTTTACGAAGTAGTAGTCTATTCAGATTACAAATTACACACTATAAAAAAATTATCAAGTGTAGCTAATAAAAGAGCGGGCTCAGTGGAGCGCCTTGAAAGATGCTTTCAGTCCATGATAATAATAAAATTTTAATACAAATAACAAGCTAATAGACAAAAGAAAAAAAGGGAGGTGGACTGTGCCCTGTATTCCTCGATTCGAAGAACCAGAGCCCAACAGTGAGACTGTGATGAATTGTGATGATGAAGCCAAGTGACTTTCAAGAGACCTAAAACCACGTGTCCATTATTCAGTAGAGTAATTAAACCTGTAATTTAAAATGCTTGTTGCCTTTAATTACTTGTTCAGATATAAAACTAGATTTTAATTAGTTTAAATTATGTAGCTAGATACGACACATGTTAAATAGAGGTTGTTTTTATCGAAGGTCTTCACTCGACCTGGACTTTAAATAACTTGAGCACTAACTTCAGGTTCAGTAGTCAACCCTTGTGTGTAGAAGCTAGACTTCTTTACGCATGACTAAACCGTAACCCGATAATTGTTAAATAATATTATTGATTAATAACATTTTGTAAAAAAAATACTTTTCATACGTAGATTTTCGACAAACCAGTCATTGTAAATGTCACCGTGGCCCATGGACCCCATCAACACTTAAGGCACACAGGTTTGTTGCGAGACAAGAATATATAATAGTTTGACTACAATAGCTCCTGATTGTAAATTTTTTCATAGTCTTTTTTGACACTAAGTTCAACAATTGACTCTTGCTTTGAACCTTGCTATATGAATAAGCTGTGATAGCCTAGCGGTTAGTACGTTGGTCTCCCAAACGTGGAGGCACCAGTTAAAATCCTGGCACGCACCTCTAATTTTTTAAATATTATGTGCGTATTACAAGTTAATTATCACTTGCTTCGGTGAAGGAAAACATCGTGAGGAAACCTACACACCTGAGAGTTCTCCATAAAGTTCTCAAAGGTGTGTGAAGTCTACCAATCCGCACTTGGCCAGCGTGGTAGACTATGGCCTGTACCCCTCACATTGTGAGAGGAGAGGGACAATTATGGGTTGTTGCTTTGCTTTTTTTTATGAATAAGAAGCAAGAAATTCCACAGTGGCTGCACTTCCTAATTCTGCACTTCAAATACGAGGGTTCCACTCTAATCTCAGTCTACCACCAATTACGGACTGCACTAGCTATCTATACCTTGCTATCTCTTCTTAACGGAGACACAGATTAGTCCATCCATCCAGAGGTTGCTGGTTCAAATCTGGCTCAAAGGACCATTATTTTTATGCGATTCAAACACGTGTTGTATTTAGCAAATAAACTACACAATTTTTACACACGAAATTGCAGCAAAAACAAACATAAGAAAACAAGTTGCTGCTTCATGGTATGACAAGTGATCAAAGAAGTAGTTTAAGCTTTATCGGCAACAGAAACTCTACTTCATGATTTTAGCACTAAATTCAACAAAAACTAGACACCAATAAGAAAACAGTTTCGGAATGTAGCTAAGTTTTACTGAGACAGTTTTATATTTTGAGACCTATCTCAATGGTCTTGACTATCTTGAGACACCGCAAAATGTATCCTATCTTGAAAGACGTAAACAAAAAACCTACCTTAACATGCTGCGAGTTAGAATCTATCATACTCAAGTCTTAAGTCTTTCTTTTTTAAATAAACCGGCTTATAAATTCACACATGCAACCAAAAGACTATTCACACAGTTGCCAAAACATCAAGAAATGTGAAATCAATCACGCCAAATTACATAGAGCCGCGTCCTAATACTGGTGCGTTTTGTTTTCGCTTCTACATGGCCTGGTCAGCTGCCTACGCACACATGTAACATACATATAGGAACACATAGATATAAATAGTATCCAAAGTCAAGGGATGGAGTGCACCGGGGTGAACGACCGCCGAAACGCCCGCACAGCAAGGTCACGCACACTAGCACACACTGCGCGGCCGTGAAATTAGAAATAATAGTGCCGTAGAGCGCATCGATAGTTGGAACTGTTTGTCGATGAGTGTAATTGATTTCATCGATAGTTTTAGGGCTTGCGAGCCAAAAAAACATCTAGTTTGTTTGCACTACCAGTATTTTAACGTTTTTATTTGTCGAGAGATATTAATGAGCACCTTAATTGGTTAATAGAGTAAATTTTAGGGTCGTTAAAATAAGTGATCGTATTCAAATGATATGCACGTATAGTAACTAGACTAGTATCTAATAGGCTAGACCAGTACTTATATGCTATCTAAGTGAGCTAATTAACTAAATATAGGTTACAAACTTTATTATCACGGAATAACGATATCTGCTTTGATATTGTTAACTAAATGCAATAATATTATGTATGTATGCACAATATGTACATTAAGAATAGTATTTTAAAGTTAAGAACGTGATATAAGTTTATGTATCAAAACCGGACGCCGCCTCAATAATATAACATTACAGTCAGTTCACTGCGCACAGACTAAGCCATAAGGTTATTAACAATTTAAATGTTTACTACTTCTGAATAAAGCAATTGGGTAGTCCGTTGAACTTTTAAATTATACGAGTACCTACTATGTAAATGATGAAATTTGTTTACTTCGAATAGTATTCAGTGTCTGCCCAATCCGGTGGCGTTGAATTAGCGGCGCGCGGCGACTGCATGCTAATGTATGTGGTTAAAAGAATTTATAAATATGAGTTTCTTGAACACACGATCGCTTCCTGGCCACACTAACTTACACATGCTAATTTTGGCTTCTGCGATGATGTTTTACAAGATAAGCATCGTGGCGTGATGCGGCTTACGAGTTGAAATTCAATGTTAGACTATACGCTTCACTGTTTGTAACGAGTTGAATTAAATTTCGAAGAGGAAACCGCGTCGAGTGCTCACAGAATTTTATAGCCTGCACCGTCTAAGCATTTCAATGCTGTTATCGTGCGTGCATTTAAATGACAAGCTAATTTATTTCTTAGTCAGTTTTTACACAACAAAGAATATAGTTGAAGTGCACAAAAAATAAAGATAAATCGTTACGTTGTACGTACAGTTTTAACATTTTAATTAAATAAAATGTAAACATAAAAACGTGTCTCAATGTTAGGTTGGCTAAGTATTATTCCTGCCATTATAATTGCAGTCAATAACATTATATCGTTTGTTCCAAGGCTAACTTGATTTAATTTTAGCTTAACATGCAGTTCATGCATGTCACAGTCTCATTGCAAGTATTTTGCAGCTACTAAACTGAACAGCGATTTCCCGATAATCGTAAACAATTTACTCATTTCTTTTGACTGTGTACAATGATAAACACCAATACCACGTATTCAAAAAGGTGTGCTATGCACTTATTTGCCTCCCTCTGCATATTTTTATTATTATAAGAAGTAATCTGTCCTTGCCTTGTTTCCGAAAATATGATCTTTATTTTCGCAAAAAGTTACCACACTCATTTATAGTTGTTACTACTCATTTTGGCGTTTTTATTTGTATTTTATATTATTCACAAACACCTAAACCTTCCACATTAATCGCTCTAATATTCTCTACAACATAAAGATTTAAAAGAAAATTAATTGTAAACCTGCATACAAATACTGCAAATATGTAAAAATGTACGAAACAATGTTATAACTGCCTACTATCTACAAATTATTAAAACAGGAAACTGCAACCGGTTATTTATCGATAGACGTGGTTCGTCACTTGCCAATGGTAGCTCCATAGAGTGAGCTAAACGTTAAACATCCATGGGTTTTTTTATATAATAATAATAATTATAATGTATAAGGAAGAACTATCCATTTAATAGCAGAGAATTGAATAATAATTATGTTAATTTATTTATACTATAAATAAATAAATAATCATTAAAATCAACGTCCACTAAGCTTAATTGATATATGTATATATATTTATTTTTTATATAGTTTACTACTAAAACCAAATTCCAAAAAAAGGTCGTAATGACATTTATATCGATATGACCAATGGTCACGGTGAAATATATAGTTTTATCGACTCGAAGCCGGCTCGATCAAGTCGTTGCACTACACTAAATTCAGTTCGTTCGGTTAGTTGGTTTATTTTCGTAATGTTAGGCTTCGCTTCAGGCGCGTGCACACTGCGCGTAAATATTACAAATCACTCAGAGACAACAACACAATTAGTTTTCACGTTGTGAATTTGTCTTTACATCTTATGCTTGGTTTTCTGAAAACGTTCATTTTATTTTGGAATAGTTGAACTTTAACTATAATTCATTATTGTGTCGTTAAATGCCATTTTCACGATTCATTCAATTATTCACCGTTCACACACACACTCATATCCCCACTGTCAGGTTTCTTGTGTCGCCACGCCATGCCTTAGAAATACAGACATATATTATACTAGGAAATCGCCCTCGCTTCGCTTCGGAAAAATAATAAAACATATATGTATAATATAGCCTATGTCACCCGGGGATAGTGTAGCTTCCCAACAGTGAAATAATTTTTCAAATCGGTTCTATAGTTTTGGAGCCTATTCAATGCAAACAATCAAATCTTTCCTCTTTATAATATTAGTATAGATTAATAAGTAATTACCAATATAGAACCAAAACCTGTCACATAAATGATTAGCCTCACCGGGAATTGATCCTGGGACCTCTTGCTATTAATAGACAATATTATATTGATGGTATTGATGTTGTTACTGACCAACTGGGCCATAATGTGGACGTTCAGCATAATAAAATTATTTTGACAATACATTAGATGGGCATTATTTTATTGCTTATCCGATTTCGAATCGATTAAATACCAATTATATTGTTATAACTTAAACACACAATATGTGTGTAACACATAATATTACTATAGTTGTGAGGACACAAACACACGCCCGATAGGTCATGGTGGCCACGGTTTTACTAGTAGAATTCGGTCCACAAGTGGGCGTTCACGTCAACAGTATTTCAATTGGCTAGGTTGTGTTGTCTCCGCGTCAGAACGTGACGTAAGTCTCCACCGGCCAGGCCAACGTGAATTATTAAACTCTAATGTCTGACTAGCCAATAGACTTATTGGCTAGGTCATGTCAAAGATTACATTAGTTTTTGTAGAACAGAAATGTTTGGATTTTGTTGGGTAGTTAGTTAGGTTTATTGGCTAATTTGTTTATTGGCTAGATCGTGTTGGATACGACTTGAAACTAGTATGAACTTGTTCTGAGTAAATGGTTTAAATGCTTTCATTTGTGATGGAAAACATGCAACAGATTCCAGTATATTTCGCACTGTTACTCGTTTATTATATAGGTACCTAGATTATAAAATATTTTATAACATCTGATATTTTGTTTATTAGAGCCATTAAGCACTGATATTTAATTTGCTGAATGTAGTGTGTAAATAGCTTAAATAATTTTGGAAAATTTTAAGTTTTTGTTTTAAAATCTTTATAATGACATATTTATAACTTAGACAAAGGGAGGAGGAGAATCTAGGAGATTATTTGTCCCAAGAATCCGTAGATATTCCGAGAAACAAGGAATAAAAGTGGGAGTGGACATTCAGCTAAGAGACCGGCAAATGTTATTTTTGGGAACAATATCATAATGCTTTACTTTTCTTTCTTCTTCAGAAAAGGGTAAAATGAGAATAAGACATTTTTAAACAGCTTTAAAAATAATAATACTTATTGTGTTTTATATTGGTTAAACCATATTTTCCATTGGACACTGGTAGTTGGCACTATTACAGAATACATAAATGTACCTATAGGCACTATTTGTAAGTGTGAGGAATAGATTTCTTGATGAGAATGGGTCATATTCCACACTTTACTAGTATAATATAGTACCTCATGAGTTTCATGACTAACTACTACTAAATATTGTATTTTCTTCTTAGTGTATTCACAACCACTAATAATTTCTTCTTGTAAGTTTCACAACTAAGTATTCTGTATTTAGTGAGAATTCATTTGCAGATATTAACTTCTGAAAATTCAAATCAGTTTCATTGACATTATTTGCAATGTCGACTTTTGTTTATTTTTTGCTAAATGCCTTCCTAAGAATAAGATTCACAGAAATCTATTCGCTGATTCATCGAATAGCTTTGTAATGAGTAATTTGTTCTTGATTATAACAATACAATAATAGACATCACATTAGTTTTTATTCATTATACTTAAATACCGAGGTAACTATTTTCTCATATTGTAATTTAAACGCTGACGTAAATTATTAAAATAAAAAATAGCAAAGAAAAGTGTCAGCATTTTGGAAAGAAATGCTAATATAGTTCTCTTTTAAATTTCGCTAACTGTTGAAATTGGTTTGTAAGACTCTCAGCATCCTCGCAATCCCGAATTCAAAGGATTCCTACGAAATTCAAAAGAGTTGTCAGTTAGTAGGTACACAACTATTCAGCGAGTTCAAAAAGTTTATAAATATTAAAACGTTTCCTTCAAAATAAAAAAGTCCACTCCGTCTAGCTCACCTTCAGTGGGTATGATAAGACTTCATTTGCCATTTACAACAACTGAAGAGACAGATTTACAACTCTATCCCAAATGTGTAAGAGTTAAATTAGTGCAATGCTAACATTAAGGCCAAAATTAACCTCTATTGCGATATTAAATCTTACTTGATACAGCGAAAGTCTAAATTCAGTCGACAATGAGAACAAACCAGTCTTGACGCCTCGCTTCGACAAGCAGTGCAACAAAATGCTCTAAACGAACGGCGAATGGTCTAAAACCCATTAGCGGTAGAACGAAACGGTTGAGACTATTCGATTCTGCGTCGAAACCGCCAAAATGCATCGGAAGGTCAACGAACCTCGCTCGCCAAGGACAGTGCATTCCATTTTTAAATTTAAAGCTAGCGCGCCAATAGACGGCAGGATCTAAATAGGGCGGCCATCTTGCGTCGTCATTTTTCGCGGGAAGACTTTTTTTAATTGCATTTGAGTTTTTGAGGTTGTGTTTAAACTTTTTTTGGACAAACAATGGTGGTCGTTTCATGTATTATTTCACCGTAATTAGGGAGCGGTAACGAGATATTCTTTAAAAGAGTTCGTTAGGTGCGTTCGGTGAATAATGCTTGCTATCGGCGGTTAGTCTTTGGACGCCATGTTGATTCAAATTTTAATCTTAATGATACTCAGACTTTATCAGATGTAATTATGTGTAGTGATGTTCCATGCTCATGATTTACATTGTACAGAAAATAGCTTTATTTCTGTTTTTCTGGGAAATAAAAAAAAACCTTAGGTATTAACATTGACGTATAATGTCATAGAACAGACATCTCGAACAAAATGTGTCCCGCCCGGGAGGTTCGATTTTCAAAATTGAGCCCCCGTTCTCCTTTCAGAATCGAACGAATCCATTGAAGATTGAAGCCTCGTGGCGCCAATGCAATGGGACATACATGGTGTTCGCGGTGTCGGTTCTATACGCTTGTAATAATACTTCAGTGTTATTAATCCTATAATATGAGTGAGATCTAATTTTATTGAATAGAAATGTAGAAAAAAAATTTATTATTATTTAGCAAAGCAAAAGCAGACGGCGCCACTTTTTAATTTCCTAAGTGGTTTCAGTCCATGAATTGATGTCTTTGAAACTTAGGTAGAACTCATTAGGAATTTTGAAATTATATGTAGATGGGAAACAATGAACATCGATCTTAGCTATCCAAATATAATTATGTCACAAGTAAAGCACAATAACAATTTTCACAATTTTCATATTCTTTCATTTACAAAGTAAATTATTCTAATTGCTTTATTTTTGGTTCACATAATAACCTGCGTCTCGTTAAGCCTTAGCAACTTAATAGAAAGTGAATCTAGTGACGCATTCCAACGTACGTCATAGCCGTTTGACGTCAGCAGGGCGACATGCGGTTTGATCATGTGTGTTCTAAGCTAAAAGTAAGTTAATTTTAGAAATATTACCTACTTTATTATAACAATATTTTTTAAAAAATAGGCTTAAAATGAGACACTTTATTCAGAAGCAAATAATCTGTATTATTGAATATTTAAATAGAAAACACAGAAGCAAATAATCTGTGTTATTGAATAAATAAATAGAAAACAGTTATACCTAATATTATTTTAAAATTCATAATTCGTCGAATAGGAACAAAAGAGTGATGAAATGTTATATTCTAGTCTGACTGAACGCCCTAGGTATTGTCCTGTTTCCATGAGGTAATAGCATATAAAACCAGACAACCAGGCAAGATAACCAGACTAAAATACAAGTTAATTCAAAACAAAAACTACATCGGTATACTAGGTTGGTAAAGAGTTTAAAGTAATAAATTAATCGAGAGAGCTTTTTGCTTTAATCAGTAAAATAATTACATAATTTAAAAGTACAACTTTAAATTGAGTAATACAATTGCGCATTTAATTTACGTTAACGATACATTACTCCTCCCCTTCCCCTCTGCCCCCCGGTTCCCGCTGCAGGCGACATTCTTTCGATGACGAGGGTAGTTCTAATTTATCGTGAAACTTAATTACAGCAGTTTCGTGTCATATTACGCCTGGATTAAACCGTCCTGTTATCTACGCCTTTGGCAGAACACTTAACTTAGGTTTTTACAACTTCATCAACATTCATCATTTATAATTTTTATTTCTTTTTACAGATAGACGCATCGCGTTGAATATTGAAAGAAGAAAAGCTGACAATTTCGAGTCAAGGAGATGTTTATTTTATATTACGTTAAAATAGAAGCGCTCATAGCCCTGCGGCTTGCGTCGATCCTAAGTGATCGACAAAATTAAGCAACAGCGGGCGCGGTCGGTAGTTGGATGGGAGACCGCTAGTGGCAAAAAATTCTTGAGCGTTTCCGTGCTTCGGAGGGCACGTAAAGATGTCGGTCCCGGTTGTTATTATAAGATAACTGACTGTTATCTTAAGCCATGTTGGAGGCCCACATGGGCGGCATAAAAACTTCTAACACTTGGGTTGGCTACTAACCCCTCCACCAATCCGCACTGGAGCAGCGTGGTGGAGTATGCTCTAGGCCTCCTCAAGGGGAGAGACCTATGCCCAGTAGTGGGCCATTAATGGATTGAAGCCAACGTTAAAATAAATAAGAACTAATGCGGGTATTTTTTTTTAAATGTGGGGACTTTATTTAATTTAACAGGGCAAAATTGAATGCTCTACAAATATTATATTTTTCAAATTCAGCTTAGAATTTCCAGCGCTATATACATAGAGGTTTAAAAATTTTTTTTCTATTTTTCGTTATTATTTCTGGTACCTTGTTTACCGTAAAAACATTTCGACATTATCAAGCAAAAGTGTACCGGTTGTATACTAAAACGCTGGCGTAGAAACTGTGAATAGAAAGTTGCGTCTTTTCACGCGGAATCGAGAGCAACATTTTACTTCTAAATAATCTTTTGAGTTCAGTTTAGTGCATCAACTGGGTTTAATGCAATCGTAAATGTTGCTAATTTCGATGTTCAGCGAGTTGAAAGCAACTCTTTCTTAAAGTATGTTGGCCAGCAATAATAAACATGAGTGTTTTTTTATGAATCATAGCTGACAAACCTGAAAGTAGTTTGCTGTCCGTCGAAATTTGCTGTATATTAGAGTAGTCAAAAACGTGTTGCCGATCTATCGGTTAAGCAAATTGGTACATGTGGTCTATTGAATAAAGCACGGACGATCGCAGAATGAGGTTTATTAATAGAATGGATTGGTTTGTACAACAAGGTTAGAACAAACAAAATAATGTATAACTGCCTCCTTAATACACAACAGTACATTAGTCGAAAAACGGGCAGACTACAACACAGATCACATTCACAGTTTCACAGATCACCATTGCCCATGGATGTCAGCATCACCAATACCTTGTCAGCCAGGAAAGACGGGGGACTATTGATGACTATTAATTAGGATGACTAGTAAATTACATATATCAAAACATCGTTAGTACGTGCTACATAACTTATGCTTTCCTACAGATTATGAAGTCCTCATCAATATAGCAGTTGTAGTAGTAGTAAATAGTTTAATATATAAAAATCTCGTGTCACGGTGTTTGTGGTTGCATTCCTCCGAAATGGCTCGATTGATTTTTGTGAATTCTGTGGATATTTTTATGAGAATAGGCCGTAAAATATATTTCATACCGGTATGCGATTATGATGTCCCTATCCTGAAAATGTTTGACAGAACAACGTTTGCCGACTCAGGTAGTTTTAATATTAATGAATCAATAATAACCCTACATGAAGAAACTACAAAGAACCTGTAATTACCTTTATAGCCCACTAAACTACCTTTGCATTGCTTCATGACTAAATTAGGAAGTCATTTAACAATAAAAATTATTGTAAGTTTTATAACATATCCTTCTTTTTATTATAATATGCAAAATCGCCGGTACTCACGATGGAAAAAATATGCCAATATTTAGGTCCAATCTGATTTGTACTGTGCTGACACATAGCCCGTTTATATTACGCCGATTTCTATAAATCAGATGTCAAGTAAAATGTTATGAAGACGCAGTTGTCTTTCACGAAGAAAGACGGAATCGTCCGCAAATTCCTGAGCGCTGTTAGCCTGCCAAACTGACCGTCAAAGAGAAAAAAGTCGATAATAGTGTATGCGCGAGCGCGGTATGGGGGTCAAGGCGACGCAACTTTCGAAAGGCACCTCCCGCCGCTCGCGCCCGCCGTATCCTTGTGACGCTCTGCATTTGTTATTTATAGTGTGTACACATCAACTTTTTATTTTTTTTTACGCGGAAGAGACCGCTCTATCTATTTAATTTTTCCTGCAAAGGTGCAATTGAATTTACGAGCAGTTGCGAGGTTTTAATGTCAAATGTTGTTAATACAATGCTGCTATAATTTACCACCACCCACTCCGCGTAGTTTAGCCTCAAAACAATTAGCTGTTTCAGACTAAAGTACAAATTTATTATTGATGCAAGAGTAAAAGTATTATAATCAAGTTACAAAAATAAACGAGTACAATAACATAACTAAAAATCATCTCTGTTTGAATTGATAATTCCAAGTGACTTCAAAATAGTATAATAGTACATGGACCAAGTATATGTCTGGCATTAGTTCAGTACACCCGCAACCAATAGCTTCACAATAAAACATAATGATAATGACATGCCCCAAATTTGCGAGCGGCCATCTGATAAGCGGTTGACAAACGATCACAATAGAATCAACTAGACGTGCTGATCGTATATGATATGTGATGATTCACTTATTTGCTGCGAAACTTTACGTGTCATATACGAGCTTGTATAAAAGAGAATATTATTAAGTCCAGTTCGATAAGTTTATATTGTTCTTTTATCGGAAGTAATCGGGCATTTTTCCGCCAGATATCTTCATTACGTCTTGTGAGTACAATACACGCACTTATAAACAATTGTCCGGTTTTTGTTTTCATTTGTGGCAGTGGTATCAATGATGCATTGCCGGCAAAAAATGAGACGAAGAAAGGATCACGAGTCGTTTGGCGGCTAGTGGTAGCGAGCCAGGCAGGCTTCACGGAAATATAGCCAGTAATAATATTACGGACTTAAAAATAATATTTATAATATTAATATTGATAATATTATTTTGTATTATTCATTTCAGAAGTTTTCTGTAATAAAATCATAATTTTCATGCTAATATTCTTTCGAATGCAATCAAGCCACTAAGCATATAATTTATGTTATGAATTGAATAGATTATAATAATATTTAAAATTTGGAATAATAATCATAAAATAAAGCTAGCAATGAAACAGCATATTTTTTTTCGTTTCTTAATATTAGATTTTTAAAGGTTAATGTGAAGCAAAGAAGTGATTACCTATTTAATAAAGGAATATTGCTATACTATGTAGTTTCGCTAAACACATAGTACTTATTTACATCTGTAATTTGCAGACTTATGAGTTCATGCAGGATTTTGATTGCATGGGAATGCTTTCGACGCTGTAACTATGGTACTATGTAATCATATGTTACACGCAGTTTTCAAACTGATAACTTTCGAACAATGAAAACCGCTCTACAATCGGTATAGTAGGTTTTATGACACTCAATATAACTCTTTATTGTTTGCACACTACATATTCTGCAATCGTACAAGAATATCAATTAAGATGGAAGTACAAAATAACAGGCGGACTTATCGTTACATAGGCATTCTTGCAGGCAACCTACAAGAAGGATACTTAAATAAGAAAAATATAGAGGCCATCGGCATGCGTAAAGTCACCAGAGAATCTAATCTAATTCAATTTAATACAAAAAAAATTGAGTTATTTGAATACCTACTCGTATAAACTAATCAAAATCGATTTTCATTAAAAAGGCAATTGAATATTCCTGAAATTAAATTCTCACAAATGCATCATAGCATAATAATTATCGATTTACTAGCGCTCTGTTCGCGGCTTTGCCCGCATTTCCCGTAATAATAAGTTCCCTATATGTCATTCCATTTCATAGTCATGGGAGACCAGTGTGCTAGATTTCATTAAAATCTGTTCAGTAGTTTTGCGTGAAAGAGTTAAAAACATACATGCATTCTCACACACTTTCACATTTATAATATTAGTAGGTTCTGACACACGTTGTCGTGTAAAATAGTAATGAATTCAATGCAAACGCACAATTTATCAATAGATTATGGTGGTCATACACGATCAAGTACTTATCAAGTTTTCAGCGGACTTGATGCATTCAGTAAACTTGACGGTGTATGGCCACGTTATAGCTATCTGCCCAGCTATCTCATGCACACTAGATGCCGCGTCAAGTCAAACTGCAAACTTGTCAAGTACACTTGATCGTGTATGGCCACCATAAGCTTCAGGGTCACCTATCATACTATCATACTAGAACATTATCAACAAAACAACTAAATTAAACAAATGAAGGCGGTCGTCCTGTACAATCAATAACACAAGTTATACATGCAAGTATATTTATAAATCGATTAGCTAGCCGAGTTGCAAGCGAAGGAAACGCCCGGGGTTATTGATAGGCCGTTTTGTTTCCCAGCGAGTGACCTCGCCTCAGTACATTAGTGTACACAACTCTTTATTTTGCAGCCCGGTGCGATGGTCTCAAGGCTGTCTAGAATGAGTAAGCAGACACACACAAGTGGCGATGCGTACTTTTCCTTATGGCTCCCTTATGCGTTCGCTTGCGCTTAGCCCAAGGCCCTACGCGCTTTAGAAGCCCGTATTCAAAGTCGTTTGTACGTTTGTGGCTGCGGCGGCAAGTATTGATGTGTTTATAAGTTCTTCATTGGTGTGTTTGTGTAAAGTTAATGAGATTTTTATACATTAAACTGTGATAATACCAGCACGTTTTTTAAATGCAATAAAAACTTTCTTTAAAATAAGTTTTTATTTGTAGATAACTTTTCATAGACTTGAAAATGAACTGCATAGCCTGTAGTATGTAAGGCGTACTATAATATAAGGTAATCACTAAGTATTGCAGCGATAAGTTTAGTAAGTTTAAATTACTATAATTGTATAAAAATTTTAATTTAGATAAAAAATCTGACAAGCCAATCGGCAGGACTTTACTGGCTTCCGATAACATATTACCGATAACATTATTTATATTATGTAACAAGATCTCTTATATTATGTAAATCCAGCAATAAATAAATATGAATTGAAATTTTAATTTAAAAATAAAGAAATAAGATGTTTCCTTACAAGCACCACAGCACCTATCATCTTCCTTTGTAAAGACAATCAATTATCCTGCTTCCGGTCCGGTCCGGTGTGCCGGGAAAGTTAATTTCGTTCGTATGTATCATCTTGCGATATTTCCGGTTCCTCTACGCACAATAATATTCAGGTTCTTATTAACATTTTATAGATGTTTTATGATCGGTTTTATTTTAATTCAGACCTAGTGTAACTCGGAACAAGTGTAATAAAAATATTAATTTAGTTATTTCAAACTAGCGCATCCATATTTCAATAATAATGTCTCCCACCGGGGTTTGGTTCGCATGCTGCAAGCTCCTCACATTTTTAAAATAGAAATTAATTTATCATTTTTTAAATATTAAACTTTGTGTACGTGGTAACGTTTGGAATACCCTAGTTCAATTAGGAGAGGTTTTCGTATTGAGTTAAAAATTATCGAAAATAATTCAACAGAGAATATAGAGACATTGGCCACATATTTAATTTGTAAAAAGAAAAATAAAACAACCAAGAATATTAAATGACAAAGTTATTCGAATACTTCTCCACGAAGCGATATTATGAAATAAATTAATGAAATAAATAGCGGGCCTTTTCGTGCTTAGCATTCGATGTTATGGATATCCAAGATGGTTTGCCTCTTTTTCGATTATTGACACAAGAAAGAAAGTAATGGATGCCAGCAATTTATAAATTATAAGCGAAAGTGTTTATGAAATTCCAGTGGTGTTAATCATAGATAAAAGTTCATGAAGTCTCAAGGTAAACTTGTAGAAACGTTACGAAAGCTACGTTGCTCCTTTTATGTAATAAATGCGATTAAAATGAGTTAAAGTTCAAGAGTATTTTTGAAACTAAAGGGCACCGAGTGCCAAGTAAGCTGACAGCCATATGGATGGTCAGCTTGTAGGGTTCTGGTTTTGGAACGAGGTGCGCATTCCAATTTTAAATAGAAATGGTAGGGTTTGAATCCAACCTTTTGTTTATCAACAAAGTTGTAAAACAATGCTTCAAAATAACAGTCAAAAATAATGATTTGTCACAGATTAATAAATTTACTCACACATTTACACCCCTCTCAATGCCGTTACGAATAACAGATACACACGAATTACACATTACAAACACTCACAACTCCATAACTATTACTTTCTACGAATTACCATAAGAGAAATATATGTATTAATATTAATTTGGATAATACCAACATACATACAATGCCTGACGACCCTGTAGCCTAGTTGGTAGTAACTCTGCCTGCGAAGCAAGGGATTCCGGGTTCGATTCCCGGCCGCGACAGGTATTTGTGACAGATAAATATTCGTACTCATGTTATTGTGATGTATGTGTAGTCCATGCCACTCGGGACTCAGGATAACCTGCTGCGGGGGCATGATTATGTAAGCGTTTAGCATTTAGCATTTTATTAGACCTTTTATTATAATTAAATACTATATTTTCTTATCATTTGTAGGTAGAGCGATGAAATGCCCTATTTCTCCTAGTTAAGTTTCTAAGGGTTATAAACACACTAAAGAGGTATAAAACCAAAGTCTAATTACTATATGTGGCTTGTGAGTGACGTCGTGTTGAATGCACGAGAATGCGCGTGCATAGGGCGGGTGTGTGGCGGCGCCCGGGCGGCCTCGCCATACAAGTTTAATTACGGAAGCGAACATTTTATAGATTTATTCCTCAATTCCTCACTAGAATTGCTAAACATTTACATCGATGGTAGATAAATATTATGAATTAGCTAATATATATAGTCGATTATAATAGTCGATTTTATATCGATTTTGATGGTGCTATTGAGCAGGATATACAAGCGTGATTTTCCTGTCTCCTGCAGTAACAATAGGTATATCGAAGATTAACGTAAAAAAGAGTTGTGACTTAAATGTTATCTGTAAGCCAGGTAATTCTAAGTCACGTAACATTATAAATAAATCATTAATAGTTATTGCTCTATTGAAGTAATACATAGTAGGAAACATCATCGCTTTTGTTATAACCTACATTGGTGTTTAGGACTGACCAACTAACGATTTTGTCCACGGTAGATATACCCACCAATGGGATACCTAATTATTATCTGTGATGTGACTTTTAAAGACATGTTTTGTGCACGTTAGGTGATCAAATAAGTAAGTTATTATCCAATTACTACGTTATAATAAGATTGTATTAAGATACCAAGGAATCGCTAATGAGTCGCAGGCCTAGAAGCCAACGCCACACTAGATTTTATGTCACTTGGAATTCACAGTCTATTGTTTTAATGAAAGTTACAAAGATAGCCTCAAAATGTTTTCATTTGATGAAAGGAAATACTCGTAATCCGAAGGTGATTTGAGACTACTAAAACAATGCATTAGGCACATTCGGTCCATCGATAAAGTCGATTTTCCACTTTTCCCATACAACATTTTGAAGATAATAATGTAAAGATGCCGCATCAACGTCAATGTCCACACAAAAAAACCTGATCTTTCATTCTCAACATAAACTTTTCTTAACGTAGTGGAACACGCCGGGTATCCACTAGTAACTAATATGAATGAATCTTTGTGCATTTATTGATAACAAATTTTCCAGGATTTTAATACCTATATTTACTTCGAGAAGGCAAACGAAAGAGAAAATCATTTGCCTAAAATATTTTTCTCGACCGTAGATTTAAACTTGGAACCCCTTCTCAATGCAAGGTCACTATGCCACGGGGTCGTATTACAAATATTCTTACGTACAGCGGCAACCCTAGCAAAAACCCATCTTAAAAAATCGTAGAAGAATGCACCGAATCAAAAACTTTGAACGTAGGAAGCAAATCGACTTCATAAAGCAACTTCCAAAACGAACACGACTCGACCCATTAGCGATTGACACGCAAATTAACTATTATGTGCCCTAACCCATTATATTAAGAGCTACGCGAGTGTCTACGCAAGCTGAACACAGATTAAACGTCTGTATGCCTACCACTCTTTATAAAGAACGTTTTTCAACAAGGAGGTGTTCGCGGCACAGTGTCGCTAATGTCTAAAGGCATGTGGTGAAGAGCCGACACGCTCGCACCGTGTGCTCCGGGCCAGGGTGTGATAGAGACGGCAGATTATTCACATGTGAGGCCAAAATGTCTTGGTTGTGATCGTTTTTTAGCGACTGCATGTAGGTTAAGTTCTTACCGATTTCTAAAAAGATGCATGCCACAAGAACTTAAAGATTGAAACACATCGCAACTGCCGTTGATCTGCTGCTAATATTTAAATAAAATTAAAAGCCTTACCAGGATATATTATGTTACATGTTAAAATTTAGTTTTGACAAAGTACCTGATACTAAGTAACTAATATCAGTGACCAACTTATCTTGTTCAACAAATAAATGTAACCATAATACAATAATACCTAACATTAAATTTATGATAGACACAAAGGATAGATAGAAGAAAATTTTCATGGATTCTGACTTCAATACTAAAAAATATCCGGTAATTAAAGACGATTCGAGTAGCAAAAATCCCTGTCTATTTATTCCCTTTGAACTTTTAAACTATGCGATAGATTTTGATATCAAAAGATAGAAGAAGTTCTATGTGGTCTACTGGGAAGCTTGCTCCGCCAACATAAGTCCATACCGTTACGTATAAAGTGCAGTTCAATCTTTATTTACTGACAAGATGAAAAGGAAAACCCATGGAGCTATTCATTCGGATACAATCAACATTCTTGCTCTATGATGCTTATTTATATCTCCTTTAGGTTTGGTGTTTGCTGGCTGAGATCTTTAAGTGTCCGCGGGAGATGAGGGAATTCTTATGAAACTGAGAATATTTAGAATCTAATACATTCTGTTGTATTTGTGGTTTATATTCTTACTTATACTATATATTTACTTATTATGTTATACTATATATATATTTATGTCTATAATCTTTTCAGATTTCCAAAACGAATATATAAAATTTTGTTTATATATTTTTATTTCTCCACCGTTAAAAAAAACTAGTCCGATTGTAATGCGGTTACCAATGCATGAGTCAGTTACAGATGAGTCTGGGATAAAAATATTTATTTTCTGAGTGAAGCTGAAACCTTTTGAAAATGTATTGATTAAATAAAATTCCATAAAAAATTGATTCGCATGTCTGTTGGAATTATGGTGTAGTGAATAATAGAGTGAAGTGCATAATAGAGTTTAACCACAGTTTAACAAAGATTATTAACCCTTCGTTAATCCTATTGTACTTTATCGTTAGGTGGTTAACCTACAATCATACCCGTGGATCTTGCCTTCAGTGTTGTCTGAACACTGACTTATATGTAAATTAACTAGCATGTCATATGTATTGTATGTTGGTGGAACCTATCTTATTGTATTGGAAACAAGAGAAAATTAAAAGTTCAACAAAACAAGTTGTAATTTAACTTTGTTTGAACGACAATCGCCCGTAGACCGTCTATTTACGGGCGATTTTCATCTGTGTATGATCATAATATTTGAAAATGTTTAATTTTTGAACCATGATTTTATTTTACTATTTTTTTCAAAAATGGTAATCATTTCTACAAAGAAATGATCACTATTTGATACAAATGAGTACGGAAAACTTTATCTTGGTGTTGATATGTCCGATTTATTAATATTGTGTAATGGTGGAGATAGTTGTACGAAGCAGTTAGTCTTGTAATATGTTCGTTCTGAATATTATATATTAAAAAGAGGCAGATATGTCATAAGCGCGCGCGTTGAGTGACTCAAAAAGTTCCCAATTGGGAACTCTTATTCAGGTGAAGAAAGAGATAGCGATGTAGTTTTGACGCGAGAGCGATAAAGACGTGCGATAAAGCAATAAAGCGTGCCTTGCGGACATCGGAACAGATTTTTCGGTTGATTTGTAAGGGCATAACGTATCTATATTTATTTAAACATCATTGGTTCTGCTATGTTACAATCACACACTGGAACGGAAATATCCTTCGAGAATGTGTTTGTAATAAGTTAAGCTTATGATACGAAGTTAATATTCCTAACCTAATAATTGTACATACTCATAGCCCCACACTAGGATTCCCTGTGTCGTGGGTGCCATGGACAACACATAGAGACAAGAACACACACACTCATACCAAGAACAGAAATTCATACTCATCATTCAAATTTCCGTCTCGCTGGGAATCGAACCCAAGATCCTTGGCGCGGTGATACGGTATGGTAACCATTATGCCACAGCCACACGGATCGTCAATTATGAGTGTGTTAAGGACCCTGCGATGAAGTTGAAAATGTTGCTATACATGTGAAACATGTCTAATGATTTGACAAAGAATATTTTTTTTATTTGTAATTCTTTTCAACATTCCTTCATAGGTACCTCAAAAACATGATTAACTTCAATTAAGTAAATGTGTAATGACCTCAATGCCTGGATTCAATCTATTTATTCTTATCGACTTGGTATACTATTATACATATTACTATATTTTCATAGTTAAATAACACAACTTCTTTTCTAATAAATATTACTGTGTTTTTTATATTATTGCATTTTAATGTCAAAAAAAAGGCTGAGAATCACATAATTATCTGCGTGACACAGGACGCAATGCAAATACTGGTATGGAATGCAAAACTCCAGATTTTCTCTATTTTAGAAGAAAATTAGGAAATTATTTACTTTCAAAGAGACAAACAAGATAGAACCTATTTAACTCATTTATATCATTTATACAACAATTCAGGAAACAACGCAAAGTTAATTCAAAGACAAATTATAGATGTGAAAATTATCATAATAATAGATAATAATAGTACTGTGTGTACAATAATAAATAAATTAGTGTGACCGATTTTAGTTCCAAGTGTAATCGAGGGAGGCGCTGTATTATAATTATGTATTAAAACCACTGTTTTTAGGTTTTAAATTTTAACCGTGGTTTTAATGATTAGAATGCCTTAAAGCAAAACTGATAAAGAATGTTAGTACGTGACTGGCCTCTTGAATTTTTTGAGAAAAGTGTGAAAGTACACCTGACTTACAAGGGTTACGAATATTGCAGTGTATTGCAACCAGTTTCGTTTTATTTACCCAATGTTTTTATTATCTTTCTATTGAAGAGTTTCGTAGTCTGTCTAGATTTTTAACTAACTACTTATGCCCCTCGGTGTCGCCTCAGCTTTTCCACCAAACCATACTATAACTGCATCTTACAACACATCTTGGATCCTAACCCTCCTAAATTTTAAAGACAAAAAACTGCCTTTATGTGAATTCAAATTAATAATAACCTTATGTAGGTATTACTTAAACATATTACTTAATACAGAAAATTTGCGCAAGAGTTTGTTGAAATATCCATAATCAATAGTAACATCAATTGGAAAATGTACCTTCCAAACTTAAACAGTTCTCCTTACAAGTATACATGCATATCTACAAGTATACGTACATCTGGTATAGACGCATAGAAAATCATTAAAATTTAAATTTGTTGCAGTCACTAGGTATAACATTCAAAATATTCTTGTCGTAAATCGAATGAAATTGCCGCTACCGCCAACTATTCAGAGTTCAGAGTTAAAGAAGTTCTGGATTAGAAAAGAATAGGCCATAGTGCCCGTAGTCCACTTCCGCACTTCTAGGCAAGATCGATCCACAAACCTCACGTATACGTACCTCTGAGAACACAATGAAGAACTCAAACATTCAGAGTTCATCTCTCTCGTCTAATGTAATAATTTAATGTGTACATAATTATTTCTAAGTATAATGATATTTCTTATGATTTCTAGAATATTTTAATATCTTGCAGATTTTTACGTCACAATGTTTTACATTATTGAGTCATTAAACCTTTCCATTAGCAAGTATAATGATTTAAGTGTATAAAAATGTACTATGAATACAATTGGAAATACATACCTACCTGTTAACTCAAGAGCTGCACTCAGTTGAATTGAATCCATTAGAGTAAATTATTGAGTCCTACCATATAGCAATTATTTTAAACAATATTTTCCAGCAACTACAAAAATGTTGCACGTCGACAAATAAATTAATAAATCATGCTTTATTTCAATAAAAATACTGGCTGGCTAAAAACATCAATGCAATGCGGGGTGCCCGCGCATTGCGTAGGCTTCCCGAAAAAAAAAACAAATGCAAGATGGCGGACTTTCTCGCCAGTTCCTAGTGACGCTGACGTCACTGGACGACGTGTCCTTGTGGCTAGTGTCTAGCCAACTTTTTATTTTGAATAATATATTTTTAAAATTAAAATTTGTGTTACTTCTGTTTACGTACGTTCTGTACGCTCGGTGGTGACGTATTATCTCACTTTCAAACGGTTAAAAATAGCTTTGTTATAAATACTCGGATAAAATAATTAGCCTCTTATTGTGTGTGGCGTAAAGTGATCAATAGCAAATAATAATAACAAAAACCATACAAAAACAAATGTGTGTAAAAAATAAAAATGTACTTACCAAATAAAATCAACCGAAAATCACAAATGTCCAAACAAAAATTCGAAATAAAATAAAATAAATCACAACACGACACCAGGCACTGCTACAGTCTTTTGTATAATCAAAAAGAAAAAAATCTTGAATATATTTATTTGTTATAATTTATGTCATCATTGGACATTTCTGTAAAAATGGTAGATTTATAAATACTGCACCCGCCTCCACGGTTTAGAACAAAACGCCCGTTGAAATTTTTATTTGCGAGAACAATGGAATATAATCTAATAGACGAACTAAAAATCGAATTGGAATCCAACTGGAGTCGGTCGACGCGTCGAGATCTTTATGATTCAAAAAATTGCCGCGAACTGGCGCTCATATAGTTGGCAGGAAGGACGCCTTTTCCTAGTGATGTAGACATAAAATACTTTTCAAAAATCTCCAACGAGCGTTTTGAGCCAAAAAATCTAACCTAACCTAACCCTGTCGGGCGGGCGACTGGCGGGCGCGTAGGGGCCGCATTGCCAAATATTTTTTTTTGCATCTCGGCCGAATTATGCACTTGTATGCGACTTACGGCGTCCCTTCATTGTAGTGGTGCGACATGTACCGATTGGGCATTTTTATGTCTTCTCTGTGTGTGTGTCACTCACACAAGCGAGACCGACGAAATTTTTGCATGTGTGCGTTTGACATGGCCCTTCGACTTGGAGTTTCTTTTAAATTTGGTTGTGTTATGTAAACATCCAGATTTTTTTCGACACTAAAATATTTAGGTGTTGCCTGAGGGGTCGACGGCCGAGTTTTTCGGGAACTCTGACTAATTTCGCTAAAAGGATCCGATTTGACGTACAGCATCGCTTCGGCAACAGAAGCTGTGTTTGCTTTACGAACCGTTGTTTGGTCGCTCCGGCTTCGGCGCGAGCGCATTAAAAACATCAAACTCTGTTTTTGATTCGGAAAAGAAAATTTTTCCTCTGAATTATTGCAAACTTCTGGATGCGAGTATTTCGCATTGATAAACGTTCTGTTTATTAATGAGCGCGCACAAAGTTTTCTTACGACGGTCGACACACGAATGGATTTATTATTTCATCTCAATGGCAATTACTCGATTCTTTATTCTTTAATTTGTGGATGATAGTTCTTTTCATTCGGTCGACTATTTCGGACATTAGATTTGCGATTCAATCAGATTTGACAACGGAAGAAGTACGTCGGGGTCTATTAAATTGGTTGGGAGCATTTGCCTTCCCACGTCTTCTAGGTGACCTATGAACAATGCGGTTCGAGTCTACATGTAGGTATAGACTATTTTATGTGGCTACCTAACCGTACCGTAGGTATTTTACCGATGTGATATAAAACTTTATATTTTAGTGGTCGTATTTACGTATAATGTTTTTGCATTCTGAACTAAATATACATTAATGGTTGTATTTAAGTATGAATTTGTTTAAGTAAATTTACTTTAGACTGCAGGAAAAGTCTCGCATCCGAGGTGATGCGTACTCAACTCCACTCTGTTCCATTGTGGATTTGCAAGTTTGGGGACTTAGAAAAGACGAATATCTTTTTATTTAGTCTTTCAATAATGCTGTACGACTTTTCAGTTTTTCAGGACCTGCAACGTTATATGCTACGGAAAATTTGTTGGATTTAGATGATTTATATTGAGAATGCTGCATCTTCCTACGAAGAGAAATAACTTTTTATTTCAATGGTTATTAGAAAAGATTTTAAGTATTAAGGAATAGAAGTGGAAGTGTTCGTACTAATTCTACACGAATATACTTCTCTCTTTATGACAAAGACAATATCATTACACCATCTTGACCAAGAGAAGAGTCTAGTGTTCCTGCCATCCACGGGCGGCGACCATCACTTACCATCAAGAGATTCGTGTTTTATACAAACTTTTATACAATACTGACATTTATACAAAAAACGCTAGAACAATTTATCGTTCTTATTTTAGTTTGAACAAAAAATATATAATTAAACAGCTAGGTCGTCGATCCATGTAAAAATATCTATTTACCGCGAGCGACGCAGCGGGCCGGTTATTATTTATGACCTTTTACTAATTAGGACGCTAAAATAAAGGTTCAAATATAAAACTGGACTAAAAAGAGCGGAAAAGGCCGTCAGGATCACAGGTGCTCTAAAAATAGAACAAAACGTTCCCTTTGGAACTATCCGGCCCTGACCGAGCTCGCGGGAAGATAGTGGGTAAGGACGAATGATACAGGATGTGATAGTCTATCTCTAATGTTATTAAATAGTATTGTTGTCATTTCATTAATATGTTACACTGTGTTTAATCTGTGTTAATACTAGTTATTATTAAAAAAATTGAGCAAGAGATGACATTTTCTAAACATCAGAATCTGAAGCCGATCGAGTCCTATTTAATGTTTTTAAGAATCATGACGATTGCAGTTACTTTGCGTGAATTTTTTTGCCAAATTGCCTATTTAGAAGGTTTACTGGAGCAGCGTGGTGGAGTATGCTCCAGGCCTCATCAAGAGGAGAGGCCCTTTCTCAGTAGTGAGGTGATAAAGGGTTGAAGCCAATCTAAAGACCCCTTTTCTAACTTTAGAGAGTATTCTATGATAAGCATCTTATTAAAATACCGTAAGACTACAGACTTATAAGGCAGCCCGGCTATTGAATAATCTACGACGTCATTGTCACCTTTCATAACATTAGAGGAAGATAAGACATTTTGCCAAGAAAAAAACCAAGAAACAGTTCTTTTGAATCCTATCCGATTAAAATTGGACCAACATGGTTATAGTTACTGATCTGAACATCAGTATAGTAGAATAATAAAATATATCTCGTTTGTACTTTGGGTATAAATAGTTACCGCAGCTTTTAAAGAGCTTAGTTTACCGGAAAATGCTGGTAAACTTTTTCAAAACTAGGTTACTTTGAACGGTATAATGTTACGCGTTTTGTAAATAGTTTGAACATGCTCGAAAAATTGCTTAATGCTCTGGAAAGTAGGTTAGGAAAAATAGCTTTATTAAGAGATGCGTAACATAGTATCGGCTTTTAGCTATGAGGTACAAAATACAAATTTTATTGGATATCTTTGTGTATCTTTGTGCTACAAATCTGTGCTCAAATCTGTTGGATTGTGTATCTTATAAGTATTCGAAGTTATTACACAATGTTTCGTTTTAACGTCTTTCCCCGCCAGCATTTCACTATTGCTTCAAAATATTCCTTTTTTTGTATAACCTTTTACTGTAAAATCACCCCTAAACTTTATTAAATTAAAAACACTGTATGTCAGTGTTAAAAAGGTTGTTTAAAATGATACAGGTTTTTATAGTTTTTTTAAACCATTGCAGCTACATTTTTCTCTAACTAAACGCGGAAAAACTAGCCAATGTTTTCCCAAACATTTACCATTGATCGGAATATACATAAATGTGTATTTTTGCTATCAAACTGAAATAAAGTCAAATAAAAGGTAGCAGAGAAATAAAGCCAATCCAATTATTAAAGAAGCTATAAATAAACCGAAAATTCCTTCAATAAAATAGAAAATATATCGAGCGAGCGTAATTAAACTCAAATTAAACGTCAAAATTTAAAAGCGCCCTGTAGCGGCCCAGCCAAACGAGTCCCATACAAAACGCGTGTGCTTGTGCGCATTAGATCGATGGCGTAGGGTTGTCGGCCGTTCGCCCTTGTTAGAAAAAGGACGATTCAACGTATAACTACACGAACGTCGCCATAGAGGCGATATGGAGGCACGCAGATTGGACAATTGTTTGATGATGTTTGCATTCATTTTACCCGAATTTTTATATAAATATAATTAATGTCTTTGTACGGATGTTTATTACTCTTTCACTCAAAAACTACTGAATGAAAATCCGGAGAATGCAGGCTGAAGGCATCTGGAAAGCTGCATTCAAATAAAGGAACAATGGCTATCACTGTAACATAAGTTACAATAAAAGTTCATAGGAACTTTTAGTAACTTAATGATTATAAATTCAATTCTGTGATTCCATGAATACCATATCTAGACATCACAAGACTCGAAAAAAAATAACAAAATCAAAATTAAACAAAAACTGTGTTGCAGACCGTATCGCGTGATATGTCAAATGAAAAGGCTTATTGTAAAGATCTAAAATATATTTTTGTTATTGTTCTACAATGGATAGTTTTAAAATTATTCAAGAAAGAACGAAAATTAAATCCAAAAATTGACAATTTCCTCCCCCTTAACCCCGAAACTAAGAACGCTATAATTTTGAAAAAAAGTCAAAGAATAGTTCTTTTCCTAAATGTTACAGGAAAATGGATAAGAAGTCTATGGTTTTAAAAAAAAGGGTGCGTGTACTTTTGTACGCGCGTGAGAAGTTATACTTCTTTGGCATGAAAAAAAATTGGCTGTCAATTAGATCACTGCAAAAGGTTTAATTTCTCCAATTTTCACGGACTAAGGAAATCCTAGAATGAATCACCTTAATTATAGGTTATGATTATGTCATACTCGTTTCACAGTGCTATTTAATATGTATGTTACACTTACTATAAACCAAAAACCTACGAGTAATCATTACAAACGTAATAAAAAGTCAAAAATACTAACACTTAAACTACGAGTTTAATGGTTAAAACTAAGTTGGCGGGTGTCTATTATACTATCTACTACTTAAATGGTTTTTACCCAAAACGAATGTCATAAAAAGGTTGTATAATAAAAGCTATTGCATATTTCCAGAGATTTTATTAGTTATCATTTATATTAATATTTCGTCTAGTTGTGCAGGAGGCGCTATATTTCGTTGGTACCTTGCCCAATCAAGATACCATAACATACTCATTGTAAGTATGGCCACAGCAAACTACTGATCTTCTAAAGATGTATAGGGTACGTTATCCAGTGTTCAGGACTTATTCTGAACCTTTGTCAGTCACAAAACAGGCGATTAAGTAGTCCATATTCATATAGTATTGGTTTGCCAGAAATTGTAGCGAAACTGCGAAAACACATTCACCAAAACACAAGTAAGAAATCGAATACAACAGTAAATTAAAATAACTGTGTGCGTGTCAATGAGTTTCAATAGTAAATAGGACTCCAAATAGGTACGCTGAAAATATTTAATAGAAAAATACAAAAAACCACGCGTAGAAACATGAAAGATCGATGACAAATATGACAGTACAGTGGTGTTATTTATAAATACTATGGTTACCAAAATGACATTATTAGGGATTACATCATCTTTGTTGTCAATCGATTAATCGATGTCAAAATATTCGAAATGTAATTTAATAAAATTAGCGTAACGATTGAATGGTAATTCTAAATATATTACATAGTTTTAATATGTATGGAATACGAAAACATGTAAGAAATAAATTAATATTATAATTATAATTAACCAATAATACATAAAATATATTATTATATTCCATCAATCGATTATTATGAATCAATTCAATCGATTATAAAATCGTTTGTAATGAGGTAAATACCGTGAAAACTTTTTTGCATACAGAAAAAATACAGAATTTAGCTAACTTCACGGTGTACAATTTAGGTGTCGGTGTGCGCGCGCATCGTAGAAATTCACTCTCATCATTTTTCACCATCGCGCCAAAAGAAGTATAACTTCAAAAAATCGCCAAAATAAATAAAATTTAAAAATAACAGTAAATACAGAATCAACTTATAGAAACCTCTCCAAGCGAGTTTAACTCTCACTTGTCAAGTTTATTTAATCTACAAGCAATTCGCAAAGTGCAAGTGGTCTTATGCGAGTATAATTATGTTGTCCAATCAACCCGTGATATAGGGCATCCGAGACCAGGGGTATGAATGTGTTAGTTGTTACTATTATTCACTAGGGCTTTGCCCACAACATTTCCCACGTTTTACGGAATAATAAGTACCATAATGTCCCTAATCCTATTCCAGATCGTGGTTTATCTGTGTGCCTTTCACGAAAGCCGTTCCGTGCCGTTCGGTAGATTTTTCTTGAAAGAGTATCAAATGTTCTCACAAACTTTCACATTTATAATATTAGTAGCATAGTATTTTTCGGAAGTAAACCGCTAAATATTTAGTACCTACTTTCCCCTCTGTAGCAGTTGTCAAAGCTGTGTATTGAGCGACACGCACACAGCCGCGCGCCGCCCGCGCAGGTTCGTAGACACCTTTTGTTTGGGACACTTGGTTTTAGGGGTTATGTCTTTTTGCTCCATGAAATTAATTTTAAAAACGCTCTAAACTTCCAAGTTTGTTTTATAGCTTCTTGGACTTTTAAATTGACTCGTTTTTCCACTTGGGTATGAATTGATGGATAGGTTCAGATTAAAATGCGGTAGGTGTAAAAAACTTTATAATTTATTGTTTTATTTTAAATCAATTAAAATATATTGGCAAGTGTTTCATGAAAAGTTATATTTATTTTTGGAACATACATCTTCTGTACTTTGATTCTGTTTTTGATACTAACCGCTTCTGAAGCATAATTTTTTAATCAACTTGAAAAACAAGAGGAGGTTCTCAATTCGGTTGTGTTTTTTAAGATTGTTACCTCATAACTCATTCATGAATTCTTTCTTTACTTGCGGATCTCATGGATACCATGAGGAATCGAGGGAACTACTCAAATATAAAATATGTTTTGCGATAATAATTAAGTGCTATATCGTTGAAATCCAGGTTTTCTGCTATAATTTTGTTTTTTTTACGGGTAAATAGACCAGCTGATTCTAAATGTTCATCACCTATACATGCGTAACACTAGAGGCAGTAACAGAGAACCAACTTATTAACTGGTTCTCCTGGTTGGTACGGCTGGTTACTAAAACCAAAAAACCTCAAAAATCTAATTGTATGTATTATATTATTATAAATATGAAAGTTTGTGAAGATGTTCGGATCTTAAGATGATTGTATGTTTGTCTTTTTATCAGAACGAATTAGTATTGCATAAATCCTCCATCTTACGATTTATAATATTCATACTCGTAGCAGTAAGTAACGATAGTAGGTACATAATATATGTTTGTCGCTGCATCTTTTGACCAGAAACTTGACATCGCAAGTACCCCTTATGTATAAAAGGTGTCGGTCATCTACGCCTTGTCACGTCAAGAGACCATTGGCTAATGAAAATAGGAAATGGCAAGCGAAAAGCGGGGATTTCGAGAAGAAATTCGGTAAGGAGAATTTTTAAATTACCACCGCGCGATTTTACAAACCGAAGTCGTTAGCACCCAGTTCATTAAACATCAGCCTCTAAATATTACGATGGCAGAACATCTGCACGTGTCGAGTTCAGACGGTTCAATCACATTGGGAGGTCGGGAAACTCTTAAATGTAATTCTAAGAGTTCGCTTATATTACTGACTACAATCACTACCCATTTGTAGCCCCATTAAAGCACACATTTTGCTGTAAACTGGAGAAAAACAAAGATTTTCCACATTTTTCCACAGCGCCAGTTAAAAGAGATTAGGTAAGTGGCCAAATCAAATCATTCAAAAATCTCAGACAAAACAAGCAAATTTTATGTAATGATTTGACCTCGGAAAAAGGATATAACAGTTCGTCTAATAAGACTATCTTGAGTTTTTTTCCGTGGTAACTTTTTCGGCTTTAATTAATTGTAAAGAAAAATACATTATCTATATGGTATTCTGGATGAAAGAATTCTTAAGAAAAAGCTTTATTATTATAATTATTTAAAAAAAATATAATTTATTTTTATTATAATTTATTATATCTATAATTATAAAGCCATTTAAAATTATTTTAATCTGCAATAAGATTATTTTTAGTTATTTTTAACTTTGACATTATGCGATAATTACAAGCCTCTCCTATTGCTATCATTTAATTAATTATGATTTATTTAAATTATAAATTAATTTTATAATGACTATATCAATTTATCGCATTTATCATCATATTAATTTAATATTGTTACTGTGTGGTATATGTTTTCAGAGTGAATTAATTCTTTAAAAAAATATTAGTAAAATTATTTTGTTTGTTTTTCCTCAGGCATGTCTCATCGCTGCCTCGAAAATAGAAACCACTTGTAGCCCGGCGCGCGCGTCGTGTTTTAAACGCGCACACTAGAAGCTATTGAGCATAGTTTAATAACCGCGTTCTATCCAAATATAACTGACCTTCTCAACCACCAATGACACACCAATGATAATTCGTTCTAGCCAGATTGTTCCAACTTTATTTAACCTTGGCGTTTGGTCTAGGAGGACGGACGAATAGAGGTTTACATCTATACAAATTAACAGTGTATAAGTTTATAGAGTACTTTTTGTGCTGATTTGACAACATACTGCAGACGCTGCGTCATTCTCCCAATCCGTTTGAAATTGTTTTTGCTGTTGTCTAATGTTTTTCAATTGAGATGGAGTTTTTGTCGGGATAATTATGACTAGATTTATCTAACTATACCTAACTTAATACATAGTAGATATTTGGTTGTGAGAAAACAGTCAGTTACTTCTTTTAAATACGAATACTTTTTACGATTTTATCATTATTCAAATTGCTTGTTTGAAAAATACAAAAACCTGTATATAAATTACTTTGTGAATATTATTAAAAAGCTCAGTATCTCTACTATGAGTGCACTCTATTATGAGTGTGTAAGCGTTTATTTATTTATTATAATATTGTTTTTTTCACCATCTGTACTATAGTACAGATTTATATATAGTACTTAGTATACCGGTACATAGTACGGTATACCGTCTGTCCTGTACCCGATATACCTAAAAAAGGGTGCGTGTACTTTTGTACGCGCGTGAGAAGTTATACTTCTTTGACATGAAAAAAAATCAAAAAACAATATTAAAAAAACATTGTTCAAAATACAATATTCAAAAACAGCAATACTAAAAATAAAAATGAAATAATATTTTGAAATAATTTAATTTACGAATCTCTATAGCCAAACTATATGTGTTAAGCGCCATCTGTGATTAATTTTGTAGTATGTATATTCTAATATTACTTTGCTACGTATCGTAATAGTTCTCGTAATAGAACATAGATGGTGTTTTTACAATTGCAAAAACAAATCAATTGTAAATCTTTTTTTTTTCTGTTTTTACAATTGTAAAAACACCATCTATGTTCTATCACGAGAACTATTACGATACCATGCTGTAAAACCAGTTTTTGTGGGGGGGAGGGAATGAAAGATTTTATTCAGTTCAGTTGAAGAATAATTTATTTTCCGACAGGCATTAAACTTTAATACAGATTAAGGAGAGAAAAAGAATGTGCTCCTAGTCCCAAAGACAAGTATCGATTACTATTTACTACTACAGTCCGTTCACAGTTATTTTACCACTGACAAGCTGTCATTACCTTCCCATTAGATTAGCATTACTTGCTGTCAAGTGACGAGTGTTGTGAAAGTTCCCGATTTATCGGGAGATCTACTGATTATGATTATCGTCTCCCGATATCCCGTTTTAGCGACCGTTTCTCCCGATTTTTTGCATTTTCTACCAATGTAATATAATATTGAAAACTAAAATAGAAAATAGTGTTATAAATACAAAAAACAAAAGAAACTGAGTCGCTCAATGAAAATACAGAAGAATTTTGGGCAAACGTAGGTACATATTATAGCATAAAACGTGGTCATGGCTCACGAAATCGTGTTCTAATATTTTTTCCAACTGAATCAATTATAGGTATATTACACACAAAAAAATTAAAAAATACAAAAAACCCGACTGCGTATAAAACATGTGCGACATATTGAGGATAAGTTTTGTAAAATGGATGGAAGCTTAGACGTAGAAATTGATAAATTTATTATAGAATTGAAAGACGAGTGTGATACGGAATCTGAGAGCAGTTTTGATGATTTATGTTCGTCCGATAGTGATTATTTATCATTAGGCGTGCGTTTGGATCATTCGTATGCCAACCCAATTTAAAGCAATTCAATTTGTTGTAATTTTAATAATACCTACCGAGAATGTGAACTGATTAGTTAGGAGACTGTAAAATAATACATTATTTTATTTGAACGTGTATCATTTTTACTATCGTTACTTTTGGATCAACCTAGTAAATAATATTTATATACATCAGAAGAAACATGTAATATTTCAAGTTAGGGAATCGTACAAACTAAACATTACAACACACAGCTAAGGTTAACCAACTTAATAAAATAATAAATTAATAATGTAGTTTTTATAAGGAAGAATATAAACGCGTATAAACAAAATTTTGATATTAATAATCGCCAAACAAAAAGAATGTATCAATTAATTACGCCTTCGTTCCGCCTAAGTGCAACGATCTTTCATAGGGCTTGGTGTACATTTCTATAATAAAATCCCAAAATTAATACGTGACTTGCCAATAGAATCTACGAGTTTAATGGTTAAAACTAAGTTGGCGGGTGTCTATTATACTATCTACTACTTAAATGGTTTTTACCCAAAACGAATGTCATAAAAAGGTTGTTTAATAAAAGCTATTGCATATTTCAAGAGATTTTATTAGTTATCATTTATATTAATATTTCGTCTAGTTGTGCAGGAGGCGCTATATTTCGTTGGTACCTTGCCCAATCAAGATACCATAACATACTCATTGTAAGTATGGCCACAGCAAACTACTGATCTTCTAAAGATGTATAGGGTACGTTATCCAGTGTTCAGGACTTATTCTGAACCTTTGTCAGTCACAAAACAGGTGATTAAGTAGTCCATATTCATATAGTATTTGCCAGAAATTGTAGCAAAACTGCGAAAACACATTCACCAAAACACAAGTACGAAATCGAATACAACAGTAAATTAAAATACCTAACCGTGTGCGTGTCGATGAGTTTCAATAGTAAATAGGACTCCAAATAGGTACGCTGAAAATATTTAATAGAAAAATACAAAAAACCACGCGTAGAAACATGAAAGATCGATGACAAATATGACAGTACAGTGGTGTTATTTATAAATACTATGGTTACCAAAATGACATTATTAGGGATTACATCATCTTTGTTGTCAATCGATTAATCGATGTCAAAATATTCGAAATGTAATTTAATAAAATTAGCGTAACGATTGAATGGTAATTCTAAATATATTACATAGTTTTAATATGTATGGAATACGAAAACATGTAAGAAATAAATTAATATTATAATTATAATTAACAAATAATACATAAAATATATTATTATATTCCATCAATCGATTATTATGAATCAATTCAATCGATTATAAAATCGTTTGTAATGAGGTAAATACTGTGAAAACTTTTTTGCATACAGAAAAAATACAGAATTGAGCTAACTTCACGATGCAGAATTTAGGTGTCGGTGTGCGCGCGCATCGTAGAAATTCACTCTCATCATTTTTCACCATCGCGCCAAAAGAAGTATAACTTCAAAAAGCTTGTGACAATTGACCTTTTTAAAAAAGAATACTGGGAGTTTTTTGGGGTGTCAGAATAGATCCTTGTAGAACACCATCGTTTATGACAAATAATACGGTACCCAAGCATGGAATATTGTGTCGAAAATGAACTAGCCTAATGCACAGAGCACTTGGCAAAAAAACAATAAGCAGAATTTCTCGGATCTTCATAGAAATATAAATTAGCTAAGACTTACAGCCTCATACCCTTGCTACTTTTGCCTCATCAGTTCATTACAACTGAGAAAATTTCATTAAAATTAAAGTATTAGAAAACCATTACAGGCTTATAAACTAAAATATAAAGTATATTTTAGTGAAAACCTCACCAGCATACACCGTGGTTTCCCATTGGATATCAAAAGGCAAAACTTCTACTCATTTGCGTTCACTAGATGCATGAAAATTAAATAAGTGCAGTGACTTCGACAGTTGAAAAATTTCGCCGGTGCATCGAACTTGGAATAGCGTTCACTGGCTGCCTATTTATATGGCCAGCGCCAGATTTTAATGCTGTATTATATCTTTTCCATGTTTATATTTATATGTATAAACCAGGTTTTTATGTATTATTGCTTGTTACTTTTCAATAAATTATTATCATTACTCTAAAAGTAAATTATGATTAACTTATGAAGATATTTTGTCCTTAGATCCACCAAATCCGACTGGTTGATTTTATTTAGTTACAATCTCGACATTAAACCGACTACAAACTTTTATGTGACTTCAATATCATCAATTTTTTGTCTAAAAACTACTACTAATTTATGCCACACAAAACATTTCAATGTTGTTTAAATGTTATGTTTTTACTTAACTAATAATAAATAACGTAGATATAATAAAATTATATTGAACAAATAAAATAGTTAATAATATGTAAAGTGTTCTTAATGTTATTCAAAGTGAATAATAATGTAGCATTAGACGTTAGAATAGAGCACAATACAATAGTTGTTGATGTTTGCGTCATCGGCGGGCACGTTCGCGTGAAGGTCGGTTAGGACGGATATTGCGCTAGGTTATGTCTAGTTCTAGGTCACGGAGCCGTGCGCACACGAACACTAATAGAACATTGTAAACACTTGCTTTATTATGGTTCTGATGAATTTATACGCTATATATTTATTGCATTTACAAGAAATGTAATTCGTCATTTAAACTTAAGTACAAAATATGTTTCTTTTAATGTAACTAGCCGATAAAAATGAGGTAACAATCCACCTGATGGTAAGTGACCAGCATGGCACATAGACACCAGTACCAACAAATTCATCATCATTGCATTGCTGACTAAGAAAGAAAGAAAGAAAGAAAGAACTGGCTCCCAAGACTCCAGCCGAAACATGACAAGTTGTTTGGTGGCTGACTTGAGCAAGAGGGTGTTTGCTAGTCAGGCAGGCTTAACGAAAATGTAAAATAATGTTACGGATTCAAATATTGTATTTTTTCTGGATCCATCAAAACTGTATCAGCTAGAGCTTTTTGGATCTTTTAGCTGTTCTGCTACTAGTAAAACATTATTGTGCAAAATGCATTAGGATGTTTAGAGGTATACTAATACACTTAAACTAAATTTTTATCTAAAGCTCTTGTTGCTTTTTTTCACAAAAAAGCTCATATTAACATGAGCTCCAAGTGAGTTAATTAGAGGTCCCAGTACAAGTCCCTGTGTAACTCTCACTTTAAAATTGTTCACTTCTTGTATCAGCTTACTATTTAAGTGGACATTGATGGTGTTGGTAGCAAAACAATAATTAAATGAATATCATTTTCTTCAAATCAAGAGTAACACCTACAATTTAATCATGAATTACTCGCCGTTCTCTGTCAAACGCTTTTTATAATTCTTGAGAAAAAACGTAAATGTATTGAAGGAAACTTGTCTTGTTATCTAGGCAAAAGCGGACTTGTGAGTTTATTTCGCAGTAATTTTCATAAGCGAAACGGTTGACGTGAATGATCTAATCAAATAACCTTCACAACTAGCGGTCAGCGACATCGCATGCATAGAACATTTGCAATCAAATACTGTTTTATTTTTTATAAAAATTGCCGGAGGAGGAAAAAAGAGAAAAACAATTAAAAAATCATAATGCTGAAGTTTCTGCAAACCGATGTTTACGTTCATTTTAAAGCGAGACAATTAGGACCCTGATTTTTTGAAGGATAGTTACTATTTCAACCATTAGAAACCATTCTTGGGTAATATCGCTTTTATACGACATTTGAACTATAAACTAACAGGCTCACTTGGCATAGATTTTGGTATCTGTTAATAAAGCTACGGGGAAGGATTTTACGGAGCAAAAATTTCTCCAAAGTACTATCAGCTTTCGATGAATATAATTCTAGGAAAATTATTCTAGGTCTTCTCCATTTCAAGAAGATCTCTTATCCTGTAGTAAGGCTACCAGACTTTCCGGTGACACAAATCTAAATATTGGAAGTCGAATTTCTATATCCAAAATCACCCAAGCGAATCATAGCCCGGGTTTGAGCATGTGAGGGTGCATCTCTATTCAACAACACAAGAATCAAATTCAAAATCATTTATTCATATATGTATGACTGATATGTTCTGATACTATGATTTATGCTTCTAATAACGTTTTTTTTATGGAAAAGCCCGACAAAGAGAGAACGATCCATCTGATGGTAAATGACTACTGTCGCCCATGGACATTAGCGACGCTAAGGGATCTCAGTGAGATCATCTCACTGATGCGTTGCTGGTCAAGAAAGAGAGTAAAAAAAGAAAGAACGAAAGAAACTTTTCAGAAACGTCTTTTATCATGGGTGAGAAAAAATTGCGAAGGAAACTCATCAACGATTAGAAGCAGAAGAAGACCGTAGAAAGTATTACCTCTAGGTAGAACCTAAATGTTACTCGATAAATAAATTATGCAAATATATTGCACATACGAAGCCTATGTCCTATCCGTTCAGAGCCATCGACCGCGATGTGAAGGTTATTTGATTAGAACATGAACTTGTCGGTTACTCATTGCATTACATGAAACACATGTAGGTACATAAACTATTACATTCTGCTTCTGATACGCACTATTATACTTCAACCATAAAATTAAATAACTTTAGAGTTTTTTCGAATCAAGGATAGAATAAGTACTTCTTTCTTTTTCTTCTCTCTTTCTTGGCCGACAATGCATCAGTGATTTTTTTTTGGTGTCGTTAATATCCATGGGCAGAAGCATCAGATGGATTGTCAGCTCGATTGTCAACTACTTCCATATAAAAAGGTTCTTCGTATAAATTTTGTTACACATTAAAACCCGGACAAGTACGTATTCGGGTCTCGCGCAATATAGGATTTTCTAATACTAATATAATCATCTATTAGCCTACCTACTTGTGTTTGCCTTCCAAGTTTGTATACCACTATCATAGTTTCGCCATGCCGGGGCCCGTCCGTCTTTTCGTCGCCCGGAGCACAGCGCCCTTAGTACTCCTCCTCAGTCGCTCACTCTTGACAGAGTGGTCGTGGTTGATGATGCTTTGTTGTCATTGGCCCTTAGTACTAGAAAGCTGTAATTTGGTACTCATATGCATATTTATTACGTTAACAATATACAAATCTAATCTATCTAATCTTAAAAAGATTTTTTAAGGTGCCTCTGCTACAGATAAATTGGGGGTGAATTATTTTTTCTTGTTTAGCCATAGCAAAAAAAAATCTATTCATTTAGTATTGAGTGGGCCACTGTTGTTATTCGAGTAGGGGACCCTGACTGAATAAAGGCACAAAATTGGTCTTTGCATAGGAATATTTTGTTAATTTTGTATAAAACAATAGCCTCTGTGCAGCACCAGGCCCACACGTGCGTTTAATGTTAATAATACAATATTAATAACGTTCAAATTACAATATAACTGGCGCTATTCAACCTACCGCAATACTGGTGACCTAATCCGGCGACCTTCAGCCTAGCGGTCAATGGCACTACGACGGTACAAATTAATGGAGCGACTAGAATACATTATTTGAGTGGATAAACATTTGGCGCAATAAATTACTAGTAACACTGCTGTTGGAATGTTTTGAAGAACAAAATACGACTCTGGTTTGACAATATTATTAATCCGAGCGTACTTTGTTGTGGCTAGTTTCATTGGCTTCAACCCATTAAGGGTATACTACACGGCATAAGTCTCTCTTGAGGAGGTCTACACACTACGCTGTTCCAGTATCATCAGTTCGTTGTTGTTGACATTGGATCATAATCTACACCCTATTAGTTGTCGAGACAACAACGTGAAAGTCAATCAAGCCTGTGATTGGTCGAAATTTTTCATCTAATGTCAGGTGGTCAGTCTTCAGGTATCTCTTTGAAGCTTGCGCTCCATTATGACTAACTACAACCTTCTTGGTCGGCAAGGATTTTAAACTACCACACTACACATACATAACATACTACACAAATCTGTTTTGTGTGCCTTGGCTGCAATCTTTCCTTACGTCTTTCGTGACGTTATCATTTCCTTACGTTGGTTGGCATACATAAAAACGCAAATTCTGTAATCTCACGCGTGAATACATTAGTGATTTTGCGGTAAATGATTTAAATATTGGGTGCTGTCAATTTAGGCGTATCGTTTAAATAATTCAATCAAAGTTATTGTTGTAAATCTAACCGCAACAAATGGTTAGATTAACTGTAATATATAATATATCATTATTATGATCGTATATAAATAGCAATAATATTGTATACTAGCTGTGCCACGCGGTTTCACCCGCATTAATTTGTGGAAAAAACTAATTACTTAAATATATGATGTTATATAGCCTATAGCCTTCCTCGATAAATGGAATATCAAACAAAAATAATTTTTCAAATCGAAACAGTAGTTCCTGAGATTAGCGCATTCAACCAAACAAACTTTTCAGCATTATAATATTAACAGGTATAATGACCGAGCTATAAGATATTTTTTCTTTATTAAATAAATCGATAGGTAGGTCGGAGTGGTGCCAATTAGATTAGGGGCCTAATGTCCAGTGATGAACTTCAAATGGCTGATACATATACAGGGTGTCCTGTAAGTAGTGGATCAACTTTAGGGTGCTTTTCCACCAGAGATGTGCTATGCTACGTTGCTACGGATGCGTTTGTTATCAACCAATCATATTCATTGCTCAGCACTGCTATATCACAGGCTTTGACTTAGTTTAGGCACCAGATCTCCCACAAATTGTATGCGTAAACTCCTTATTTTATGAGAAGACAAAAACTGTATTAACAATTTGTGGAGATGAATAAAATATTATTATTACTAGTGGAAACAGATTCAACTAAGCTACGTTTTTTATATGGAAGTATACGTGCTGTAGATGCGTGCTATGAATGCGAGCTATGGATATTGTCGATACATCGCATAACTCGAGCTACGCATCTTCCTCGCAAAGATACCTTGCGGCGGCGCATCTTATTATATCATCTTCCTCGCTCCGCTACATAGCTTAGCATCAGTGGAAACAGTCACATAATTTCGTAGCTTAGCTTTTCTATTTTCGCAGCTTAGCTGCATAGTATATCTCTGGTGGAAAAGCACCCTTAGAGGGCAAATAGCTTGAGGGTTGACACCGTGTATGGAGTAAGAAAGATAGAGTAAGTTTCCTCATAATATTTGTTTAGCAGTTACTCAAATACAGTGCAAACTACCGAACCGATGCTAAACTATCCGCCGACGACAAGTGACGTCACGCGAGCAACGACCGCTAGAACAAGGTCGAGTAGGTCAGTTAGTGCAGTGTGTGACTAAGCTTGATTAGAATGTTTTGTCCCTATTATAAACTAATAGTTAGACAAAGAGAGATATATGTGTTCGGCCAAATTCCATGTAAGGATGTGATACGAATGCGATAAATGGTAAATTTTGAAACTGAGCACTGAGCAGACATTCTTTATAGGTTATTTAAAATACAAAAATTCTATTTTATATCCATTTTGATTTTGGAACGAAGTTCCTTATCGCGCGTTGTGAAAGGGGGCTAGACGGAAAATTACGACACTTTTTGATTTTTACGAATGACGACACTTTTTTTGAAGTGATTCAGAGAGTTTTACAGAGATGGCGCTGTACTGTAAAACTTTCTGAATCACGCTAACTTTTTGATTCTTACGAATGACGACACTTTTTTGAAGTGATTCAGAGAGTTTTACAGAGATGGCGCTGTACAACAAAACAATACTTAAATCGAAAGGAACTTCGTTCCATCCGGGTGTCCCTTGACGCCTCTCATGTTTTATTTTATACCATATAAGTATAACAGGGTACACTAGAATTTATCTATGGTTTCGAGGCATTTTCCCTTTGACACATTATGTAGTATACTAGAACTGAACTATGGATTAGACTTCAAAGATATTTTCCATTTTACATCACACTAACTAGTACATTGGTATCAATAAGCGAGGCCGTTACATTTTTTAGTCCATGTCATAAATACCACCAAAGCGATATTGATGAACTTCTCAAGAATAGACTAGTGTAATTCTTAAAATAATTCGAAGTTTATTATATAAAACTAATGTTGTATATCTGATCTACGTCGTAGGTATATTACCAAAATAAAATCTAATCGTACTTAATTGGTAAAAAAGGAAGTCCCAAAAGACTACCATGAGCACTTGTCAAATGCAATAAATAACAATCTTCAACAAAGATTGCGTCCTACTCAGTCCTGAAGTATAGAGGGAGAACGAGATAAGAATTTGATACACAAATAAACTAGTTTGGGAACTAATACCTCGTTGAGGTAGGTCGCATGAAATCTAGGCCGATGCGTGCTGGAATCTTATTGCCATCCTTATTACATTATAACATTTAGATAAGGTAAGAAAATCTGCTGCATTTTTATCAAGGTGTGATTATGGACTTAATCATAATGATCAAACAATGATTGAAGATTGTCAAGCTAAAATAAGTTTTAAAGTAAAATTTTCTTATGGTTTTAGGAAATTAAGATTATTCTTCCTTTTTAATACATAACAGGTTTATAAATTAATAATCTTTAGTAATCTTTATTAATATTAATCATATTAATCTTATTAGTAATCTTAGTCGTAAATTAAATCGGATATTTCCAGTTTAAGAAGTAAAACTAGTTTACTAGTCGCCAATATTAGTCGGCCATCTTCAAAGTTATAGATCGTAAACAGGAAAATGTTATTTAATAAAATTTTGCAAGAAACCACTAAATATTAAAAATTTGGAGATTCAATTTACGAGGTATATTATTCTTAAACCTTATATTATAAGACCATTAGTGTAATAAGCGTTTTTTATGTAAACGCAATACATTTAGGGCAGGACAGCAGCGAGTTGGATTGTATCAGGAAAATAGGAACAGTTAGTTCTTTATGAGATCATTTTGTGACTTAAGAGTTTGTCAGTCCATATCACTGAAGCAGCGTGGTAGAACCTCAAAAAGACGTATTGCCGTTCCTGACAGCTTAAGCTATTGAGTGTTTACCACTAAATGAGTAACAAATATTGGCGGAATGATTCGAGTGAGCAGAGAGCACAATTGGCGCTAAGCTGAGCGTTGCAGGTTCAAGGCGAGGGGTCGTCATACTCCCAAGGCGACGTCTATCTCTGACGGAAACGTTACAGAAGCATGGGTTAATGCCGCGCAGTTTAGTGCCTTGGAATTTTACACTATTTACTCTTTTATAGATAGATAGATTTTTTTGCATGTAACGAGTCTACAAACGATCTGGCAAGTCATCTGATGGTAAATGGTCTCCGTCGCCAAGGATTCGCTAACGCGCTTTCGACGGAAAAGGAAGTGAGGGACTCTTATTAATAATGGCTCACAGATATAACGTTTTTGTGTCATGCCGTACATACCTTACTATTTTGCTGACTGTACCACGAGCAGGGAACGTTCATTCAAACCCGAGATGGGTAGAACTTAGAGCACGCCAGATATGATATTATTATGCCAGATGTGGTAGGTATTACTATTAGAAACATCAGTAAATAATTTCGAGAAAACAGACCAATTTAACTATTTTTATTTTATTTTTTTATTCAAGTTTTTATATTTTCATAATGCAAAAAGTCATCTTATGTGTTTTTATAGTTTTTAAAATTATTTTATTTGTTTTGTCTTTTATTGACTTCACGTGATGCCTCCATGTAGATAATAATAGCTAATATTTAGAACGAATGGAAAAATACCTAGTAAACTAATTTTATTTTTGAAATATATTTTATATTTATTTGTGTGTATACAGATGACATTAATAATATATAACATAATTTTATACATAGCGTTAAGGAAATATTATATAATAATACAAGAGGAACTAAGCTTGCTTGTTACTATAGGTTAGACATGAAGCCTTTTTCTTCGCCTAAGAGTAGCTGAAATTCGATGCACTTTATACCAGACGATGCGTCCACGACCCACGACAGTAACCTCGTGTCGTAGCGTGACTGAGTGCTAGCTGTACGGCGGCGCCGGTCAGTCAATGTCAAATGTTGGTATCGCATAAATTGCAGTCCTACCTACTAATGTTAGAAGAGCAACGACCGGTCGGCCGTGAACTGGGAGGGCCTTCGGTCTGGACATAACATCTTTGTTTGTGCTAGATTTTGCGCAGTTATTCACTGCACAATTCTAAAATCATCCGTAGAATGTTTTACGTGTTTTATTTTTGGAACTAATGTACTAATATAATATGTATAAAAGGAGGTAGAGAGGAGATTTTTTATGGAAATAGCCGCCAAACGAGCTGACGATCCAGCTGATGGTAAGTGGCTATCATCACCCATGAACATCAGCAACACCAAAGGCATCACTGATGCGTTGCCGGCCAAGAAAGAGAGAAGAAAAAGAAAGAAAGACCTGGCTCTTAAGCCTCCAGCCGGAACACGATGAGTCGTTTGGCGGCTGACTCATGCTCAAGGGTGGTAGCTATCCAGGCGAACCCCGTGGAGAAATAAGAATAGTAATAATGGTATTAATTCCTACACAATGATCCTGGTGTTATAAATGAGCTGAGCAGCAATGACAACCTATTTTATGTTATCAAGAAACAAACAGACAAACTACTTGATGGAAACTTAAGTGGTCATCGTCCCTCATATAAATCAGTATCACCTTACGCATCACCGACGCGTTGCCGGCTAAGAAAGAAAAGAAAAGAAAGGTAGCTTGCTGTAGATAATGAAACTACCGAATTGTGCAATAATAACTTGTATTATAATAAAATAGTAATTTAACATGGAATACAGTTTGCAGCGCGAGCCAGAGCAAAAAGAGAAAGGACGGAAGGGGCGAACCACAGAGTAATTGATTATTACGTTTTTAAACATTATTGTATGTTGAGTCTACATCGGCGAAGGGTTTCTTATATTCAGCCAACATCCTCCCTTAGACTCAACCCCATTTTCGCTGCGCAATATACAAGCTTCGGTAGTGATGTGGGCTTTGTTAAGATGTCTGCAACCATCAAATCAGTTTGTGTGTAGCGCACCACTATGGACCCTTCATGTAGTTTGTCACGTAGAAAATGGTGCCTCACATCTATATGTTTGGTACGGGGGTGATAACCATCAGAACCTGAAAGTTTAATACAACTTTGATTATCATTGTATATTACCATAGCCTCATTTTTCACCAGTGGCCAAAACTCTTCTTGAAATTGCTTTAGCCATATTGCTTCTTGTACACATGATGATAGCGACATGTACTCTGCTTCGGTGGTAGACAGAGCTACAGTAGGTTGGCGTTTAGAGTTCCAACTAATAGCTCCTCCCTGGAACAGAAAAGTGTAACCAGTGCATGATCGCCTATCATCCTTCGAGCTGGCCCAATCAGCATCACAGTAGCCATAGGTCATCCTTTCCTGAGGACTCTGTTTATAAGTCAGTCTATAATCTTGAGTACCTTTCAAGTACCGCATGACTCGCTTCAGAGCAAGCCAGTGTTGCAACTCAGGTTTATTATTATATTTACTTAGTGTATTAATTACATAACATATGTCCGGCCTTGTAATTTGGGAAATGTAAAGTAAACAGCCAATTATTTCTTGATATGGAATGTTATTTAGAATTTTACTTTCATCAGTGTTTTTTTCAAGTGTTGTATTCACATCTATTGGAGTTTTCACCTGTTTACAATCAGACATTCCATATTTATTTAACACTTCTAGTATGTATTTTTTCTGATCTAAGTAAATTATGCCTTTATGCCTATCTCTTTCAACATGTATTCCAACACAATAGCTCAAGTCTCCAAGATCTTTCATTTTAAATTTACAATTTAATTCCTCTTTAATTTTATTTCTTGAACTTACATTGTTTGTAAATATCAACAAATCATCCACATAAATGGCTACAAATGTAATATCATTGTCAGCAACAATTTTATGATAAACACATGGATCTAATTTAGATTGAATGAGACCCATTCCCTTCAATGTATTACTAAGCTTCTTATTCCATTGACGACTAGCCTGTTTTAAGCCGTACAGTGATTTATGTAGCAGACAAACTCCACTGCCCTTTTCATAGAGAGGTGGTTGAAGCATGTATATCTCTTCTTCAATGTCACCTTGCAGGAATGCTGACACAGCATCCATTAAAATTATATCTAAATTATACTTAGCTGCCATTGCAAACAGATAGCGTAGGGATGAAAAACGTACCACCGGAGAAAAAACTTCATTGTAGTCTATCCCTTTCCTCTGAGAACATCCTTTTATGACCAGTCGAGCTTTGTACTTTACAATTTTCCCTTCTTCATTTGTCTTTGTCTTGAAGACCCATTTGCATGGTATAGCCCGTTTGTTGTGTGGAAGAGTTGTAATTTCCCAGGTGTTATTTTCCATCAGTGACTTGTACTCTTCATCCATTGCACTTTTCCAATGCTGGGCTTCACTGCTGGACAAAGCTTCTTCAACTGTCAAAGGATCTGAAACTGGGGTGGTACACATGAAATTATGATCAGTTACATTCTTCCGTCTCTGATGTGGACGCAATGTGATTCTATTTTCAAAACTTTCATTACTGTCATAATCATCACTAGTGCTCGGACGATAAGTTTCATCAACATTTATAGATGTCTCACAACTATCAAATGAACTGCTTTGAGGCGAGGAAACAGGGGTGCTCTGTGGGCTCACACAGTAGTTTCCGGGGGAGGGAAGAGAATATCACCACTGTAGACATACAGTGGTGATATTCTCTTCCCTCCCCCGGAAACTACTGTGTGAGGCTTCCATAGTAGTTTTAAGTGGGATTGTAATAAGTTGTGGCAATGACACAGATTTAGGTACCTCAGTACTTGCAGGCTTATTATTTTCAATAAATATCACATCTCTACTTATTATGGTTTTTTTAGTTTTAGGGTCATATAGTCTGTAACCTTTTATGTTGTCACAATATCCCATGAACAACAACTCCTGGGATTTACGATCCCATTTTAATCGTTTCTGTTTTGGAATGTGAACCATAGCTTTTGACCCAAAAACTTTTAAATGTGAAATGTTAGGTTTCTTACCCGACCATTTTTCATAAGGTGTTACCTCTGCCAGGACTCGAGATGGTGACCTGTTTATTATGTAAGCCGCAGTTGCCACAGCTTCCGCCCAATAGCCTTTTTGTAGATTTGCATCAAACAACATGCATTTGGCTCGCTCCACCATCGTCCTGTTCATCCGCTCTGCTAACCCATTCTGCTCCGGGGTGTACGGAGTTGAAGTTTGGTGTTTGATGCCGGAATCTGCCAGAAAATCAGATAAAGTTTTATTACAAAATTCTTTGCCGTTATCTGTCCTTAGTATTTTTATTTTCCTGTCTAATTCATTTTCTACCTCGACTTTAAATTTTTCAAATATAGACTTTATATCCAACTTGTTCTTCAAGAAATATACATACACTTTACGTGAAAAATCGTCTATGAAGGTTATGAGGTATTTTGCCCCACCAATAGAGGGTGTCTCCATCGGACCACACAGATCTGAGTGTATTATTTCTAACAAGGCACTAGCTTTAGAACCAGAGTGTGGAAACGGAAGTCTCGTTTGCTTGCCTTCACAACAGGGTATACATACTGGACTATCATCGCTTTTTATTATGTTTATCCCCTCAGTACATAATTCTAACTTTCTTACATCTGACATATTTAAGTGACCCATTCGCCTATGCCAAGTATTCAAATCGGCCTTGCTTTCATTAGAAAAAACAGCATAGGAACTGCCAGTATCAACAGTATCAAGTTTGTACATATTATTAATGAGCGTAGCTGTTGCTACCAGTATATGATTGGAATTATAGATGTTACATCCTTTATCATTGAATTTAATTGAACAGCCATTCTTGGTAAGCTGGCTAACAGATAAAAGATTAGCAGCAAGCTCAGGAATAAATAAAACATTCCTCACCTGGATAAGATGATCAGTATTGCATGTCTTTGTTTGGATATTTACGTTACCCATGTTCCTCACGGAGACGACATCATTGTTAGCTACTATAATCTTCTGCATTGGTGGTGGCTGCATGTCAGTCATCCAATCCGAGCGCCTTGACATATGCATCGATGCGCCTGAATCAATGTACCAACTATCCTCATCGATGCCTGTATGTGCTGAGAAAATTGCTGAATAACCAAATTCACCGTCCTTCTTGTTACTGTCAAATTTCTTGAATTTGCATTGGCTGCGATAATGGCCATAGCGGTTACATCCAAAACAACGAGGGCCTTTTCCCTTTGGTTTAGGCTTAGGCTGACTGTTACTACCTATTTGTTTGTTCTTTGAAAAAAATACTGATGGTTCAGCAACCTTCACTTCTTGTAAGAGTTTTGTTTTAATGAAATCAGACGAAATTTTCACTCCGGAGCTTTCAATCCCCATAATCATGGGTTTATAATGTTCCGGCAAACCAGCTAGCATTAAAGTCCCAAGCCATTCGTCGTCTACTTTAAAGGAAATATTTCGTAATTTATGTGCAGTCGACATTATCTTCGATACATATTCTTTTATGTTAGAACAGTTATCCAATGAAGTGTTGATTAAATCTCTCAATAAACCGACTTTTCTCGATAGCCCAGAGTCCTCAAATACGGTTTGAAGGTTTTGCCACACTTCACGTGCCGTCTTGGCATTTTCTATATGAACATAGATACTGGGGTCAACCAACAAAATAATTTTGGACTTAGCCTTTACATCCTTCTTGGCGTCGATTTCTTTAGAATTCGGATCAACCAGTGTCCACAAATCTTCATGTTCTAAATATGTTTTCACCGCAAATTTCCACGTATTGAAATTTTCTCTGCCGGTTAACCTCTCAACTTGTAGGTTATGCATGCCGTTCATGGCAACGTGGTTTTCTCGTAATTACTTTTCCGTACCGAAATACTTTACTGATTATTACACAATCGGTATATGGGGCGGCCCATAACCTGTAGATAATGAAACTACCGAATTGTGCAATAATAACTTGTATTATAATAAAATAGTAATTTAACATGGAATACAGTTTGCAGCGCGAGCCAGAGCAAAAAGAGAAAGGACGGAAGGGGCGAACCACAGAGTAATTGATTATTACGTTTTTAAACATTATTGTATGTTGAGTCTACATCGGCGAAGGGTTTCTTATATTCAGCCAACACTTGCCTATAATATTCTTCTGCTGTTACAATAAATAAACATATAAACATAAATAATTTGCCAATCTTCAGGAGCATTACTTATGTGATTGCTTTAAATCCAACTTAAATTAGTTGAAGTTAGTAAAATAGACAATAATTTAAATATAAAACGTCAATTTTCACCTTAATACGTCCTAACACATTTTATATTTCGGTTATATGTTTTGAGTTAGTAACTGTCATACAAATTATATGGTATAATAATATTTTCATATTTGCTTTGTATTCTAATAAGGCAATTTATAAACCCATATACTGTGCAGTAATAATAAATGCTTTTATTACCCGTGATCAAAGAGCTTCTGTAGGTCAATTTTGTTAGATAAAACGAATTTAAAACTATAGTATATAATATCTTGATCTCTTTTGCTCAGGCTGCTCAATAAAGAAGAATAAGTGAAATGAAAAAAAATTTTTTTTTTAAACGCTTTTATTTCAATAATGTTTAGTTTATAAAATTAGCTACAAGTTGTGAAAATTTCAAGTCTCTACGTAAAATAGAACATAGAGAATTATGCGTCTAAAGTCTGAAAATCGTTTTTTTTTAATTTAACAACAAATAAACAATGAAAATTAGTTTAAAATATGATTTTCGTGTATTGTCATCGGAAATACACATGTCTGCCAAATTTCATCAATTTTCATTAAAGGGAAGTCATTCAAATTAACGTTACAAGATTTGATGCTCCGAAGTGAAAGTAAATAAAAGCGTTTAATAAATAAGGGAGAGTGGACCTTGTAAAGCAGACGCCCATTTGCTGAATGTAATATTTTGAAAAAGTCGCCAAGAGTCTAAGTTGGTCCCTCAGAAAGATGAATTGTATCCATTTGAAAATTTTCCTACCATCTTGACTTTAAACACTACTTCCCTATTTGCGGTACTAAATGAAGGACGAAGCTAGTGCGCCAGATTTATCCCATTGGAGGTTTCTAAGCTCAGTACCACCCTGTTTAACCTTGTTATGATTCGGTGTTACTGATGTCCATGGAAGACGATGACTGAAACAAAAGAATATCGTGGTCACAGCAATATACTATAAACAATGTGACGTGGAAAGTCTCATTGAGTTTTTTATATAACTCTAACTTTTTAATCTGTGACACGTTAAATAAATACGTGGATTACAATTTTAACCGTAGCTCCGTAGCTTAGGCTACTTTGCTCACAACGCACGGTTTTTCTATTGTTTCCGAGACGGTCAACGCATGCTTTCTGTCTTTTTGCCATTTTGTCACCTGAAGGTCACCTACGAGCTGAATTACAATCACGTCGTGAGAGCCATGGCTCAATCTGTGATATCTTTACGCGTTTCTTGGGTGCTTTGAGAATAAATTAATACTGATTTGTGGCGATTAGTAGCGAGCTCTACCTTTGTTTAATCTTTAATACGCTGTAGTGTAAGTGCCAATTGTTTTGTGTTGCAAAATTGGTGTGCAATAAAGAACTACAGAGTATTTTATTGTATTGTATTGTTCAGAGCTGTATTGTTTTTTGATGCAAGACGATAAAGGAAACATTTATATTAAAATATTTGGCGAAAATTACTAACATTATTACATAGAAAGTTATGTAGCTGCTAAATTAATTAACACTTGCTTTGTTGCAAAAAACCCAACCTGACTATAATATTAGCTGCTGTTCAAAATTGTCGAGTTTTTTATTGTCATCATAACTATAGGTACATTTAAAAAATCAATCAATAATTAATACTTTCCTCATAGCCCACAGCAGGATAGCCCTGTATCGTTGTCTCATGTGTACCATACTATAACACATCATCATCAAATCATTCAAATTTCTGACTCGGTGAGTATCGAACGAAGGACCCTTCAAAAGGTGGTCCGGCACAGTTTCCACTACGCCATACCTATCATCATTTAAATGCACAGATAAATAACAAGAAGACGTCATGTTAACCCGTAGAGCGAGAAAACTATAGACGAATAAAATATGCTTTAATCGCACACTTAAGAACACAGCTTGTGCGTCATAGTGCTCATTATATTATGAGTAACGGTCGTCAAAACAGCTTCTTAAATTGATAAATGCATACACATACATAACCTTACACACCGCATACCTACATATGTATAAGGTGTCCATGTCAACCTTTGCTTTTGGGCACCCTACATTTTAATTGTTTTACTAGGTGTATGGCTTGTCTGACCACCTAGTCTAGCTACGATGAGCACTGGCTTTTTTACTGAAAAAGCGTCTACCCTGCCTTTGGAGTTGGTAAAGTCCACGTTGGCAGTATTTACTAATCATAAATAATCTAACATTTTAACAAAAAATTAACCGACTTCAAATGAAGTACATTGTACTTTTCACATGGATGCCATTGTCAGATCTCGTTCAAATTTATGTGGGACCACACGACAAGCACCAGCTTTCAATTAAAACAAAAATCATCCAAATCGGTTCACCCAGTCCAAAGTTCTGAGGTAACAAACATAAAAAAAAAAATACAGTCGAATTGAGAACCTCCTCCTTTTTTTGAAGTCGGTTAAAAACCGGGCAAGTGCGTCTCAGGCCACGCGCAATGTAGGGGTTCGAAGTAGTAAGTTTATCGACTATTTACTATGCTTCAAAAAGTGCAAACTTAATGCCTATTTTTTTACTTGTCAACCCAGATGAGAATGTGTGTTACAGACATTAAATTTATAACTAAACGTAACAATGAAAATGTTGAAAATAGATTTTTTTTGGAAATAGCTGGCTATTGTCGGCCATGTATATCATCAACACCAAAGGCATCGCTGATGCGTTACCAACCACAAAAGGGAGAAGAAAAAGAAAGAAAGATTAAAGTAAAGAGGGTTGTAATAAAATTATGATACACATAGGTAAACAAGCACATACACTCGACAGTAGTATCCAAGCGATACCTACAGTTTTGACAACTTTTTATCTAAACCATTGTATTTTGTGTGTGCGCAACAAGTTTAAGGCATATCGTCTTTAATTTTTTCAGTCTACGTGTTAAGACGGCCAGGTATCGATCCTGCATCATTACGGCAGCATTGTGCTCGAGCTCAAGGCTGAGCGCGGTCACGGCCGGACGGTCGTTCCACTTCTAACATTAGGTAAAATAGCTCTACGTCTGCAAACATGTTTATGATGCGATTTCCATCTATAGTGGTCGGATGGATGCATCCTTATTTATAGCAAGCTGTGGGATTTAATTTCAAGTGGTTTTCGACTCGAGGATGATTATATGATGAGTCTTCTCAGACAACGTAGATGTGACTCCTAGATCAACTTATGTTGAAGAGATTTTCTGATTGAAAATATGACTATCTCACTAAACTCAGGTCTCATCCCACACGAAGACATAAGAAATTATTCCACCAAATTTCCTGATGAGAATTGGCCGGCTTCGCATTCAATCAAGAATCAAGTTTGAAGTTAAATAAGATATATCAAGTTTCTGCTATATAAGTACTAGCGCTCTGCCCCTAATTTTGAACGCGTTTTCTGGTATATACTCGTAAGTACCATATCGTATTCAGTATCATGGTCTACCTTTGTGCTATACAAAAAGAAGCAATTGTGTGGTTTTATGAAACCCCGGTAGGTATAAGTGAAACTTTTTTTCGTATTGTAGACATTTAACTAAAAATTTTTGGGTAAATATTCGATTTAGGGTATTAAAAGATTTAGGGTATTAGGGAACATACCAAAACCACGTAACCCATTTTTTCCAACTTTTTACCCCCCTCCCCCCCCTTCGTGACCATCCGTAGTATATGAGAAGACCCCCCCCCTCCCCCCTAGTTTTCACGTGGTACGGTTAATACGGTTTTCAATACTTTTTTGCAAAAACAGAGTTAAAAAATAATAATTTTGCTTGTTTGACGACTTGTGTGGCGCAATGGTTGCTAAAATATTGACTACGTGACAAAAACCTAAACCCCCCCCATAGTTTTGGATGAGTAACAAACATCTATACGAACTTTTACACTTATATAACAATAATATAAGGATTCGTGGGATTGCATTTTACAAACCACTAAACTTCATAAATACTTCACTACAGCAACACCTATATAGAAGGAAATCATTGATAGCCACGCATTATTTGTCTCAACAAAACACTCTCATAATACGTTTGTATATAATTATGACCATAACCGTCCAGTGTTAAAAAAATATTATGTCCCAGCTACTGGAATCTCACTCTACCTATAGTATGTATTTAAGTAATAATAAGATAGAAAAAAAAGTTCATATTATGTTAAAACAATTTATTTAATAAAGATCTTGGAATATTCTAGAAGTCAGGTGTCTACATTCTAAAACTTATTATTTAAGATAAATAAAACATGAAAACTTTCCAAAATGTTAATCCAACATAACAAACAAAAAGCATTTTATTTGCAAGTTGCTTCAATAATGTTATCCTTAGGTCGATTCTATTAAAATATTTTTTGGAATTCAAAATAATCTAACCGACGTCAATGGGGTACAAAACAAAACAAATGGTACACATTTAAATTATTATCACAGTTTCAGAAGAGATGTCCTTGACCGTCACTACAGTTGGACAATGTTTTGCAATTTAAATGGTTTACATTTACAATATTTTACCAATGATCCTTTTTAGTATCCTCTCGTGAATACATTGTTAAAGTTAAAGCGATGTAAAACTATTTCATGCCTTAATATCATTAAATTTAGTACTTAACAGTACGCACAAGATTATTAAGCTCGCCATATTAAGTCATTCGTTTTCTGAAGAAGTGCTAGAGTTTAATGCCTACCTATTATTGAGTCCAAATCAACCATGAAACAAGTCAACGATGGAAGGGGCTATGGCGCCTGGTCCATCCTGTTGAAAGTTGCGGACCTATGTACCACCCAGTTTAATTATGACGATACAATACATAATTATGGAGGCCATTCGCGATCAAGCGTCAAGCGGATTTGACACGGCATCCAGCTTACTCGATCGTGTATGGCCACGATAAGCTATCTGGCCATATAGTTATCTCATGCACACTGGATGACGCGTCAAGTCAAACTGCAGACCTGACAAGTAAACTTGATCAAGTACACATGATTGTGTATGGACTCCATTGTTATTCAGTGGGACGGAAAAGGGTCACCATATTACAACGTTAAGCAAACATTAATAGGATACACCAGTCAGACCGTAGTGCTAAGGGCAACAATGCCCTGAAGATCGCTTTTGAGTTCTAATCTGCTTGATTTCGAAGGAAGAACACAAAAAAATGACGCTATTCTAAACAGGCAGTAAAACAATCCAACGCAAAAATAACCGTAGATGAGTTCAAACAGTCATTATGCATCTGAGTTCACACTAGAAGACTGTACTGGAACTCATCTCCAGAACAACTCATCCCGAGTTAGCCTACGCGTCAGGAAACTGTCATCCAAACACTAATAAAGCATGTGTTGCAATGCAAACACACTCGTTCTAGAGGTAGATGAGTTCGCACCAACTGCGAGTGTGTGCAAGTCTGTTGAACCTCATCTCTACGGAAGCTTCGCGCTGTGTGTACACCGCTGGCCGGCGAAATTATCACTGCGAAGAAGCTTATTATAATTTTAGTTTTTGGAAAGTTTGCACGCAAAGGCAGACTTTTGTTTGCGGTTAGTGGAATTAAGATATATTTAGTGGCTACTGCAATCATTGTGTATCTAGGACTTATGTAGATGAAAACTCGGGTTTTTGTTGGTATGAAGTCAATCATTCATTAATTTGTAAAATAAGATATTTTACCTTGGACTCAACCCCATTCAAATTACAACAAATGAACTTGTTTGTTGTTATGGTTATTCCAACAAGATAAAATGTGTGTCCCATTACAATCCAAATTAATCGTACAAATACGGTCAATTTTTGACAAGATTATAGAATTAAACACTTTAAATACATTGTTTGTCTATCTATTTAGATTGACTCCAATTTCAAATTATTTTCATGAGACTTAAAATTATACAACCATATTTATGGACAGCTCAGGAAAACTCATTAATTTTGTTTGCTCTACGCTTTATATGTAGACATTTTGTTTTGTTTACATTTGGACTCAAAAAAAGATTCTCCGAAGGAATGTGTGGCAAATTTTCCCGCACCCAAGTGTAAAGTGCATTGCACTGAGCATTTGCCAAATATTTTTTTCTAAATATGTAACGTGGGTCGTTCAACCGGCCGCCATTATCGGGTGGACGGCATTTTAGATCGGCGCACGCGCAGATCAACATCCATCCTACTTGCTGCGTATGACTCGTCTGTTTAACGTCACCTTGTATCCATGATTGCCAACTCTATATTAAGTATCATTACATATCTACGTAGAACTGTATTTTGTCCAACTACACTTGTTGCTTTCTATCTAAGAGATATCTATACATAAAGTAAATGATATTGTATGTAAAAAATTATATAAAATACAAAAAATATTTGCACGAATGCCCTTTATAGACTCTGAAATCATGCAACTAAAAATGATTTCATATGAAAGTCAATAATCCGAAGGTGGTTTAAGACTACTAAAACAATGCATTCGGTCCATTGATAAAGTTGTTTTCCTATACCACAAGTTGTAGATAATATACAGTAAAGATGGCGCGTCAACACAAAAACACTGATCTGTCATTCTCATCAGAAAAGTTTTTAGCGTAGTGAAACACGCCGGTATCCACTAGTTTCATATAATGGTCATCATCACCACAGTTTGTCCTATTTTATTTCACTACTGGTCTCTGATTACCTCTCATAATGTAAGATGGTGTTAACGTTTTTGTCCCTGCATTACTTTTATCCGGCAACGCATCAGTGTGTTTGGTGTTAGTAATGTTGATGGGCGATAACACTTAATATCTGGTGGTTCGTCTGTTCATTAGAGTATTCACGTACAAAACGCTCGCCACTTGTGAAGTAGCAAACTTCACACACATTTGAGAACATGGGTAACTCTGATAACTGGTCAGTTTGGTCACCATGTTATCCATGACCAAAGGAACGATTAATTTACATGAGCACATAAATTAATATTCCTGCAATATGCAAACTCCACTCACTTCCAGTGATTTAAAAATATTGTGCAATAATAATGTGAGGGAATGTGTTGATTTAGAAGAGGATATGGAGTGTTAGCTTTAAATGAGTGAAAAATGTAATGTGAAAATACGTGTTGTCAAAATCAACAGAGTCTCATCGCCACTATGCAATTAGGTTGTTATTATGTACTATGCATATTTTTGTCAAATTATATACTAATAATATCTTTTATTTGCTCTCACAAGAAGGTCTTAGGCTAAGGCTTATGTACTAGGACAGTTAAAGTTTTATTAGTTACCCTTCTTAGCGAGAGCCTGGTGCCTGTTGTAGGCTTTTTCGAGTCTGTGATACAAGTCACCAATGCCCCAAGGACAGATTATATAATTCAGTACCTAGAACTACTGCAGCGTGAACAAATTCTTTACTTAATTTAAACTTAATTTAAACTTAATTTAATCTTATTTAGGTAACAACTAGTAAAAAAAAATGTTTACACGTATGTGTGTGCATGTTTATATGTGCAAGATATAATCCGTCAATCAATATATCATATAAGATCCGTAATGACAAAACGCCAGCAAAACCGAAGACAGAGCGCTAGTTGACTATAATGTAATACCCTGCAAGGGTGTCGATCGTCCACAAGTAAGACTGAGGTATACTGTCACTTGACAGGAAAGACCTACGGACAATCGTATAGGACAATCGTTCTAGGTATGACCGACAGTCCCCTGTGCAGGGCATGCCTGTCGGCTGAAGAAACAGCCCCTCATGTAATCCTGGAATGCGTGGGAGTAGCAACCCAACGGGCTGAAATCCTCGGCACCCCGAGGTCGTTCCGTGAGCTGGACGGAGCTAGGCTGGCTAGATAACTTGCCGGCACACATATTTACGTACAATGACCCGACTTAGAGGCTAAGTACGGAAACTGGAGCCCATCACCATACCATAAGTAAGACTGAGGTATCAGGTAAGGCTCTCAGAGCAGAGTAGGTACGTAATAAATAAGACACAGCTCCGATTCCATTAAAGTATTAATAATATTATTTTATTGTAACAACTAACACCACTTGTAATATAACGTTTAAGATGTTAAACAAACCCAACTGTCATGATTTAAGAAGAAAAATGCATCTGCCAGCCAAGGAATATTGAACGGGTATTACACTTCGTTAAAACACGGTCCAAAAATATAGACACCTATTTTATCCAATGGCGTGCCCTTGCTTACTCCACCGCTCTACAAAGTGGACCAAATTATTTCTCCACAAATAGTTTGTAATTCAAAACCGAATACAATTTCAAAATTCATAATGGTTAGTTGGGTTTCCAGTGACCCCATGTAACATTGACCTCTGGGTCATACGACACAATAAGGTCTAGACATCCCGGAACCGGACTGAACGCAAGCTGTCCTAGCTCCAGACGTCATGTCATGTTTATTGTCATGTTAAAATGCGCTTCTATTGTTATCACTAGTTCTAGTTAGCTCTAGGCGATAACAATGCTGTCTGGCGCGTTAGCTTTCAAAGGATTAGCGTTATAGACTTTTTAAACGGAACGTGAGAAGTTGTTTTTTTTGCAAAAATAAGGAAATAATTATAGAGGAATAGTGTTATAATAGCAATAGGATTTTGTACTATTAATAGTCTTTTATGTCTTATTACTGTTATTGGTATGTTCAGTGTGGTGGCCAATGAGATTTCACCACCAACTAACATTGTGAAATCTAAGCGCAGCTGTGGGATAGAAATGGGATATGATAAATTTATTAACTAAATGTCTTGTGTGATACAAAACAACAAGAGTATTAAAACTATTTAATATTATTATTATTTATTTTTATTAATTATTAGTATTTGGTCCATATAGAGTTAACACTCGCAAATAATTATTTCATTAAAATAATATAATGTCATTATAAATAATATATTTTAATTTATAAATTTATACATTAATGCTATATAAATTAAAAATAAATTAAAAATATCCATACATAGTAGATAACAAAAAATAAAATTGATGCATTATTTTTCCAAAATAACATCTTATTATAATGAACATCAAGACACGGGCCCACAGTGTGTTGATAAACAGTAAAATTATCACTTGTTTCGGAGAAGGAAAAACACTTCATTGCATTCAGAGAGTTCTCCATGATGTTATCGAAGATAAAAATGTGAATAACCTCATACAATGTAAGACGTGACTAGATCCCACCTGTGGGATAGTGATGAGTAGTGATGTTGATGATAAATCGGTGATAGTCATAATAACACAAACCAACCTATAGTCCACCCACACACACCAGATAGCCTAGTTATATAAACGTTGGTATCCCAAACACATGGGCCCAACTTCAAATTCTGGCATGCACCTGGTCTACAATTTTAAAAAATTATGTGCTTATCAGAAATTAATGATTCTCTGATGAGTTCTCCATAATGTTTTCAAATGTGTGTGAAGTCTACTAATCCACACTGGGCCAGCGTAGTAGACTACACAGTCTTTACATATAAAATTAATTAATTTATTTATTTATTCATTAAATGTGATCTTCGTGAGATATGTTTACAAAAATGCCAAATATCAGGTTGTAACTATCCATATGCATATAACAGAAGTAATACCGACTTATTACCAATAAAGAACTATTAAAGAAACGTATTCTTAAACAATACAATGTCGGAAACACTACCAACCTCAATATCAACGTTAATATAAATAAAATGAAAATAAAAATAGTGATAAACAAAGTTATCCAAATTGTATCACTGAATGCAACCGACTATTGATGTGAATCTAACAAGTGAACCGTCGCACGTCCTAGAACCCGTTCCCTTACTTCCCACCTTGTTACCCATGGTCCGAGTGACCTTGCGTCTTACTATGAATAGAGCACGCATGAACGAGAAGGCGTATGCGAGCGAGACGGAGGAACAACATAAGAAAGCAAGGTCGCCGGCCACTGGGTCAGCGCGTCTAGGCGGCGTCTAGCACGCACACTGCCGCCTCGTAGCGTCAGCAGAAACAACTCACTTAAGAAAATTATAAAAAAAACTAATTCTCAAGAAAACGTGGTGAATATTAATGATTGTAGCGCGAGGTACTTGTTGCACAAATGAAAAAAATCTAAGGTAACATAGTCACATAATTATTATTCATTAGGATTTTCAGTGGCATGGATAAATACATTAACACATGAGAAATACTCCAATCGGGCAACTGAAGTTTAATAGATTTCCCGAGGGGCATCAGAAGAACTAGGGGTACCAATTACGCGTTGTTTTCCTGCGATATATGGGCACTTGAGAGAACATGTCTAAGGTCCTTCATTTATTAGACATGATCATTGCGAGGCTGATGGTTTATTAAAAAAAACTTTAAACCAAAAACAATATATTCTGTGGCGACAGCGCACATGCATCACACGGTGATGTCACGTCAACCTGAATAACGCTGTCGAAGTTTTCTACATCGGTTGCATATAATTATTATATACAAACGCTCCAACAAGATCAGTCGTGGCTCGGCCACCTCCCAGGCAACACATCTCGCCTAGCGGAAGATTTCCCTTTGCCTAAGATCTACCAATTTCCCATAAGCATATTCTTCAAACATTTCTTATATAAATAAATAATAAATAACGCTTCACACTCATAGCCCCACACTAGGATTCCCTGTGTCGTGGGTGAACAACTCACAAGACAAGGACATTCACACCCAGACCGTGAACAGAAATTCAAACTCATCATTCAAAATTTCACCTCGCTGGGAATTTAACCCAGGATCCTTCGCGCGGCCATCCGGCATGGTAACCATTGTGTCACACGGGTCATCAAATCACCTTTCCGAAATGTCCGAATGATTCCCATCGATTATAGGAAAAGCAAAGAGATGAGAGAAGGAAATTATTTTTATTTTTTATTAGAATAAATAAATGTATTAGAATAAATTAGATAATACTATAACAAGCATATGGCATGCACTTCCAAAAAAACATAATGCTAGGCAAAGCGTTTAATCAGAATTTCCGATTTAAACATCGAGTTTTGTCTGCAAACCGTACCCCAACTAAAGTCGACGACATGGGATAGTGAAGAATGTGCACACACTAGCACACGCTCGCGCATGTGTGGTTATGGGAAGAAAATAGTCCATAGTGTCGGCCGGGATCGGGGGATTATATTATCTCCTTTGTAAGAAAAGCGAGCGAGCGGAAAATAGATGATGTGAGCGTTCGACTTTTCTATCGTTATCCGTCGACTTATTGAGGGTAAAGGGTATTCACATTTAAGTTATAAATCCTTAGTGGAAGCAATCTTGTTTTTACTTTGAACGTCTACCGTATGGGTGATTTTAATGTAATATTATGAATGCTAACCATTTTAGGAATAACTAGCCGTTGCCTGCAGCTTTACATACAGAAATTATGTTTTAACATATTCAAACTTTTATCCTCTTTTCCCGGGAACCTTTTAATTTTCCGGGATGAAAAGTTGTCTAAAATATGACTCAGGGTATCAGCAACAACTTTACCAATTGTCATCGAAATCCGTTCAAGGGATTTTATGTGATGCCCGGACAGACAAACAGACACTTTGAGTTTTATTGGAACGAAGTTCCTTATCGCGCGTTGTGAAAGGGGGCTAGACGGAAAATTACGACACTTTTTGATTCTTACGAATGACGACACTTTTTTTGAAGTGATTCAGAGAGTTTTACAGAGATGGCGCTGTACAACAAAACAATACTTAAATCGAAAGGAACTTCGTTGCATCCGGGTGTCCCTTGACACCTCTCATGTTTTTATAGTATAGATAAGGTACTTGGCACATAGACCGACGATTTCCTAAATTAGAACACAGGATAGATTTTTTCCAGGTTACATGTTTTCCTGACATGCTTCTGACGTTTATAGTTTGTGATTTTGTTTTATGAAATCAGTCTTTTGTGGGAGAAGCCGCAGGCTTTTAATAGTTTTTAATAATTTGTGTTTAAAAAAAATAACACACTCATAACCCCGCTCCCTCCCCCCGCAGTAGGTTTTTAGGCAACACGCGTGGGTGGCATGGACGATACAACACATCACAATGACACCCATGACCCGAGTACAAATATTTATCTGCCACATAACTATTTGCCCCGGCCGGGAATCAAAGTCAAAGTCAAAGTCAAAGTCAAAATATTTTATTCATATAGGTATCACTGATACACTTATGCACGTCATTTTTTGGCTTTTCGGAAGGTGCTTTATCGTGGAGGAGAAGAAAAGCCTAAAGAAACTCCTCAGCACATCTTTTAAAAAAAATATTACAAAAAAGATAATAATACAAAAGTATTTACTATTCTGAGCGGAACTGGTTGCAGAGCTGGTCATTTCCATGCGTCTTTGTCATTTAAATACTCGTCTACACTATAATATCCCTTGCCTAACAATTGTGTCTTTACACGTTTTTTGAAAGTTTCTATTGGCAAGTCACGTATTAATTTTGGGATTTTATTATAAAAATGTATACCAAGCCCTATGAAAGATCGCTGCACTTTACTTAGGCGGAACGAAGGCGTAACTAATTGATGCATTCTTTTCGTATGGCGATTATTAATATCAAAATTTTGTTTATACGCGTTTATATTCTTCCGTATAAAAACTACATTGTTAAAGATATATTGGGAAGCTACTGTAAGTATACCTATTTCCTTGAACTTTTCACGCAAAGATTCCCGAGACCTAAGTTTATAAATAGCCCTAACTGCCCGTTTCTGGAGTATGAAAATTTGTTTTATATTGGCTGCTTTGCCCCACAGCAAGATGGCATAAGACATAACACTGTGGAAATAAGCAAAATAGACTATCCTAGCAGTTTCGACGTCTGTATACTGCCTTATTTTCCTAACAGCAAAAGCAGCCCTACCGAGTTTTGTCGCGAGATTTGTTATATGTGGGCCCCATTGAAGTTTACTATCTAAGGTCACCCCTAAAAAGACCGTCGATTCCTCCATATGCAATGTTTCGTTATTTAGTTTAAGAGATTTGCTGACTTTTTTAACATTAGGTAGCACAAACTCTATACATTTCGTTTTTTTTTGCATTTAATAGTAAATTATTGATAGTGAACCAACGCGATACATGCGAAAGAGCACTATTTACGTCGTCGAAATTTACTTTATTCCTTTCACACTTAAATATTAGTGATGTATCATCAGCAAATAGTACAATATCCGCTTGGTTCTTTACATAATGTGGTAAATCGTTAATGTATACCAGAAAAAGAAACGGACCCAAGATCGAGCCCTGCGGTACACCCATCACAGCCGGTGACCCCGATGACTTAATATCGTTTATGCTGACTTTTTGTATTCTATTACTCAAATAAGACGCGATCAAGCTAAGGGCCTTGTTTTTTATACCATAGTGGCCAAGTTTAAACAGCAATGTTTCGTGCTCAACACAATCAAATGCCTTAGATAGGTCACAAAATACTCCTATGGCATTATGTGACGCCTCCCATGCTTCAAATATATGCTTTAATAGCCTAGCCCCGGCATCGGTTGTACTACGGCCTTTAGTGAAACCGTATTGCTCAGGATGTAATAATTTATTATTGTTGAAATGGGTTAGCATTTGATTCAATATTATCTTTTCGAAAATTTTACTAAGGGTTGGTAAAACAGAAACTGGTCTATAGTTATTAAGATCAGTTTTTTCACCTGTTTTAAAAAGTGGAATGATTTTGCTGCATTTCATAAGATCTGGAAAGATACCTAGATCTATACATTTATTAAAAACTACGACCAAATATGGAGCTATAATACCTATAATATGCTGTATTATTTTCACCGAGATGCCCCACAAATCACCCGTATTCTTTACCTTCAGAGACTGAAAGGCCTTAATTAAGTCTCTAGCGGTTATATGTTGAAATTCAAATAAAATATTACATTCATTAATATGATTTTTTAATATAGAAAGTGCTTCGTCGGTGAAGAAGCTAGTGACCCAAAGCTAGCTGCTGAAAGAAGCTAGTGAATCAAACCCGGGACCCCACGCTTCGCAGGCAGGATATCAACTAGACTACAGGGTCGTCTAAATGATGACTGTATAATGTACATAATGATGAATTCAATGATTATACATAGATAACTTATGAAACGCTTATAGCCCGGCGGCTTGCGTCGATCCTAAGTGATCGACAAAGTTAAGTAACAGCGGGCGCGGTCGGTAGTCGGATGGGTGACCGCTAGTGGCAAAATTTTTTAGCCTTTCCGTGCTTTGGATGGCACGTAAAGCCGTCCGACCCGGTTTTTTTTCATAAGATAACAGTCGTTAAGCCATGTCGGAGGCTTTCGGGCGGTTTGAAAACTTCCGACACTCCTTCCGACAAGGGCAGAAACCCATGGCTAGTAGTGGCTCATTAATGGGTTGAAGCCAAATAACTAAACTTATATCAACACTCGTATGTTTTTATACACTTCTTGAACCAGCAGTGTGCAATTCAAATAGTATATTTTTTAACAGCTGCACTTTTTCTACTTTTCCCTCATATGAGATGACTCTCCTTCTAGCTCTATACTCCGTGGACTACATGAACAGTTAAAGTGTCACTGTCAAACTTCAATTTGTCAAAAACTGCTATAATCATATCACCTCCAGGTCCTGTGCATCCGCCATATTGTCATTTGTGTACTGTTAACGCTGGACACTTTTTCAAATTTCCTCCTAAGTATATGAATTATTTCTCCTTACCTCTGTACTCCACGGTGCTACAGAAGATTCCATAAAAATGTAAAAGTTAAGGAAAATGTGATTAAATAAATTTAAAGTCAAAGTGAAAAGGTGAAAAGCTGAATCTAGTTTGTTTAACTAAAATTGCTGTGATTTCGTTTATTGAAGTTCGAAACAAATATTTATGCTAATCACAATACAAGCCTCAATCATGTGCATGTTCGGAACTCATTTTATGCAAGCATCAAAGAAAACTTCGATACCGTGATTCAAGTCTTCCGTGACGTCACTGTGAACGTATAGTTCAGTGTGGCTAAACTTTCATTTATAACAAACTACACCATCAACTTTGAATGTTACCTTACGTTAAATTACATATTAACATAGTGTTAAGTACTCTGTGGTTAGTGTTTTTCTGTACATTACTCTACTTAGCTAGTTTACTACGGTCACCTTTAAAACATACGCCCATCATAATATCATACCCTGAATCAAGCGAATTGTAGTTGAACTGACACTCAAAAACGCAATATAAAGTTCCTCCAAAATAAAGCGGTTCATATGAACTATGAACGAAATACACGGTTAATATTAGCGATGTTCTGTTTGATGACGTATACATATAACTTCAACACTCCACGGTACCGTCGTATAGGTTAGATTCCTCCACGCACCTTAGTTTTCACTTACATGAGCAATGTATTACTTTCTAAATAAAGAAAAACAAAAACAAATCTGTTCGGAATAGATAGGCGTATTATTATAAAAACTAAACTGGCAGTCAAACTCGCGATAGGGTTCGAATTATGAAATAAGTCAAATGAAAAAATTTTTTTTTTTTAAACGCTTTTATTTCAATAATGTTTAGTTTATAAAATTAGCTACAAGTTGTGAAAATTTTTTTTAATTTAATTTTTTTTTTTTTTTTTTTTTAATTTTCGTGTATTGTCATCGGAAATACACATGTCTGCCAAATTTCATCAATTTTCATTAAAGGGAAGTCATTCAAATTAACGTTACAAGATTTGATTTGATGCTTTGATGCTCCGAAGTGAAGCTAAATAAAAGCGTTTAAACAAAACGGAATCGCAAAAGTACTCTGTGTTAGGAGTCGAGCCAAAGCTGTCATAGAATAAAGACTGAAAAATATTAGATACGGAAAAGTTGGTGGATAATCAATCGGGTTAAATAGAATTTTCGGATAGTTGGATATAATTATTGTTGTGAGAGGAAGTGGTAGAATTGGCTGCAGTGAAGAATCCAGTGCTGCCTACCGCTCGCTGTGTGCGTTGTACGGAGGTCACGCGACGGAACACACGTATCCTTTTACCCATTAGTTGAGAATTCCCTTTGGTGATTGTAGTATTTTAGTTATCCACCCCCTGGGGAACCCCAAATCCCTAGCTAATGCTTGCAACCAAAGTTTCTGAAGGAAACAAAATCAATAGATGTCGTTATTAATAGATCAGAAGAACAGTAGTGCAAGTCAATAAATGGGTTAAACTGTACAACTTTATACAGTGTGAGGAGCACTATGAAAAGAGTTTTGATAAATAATACGTAACAAAACCTTGTAAGGGCCATAGTAAAAGTGTGTGAATGCAACCAATTTACATTCAGCTGGCGTGGTTCACTATGAACCTTGTTCGCCTTATAGGAAGAGACTGGAAAGGAAATATGACATGGGGTCCTTCAAGAAGCAGGTCTATCGTCTCCTTCTAGGCCGGCAACGCGTTGGTGACGCCCCCGGTGTTACTAATGTCCATGAGCGACGGTGATCACTTACCATCAGGTGACCCGTCTGCTCGTTTGCCTGCTCAAAGCATAAAAATAAAACAGAAATTTACTAGAGGAGGTAATTGAATTATTAAAAGTGATAGAATTTATCTCTTATCCTATGCTTTATTAAGCTGACATAATGCCTACGCTCCTTATCAATTAGTACTACTACTCTAAGCAGCAACTCTAAGCCCTATACCATAATACCGTACCTTACCATGACCGTGCTCTGAAAGTATCAGGCGTAGAAAACAACATGATACGCTCTACTATGTGCAAAAGCAAAAAGCAAAGCAACAACCCATAATTGTCCCACTGCTGGGCTCGGATCTCCTCTCACAATGTGAGGGGTATATGCTATAGTCTACCACGCTGGCCAAGTGCGGATTGGTAAACTTCACACCCCTTTGAGAACTTTATGGAGAACAGGTGTGCATGTTTCCTCACGATGTTTTCCTTCACCGAAGCAAGTGATAATTAACTTGTAATACGCACATAATGTTTGAAAATTAGATGTACTCGTAGTACGTGCCAGGATTTGAAGTCGTGCCCCCGCGTTCGAGAGAACAACGTTCTAACCGCTAGGCTATCACTGCTTACCTACCTACTATGTGCACTGGAATGTAATGTGCCTGTTTGTAAGTTATTATAATTTCGTCGACAATTTTTGACGCTCCGTGTATGATACGCGACGAAGTTGGACGGACTTTTCAATACAACTTGTAAAATATTTTTTTACTGACACCTTTCTAACACATTCATGGTGTGATAACCTACCGATCTCTATTATTAATTAATATAATAGAAATGTCTGTAAATATTATAAGTTGTATTTATGTTGCTGTTATGATAATATTCATATACATTGTGGACAACTACACTTCTTGAATTAAGATTTTTATGTCTAGTCTATAAGTCTATATAAGTCTACGCTATAAACTTCAGCATAGCGTTCACCATTTTGTCTAGTCAAGCAAAATACCTGACACTGGCCTTCACAGTATATTCTTTTAAGCCTTTTTTTAAGTAAAAGTGCCCCTCGAGTACGGGGAGATTTCCCCCTCAATTTACAATTAAGTGAATGGATGTCTTTTTAGATTTTTTGTACTCCTTTTTCCTTTTTTCTTAATCTATCTACATTTTGTAGAAAACATGCTACGTATTTATGGCCGTCGGATTTGTACTTTACAATTTTTAATTGGTTAGGTTATAATTTAAGTGAAGCGTTTACAAATATTTAGAGATATTTTCCTAAAAGTTTATATTTGTAATATTGTAATACTTATAAGAGATATTTATAGTATCTATGAAGTGTGGCTTACGAACGGTTTAGTTGGCAAGTGCCTGTTTGTATAACTGCAAGTGTAATACATTAATATAATATTATAGTACATTAAGTTCAGGTCGGTAGACATAGGTGATTGAGATAATTATGTAAATAACGTAACGCAGACACACATAAAAATCTTGTACCTGGCGACCATCCCACTTTTAAAGTCTATAATACTCTGGAATCACACATGAAAGGTAAAATTACAACTCTTTCTACATTTCTAAAACATACTACATTTATAAAACCAGTAAGTAATTTAATTTGTCGATGTTACAATTTTAAGTAGATATCTAACTTGTTCATAGAAGGAAAAAAAAGGTTACAATTAATGATCTATCTTATCTGAGTTATCTATCTTCATGGAAGAAAGATATTTAATAGAACTCATCAACTCGAGGCAAAAGCAATTTTTGCTTAATCTATCTTTTATACCTTCAGTCAGGAATTTTACGCTGTCCTCGTCACCAATTAAAGACAACATATAGCACTTCCTTGTACCTACTAATAAAAACGTCAGTTTGTTTGGTCTTAACAAACATACATAATATTATATAGTCAAAGTGAAAACCTTAATTGTTTTAGGGTCGTTTAAAACAAACTCTTAAAATGTCCGCTTAGGTCGATGTAAATGTCTTGATGATGGTTAGCGCGACATCAAGTTCAGCATCATCCAGTGGGACCCGTGGTGACCTCTGGTGGCTAAAAGTTTACATAAACTTCTGTATTTCTTAGGGTGAGATCAAAACGTAGTTGCTTTGCTTAGACTTAAAATTATCCGAACAAAAATAATGGTCCTAAATCAACTCTCTAGTTTGACGTTTTATATGACTTTTTAATTTTTTCTTATTAACAAAGTGTCAGTCATTAAAGGACATTTGACTGTTGTCTGAGCAAAGTCATAGTTTAAGTATGGTTTATAAATATCACCCTTAGAGTAAGCTAACTAAATGCTTTAAAAGCCCTTATTTCATGCCAAAAGTGTTCCGGCTGGGGGCTTGAGAGCCAATTCTTTCTTTCGTTTTCTTCTCTCTTTCAAGGCCGGCAACGCATCAGTGATACCTTTGGTGTTGCTGATATCCATGGCCAACGATAGCCACTTACCATCAGGTGGATCGTCAGCTCGTTTGCCGGTTTCTTCCATAAACAAACCACTGCATATTGCGGATATTAAGCTGGGAAATACAGAATACCTATATGACTGTATGCCATCAGCCGGAACTACCTGGTGAAAAACTTCAGCCCATGAGTTTTGAAGCTACCAGAGTTTCATCTAAAGTAGAGTAGGTAGAGGTCACCAAACAGTTTAATATGTACCTACCTATAACTTAATACCGCTTTTTTCATAAAACAGACATTTTAATGTTCAAAGAAAAAAGTACTTCTTAGAAATCTAAATTTTTGTAATGTTAAATTTTCTTTTCTAATTAATAAATAGCCGACAATAAGAACATGATGCTGCGTGCGTACTCGCTCAATCATAAGGAGGCCGAACAATCTGACCAAACAATGCGAATTAAAGAAGAAATAAAATAAACATAAAATGGAAATACAAAACCGACGACATTTGTAATTTAAAAAAGTAATGACGTCCCATTTCGCGCGGGACAGAGAGCTCAAAAATTAAACATGCTCTGCACTGTGCCAGTTAAAATTATTTTTTCACGAGGCCTGTGTGCCTGTCCGCTCGCAAAAAAGGAAAAAAGATACCAATATAAACACGCGAATCCATCATGCGAACGACAAAAATACGCACACAAATAAATCACACGCAACACATTAGCCGTTAGCGATGCACACATGCGAAGGATGCATTTAAACACCAACAAAGTTTCAACGCTCCACGCACACTACAATGTAAATTCGGTGTTCCTATAATCAAAAATTACTTACTTGTGTGCGTAATCATCATTCCCACGCATGCATTACGTGTTATCATACTAGGTCTACAATCTAAGTATCATGTTCGATTTTAAGCCTTATTGATTGGATTCAAAGTTAATTTTCTGATGGCAAGAGTTAATGATTGGGTTGCATTAGTGTTGTTGTGTGCGGCAATGCGATCCGCCCGTTTTGTTCCTTTTTTAAATTTCACCGTTTAGTTCAATCTATTTATTGGTTGTGGGAGAGTGTGCGTTGTGGTCGCGTGCACACATGTTTTTTTTGGCAATGTGTGCGGACGCGAAAGTGCGTAGAAAAATTGGTGGGTATAATTATATATTACGGACTATCTTTTGCCGCGAGTGCGCTTACATCGAAATTTTAAATTCGGGAGGCGAAAAAACGAGCAAAACTTATCGGTGCATAAAGAAACTCTGAAGAACTTTATAGGCTATCGAGTGTTCCATATTCAAACCTCTTCATCCGAAGCCGCTGGCAGATACCAAGAATTTAAAAGTATTCAAATTGAATGACTAGAATACTCGAGTCGAATATTTTGTATAGATTTCTTTATCTTACGAGTGAGGTGAAGTTATAGAATTGCGTATTAATGCAAGCGTAACCGAGCCTCATTATTGAATACAATGAATGACTTCACTTACGAGTAACTGGCTTTTAATAAGTCGATATGGGTTAATAAAATTACGCAGCTTTAAAAAGAAAAGTATGACGTAGTAGGTACTTAAGAAACTTGTGTTAAAAATGCAGAAGTTATCTTTTTATATTATAGCTATGAAGATTGTAGTGTAATGTGTAATGGAGATCATTCACAGGTATGAAATGAAATGAAATGAAAATACTTTATTGCACTCAAAAAATATGGTACAAATGGCGGGCTTAATGCTAACACAACATTTTCTTCCAACCAACCAGCGGCGATGAGGAAACATGGGGGGTAGTGCTAGGTTTATGATTATGAAATGAGTTTAATTTATTAAGATACAAAAAGTTTCATTAAATAATGATTTGATATTATCCAAAAACTATGATGTAACATATTATATATATATACACATATACATCTAGACACGCGGCAGCGTGTCAAGCCAAGTTCAAGCAAAGGAACTGGCTAGGCAGCGCCGAGTGTAATATTACACGAACCACTTGGTGCCACTTTTGACCCTTTTATAACTCAAAACCTCTTTAACGTAAACACATAAAACTACGTGTGTTTAATTATATCAATATGGACATATAGAAGACCAAATTTCATGAAGCTAGCTCAAACGGTTACAAAGATATGAAGGTCAAAAAGTCGTAAATTTTAGCACTGACTGACTGACATATAGTACCTAAATCTAACCTACTTCCAGATGACCTAGAAGGATGAAATTTGGAATCCAGCTCGGTAATTGTATGTAAGCGTAGGAAAAAATCAAAAAATTAAAAAAAGTCGAAAAATAAGTGGTGTCCCCATACAAAATTTGTATGGGACCGAAACAGAGCCATCTAGCGGCAGTGAAAAGAAAAGCTTCGGTCCCATACAAATCTTAGCCAACTCGCATTTACATTGTGAGCCCGTTATGTCACGTAAAACTCGCACTAAGGACTCTGTGCACGCGGGGCTCAATATGACATACTTCAACGCATGGAGTATTGAGGTAGAACGAGGGCCATCTCATATGAAGGGAAAGTTGAAAAAGTTTCCAGCTGTTTACAAAAAATAGAGGTTCCAATAATGGCCATTTCTAAATGGCGCTAGTGTGTGACAAATAGATATATGAAAGAAAGAAAGAAATTATTTATTTTGCTAAGCACTGCAACAAGTTATAAAATTTACACTAAATCATTTACAAAATATTATAAGTTATAAAATCGACATAAGGGGCCGTCCATTAATCACGTGAGGCTTGAAAGGGGGGGGAGGGGTTTGATAAAAATCACGAAAATATCACGAGGGGGGAGGGGGGGTGTAGTAAGATATCACGTGTATTTATTTTTTCGTCAAACGCGCGATTTTTAAATAGAAAAGCAGCGTGTAGTGTGACTTTGACTTGCCGTTGCCAGGCAACGAACGAAGGCCTCACGCGCCGCCACCGACTGCCCGGCTTGGCATGTTTTGGATTAAAACAATGTCGAAAGTAGGTGATCTGTATAAAGACCTTTTTGCAGAGTATAAGAAAGGAAAAATACACGTGATGTTGGGGGAGGGGGGGGGGGGTAGTCTTAAACCTCACTACATATCACCAAGGGGGAGTGGGGGGTTAAAAAATGCTAAAAAAAGATCACGTGATTAATGGACGGCCCCTAACCTGCTGCAGCACTGCTCAACAAAAAAGGTACGCACTCAGCATATGCCGTGGGCTCCCCCCTGAGAGCGTCTTGTCCGCCTTGTCGTGGCGAGGGGGCTTAGTAACCGTGGACTGGTCACCCACGGTGAAGCTAAGAGGCAAACAGGGCCGGCCAGTTTGGGCTGCCGGTTGGCTCGCGGAGGGCGCTCCCAGCGGGCTGAACAAGTTCACTGGGGAATCGCGTGGAGGTGGGACCGCAGAAGAAGAGGAGTGCCGGTATTACGGTGCGCCTTTCTCCCTATCTTCTGCGGCCGTGAAGGGATCGCAGGGGGAGAGGCGTGTTGGTATTACGGTGCGCCACTCCTCCTACCCCCTGCGAGCTGGTGGGGCCGTTCCGCTGAAACGGCACTGGTGGGGTCGCAGAAGAAGAGGCATGTCGGTATTACGGTGCGCCACTTGCCTTATCCTCTGCGGCCGAGATGTGGTCGGTGGAAGAACCACAGACCTAATCTTCCACCAGGTACCAGTTATCTGGTATCCATGGCCTCCTAGTAGCAGACTCGGGGGGAGTCTGCTACAGTACTGGTGGAGGCCGAGGGGGCAGGCGCACCTTACCATCTGGTGCGCCCATCATGGAGGGCTTTCGCGATGGAGCCGCTTGTGGGTGGCTGCCGCTGGCGGGGTCGCGGATGTGTGCGAAAGCGTTCCCGTAACCCCGTCACAAGGCGGCGTGAAGGAAGATGGGGGGGTTTTTAGTGGGTATACCGTGGGTCTCATTAGCCTATACGGAAGTCCCACATAACCTCTCGGGTACCCCCTGCGCGCGGTTGGTATGCGTAATGCATTTTCCCCTCTGGGGGTAAAAAAAGGGTAACCATGGCTACTGATTTTCAGTACGACCTTTATTGTGTATATGAACATGGCTGTTGTAAACGGAGTGAAGTTTGCTGAGTTATGCCACCTTAATCAATGGCGCTAGTGTCCGCCAAATAGATATTCGAACATAGCTGTTGTAGACCGCACCGTAGCCCCATCCGTAATTTTATGCGTTTCCACCCATGAAACGTCAATTTAGTATCTAAGATTTGTGAACAGGGTATATTTTTCTTTACAAAAAGTAATGATATCCCACCAAAAACATAAATGTAAAAAAGGAGAGCCAAGTTCAATACAAAAATTATGCTTGGCTATGGGCTTCGCCGCAAAAAGAATGGAGATCTAAATGAGTGCCAAGTTCTATGCAAAATCTAAATATGTATTTATAGGAACAAAATAACATTATGAACAAGTATTAAACTCTATTTCTTTGCTTTATTGCATACCTATAACAATTGCTGTTATTTAAAAAAGTGAGATCTTAAAGTAGGTTAGATTTGACTTGGCCAGTTTTCATTACATCAGTCATAAAAGTCAGTCTGATAAAAACTTGCCAAGCCAAATCTAACCTACTTTAAGATCTCACTTTTTTAAATAACAGCAATTGTTATAGGTATCCAATAAAGCAAAGAAATAGAGTTTAATACTTGTTCATAATATTATTTTGTTCCTATAAATACAGATTTAGATTTTGCATAGAACTTGGCACTCATTTAGATCTCCATTCTTTTTGCGGCGAAGCCCATAGCCAAGCATAATTTTTGTATTGAACTTGGCTCTCCTTTTTTACATTTATGTTTTTGGTGGGTATATATATACACATACATCCCATATATACATAATATAGATATTATATATATATATATAAAATACATACCATATATATAATATATAACACAAATAAATAAAGTAACTATATATACATTATTATATCTTATACCAGAGAATACCAATATAAAAATTAATTGTGTAAAATTCCACTAACTTTGCATTTTCAAGAAATATTCATATATTTTATGTTTGAAACTAACTATACTTGCGGATTCCTGCAGGTTTACAGGTAGGCTATTCCATAGACGTATTGCCGTAGAAGTAAATGACTGCGCATAAAAAGTGGTGCTGCGTTGAGGTACTTCTAGCTGCATGCTATAGCGATGTCTAGGTTGATGCATTGGGAAAGATTTATGTGAGAAATGTTCCCGAAGGTACTGTGGTGCATGGGGGTCGTTTAGCACACGATACAAAGCGGCAAGGATATGCGTATTACGTCGGTTTCGAATATTTAACCATTTTAATTTAGTTCGATACTCCGAGATGTGGTCAAACTTACGTAGCCCGTATATATATCGTATAGCTAAATTAAGCAGGCGGTCTAATTTGTCAAGTTGTTCCACAGTGACATCAGGATAACATATATCCGCATAATCAATAATTGGTAGAAGTAGTGCATGAACTAACATAACTTTAACATCATGTGGTAAGAAATTACGCATTAGCTTAAGAGAGTGAAAAGAAGCGAAAACCTTTGCTTTTATACGTGTAATATGTAAAGCCCATGAAAAACCACTAGTAATGTAAAGACCTAAATTTCTTACAGATTCACAATAAGGGAGAGGACTGTTATCAAACGTTACTGGTGGCAAGGAATTATAATCTATCTTGGCACGCAATCGAGGACTACCAATAATTATGACTTGTGTTTTTGAAGGATTGACAATGAGCCCATAACGTTGAGTCCATTGTCTGATTGCTTCCAGATCGCTAATTGTTTTATTTATACTATCCAAAACTTCACTACCTGGAAATTGTATGTAAAGCTGGAGGTCATCAGCATATAAGTGATATTGGGAATGTGCTAATGTGGCAGATAAAGAGCGAATGAATACAGAAAATAATAACGGTGATAGTACTCCACCTTGGGGTACTCCAACCGTGACATTAGCCCAATCAGAGAATTTGTTATCAATGCGTGTACATTGTCGACGACCGTTCAAGTAAGAAGTAAACCATTGTAACGAAGTTTCAGATAAGTTAAAGGACCTAAGTACAGTTATTAGGAGTTCATGGTCAACACAATTAAACGCATTGCTGAAATCTAACAATGTGAGAAGAGTAAGTTGCTGGTTATCCATCCCACGCCGGATATCATCTGTAATTTTGATAAGTGCAGTTGAAGTACTATGGGCAGGTCGAAAACCAGACTGAAAAGGATCCATTAGATTATTGTTGTTTAAAAAATTTATAAATTGCGTTTGAACCACCTTCTCAAGCACCTTGGACAGAAATGGTAAAATAGAAATTGGTCTGTAGTGTTTCAAGTCTGTCGGTTCTGGTATTTTAGGCACTGGTGTGATATAAGCATCCTTCCAAGCAGAAGGGACAACACCATGCAATAGAGAAAAATTTATAATATGTGTAATAACATTTAAAATACTATCAAGAATTGGTATTATGAGTAAACGTCCAATATTATCATGTCCTACGGCTTTGCTGTTAATAGAATTAATAATCCTTTTGATTTGACCTTGGGTCACTGGTGCAAAAGAAAAACTTGTATGACTAAGTAGTGGGCGAGACATGATTTCGCGACAAGTCGCACATTTAACTGTCGAGTCCATTTTATATGAGGAGTTAAAATTATTATTTAACGCATTAAGATCAAAAGAACAATTTAAAGATGCTTTTCGCCTACCTAATCCAAGTGTCCGTAAGAAATTCCAAGTTTTGTGCTGCGGGCAACCTTTCAACCCCTTTAATATAAATTGCCTTTTCGCGTTACGAACAATTTGATTGCACCGATTTCTTGCCTTTCTGTAAAGTTCCCAATTTTCCTTAGTCGGGTTTTTTTTATGCCTACGTTTTAAGCGATCCCTTCGTCCCATGGCAGCCCGAATTTCCTTGGTTAGCCACGGCGCTGGAGGTCTTTTCATTCGAACTGGGCGTAAGGGAGCATGTTTGTCATACAACCCAAGTAGCATTTTATTAAAAATGCTTACCTTATCATCTATCGTGCTCGCGTTGTTTATACTACACCAATCCATAGTATTAGCATCATCAATAAGTTTAGAACTGTCAATTTTATTGAGGTTTCGTTGAAGTATTATTTTAGGTCGATACTTAGGAGCTTTAAGTTTGTAAGAAACGAAGATAAGGTCATGATGAGAGAAACCAGCCGCTGTAAACTGTCCAAAAGTGGATATGCGATCATGTTGACGGATAAACATTAGGTCTAATAACGAGTGGGAATCATTAATGTGGAAAGTGGGTTCATGATTAATAATATTTAGACCAACTGATTCCACCATGTTTATCAGCCTTCGTGCCTTAAGAACATCACGGTCACGTAATAGGCAAGTATTATAATCACCCATAATGACAACATGGTCATAGTTGGGTACGAAAGCCTCCAAGAGTTCCTCCAACTTATTAAGATATTGTACATTTGGAGGTGCATAAACTACACCTATTAGAACAGACACTGAATTAACTAAAATTTCCATAATGATATATTCCATAGATGAAGTATATAGTGAGGGTGACTTATCTATGATTTTATATTTAATACTGGCGCTAAGATATATTGCCACCCCACCACCACCTTTCCCTATACGATCATTCCGGATGAGCACATAGCCAGGTATATCATATGTTTCAGAGGGGAGAGAGGGTTTTAAGAAGGTTTCAGATATAAGACAGGCATGGATGTAGCTGTTACCAAAAGTAGCTAGTAATTCAGCGTGATGCGAGGGAACGCTCTGGGCATTAATATGACATATATTCAAGTTAGTTACTTTATCTTGAAGTTCATTGTGCAGTAATTCAGCAAGTATAGGTTCCGTTGAATATACAGATTCAAATGAGTTATCATTACTTGAGTTCAAAGAATAAAATGTATCAGAATCAATAGAGTCATTCATGGTATAAGAATAAAATTAAATACGTTTAAGATTATAAATATATATACGTATGTATATTAACTTTACGATTGTAATTATATATATGTACTAATAACTATGTATAGATTACTTAAAATATATAACGAATAATAAGATAGTATAATAATAATTACTATATAATATCTAGTACACGTTTATGCTGCCAATGACAAACACACCTCACACCGGTCTATTGGAAGAAACTTAACACACTTAAATACACACACAACTTAATACATAATTAGTAGGTTGAACTTCAGTTTCATCCTAATATAATGAAAGAAAAATTAAACACTAGAATTAACCCAATCTAACAATAATATTATCAAACTATAAAAATACAAAGAGGTTTTGTACATGCATACTTATTATGTAATACAAGTGGATATAACAGACGCTTTATTGTTAGTTTACATGTAGCTATAAATTTATACATGAATACAAAATTAATACAAAAACCTCAATATTGGATGTAGCAAGGAGTACGCTGCATCTTATTATGGTCAATGATACAGACATGTCACTGACTTATTATTATATTTATAATCTATGGTTAAATGACTGGCAACGTCAAACTTCTATCAGTCAAACTCGTGTCAAAGTCAGTACAATAATGTTATGACACTTTAGATAACGTCACGTAAGTCAGTGAACAGTCAGTGTTGTTATTGTACCAAGATAAACAAAAGGAAAAAACAGTGCGGTATACAGTAACATAATAATTATTTACAAGACACCGAAGTTTAAAACTACCGACCGACTACCGACAAATATTTGTACGGAAAGGAGTGGTCACCAATAACATTGCTAATGTCGCCGCCCCTTACCCTTAGGTGCTTTCACAATTGGTTTTGATGTATGTCCTAATGCTGGTGATGAGGAGGCACCTTGGAGGTCCATGTGGGCATCCGTGGCTGGTGGAAACTTGGAGATTAATGAATTCAGATCAGCCATGACTTCTATCTTGCGCCTGGATTTATCGGGAAGAATAATTGTAATTTTTCCTTCAGTCGACCAGCACTGTTTGATCCCAAAATGGTCCCGGGCAACAATAAGGATTTTATGTCTAGTTTTTGTAAGAAATTCCGAAACAGTTATGCCAGTGCCTTTCAATACAGACTTATTATCCCAAACAAGATGACGTTGTTCCATATCAGTAAATCTCACTAGAATGGGTCGTGTTTTGCCTTGAGCACCTCCCAGACGATGACAAACTTGCAGGTGATGTGGTAAAATATCTGACAAGCCTACCTGGTCAGTGAAAATTTTGTGAACAGTATTGACTACTTTTTCATTTTGCTTTTCAGGGATGCCATGCAATAGTAGCACCTTTCTTCTCATGGCAGTTTCATGCCTGTCCAGTCCGAGAGAAAGGAGTTCAATTTGAGTTTTGATTGTGGATAAGGTCTCCCACATGAGATTCTTGAATTCGTTAAACTCACGGTTCAGTTTGATGACATCTGGTTGGGAAGAGCCGGCTCCAGCTGCTACATTTTGAAGCTTTTCATCGTAGTCGCGCATACGGGAGCTAAATTGTTTTTCAAGCTTCTCCAAGTTACTTGCAAGTTGGATATCCATTCTTGGTATAAGTTGTGGTGCAAGTGAAAGTGTCACAAAGGAAAAGTGATAGATATTAGGTGTGGGTGGTTTTGTAGCAACTTAGTACATATAACACATAAAAAAGATACGAAAATAAATTAAAATATCAAAAAAAACTAAGAGCGCACTTTTCCGTGTATTTACGTTACACCTACCCACATAGGATATGGTACCCACATAGGTATGATGATTTTTAACCGACTTTGAACAAAGGAGGTTCTAAATTCCGGTGTATTTTTAAAGGTTTGTTCGTTACCTCAGAACTCCGTCAATAATAAACTGATTTTGGAAATAGATTTTTTAATTGAAAGGGGAAACTTTCAGATTGGTCTCATTATAAAAATCTGATGATGAATTCCATGAAGATTGCACTCCTATATTACAGGTATAGATAATATGGTGGTTTTGATATTAGTTATTCAAAGACTGCTTCTTTAAAGTCGGTTACTTTTTGGTAATTGTTTATACCTACTTATGTCCTTGAATTCAAGATGACTTTGACAACCATGATTATGATTGCTGTGTCAGGGAACCAGTAAAAGGTGGATCTTCTTTTTCTTCTGAACTCTATCACTCTTTTTTGCTCTCTCTTTATCGCTCGTGATAAATCCAACTAATAACTTGCTACTTTACGTTAATAATGACCAAACGAACAATCTTCTTTTAAGTGATAAACCATTAAACTATCTCTAATTAATTCCATAATTTCTTCCATAATCGAAAACGGTGTTGCCTTTGGAATTGGAGTCGTTTGCGACATGAGATGACTGACTTTTGCAACATTTTTGCCCCAGATGTTGAAGATAATCATGTGTCAGCTAGGTACTATCAGATATCTCGTCGAATTACCGACTAATTAAAATGCATTTAACATAAAAGAAACAGTAAAATAGATAATGTTGGCGAAATTTCTCCCAGAAAACAATCGCTCGGTATGTAGACCGTATTTTATATTTTTCAAACAGAAAATCGCACTTACAACTTTATGACCGTACCGTTAGGTGCTAGTAAAACTAATGCTACAATTATAACGCCTTCTGATCTTACGAGTACTTAATTACTTAGATCCGATTTTAACCAGCAAGAAATACATTCAGTCTGTCATTCTATTAGATAGTTACTAGTGGATACCCATGTTCCCCTCAATGACTAAAGAACTTTTTTTCTTTAATCATTGCTTCCACTACGCTAAAATTTTCTGATGAGAATGACAGATCAGTGTTTTAAGGTTCACGTTGACGTTGATGAGCCATCTGTTGTATGGGAAAAGTGGAAAATCGACTTTATCAATGGACCGAATGTGCCTAATGCATTGTTTTAGTGGTCTCACACCACCTTTGAATTTCCTTCACCATTTGTCTTTCAAATCAAACGCGAATGAAAACGCGTGTTTAATGTGTGAAGTTATTTTGAGAGGACTATATTAAGTGCGTGCGTCACCCTCCAAGCCTCACTCGGCGTCCTCTGTGAAGGACAAGCGGCGCTCCCCTAGCCGCCTGCCAGACTAACCGTAAACCTACTAACAAACAGTCAAACGACTTTATTATGCCTGCGCCAATATTGGTGGAGAAAACGGTGACGATGAAGAAAAATAAGAGGTTGAAAATTTCACTATTTATCTCTTCATATTTATTTTATTGAGGCCAACAAATGGTCATCAAAAAATAATCGGACCCGAAGCATTACCTAATTATCAAACAAAAATGTACTTATGCTAAAAGAGAATAAAGTTTACATAACAAATTGAACATAGTGTTCAATTTGTATAGTTTTTGTTTCAACCTATTAAATATGCATATAACATAATTTATTAATCACAAACATAGGAAAAACATATTAGATATCAGCCACTACAATATGACAACACATCAACATTTCAACTTGTAAAAACGTCAATTTGTAATCTAATTTCCCGCTGCGTTCCTCGTAATTATCCTATACAGATCCCTAATTATCCTGTCGTTAGCACTAGGACGTGTAGGCATGCATTAAGAAGTGCGTGACGCACTGACTCCCCTCAGTCCCCTCGACTCCGGTCGAAGGGCAGCAGGGCAGTGTGTGAAGGGCTGGCTCAAGTGCTCGATCGATAACTTGTACGAGTCTGCTCGCAATGCTTGTACAGTTACACGCATCCGATTCATAATTTGATTCGAACTCACAATATTGTTATCACAGTTGTGATTGTCATGCTAGTGAGCTCTCGTCTAATCATAAATAGATATAACATAAAAGGGTATATAAAAGGTATAAATAGATATAAGATAATACTATAGATAAAGGGGATTTTATTCGTAGATCTGTGTTGGCCAAATAAGAAAGAAAGAAAGAAACATTTATTCCGTCGTTAGCATGGCAACAACAAGCATAGCAATACAGATTAAGAAATACTTTTGAGCACATTACAATCATTATCATGACGAGTTTTGTCCTATTCTTCGAAGTTCGGTCAAAATGATTGCAGAAAATTTGAGAAAAACAAAGAAAATTGTGATTTGAATTTTTTTCTTCTCGCTAATACTCTTGTTCAAGCACTGAAGTTGCCTGTTTATTACTCAATAAAGTCTATGTCAATAAACGTCTATCGATAAACAACTTGATCGCAACCCTGACTGCGGAGCAAGGGATCCCGGGTTCGATTCTCTGGCGAGGCAAACAATTACGAGACAAACAAATATTGGTGTATTACGACCTTGTCCTATCCTAGTGCAGAGGTATACTCATACCAAACTATACTACTGTGTGAACAATATAACATCCGTCTACATTGTATCAAATGACAAAAATAGTTGCATTAAAACACGAATTAGTGGTGAAGTCGACTGGTGGCTGGTGGCTGGTGGCTGGTGGCCGGGGAACCGGTCTCACTAGCCCCGAATTCGATCCTTAAACAGGTGCGTTGATACATTATAAATTGCACCGTCTATGTGAGTGCAACTTGATGGAAAGTTTGTTTGTACGTCCTAATAAACGACTCTATCGATTTATCATAACGAGACTTCTCCCAGTGTTCAAAGTCCAAGGTTAATCGTATACCTGTAACCGTATTATGGTCTTTAACTCTGCTTCCGAGTCTAATAACTTCAGCACCAGTATTGAAGCTCCACGCCACTATGCATTGATTAAAATACGAAAATATTTCCACAGTGAGTTACTTGAAATCATATGTAATGGTTGAGAAATAACATTGAACTTAACCATAAAGTTATAATGTAACCTACGAGATGTTGAGAAATGATTTATCCCATGAAGTATTTCTGAAGTCATCTAGCGCAGTAAAAGAACCTTCCTTACTTGACAATAAAATTCTTTGGTCAAGTAAATTCAACTGTCATTAGTGTATGTATGTCGTATGTATTAGACAAATATAGCCACAAGCAGATCTCTGGGCGCAGCTTAGTGGGTACAAAACTACAAACACATGCGCAAGGTGTGTGTGTGTGTTGTTTCGTAATGGCCGTGTGTTAGTGCCCGGTGAAATGCAACTTGTTCTAAGGAACACGGCCGACAGGGGTCGACAACTCGCTCCAATTTGTTTTAACACCAAAATTGACAGGCTTATTTCATTGTCACCACCATCCGTAACTGGCCCACTGAAAGGGTAAACTATAGTCGACAATGGCTTAGGTTAGGTTAGGTTAGATTGTAATGAACTACACACGCCCTTGATAGTAATATGGAAAATTCTCCGATTATTCCCATAGCTTTGAGTCTGTATCTGTGAATATAAGAGAATCACCTGTAAGTTTCTGGCCCCTTTTTCTTTTGAGACTATCTTTGGCAGGAATTTCTTGAAGCGATAGCGTAACAAGTTTCGTAGTATTTATACGAACTGACTTCGAATAAATTTTATTAATATTTCGAAAATTTAATTTCCGATATATTTTTACCAAAAAGCTAAATCCCTGCACAATATGCACTGAATAACCATAAAAACGTAAAATAAATCCTAATAATCGTTACTGTAGTCAAATAAATAAATAATATACGTATAATTTAACAAAGCCCCGAAAATTTCGTTGTCCGGTCCCCTGCCATAGAGTAATGTTACATGGGTAACAGGTCTGGGCGGCCATTTTGAAACTTTTTTAGCGCTTTCGAATTTCGGTTGCGCCTAGGCCGATGACCCCGCGCCCTGTAGGACGGAACCGCTTCTCAGAAACGTGTACCCATTCCACATAAGGGCTTCTAATCCGTAAAAACTAAAGTTTTATGGGGGTTCCATGCCAAAAACTGGTACCTTAGACACACTTCCGTATTAATCCAGTTCGTTTATTTCAGAGATAGAGTTTCAACAAACTTTTAACTAAAAAAGTAACTCAACTACAATACACATTTATCATAGTAACAAACAACATCCCAATCGCACCAAAGTTAAAAATGTAATAATAATAACATAACATAATGTGAATATAAGTAACAAACATATGAATAAACAAATTGGGTTTGAATACACGTCTAATTTTCTTTCTACAACCATCTTGAAATGTTTTTAAAACGAGAAATAAGATGGCGAATCCTATATATTTTAAAAACAAGACCGATTTTGAGAATAGTAACAAACTTGTTATATTTTTTTAACCTGAGCAGAACTAACTACGAAGCCAGTTATTTATATCTACATCGTAAGATTACCATTACAATATTATAATATTGCATTAATTGTGCTTGCATAAAAGATTACTGCACCCGACAAAGATGGTACGAAGACGTAAGTAAATGATACTTCTCTCTTGTTTATTGGTGTTTTATTTATTTCAATAGCCGATAAAAAGAAAGCAGTTGGCTCGCTGATAACTGTATCTCTGGTACTTCAACCGAAACATTTAAAAATAAGGGTTCCGTTTTGGCCAAGTGCATGTCAGCCCACGCGCATTGTTTGATTCCTTAGTAACCCTTATAAAATATTACTCAGTTAGGACAAGATACGTATACTTGACTCTAAACAAAATTATCTGTTTGTTTTAATTTAACTCTACGTCTTTGTAGTTTTAGTAATGTCCTAACCCCAAAGGCGGTGCCCTTAGGACGTCGCATGCCCCTACTTCTCGAGGTGTGCAGGCGTCACTCCCACCTCGCAAATATGTCTTCTCGGCTGAGCCTCTCCAGGCTCGCCCTCCTGTCCGCGTGAAGCTGTAAAGGCCACTAGGTCCAACAGCAACTATCCATTCGAAAAAATAGCTAAATTGCAGCTTTCTAGCACTATAGGTCCCTGTGCTATGCTGTTATAAATAACGGACGAACGAACGAACATGACGAAACTATAAGGGTTTCGTTTTGATTACGGAGCCCTAAAAACAAAGGTAGTTATTGATGCTATTATATAAAACTTGATAAATGACTCTTAAAAATAGGTTGTAGGTAGGTATAGGTAGGTAGGACTATGAGGTCCGAAAGGTCTATGAGGTCCAGGATCAGAAATTATAAGAAACTAAAGATAAGCCCCTTACAGCTCGCATTTATCGCTCATGAAATATTAACTTGAATACTCTAATCTGCTCTCCGCATCTTAAGGTTGTCTGGAAGAGATCGCTGTGTAGCGATAAGACCGCCTTTTGTACCTCATATGTCTGCTTTGCTTGTTTACTTGTTGTTGTATTATTTTATTTGGTGTACAATAAAGAGTTAAATAAAATAAATAAATAAATAATAACTTACTTCACCCAAAGTCCATATAATTTATATTAATAACTTAATTTGCAACGATATTAAATATTCACTTACGAGTGAAAGCTGTTTAAATATCGTTTTAGCACGGAGAAGCGGGTAAACCGACAGCTTTTCCGAGATATAAACGTCACGAGCGACATAGAAGCAATATAGGCATAGCTTCAGCCTGTTGCTTCACAGACTGCATCTGAATCACAACTCGACCGAGTTTCCTCACGACGGTGTCAAGGCTAGAGGGTAACGCCACAGGAATGTCTGGAACTTGACGAACTATTTCCAGGTTTAAGATATTTATTACATAATTTCTCTCAAGATTATAATCGATTACTTACAGAAGTTGACAACTAACAATCACAATAAATGCGTAGGTGGCTCAATTTCAACAAACACGAATTTTGCGTAATTACGGTGGCGAATTTAAAGTTACTGTTTTTAATAAAAAAAAATTAGCTTAAATAATAGGTAAATAGTAGTAATAATTAGTCATATAGTAGAGATAAAAAAATTAGTTGATGAGATATTTCTCTTTGAAATTATCCACCGAAATTAAAATCCGATGCACCAGAATTAAAAATAATGTAGGCAAGATCATTTATTTTAATTTGTTTGATTAAAGCAAAAAAAAGCAAAGCATGTAATGTAGCTCAGGTACATACATACATAGGTAGTTTGTAAAGAACGTGTAGCAAATTCATACATATGACAGCTTGTTACAACTTACAAACCAATACAAATACATAATATTCATGATCTATATAAAAATTATATTTCAAATACAGTATCAATGATTTTCATCCGCTATTTTTTAATTAACACGTTCGCATACAGGGCATGAAACACCTCGTCACAAGGAAAAACTTCTCTGTCGTACGGAGGTTGTAACTTCTATTTGATTCAATGTAGGAAAGTAACCTACCTTACGGGTTTCTTAAACCTCGTGCCGCATTGAATTTATAAAGAATCACGTGTCAATGGTTTCTTCACGTGAAGTTGTGTTTTAAATACTAATTGGTTAAATTAAATATAATTATTTTATTTTTAGAGCACCTATCACGTGTTAGTTATGGTGATAAAGCTATGTTCAACTCAACCGTAAAACAATTTTGATATTAATAATCGCCATACGAAAATAATGCATCAATTAAATACGCCTTCGTTCCGCCTAAGTAAAGTGCAGCGATCTTTCATAGGGCTTGGTATACATTTCTATAATAAAATCCCAAAATTAATACGTGACTTGCCAATAGAAACTTTCAAAAAACGTGTAAAGACACAATTGTTAGGCAAGGGATATTATAGTGTAGACGAGTATTTAAATGACAAAGACGCATGGAAATGACCAGCTCTGCAACCAGTTCCGCTCAGAATATTAAATACTTTTGTATTATTATCTTTTTTTGTAATATTTTTTTTAAAAGATGTGCTGAGGAGTTTCTTTAGGCTTTTCTTCTCCTCCACGACAAAGCACCTTCCGAAAAGCCAAAAAATGACGTGCATAAGTGTATCAGTGATACCTATATGAATAAAATATTTTGACTTTGACTTTGACATACACATGGCAACATTTAAACGTTATACTGCGAAGAAAATTTTTATTCATATTTAATTTCATTTGTTGAAAAATACTGGACGAAAATGTTTATTTAGCTGTAAAGTGTAAAGACGTTCGTATTAGCTCCGCCCAATTGCTCAAGGTTATTGGCTCTTACAATAACCTTAAGGAAGTGTTTTAATTATTTATACTTATATTTAAACTATGCTGACTGCAATGTAGGTAACATTCAGAAGTTCTGGAACCAAACTAAATATTAATTTTGCTCACTATATTTTTAACAGCTAAATTACGATGGATTAATTCATCATCTATCCATCCATCAGCCCTTGGAGGCCCACTGCTGGACATAGACCTCCCCTAACTTAAGTTTTGTATAAACATTTAATTATAATGCTGTTTTAAAGTTTTCATATTCGCATTTAATGACGCACTAAAATCCTGTCTAAAACTGTCTTACTTTAATTAAAAGATATCGCTATTAACGCATTGCCTGAAAATGGCAATCATTGTTCTCCAACAAACTCAGTACAATAAGGAATTATTTAAATCCTTTTCCTACCCTTAAACTGAACAAACGTGCCTAGAACTAAAACAATTCTGTGAATTCCAGATAAACTTCTGCTAATTGAAAATATTAAGCGGGAAATCCCAGCCGAAGGTGACCGAACCTCTCTAGGCTTAGTCTTCGAAGCCACTTGTATCTAATCACGTATTTTTAAATATTACTTTAAATAAATAATCTTTATGTAATACATAGTGCGAAGTACCGATAACCGTTGGGGAAGAAAGTTCCTCGAATGGCGCCCGCGATAGATACACAGATACACAGATACACATACACGTCAATCTTATACCTAGGTAACACTGAAAATTTTTAGAAAATGAAAAACGGCTTAATGTAGAAAGTTGCCAATACTTTTATTGTTTTTCGAAGTAATCTCCGTTCATCTCTACACATCGTCACATTCGATCGAACCACTGAGAAAAGCAGTGGGCCCATTCTTCCTTAGGGGTCTCTTCTATGGCATTTTCGTACGCTTTCATCGCATCTTCAGGGCTCGTAAAGCGAATACCTCGAATTTTATCTTTAGTTTTTGGGAATAAATAAAAGTCGCAGGGCACCAGGTCAGGACTGTATGGCGGATGACTCATTATCTCGACACCTGCCATAATCAAATATTCAACAGTCCGTTTTGCGGAGTGCGCTGAAGCATTGCCGTGGTGAAGGAGGATCCTGTTTCGAAGGCGCTGCTGTCGAATGTTTTCCAAGACAACAGGCAAACAGCGATTGACATACCAGTCTGCAGTAACTGTCCTTCCATCTTCTAGCACAACTGTCGCGAAATGACCTTTCCGACCAAAGAATGAGGCAATCATCTTTTTTCCTTGACTTCTTCATTTCTTTACCTTAGTTGGCCGATCCTCGAAAGGAAACACCCACTGAGCTGATTGTCTTTTGGTTTTGGGTTCGTAGCAATATATCCAGCTTTCATCACCTGTGACGATGTCAAATACAGCATTTGAGTCACCGCCGTTGAACTTATCTAACATTTGACGACACCAGTCCATGCGAAGGTGTTTCTGGTCGTCGGTTAAAGTATGGGGAATCCATCTGGTACAAAGCTTCCTGACGCCTAAACGTTCGTGTAATATTTTTTGAACTTGACTCATACCAATGCCTAGGCTTGCCCGTGTCTGCTGATAGGTCACTCTCTTATCTTTCTTTATCATGCGTCGCACAGCATTAATGTTATCTTCAGTAGTCGCTGTTAAAGGACGTCCCTCGCGCGGTCCATCATTGAGATTACTACGTCTACGCTTAAACTCGTTAAACCAATTGTAAATAGTGGCACGAGATGGAGCTTCATTAATAAATGCTAATCGCAGCCTATCATACCTTTGTTGTTGAGTAAGCCCACAACGAAAGCCATAATAAATCATTGACCGAAAATTTCCTCGCGTTAGGTTCATTTTCACGTGTAACAAGAGTTTTAGATTTGCAGCCAATTCACAAAAACAAATGACAAATGAATGCAATATACTACATAAGGTTACCAAAGAGTTCTAAAATTGAAATTCAAAAAAGTTTTCATTAGCAATGTTTCTAACTGGCCATTTCTAAACATTTTCAGTGTGACCCACGTAACACCCCTCTTTTTTCGTCGGGGGTTAATTAGTAGGAAAAAATTCGTAATGTAACTCAAATTCTGTGATATAATTTGTTGGTACAAAACAAAACTACCGAGATGTTCCACGGTCAGCAATATGGATGGGAGTAAAACTTTACTGGTTTAAAGAAACTATTGAGGAACTATTAGGGAACTATTAGGGAACTATTAGGGAACTATTAGGGAACTATTGAGGAACTATTAGGGAACTGTTAGACCTATACTCCAAGAAATATTTCACGAATGTTTTCGTTGCAGTTAAATAGGCAGACACTCACACACTTAGATCCACGAACTGGGATTCTGTTGTGTGTCGCAAAGTTACATGTAGAACTAAAACATCACAAATACAAACACAGGTATGAGACTGTCAGGAATTAAACTTGAAATTCCTCATCTATTCAGGGCCACTATCAATAGCATCAGAGGCTACAAAACAGTGATATTGAAACAGACATACAAACACTCCACAACGAGATGGAACACACATCATTACATATAATGTGGGGTTATATTATGTACACAGAATCGAATTAGCGCTGTCCGTACTTTCACGTATTTGTTCGGGCGACCGCGGACCCTACACCCCCGTCCCCCAGGGGGCCTCCCCGGTCCATCGAAAAAACCCCTTTAAAGTGAAAAGTTAGGCCTCCACCACCCTACTTTATATGTATCGTCTTCTATTTACATAAACACGTAGGTCCGTCCCACTCATTACATGACGCGCTTCGTGTTGCCAAACGGACTTCTGCGGACCTTGCTTATCAATTCTGTAAGTTACAGGCCTGTGTCGTAATACCTGCTAACCGAGAACACAGAATCATCTTTTATTATGTACATGTATTTGTACTCATTACATATTTTATACAAACATACAAAATACATACAATATTCCCAAGGTAAGCAATTAAGCAGTTACGAGTTAATTAACATTTACTCTGATGATCATAGTGAGGACACTTGCATACGTGAGAGATGTTCGTTAACTTCACGGTGTAAGAAGTCTTTGATTGATCAGAACTGGTGGACTTTGGCCTTGTGTAAAATTTTTTGGAGCATAAAGCCTTGTGAATCGTTATTAGCTAAGCTTGTTAAAAGATTTCCAGTGTGCCTAAATCTTCCTAAAAAGTTAGTTATTCATCAGGACCGGTTAGTATATTTGCACAGCTTATAAGTTAAAATGTTTGCCTTGGATTATAATATAACAGGATATAACACACGTATCGGCTAATCAGTCAATACGAATGCTTGTTCAACGGTATAAAATTGTCGCGTATGCAAAACAAATTTAGCAATTTGCAGATAAACATATTTTCTTCGGCAAATTTTCCGCTGTAAGGAGTTATGTGTCGCAGAAAAGAACACTTGTTACTCGTATGAATATGAAATCACTAGTTATTTTCCCTGTAGGAGCGCTATTTCTGGATTATTATTTTATTCCATGGCAACAGCGCCCTCTCGCGCTTGTAAATTCACTTACAATAGATCGTTGGTGGAGCGATGTTGGAAAAAACATTATTGGTGCTTGTAACGACGCCTCAGGGTGACATCCGCTCCGACATATTGAACCACTCGCTAGTGGGCCGAGGCTTAGGAGGAAGCGGGTGTATAGCTCATAAATTGTAATTAATAAAAATAACTTGCAACCAACTCATAATACATTTAACTATGCATTTACAATAGCAAGAATACTCATAGCTTATATCGTTACATGATATAACTTCATTATTTTCACAATACCGCCTTTGATGTTTCTCATACTTCCCGAAGGTTGACTGGTAGAGAATGCTTTTAGCATTAAGTCCGCCTTTGTACCTCTTAAATTGTTTTTAGGTTCAAAAGTTTAAATAAATAAAATAAATATAAGATGGTCTACAGGGGATCTTATAAATTGTAGTAAAAATATCCCTACTAAATAACATGACACGGGTATTTTTACAGTTACATACTACACCAAATACATAATATTTGTAATCCGAATGAGGTTACAATGACAACCTTGCCGATTAAGATCAGTAACACTCATGGTATGACAAATGCATTGCCCGTATATCTAAAAATGAGCGAAAAACCCGCATTATTTCTACCTCTCTGATACTGCAACCGATACACGTGAAACATTTCATGCTTGAGTTTGGAAGGAGGATGGTAGCTACCACCAGGTCAGGTGGATAAAAGAATCTACAATCTACCGTTGGGATTAAACTGGGTAGTATAAAACTGGGTAGTATAAAACTAGGTAGTATAAAACTAGGTGGTATAAAACTCCACGACCAACAACAGCAGGGACTTGACTTCAAAGTGCCTTACGATCAAAGTAGATAAGCTTAGACTTGAGATGGATGGATTCCCTTACACTCTATAGTTAATAGTCACTAAATACTAAATATGTAATTTAGTTTAGAAATACAATTAGTATTGTGATAAACTCACATCCACGGATCGGTATTAAGTCCAAGTTTAGGTAAGTGAATATTGAAGCATTCTGGAATCTTAAAACAAAGATCCCGATGAATCGAGAACCTGCTCCTTTTCTTGAAGTGAATGAAAATAAAACTAACCAAAATCAGAATAAATTATATCACAAAAACCACCAATATTTGGATATCAAACACTCATCGTCAATAATACTTGCAAAGTGAATATCCAAAATGGAAGTTTTTCACGAACCACCAGCGCGATAGTATTAAGTAGTCACCATCAGCCACCACCAGTAACACCGAAGGCATCACCGACGTGTTACTGGCCAAAAAAAAAGATAGAAGAAAGAAGGATAAAAAAGCACTGGTTTTCAAGTCACCAGCCGGAACACGACGAGTCGATTAGTCGTTAGTTAATAAATAATCCTTACGCGAGCCCTACCACTAAACTAGGGGGCTTCTGTTGTCTTTTCTCATGGCGTGAGATTGAAGTAAAAATTCTGGACCACCCCAACATGGACAATTACTTAAAATTATGAATAATTTTACTCTTTACAATTCTAACTGTAAAAGAGGCTTTGAACAAAGTATTCCTGTTTATCTTCATTCGAAGATTACTTGAATTCCCATGACGTACACGACGCATGAAACATAATATTTCAAAAAAAAATATTAATTACACGCATCTAAAATACAATTTTATCCCAACACCCGCTGATCGCTTCTAACTCGGACCACCGCACTGCCCGTGCCGACCCCTATCTAAAAACGCTTTAGAAATAAAACGCATACATAGAGCTCCTGTAGGAATTAGAGGGATTTTCGGGTTGAACTAATAAATCGAGAAATAATAACGGCCTTCCGACCGGCACGAGGAGAGGTAATAACTCACATTGTTTTAGCTACGAGTATACGCTCGCTGCTACGGGTAACGCGATAAAACGATACTCGGACGTGCCTAATTTAGTTGCTGCCTTCAGGGCCCTGTAAATATTATTATTACCAAATAAATGTATAATATTCACTGGATAACGTTCAATAAAAGCTTATAAAAGTAACTGATAAAGTAACATAATTATCAGAGTTCAAATTGAGAATTTTAATATGGTTTTTCTTATTAATTTCTAAAATCGATGATGTACTGGTACCTAAAACTAACTTAATTTAACTTAATGAAACTTAATTTAACTAAATCGGTGTAACTTATTAATTTTAATGTCCACTATTAATAATAGACAAGATAAAATCATAACTAAGTAATATGAATATGGAATATATATTCTGAAAAGTATTGTGACTTCGCAGCACCTCCATACTAAAAAATGTTCGATCGCTATCTATTATTAGAGTTACATTAAATGACAAAGTTCATCGCCTGTTTATAGCTAGATATATTATACCTAGATATATTAATTCGGTTGTACTTTTGCAGTTATTAAATAACTCTTGTTTTAGAATAAAGATCCTTTTTAGCTTATTATCATCTTCACGACCCTTCGTTGACTCCTAAATAATGAATCATCCGTCGCACTGACCAAGAACCCTTTGCACATTTCGAACAACAAAATCATATGAACATTATGAATCAATACATAAATAACTACGCATGTAACTTTAAAAGAGGTATATTCTTTGAGCGAATCTAATGGAAGATCGACATTCCATCCACTAAGCTTTCACTGCTATACGTATATCACCTTAATTATTAATTAATATTTAATAACCACCCAATATATCGCCATTAATGCTTAATGTCAATCAGAACTGTATAAGGTATGGTATAAGGTTAATCCAGACAAGTCTGTCAATTGCAAGGGAACCGGTAGAAATAAATTTTGTAATAAAGTAGGCCAACAATTTCAACGTTGTTACCATATAAACTCATATCACTACACGGTAATGGCATCACAAATGCCTCTAAACCATGTAACATTACAGAGAGAACTCGTAAAAATATTCCGAGAGCGGAACGACAGACGCGAAAAGGGTTTCACTAATGATTTGTATTTCGTAAACCGTTTTAATGCGAGCCTTCGGACATATTTAAAACTCAACTTTTCCGCAGCCAGCCCCGTCCCACGGTACACATTTCGGTAGTTAGAGAAGGGCGAAATGAGAAAAAAGCACCCCCGCCGGGGTGGGGTAAAAAATGCGTAGTTTTAGCTAATCTGCATGAGAAGAGGGGGTTGTTTAAACTGGGTTGAGGGTGGTTTTAGGCTTTTTAGCGCGGCACAAAAATGTGGGGGCAGGGGCTCGTGTGGAATCGGATGTATAATGCGCGGAATCTATTTATGTGTTACACGTGACGTGACCAACAGTTTTGCGGCGTGCGGACGAAAACAGGACCCCGGCGTCGTGTTTAATGAGTTATTATCTCAAATATAAATAACGAATATTCTTATGTTCATCTAGATATGATGGCAAGAACCTACATACATGTTAACAGTGGATTGGTCGTTGAGTAATTGTTGAGTGCAATGTAAACAAACTGTAATTTGACAAAGGCAAAAGCAATAAAACAATCAATCCTTTCATCTATTTTGATGTATGTTCTTAAGTCAAACCACCACTATGTGTTGTGTAAAATAGCTCGGCAGGTACTTTATGACTTTTGACAAACACATAGCGATAGATTTCTCAAGTACTGTTAATGATATGGATTTAATGGCACTTCTGAATACTTTTGAATACTTTCAATTCAATGAAGAACACAATAAACATCAAATTCACCATCGACAAATAGAAAAAATGCATTTGATATGATTAGGATGCGTTCTAACTCCTTTTCAACAAGCTCAAATATAATCAAACAATTGCAATTAAGCACCGGTGATAGGAAACATCAACTAAATAACAAAATAAAAAGCTAGTAATAGATAAATAAAATTGTGTGTATGTGTGTGTGTGTGTGTGTGCTATAGTTGCTAAAACAGTTTTGGAACACTGCGAAGCAATAGTAATTATGCTTATTTTATTTTATTTTTTTTATTACTAGAGAGTTAAACTGATTTTTGGCACTTAGCATCTCTTTTGATTTTGATCGCAACTGCCAAAAATATAATGCAAATAAATTCAGTCCATTACTGAAAACAAGATGTAGTAACCTACCAAAAGAATCGTTCGAATCTAACAATACATGGACAATAATCATGACACGTCCACATATTAATAATTAAACACAAATGAGGCGGACAGTCTCTCTCCTCGCAATCACATGGCGACCGCCTCCCCCTGTTAATATCGGTTGCTATGCGACGGCCGATTACTGCATCCTCTCGATTTTTCGTCGCTTTTTCCGTTGTAATCAAATGAGGTGGGGGGACACGCGTGTACTCAATTATCCGCAGTGAATCAATAGCTCAGATGAGGGTAGTTCGACGCCTTTATGTGCAAAAGTAGCGTTAAAAGGCGGCCCTGTGTTGGTATCGTACGCGTGGGTACTATGACGTAGGTTTATTCTGTAACATTTTGAATGTTTTGCAAGTCGGACAGGTGAGTTGTGAATAATATATTAATGTGGCATGAATATGACTAAAGAAAGTTTAGTGTTATCAATTAGCAGCCCATTGAGGCCTGAGACGTTTCGCCCAAGACAGGCCTGTCTTCGCGTTACGTTGCAGTGGCCACTTATCCATGTTATTTTAAGATAAATTGGGTTGATGGACGATTTTTATCAAAGTGTGAAAAAATATTGGTATATCAACTATCAATACGGTCAAAACCCAAAAATTATGATGTGGTTAGCGTGACCAACCGCTTTCTTCAAGTGACCTGTTTTTTCCGAATGTTTATTCATTTCAAATTACCAGCTGATGATTTTCATCTCATGGTTTTGGTTAATAAACAGTTTTTTATTACTTTTTATTGTAATTGATTTAGAAATTACTATAATGCTTCATAAATAGGGAAATCGATTTACTGTAAGCGAGCCTAATATCGAGATAAGACACGTTTGTATGAATTGTAATCTTGTATAATATAATTGTAGAAATCCGAGAAAATCCGTCCTGTCTGATGATTATTACTATGACTCTGCCCGCGGCGTTGGCAGCGTTTTCCAGAATAATAAGTACCCTCTATCCTATTCCAGATCATAGCGTACGGTCACCTGCAGACAAAAGTAACCCATCTGTTTAAACAGTTTTAATAGACAGATGAGTTACTTTTCTTTGCAGGTGACTGTACCTGTGCACAAAATTTCATGAAAATCTGCAAGGCTATTCTGTTTTGTAACTCGACAGCGGAATCCGCGATAACTTTCAAAATTGTTAGAGTTCGAGAGTCACTTCACTTCGCAAGTGCGTAATAGATGATTAGAGAATGACATATCAAGATTTCTGACTCGAACTTCAATTTTGAAACTTATCGCGGATTCTGCTGTCGAATTACAAAACAGAATAGCCTTGCTGTTCAGTAGTTTTTTGCGTGAAAGAGGGACAAACTTTCCCATTTATGATATTAGTAGGATTCCCGAATGGCAAATAATTTTCTCTTTCAGTCTACGTTACGTCGTTTAACGTCTACGTCAAAGTTTAAACTACGTTGCATTTTATAATAGTTACATATGATAATCGTAATTTAAGTAAACGGTTTTGAGGAAAACCTTTCGTAACGTGCAACATATTATTAATTTATTACACAGTAAATGGAAACACCAGGCGGGAGTGACTAGCGCTTTATGAAAAAACTACTATGTTTTAATTTCTTTTTACTATTACAATAAAGTTTAAAATTAAGGAAAATTAATTAAAAGTGTCCGAAATTACACTTCTTAAGTGTAATTAAATTAAACATTATGTAGGTCCACATTCGTCGTTTTCCAGAAATATTAACTTATTCGTGATACCTATTTTTTTTAATTTAAAGAACAAGATATTATGTCTGTATTCAGAGCTATCTCTCGACACACCGGCGAACTTAGTTTTCATAAGGGCCTACCTTGGGGGTGCCCCAAAAACTTCCACCCAACACTTAGTTCATCAACCACCCGGCAGATAGCGCTGTATAATTCACGTTTCAGTACATTTTTCCAGATGCAGAAATAGCGCCATCTAGTTGAATTTCAATAAATTGGATATTAGAATGTGAACAATCATTATTGTGTTTGTAGCCCGGTCCAGTGCTGTATTTAGTATTTCACAAAAATGTTGTATAGTTTTGCTGCTTGTGTAGGTTTATCTCTGTTATAACAGAGGTCAGGAAAGTAGCGTCCTTTTCTAGCGTGCTTGCCAGAGTAGGTACTGTGTCTATTACTATTTTTTTATGAAATGATATAATCTTTTATGAATTGATGAGATATAATTTTTTCATTCATGATTTTTTGTTTAGAAATTATTAATGTTTCTAGAAAATGAATATACCTATTATTGTTATTTGTAAAATTACTCTACACAGTGGAACTGTTAATTCACTAGTTTCACTAATTATCAATAATTATCAATAATTTTTTGTTTTTTTCTTTTACATACGCATAATACCTTAATGCCAAATATAAAGTTTCTAGGTCATCTGGAAGTAGATTATGTTTTTGATCCTATATCAGTGTATCAGTCACCAAAATGCGGGTTTTTAAACGTTAATATATCAATAACTGTTTGAGCTACATTTATGAAATATTGAATTGTAAATAAGCTAAGGGGTTTTAATAAATGTGCCAAATTTAATGTATGTAAGTTAAATAAGTCTTGAGTTATGAAAGGGTCTCAAAGGTACCTCGAAATGATTCGTATAATATAAAACACATTATAATAAAATGATAAAAATTTACTAGTTACTGATTTATTCCTTTGTATTCATCCAACTACCTATCTGGATGCCAAATTTTAACTTTCTAGGTCATCTGGAACTGGATTAGAGTTTTGATCTATAGGTACTAAAATTATGATGATTTATAGGTGATAAAAATGACGATTTTTGGACTTTAATATCTACATAACCATTTGAGGAGTATTTATGAAATTTAGAGCACATAATTATGTATTTCGCTTGGCTCAATAAATGAGCCAAGCTTGATAGATTGGATAGTTTTCGAGTTACGTGGGGTTCAAAAGTAGCTCCAAATGGTTCGTGTAACACGGTGCTGCTCGCCATTTCTGTTAGCTTGAACATGGCTTGACACGCTACTGCGTGTCTGGAACTTACAGTTAACGTAAAATATAATGAAATTACAAAATTTAATTCAAATTAAACCCAGTTGACTTGAATGAAATAGACTTTTTGCAAATATATGAGGAACGCAGGATAAATACAAAACACAATATGCAATTCGCAAGTTACTTTACTTACAAAATTAAACATAAATTATTCTTAATACCGAATGCCGAATAAAAATAATTTTAATCATGTCATATTTATTACAATACTAATACTTAATTAATACTTAAAACGTTTCTTTCGACAAAATAAAATACCAGTTCCACTGTACGAATACCAAATAGTGATTTTACAATAAAAATATTTAAACAACGACAATAATTTGCTTGGCACATTCTTTTTTTATTTTTAGGACGGCAATTAAATTAACATCGTTCGAACGGAAAATATACAAGCTTTTCAAAAATTATAATATAATAACGTTGAAGCTTTAAAGCTGTAATTTACTTATCGTTATAAATTATAATTATGAAAGTAATTATACCTAATACATTTACATAATTTTATGCGATAATTGGCCTTCTTTAGCTATAAGGAGATTGAGCAGTAACAAATCCATAAGTAATAAAATAATCGGTAATACTCGTACATTTCATTGTAATTTTGAATGCTTTGATTCTTTGATGTGATATTTACACAATTTGTTTGTTTTGCCGAAAGGCTGACTTACAGGAATAAAAATATTCCGGCAGGGGCATTGTAGCATAATTTTAACGACTTCTTTACATAGAAAATATATTTTATTATTTACATAACTCACTCAGATTGTCGTCGTTGTTGTGACAGATTTAATGCAAAAATCTATTTAAACCCAAATGTGCCCAATCTCATCGTGGTATAACATTATATTTCTTCATTATAAATAAATGTATAATCATAACCAATTAAATAATGATCATTAAAACTTAACGCTGCGTTGGCTGTACTGATTTTGATGTAATCGTATTTCGAAGGGTCAAAAATTTTTCTGATTAAATAAAAAAAAATATTCATTATTTGTGAGAACTTGAAAGTCACAATGAAGCCAGTGTTAATTGAATTGACAAGTGAAATTTAAATTAAAAATAAAACAGATACTAACCCCGTACTGATGTGTCCCTGCGTCGTAATACTTTCTAACCCATGCAATAAATATGTAATAAAAAACCTGTAATAAAATCCAATAGTGATTTTAAAGTTTTATATTGCCATTGGCGCAATCTTTGGTGTCGCAATGCCACAGCTATCGAATCGGCGCGAACAATTAAAATTCACAATTTGAATACTTTACTCAGATGCCGAATGGTGAACGACACTAAATAAACAATCAAAATAATTGCTAACCATAATTTGGCCACGACACTATAAAATTAATTGAAATAGGGAAATAATATTTACAAACATTCGCTAATTTATTTCGTAGAGATGATAAACGATTATCTTTATAAAAATAAATCAAAAATTATTATTATTAATAAATAAAAATTATTATTCAATTGATACATAATCAAAAATTATTATCGATATTGAGAACCACACATTACATATGTCATTTTCTGGTAATAAGTTTGAGGCTATAGAGATTTTTTGAATTCAATAAAAACATATAAGCTTTGGCTTTTATCATTGGCTATATCCCAGGTTGTAGATTTCCATTAAAATCAAATTTTCAACGGAAGTAAAATTACCGAAATGTTAAAGACTATATAATATCACTGTTTCTACGGTATTATTCATAACAATTAAATAAAACTGTAACAGGTGAACCAGTACACTTTTTTTTAAATAGCTTAGCTAAGCTTCATTATCGATAGGAAAACGAAAATATATTTATTTGAATTTTGTCTATCTCTTAAGTTTGTGCTTCATTAGTGTGAAAATAAGAATATTTAGAGAACTAAATTCATGCAATGCATTATTTTGTAATCAGGAGTTTTTTTACTGCGTCTTTCTTCGGCTTTACAAACGTAAAAATTTACGTTAGTAATATTAATTTTATCATCTATTTTACAGTCACCCTTTTGTATTTTGAAATAGATAATTTTAACATTCAGCCAAATAAGTGAACTTTCCAGAACCTTAAACTACCTACTTACATAGAATAATATTCTATAGAAGAATGTCGATGTTCAGTAGACGCTAGAACGACTTACGTACTAGGAACTGATATAAACCACTCTCAAACTTTGTATTCACATTTCGATTTCTGCAAGCTTTAAATTTATCGACAGCTTAAATATTATAAATAGATACAATAAATTCTCAGTTCATCCCAAAATATTTTTTGCACACCTAGAACTCTTCCAAGTGTCCAGGTTAAATCAAATTGTATGTGACACGAAGAGGCAAAATATCAATTACCATTTGATATAATTTTCATGCGAAAGAGAAATAATGCTTGCCAATTTTAAATTTCGGTTAAGAAGCTGACAAAATGATCCTTTATCAAAAATCCAAAAGAAGTAGGTATAATGCATATTATTATTTATTATGGAAGCTGTAGAAATGGAATTTGCAGCATTTGAGAATGAACTCTCTTAAAAAAATATGAAAGTAAGCGCTATTCGTCTCGGGTGTTAGGCCCCACCATAATTGTCATATGGACTTGGGATGAAGATGATATCATGAATCCTAAGATACTTTATAAACTACACACCTATTCATTTAGAGTTGTAAAGTTGGCAAGCATCACATTCACATTATCTACCTAAGTACTTAGAGTATTACAAGTATTGAGTTCAAAAAGTTCAACATTCAACACATAAAGAGAACTACTTAGAATCTATACATAGAGTAACAAGAAACTTGAACAAAATGACAGACAACAAAACTTACTAAAGCTTACAGCGTTTTCCGTAACACTATAACTTTCCTTAGGTTATATTATTACAAAATTTCAATTAAAATAGTAAAAAAATGTACGGTGCCACATTACAGAAGTAAATTAAAAACTAAATCTATGAAAAACTTAATTCTAAACAATGAACATAATTTCATCATGATTTCATGAGTTCTGGCACCATCGTCAAACATTGAAAGTTAAAGTACAATCCCATGATCTTCCCAACTAGCAATTTAACTTACATCTATGTACAATAAATTTGAGGCATCATGTAATTAGCTGATGCTATCAGACTTGCCAGATTCGCTCTCTTCTGTAATTGTTATCATCGGAGGACTATCGTAACTACTTTCTCCCGGTGAAACGTCGTTATTCAACTTCTCAAACTTCGGTGATCCAGTTTGAATAACTTCTTTTACAGATTCATACACATCAGATCTGATCGCAGGAAGAGATGCTCTTTTCCCTTTAAAGGCATCTTTTGGAATATCTTCAACGACAGTATCCATTACTTTAACTTCACTCAGTATTGTATCTTCCTGTATCCGCATCGGTAAACTATCGGCCCTACTGAAAATTTTATCAGGCTTATCTACTTTTGCAGATATAGAGACGGCAACGCCATTTTCCATTTTCTTTTCTTTCTGATCGTGTAAATGTTGGAGACTGTATTCTCGAGCCTGAACATCTGATAACAAAGGACCATCGCTAGAACCCTCAATGCAGTATCCAGGTCCTTGAAGAGCATCGTTGCCGATTATAGAATCTTGCTTGAAGATTGCAGCCGTTACGACAGGTCTATCTGGGTCAGTTGGAGTCTTTCCAATAAGCGGCTCCTGGGAATTGTCATGAATTATTGCATCACCTATATCTTCTTTGGATACGTTGTACCCCGAATAAATAGGGTATCCGAAGGGACCCTGTTCGTATCCCATTTGGCTGCTGTAAGAATAACTGATGTTGTGGGAACCGATAGAAGACATGCTCAAGTCCGAAATTGATAAACCCGTGCTCGAAAGAGCTAAGGCTTGCTTGTCAAACCTCATGCTACTTCTTTCACTATCTTCTTCGATGATTTTCTTTTCATAATCTTCTGGTACACGATGAATAAGAGCTTGGTTTGTTGATATTTGATTTTCATGAGGTGGAGAATTATGAACAGTTTTGTTATTGGGTCTGTAAGCTGTCGATTGTTGCACCTCTACGACGAAGATCCCATCGTTATCTGGAGAATACTTCATCTTTGTCTCTCGGCCGTTTTTCGCGATATCCTGGAAGTAAATGAAAATATTTAGGTGAATATTATTTCAGTAAGTTAATCCAACTAAGTACCTATGTATTATCAGCGGAAACGTTTAACAGTTACTAACATTCCGCTCCTCAGTTTCAACAATGAGGTGGTTGTTCTTAAGTGTCATGGTGAAGATGGAGCCGTTAGCTGGGGGCGTGTCTCCATCCACGTGGCCGTCGTTAACGTCATCTGTAGATGTCCGGAGCTGGAACAATTGTTGTCAGAATTGAGCCAAATGACCAAAATTATTTTATACATACTCAGACTATTCTTATACATATAAAATCATTGCAGATGACAAATAATAACGCTTCACACTCATAGCCCCACACTAGGATTCCCTGTGTCGTGGGTGCCATGGACAACACACAAGACAAGGACATTCACACCCAGACCGAGAACAGAAATTTAAACTCATCATTCAAATTTCTGCCTCGCTGGGAATCGAACCCAGGACCCTTGGCGCGCCGATCCGGCATGGTAACCATTGCGCCACACGGGTCGTCATCAATGTATGTAATGTATATTTTTGCAATGAGGACAGTATATGTAACAATTAATCGCATCAGGCAATATGATACAGAAATCCATGGTTAGGTATTGAGTTAGTATTAGTGAACGTCACAACTATATCTATGGCACATATCTAAGGGTAGGTGTACATTTAATCATACATTTGTCTTTGCAACAATCAATTGCAATTTAGACTAAAACCACAGACTAAAACTAACTTCATCTCACTAAAATAAAATAATATGTAACAAGTTTATCCATCAGTAATTCTAATGCTATACAATAAAACATCTCATTGACTTTCACATTTTTATGCTGTCCTTGTAAATGTCCTATAACGGACATAGCAGGTAAGCGACACTTCAACAAATTGGTTACAAAACGGTACAATCGTTATTGTTAACTGACACAGCTAAACAAACGTTTTTGAATGCATATTTTATCGCTCCAGTGCGCAATCCGAGGCTATCATTCTTTTAGTTTTACCAGAATACATTGAAGCTAAAAGTAGACTTTGTAAAGCTGTGATTGCGAATATTCAAAATTTATTAGGTACGTATAAATAATAGAGATACACGTAAGCGTGAGCCTCGTAATATGATAGCTTTAGCCCATGCAAATAAGCCACCTGATATCACCCATGAACAATAGCAGAACCAAAGGCATTACGAATTCATTGCTAACAAGAAAAAAAGGGAAAAGTTAGTAAGAAAGTACTGGCTCTCAAGCCCTTTGCAAACCAGTTAGGGCATACGGAAAGATAGTTGTAACACAATTTTTTGGCCCTTAGCAAACATTAACTTACACAAAATGTGAGACGACCTGAGAAATGCAAAATGCCTCCCATTTAGCAAGTACGTATATGCTAATAATATTATCAATATGAAAGTTTGTATAGATGTTTGTTGCTCTTCCACGTAAAAATTTATTACCACGGAAAATGCGAGCAAAGCTGCGGGCAGATCGCTAGAACGTAATTATATTCTATGTCTGTGGTACATGATACCAGTGATGGCAGAATGTCAGTCACTGACTGGTGACTGGTGAATCATCATCGGGCGTACAAAGGAACCGGCTCTATTGCGACTGTTTCGGCGCTCGCTAATGATTCGCACATTGACGAATCGTTCACCTCCGCCCACGTCACATTACAAATTAACGTCCCTACATACCGCTTGCTACAACCACATTAGGTTTTATTCATATCGTCTCAGCGTCGATTATACTTTTGGGCAATAACTACAAATGAATCGAGGTAATCAAGAGTTATTCTTTATCGATTTGCAAGAAAGGTTTATTTATTTATTTATTTATTTATTCTTTTGCAACACCTTAAACTAGAGGTTACAAGGGCGAACTTAATGCCTAATGGCATTCTCTGCCAGTTGACCCTGGGTGATGGTGAAAATGTGAGGTAGGCAAAGAAAACAAAAAAAAAAGATTAGAAAAAAAACGGGAAGAAATAACACAATAAACAACATATTGAAATACTAATATCCAGATAACCATAGTATTTATATATATATATATTATATAAATATATATTGAACATAAATAAGAATTATATAAATACACTTTTATAAGATATACATATATATATATAACAATATATATAAGCACCAAATATACATATACATATACATATACATACTTATACTTATACTTATAGATTTTAAAAGGTTGAATTTAAAGAAAAACTCATCCACTAATTGTCTTTTTGAGAAAGTGGTTATCATGTATCTAAATCATGAAATAATAATTTGAATTTGTATGTAACTAAATTCAAATGTTTTGATGTCCATGGGCGACAGTGGCCATGTAACATCGAGGCGGCTGATTTACTAGTTTCATGAAATGAAGTATATTTAAATATAAATAAGTACTTACGCCTGAACTCAGACTCACTAACGGTTACGTACATCGTTCTTTAGTACAGAATCTCAATACGAATTTTGTACTAAGGAGCGATTTAAGTAACCCTTAGTGACTCAGAGTTGGAGCGTTAGAGACACAGCGAATGTTTTTCTGATCTTTGCTTTTTTAATTTTCCTGCTATTAAAAAATGACAAAATAAAAGACAAATTGATTGAAATATGCTACTAATACAATTCCTGGATAAACCACTGAAATAATTTAGTAAAACTTTTCAAGGATAGTACTTAGTTTTAAGTGAAAACTTAGGCTATGCTTCTTCTGGACATCTCAGTGAAAGTTACATAACATGTGCACCCGAACGCTCCCATTTATTACAACTTTTTATTTGTAAAAGTATTTGTTTTACTACTGTTTCTAAACTTATAGACTATTTTTCCAAAACGCGTGAATTTTTCAACGCGGTACGAATGTTTCTTGTCATAAATCATAAACAAACGTTCACAAAATCGTATTCTCTTAGACATCGTCTGCTTTATAAATGAACGTGCCCCCACTAAGTATTATTGTTACAACCTGTAAATGAAATATTTATTTCTATTAACTATTAATATAATACAACATTAAACTGTAAATGTGTATTTTTATTTATTTAATACTAGGAAATCGCCCTAGCTTCGCTTCGGGAAAAATAGTAAAAAAAAAATTATATAGCCTGTCACCCGGGGATAGTGTTGCTTCCCAACAGTGAAATAATTTTTGAAATCGGTTCGGTAGTTTTGGAGCCTATTCAATGCAAACAATGAAATCTTTCCTCTTTATAATATTAGTATAGATAAAATGTTTTCTAAATATATGTAGCTTTATTAACATTACGTAGCTACTTACATTTTATATTACAACAAAAATACAACGTGCCCTCACGTAAATTTTTTAAGTAGATGATATCTACTAGCATTCCGATTCACGGAAGGACCACTACCCAGAAAATATTTACTTGTGACGTAATAATTAATCCCATTCTAAGTACTTAATTTTTTTTTCTTTCGCCACAACTTCTTAATGATAAAGCTTCCTACAGAAATTGTGGTAGAAGCCAAAACAATAAAATAAAAATGTAATGAGTAATTATGATAAAATGATTTTGAATGTAATAAATCCGAATATATTATCTTTATTTCAGTTACTTCAATTATCATACATGTCACTTAAATTCTCCTTTTAAGAAAAAAAAAGTTAAAAACTAGAATGTTAACGTGTATTTATAAAGAAAACTCGTGTTGACGGTTTGAGTGTGTGTATGCAGTGGAATATTTGGTTATTCGACCCCAAACCTCTATCGGTTATTATTCTTAGCTTAGCGTCGTGCGTAGGCGCAGCTTCTCGGAAAATAAATAAAAAGGCGTCTTCACACGAACTCTGTCAAGTGTCAACCACAACGGACGAGCGCAAATAATGTCCTTAAAAGGAGCTCAGACTGCCACTTGCAAATGGTTTTAGAATATTGCTTTGGCAGTTTATACCGTTTTTTAAATTGTTTAAAAGATGATTCGCATGCAGAATTTCACGTGGGTTTCAAACGATAAACTTATGCAGGTTTGCAAAGAAATAAATAGAACAAGTTCAAAGTGTATGCATATACACTATGCACACAATTTTATTGGTTCAAAAATAAAATAATAGCAACTAATTAAAATGTACCTCATTTTGTTTTCGAAATAGACTTCTTCATAGCTTTCTATGACCATTCAAAGAAGAAATACAGCGAACACGTGATACACGATTTAAGAAAAAACAACATCCTACATGACATCTAACAAAAAATGCACAATAAGGTAAAACCATTACCACCAATCATACCTAAACGAGTCATTCAACTCATCATTCCAATCGAGTCATTCGAATATCGTGGTAAAGTCAGCTAGGACCAACAGTTGGGTCTAACTTGGCCCTCGGGGTCGGTGCCCGGTCGACGCCCGCGCGGTTTTCGGCCATCTTTTATTTTTTTTCTCCCGCCGCTCGCAGCCTCCTGCAATCGCGTTGCACTTTTTAGATGCACCTACTACCGATGTACCTCTATCTAACGACCAAACAGCGCGGACCGTAGAGCAGCCAGTACATTTTTACTTTTGGCCACGTCACTTGGTTTTTAGGAAAATAGCTAAACGTTTCGGTTTTCAGGTTGTTCTAGAACATAAAGCTCAAAGTCAGTCATGTTTGAATTTTAACTGTCTCAATGGATTTTTTCTCAAATAACTTTTGAGTTTGTGATCACGAGCAAGAAGAGTCATATTTTGGTTTTAACACCCTTAAACAATTTTTATAATTAATAATTCAGTTTATGATTTCAATTCTTTAAACGGAGGGTATATATCTAACGGAGGGTAATAGGTATTCTAACGGTCAATCGAAACTACGAGCAAGGGTCCAAACTTTAAACATATTTTCTCAAATAGAAAATTTGAGAACCTAAAACCATCATCTTTAAAATACATTTTAGCGTTTACAAAATAAATAAACCCTATGAAATAAGCAATCTGAAAGAACTAAAAAGACCTTCATCTTCATTTTCCAGAGCTCATCTTCTCGGGTAGCGTCCATAAAGTTTGCGAGAAGCATTAAATACTTTCCGCGCTTCAAATTATAATCGTCGAACCACAAATCTTGAACAAGATTCTCTTAGCTTTTTACTTCCATATTTTTACAAGAAATTCTTACTATTTTTCATGCCGGAATAAAATATAAATCTTAATTAATAATTGTATTCCTTTATGTTATAGACGCGCTTTAAACATTAATTTGGGTGTATTATGATGAAATGTACGTCACAACATATTCCGTGAAGCAGTGAAGTCACAACATATGCCGGATTTGCTACTAAGTGAACTTTTGAGCCCAAGCCAAGCTTGTGGTATATCCTGCTGAATAACAGGTAAGGTTGAAATGTCAGGTCCCTATTGTTGAAAGTCGCGGGGTTCTGTACCACCCAGTTTAATTCCAATGGCACTTGCATGATGGTAAAGTATTTACCCATGTTTCAGCTCCAGTTTGCAAAAACAGTAATAAGCGAGTCTATACACCCTTTTTGCCCACCCAAGTATTAATGAAGTGTTTGGTATTACAGGTGTCTACGGGCAACGGTGACCGTTTACCATCAGGTGGCGCGTCTGCTCGTTTATCAACTTTATTCAGAGGGCGCCATGCGAAGTGAATTGATAAAAGGGACGCTGATCACTGATGGGGCGCCGTTGAGCTCTGTCAGTTGCGAAAGTTGCTTATTGACATAAGCCATCGAATTCTGAACTCTTAAACGCTTGCAGGCTTTTCTTCTAGCCCTCTTCAAGAGGAGAGACCCGTTCCCAGTAGTGGACCATTAATGGGTTGAAGCCCAATGCTTACAAACTCATACCTCTGCAGCAGTTTTTCCTATGGCAACACAAATAAGACATCACTGTAATACCCTTGGCCCGATTACAAATATTTATCGGTCACAAATATCTGGCACGGCCGGGAACCGAGCATACTCGTAGGCAGAGTTGCTACCAACTAGGCTACAGGATCGTCATATGAAAAAATGAACTCTAATTGTGAACCTATCATTAAAAGAGATATACATATATACTTTTAAATCAGCGTACAAACTACACAATGCGTCTGCACGGATTCTCTGTCCAAACGCGAATTCGTCGCGCAGAGCGATGCACTATACGAGCCAGTTTGACTAGATTTTTGGCAGCGCGGCGCTGCGCCGGAGTCGCCCGGGCTGCGCCGGATTCTTTTATGAGTTTTTGATGACTTAGAGGTTTTTTTATGCACATAACTCTGCCGGTTACGTATACGAATAGTTATGGTATTTCGTGCGAATGGAATGCTAATTTTTGATGTAAGTACAAAGACAGCGCGGAAAATTAAATATTACTTTAACCGAATTGTACTCGAATCGAAATTAGTTTTTTTTTCACAGTTGTTGGTAGTAATATTATACATTAATTGTGATTTTTTTGGTTGCCATCACAGTTTGGAAAATTTGCCTAAAGAGGATGACAATAAAATAGGATAATTATAATTAATGGAGAATAATTATAATAATAAAAAAGGATAAAATTACACACACAATTGTAATTTAATATAAGTTACAGAACTCATAGATCATAGTGCAATAGGACGTAGCGTCGTAGCGCTGAGAGGTTCTCGTAGCACTGCTATGGAAATTGTTCAGTAATGTTATTTTCCCAATGCTTATTTGTTTCAAAAATGAATGTATTACCCACAATATACTGATAAAATAAATCTGAAGAGTCTTTTTGTTTGTTTGAACAAACAGGTATAGGCAGGTGGATATAGTTTTTTTATGGTAACCACATTCATGAGAAAGTCTCTGGCTATAAACCAAAAAGGAGATGCTTCAGTGGTATGGAAAATCTACGAACTCAGGCTCCATACATATCCATATCCACGTGCAAGGGAAATTAAATAATACACATGGATAGATGGAAAGAATGGATGTATGAATACACACCAAAAAATACTATTGTACATACATCTAAAACATTAGTCAGAGGTAAAATATCCAGGAGGTTAAAAGTTATAATATAATTTTAAGTTAGTTTTATTCAAAGCTGTTAAAATAACGTCTACACTTTCCCGCCTTTCTTGCAAATGTTGACATTCTATCCTCAAAATGGCGGCCGTGTGGCTTCGCCGTGACATAATTAAAATGGACCTCGTGGAAGAAAATTCGCGAACAATTGTGTTGCAGTTTACTGTTTAATTTAAATGTCAAGTAAAATCTGGGCTATTTCCAACTGTGAATTATGATACTGTTACCATGGTATGAGAAAGTATTATATTATAATTATTAAATAATACAGGAGTTTCCTATTATCAAAATACACAGTTTTCCTTATTATTATATCGTGACCTACTGGGTCTCTATCCACAATATATTATTACTACTTGTTCTACTAATTGGTGTTGCGCAAATGAAGTCTCACTACGAGTTTCTTAAGTTCTGAGAAACCGACACATAATTGATTTATCGTTTTCATTTATCACTCATATAAGTCACGCCCATTTAAATTTTACTGTAGTATAACTATAAATTGAAAAATTACACCAAATTTTTAAATGATTTTTTCAGATACAACATAATTACACAATTACAACATATAAACTCCTCACTGAGTCTCATTGTGATGGTGTTCTCAGAATATATTATATATATGTGTATTATACATATATTGATTTTAAAGTAATGGTAAAGTAATTTTTCACTGACAAGGGCAAAAAACAATTATGGTGATTTTCTTATTTATTTGTTAAGTGCTATTCATAGGCGACAGTGACCACTAACCTATTGTTCCCTAGGTTCCCCTAACCTATCGATCCTTGGAGGAGTTCACTAGCCTAGCAGATTCAAAAGAATTTGTTCGCCCCGTATAAGTGAAGTATCGATTATTAAACTAAGTGGTAATTATATACCAGTAACGGTAAACCAGCTAACAGTGGGAACCTAACTCCACCTGTCAATAACTAGCCTCATGGAAAACTCGAGAACGCTCAAGAATTTTTTTGCTACAAGCAGTCACCCATCAGACTACCGACTGCGCCTGCTGTTGCTTAACTTTGTCGATCACTTAGGATCGATACAAGCCGTCGAGTTGTGAGCGGTTCATTCGTCATTTAGTTGGGTGATTTGTAAAAGGGTTACTTGGCCTGGAGGATGAATTTAGCTGGGGTGTAAGCACACCCCAAAAGAGGACTGTAATGGTAGCGCGTGCTCCGAAGCAGCCTCTTGATACCTCTTTGAGAAAACTATAGCTTCACGAACCTCAATTTAGTTCTCATTGAGGCTGATTAGAGATATGTCCACAGATTGCAATAAACACTTAACCTGTAAATCCGTTTGCTACTTTCTTACTAATAAAAAAAAGAATAAATGTCATATCTCGGTTCCCAAGTGACATGTTACACCCGTAATGCCGCGGAACGCCTCGGCACGTCTAACGCGCCGAAAGCTCCCCACAACGAGTTGACAATAAAACCTAAAGTTAAAAGTTTACGAGTGATATTATCATCGTACTATATTAACCGTAAAAACCATTTACATGTCACATCGCTCGTTGAGGAAATTCGTATATTCAATTTGGTTTCCGAAAACAAGAGTGTTGTATTTCGTCCATGGTAATTTAATACAATTTGTAAGCAGTTTTCAACATACATTAGTCGTTATAGGCCCGCTTTGCTAAACAAATCATGGTCGAATTAACCACCCATCATTATAAGCCTGTGTTACTATCGATCGCTTACGTTTGTCGCTGTAAATTCAAAGATCAAAGAGAAATCATACAGAGTTCAGTCAAGTATTTGAAAGTTAAATTCAAACTCATTGTGACAGGTAACAGCGGGACTCACACAGCAATATCTCAACGTGCAAGTAATGGCGGTGCGGTCGGTAATGACGTGCAATCAACGCAGATTTTAGCCGCATTGCTGCCAAATGGAACCTAATTTCGAAGCTTTCTCCCGGCTCGAGTTGCTGAAATATTCGACCTTTGTATGTTTGTGCCTATTTTAACAGGAAAACTAAGTAAGCTCAGTTTTTGGGTTAACTTTACCATGGAAAGTCTTATCAGAAGCGTGTATACATAAATAAGAGAAGTGCTACGTATTCTAAAGATAAAGAAATATTTCTAAACTCACAGAAAATATCAGCTCTATTACCAGATAAAATAATGAAAATTGTGATCGGATAAATAAAAACACAAACATTTATTTATTATACTTTAAAAAAAAGCCTTTACATAAGTTGAATACTATAAAAATAAGCCTTTACATAAGTTGAATACTATAAAAATAAGCCTTTACATAAGTTGAAATTGATTGAATATTAAATTAAAAGTTACTGTTATGTTCGTTATTACATACATACTAGTAAACTAATAAACAGTTGCTACCGACATAACCTTATAACCGACATACATAAGAGAATAGAGATGAAACTCCAAGGTTAACTACCTTAACCAAATTGATCAAATGTCGCTCCCCTATTAGGAGCATGGGTGTTCGCCACAAGAATCCCTGCATCTTCGATGAACCTTCTATGAACACTTCATAAAAATTACCCACAGAATCGCAACCCCTATTCATCTCACAGTCGAACTATATTTTCAGACAGAATCACAAATCCAACACGTTTCAATAACTCGTTAAATAAATCGTCAGACGACAAAAATATTTCTCTTCTTTTTGTAAACATTGATTTATTATCATCCATTTGACTAATATTAGTCGACCCCACATTACGCAGTGGCCATCAATCTCCACCCCACTTTCAGAAGGTACATGAAATGTGTTTTTCTGAAAGTCGTTGGGCGATGCTCTTCAACCGATCGATCAAAATTTAAGTGCCGCTCGGCTTGTCCGCAAAAACCCTACATTACTTATCCGGTATCTTAAGCCTTTTCGCAAGTATCTGGCAAATATGTTTTAAAAGCTTACTTTTCGACTTTTCAGTTAACATCCGTGTTATCCATAAGCTACTGATAAGAAGTCGTAGTGAATATCTTGTAAAAAGTTACTTACTTTTTACCTTACCTTACGTTACCTTACTTGCAACCTGCCCTGTAACACATACAGTAAATGATAAACATTACCAAAATCTACCTATATTTGTACATGGGAGATAATTTCGTCATCATTACAAAATAGTTATTCCAGTGTTGGGTTAAGGTCGTTTCTCAAATTATAATCTTAAATTCAAATTTTAAAAACTGCCACGGTTTTATTTACACTAAACATAACTAAAAACACTTTCGATCACCTTTCATACAAAAAAAAATTAAAAGGTGTCAAGAGACACCCGGATGGAACGAAGTTCCTTTCGATTTAAGTATTGTTTTACGCGCTCAGCAGTGTGATTCAGCAATATGAAACTAGATAGCGCTGTACAACTTTCTGAATCACGCTAACTTCAAAAAGTGTCGTGACAACTTTTCGTAAGAATTTTTTCAGTCTAGCCCCCTTTCACAACGCGCGATAAGGAACTTCGTTCCAAAATGTCTGTGTTAGCTCCAACGCACGACTGGAGTTTAATGCTATCTAATTTGCGATTGTCAAATCAAAATCTAGATATACTGATCAGTAACAACGCCGTGATCGATATGACGTGACGGAGAAAGTTTGATTTTACTCATAAATTTTCGTACCCCGGGCTTAAATATGAAAATTGATTCTAAAGGATTTAAACTCCAAAAATTAGATCAAAATCGGTTCATCCGTTTGGGAGCTACGATGTCACAGACATACAGATCCGCAGATATAAGTAAGGAGTAGCCAACGTCTTGTATATAGATACAAGTTTTTATAGAAAATAGTTTTTATAGAAAAATATTTGATTTTTTTTCAAAAAAACTCCACAGTAATTTTGTTAATACCAAAATACATCAATTTTCTAGAATTGTAAAAGTTTTTATAGTGATTTCCACGTGATGCCGTAATGGGCAAAAAAACAAGTTTTGGTCTGTACCGTCTGGTCGATAATCGCCTTTATAAAAATTTGCATAAAATATTAACTTATAAAATACCTATATAAATATAAACCACTGTTTTATTTTTAGAAATAATTTTTTATATACATATTAAAAAATATTTTTTTTATTCTTCAAGATATCCACATTAATATATTTTTTCGGAACTACAAAAACCAAAGCCACGATGTACAAGTAAGGTGATTTATGGCCATCGTTCGGCAGCTTTCTAGTGTTCGATACGCATTACATAAGTACCCTGCGCTGCTCACAACAGTTAAGTACGAGTATAAGGTACACGAGACCTTAAATCTATCTTAACTCTCTCAATTTCTCCGAAGCGGGCGCGGTGGCTGCTTTCTCTCGTTAGCGACTGGGTTCGAGCGCTCTAACAAGAATATATTGGGAATGAGATAGCGAAATGTGTTTATTACGGTCACACATTCGACGATGCAGCACTGGATGTAATGTATGGTGAATTGTTGGTGTGAACGACAGTTATTCTGGGTCTGAATGGAGACAGGGATAGTGAGGTTTTGTGTTCTGAAAGATTTTTTGTTAAAGCAACGTCTAGTTTATTTCCAAGTGCATTGAAATTTATTTAAGTTACGTATGTATAGTCACAGAATAAATAATAGTACCTTAAGGGGTACCTCAAAATCTCTACATGCCCTTATCTTGGAGAGAAACGGGTATAGACATTCTTAAGTAATATTTTACAAGACGAAATACTAATAATAAAAACTAAAAATCTTTGATTTACGCCAAATTATGAGTTAAATAGTGCAATGGATCCTTTTCTAAAACCAGGTAAAATCTTACGTAAGAAGGGAGAGGGGAGTCTTAGAAAGCTTATGTGGCTTTTTGTGGGTCAGGGGGATAAAAAATGGTAAAAAAATGTCCTCACGTAATTAATGAATGGCCCCATATTAGTATAGTACCAACTGCAGCTGTACCTCGTAATGTTTTATGTCATCGTTAAATATAATATAATGTTAGTCATAGTAATTATCGCGTCATTTTTCTCATCGTGTAATTTCTTTAAAAAATTGTGATTGAAAGTTTATGTAAGATAACCTTTAAAAATTACGCATGAATCTCGGTAACTATGCCAGAAGTAAAGCTTTGACGATCTTCACCTAATTACGACAATACGTTACTAAAAAGTCACTATTTTTCTGTTTTATTTTCTTACTTTGCATTTAAACTCAATCTTAGTTTTCTTAATTTTACCTATCTGCGCTGAGGTAAAAAATACTACTTACTCCATGGAGCATTGGCCGGATTATCCGATTTCATACACTGAAAACATTATTGAGAACTCGTGACGTTATTCTCCTTCACTAAAATAAATAGCAATTACTTAAATTTGTAATTATACACATAATTTTCAAAATTCTAAAACCTGTATTTATATATTTTCCGGGCTCCTTTGTATAGGAGATTAACGCATCAAAATCTATTGATATTACTACTACGAATACTAACAGTTCTAACTTGCACAGTCCTTTTACAAACGAAAAATAACTAATTGATTCAAATTCAAACTGATAAGAATTTATTCATATAGGTATGACTGATAACTTTATGCACGTCATTTTTTTAATCTACCAGCTTTTCGGAAAGGTTCTTTGTCGTGGAGGAGAAGAAAAGCCATGAAGAAACTCCTCCGCACTTCTTTTAAAAATAAAAATCACTAACTTGAACGTAACTGGTAATTTCCATGCGTCTCAGTCATTTCATCTACAGTATAGTAACCTTTGCCGAAAAATTGAGATTTTAAATGTTTCTTAAACTATTTCGCTGGCAAGTCATGTATTAACTTCGGGATTTTATTATAGAATTGTACACCAAGCCCCATAATAGATCGCTGCACTTTACATAGACGGTAAGATGACGTTACTAATTGGTGCGTTCTTCTTGTTTGACGATTATGAATATCACAATTTTATTTATACGTTTTTATATTATTCCGTATAAAAACTAAATTACTATAAATATATTGTGAAACTACTGTAAGTATACCTATTTCTATGAACTTTTCACGCAAAGTTTCCTGACACCAAGTTTATAAATAGCCCTAATTTTTGTAGTATAAAAATTTGTTTTAACTGGCTGCTTTGCCCCATAGCAAGATGGCATAAGACAAAATACTGTGGAAATATGTAAAATAAACCATCTTATCAGTTTCAGCGTTAGTAAATTGCCTTATTTTCCTGACATATAAGCAGCCCTACCGAGTTTAGTCGCGAGATATGTGGACCCCATTGAAGTTTATTATCTAAGGTCACTCCTAAAAAGACTCCCTAAGAATACTGATATTCTTATTTACACCTTACATTTCCAGCTTATTAAACGACTACAGTTCTATTCAAGATTTTACTTATTTATTTTTATTTATTCACGAGTAACCGCCCTCGCTTTGCTTCGGTTTTCTTTATTTTTTACACCTTGGGTTACATTATTGGAGTTTTATTAAGGATCCCTAATTTTTTGAAAATATAATATAGCCTATGTCACCCGGGGATAGTGTAGCTTCCCAATAGTGTAAGAATTTTTCAAATCGGTTCAGTAGTTTCGGAGCCTATTCAATGCAAACAATCAAATCTTTCCTCTTTATTATTAGTATAGATTATTGACCACAATATTATATTACGGTACAATTGGCGAGCTTAATGCTTAATGCATTCTCTACCAGCTAACCAAGTACAACCAGGCCAGACAGAGACACGAAGGGCGGTATAAAAACGCCTTAGGTTTAACACAGATGTCCATGCGGTAGGGGATAGTGGCACTGCTACAAAAAAATACTAGGTACTTGCATTACCTACCATTGTATTTTATGTTGCATGTTCAAGCCTCCCATACAACACAGTACATCTCAATACAGAACCTCATTTCTACATACCCGTAGCTTTCCAAACCTGAATTACCGTTAGTTTCTGAACAAACGGCGAGTAACAAAGATGCTGTATCACAGAATTGATTTTGCACTTCCTAAAATACAACTTGAATCTTAAGTGCACTGAGAGTAAGTCGAAAATTGCATACACCATTCGATAATGCAAATAAATTTATTTTTGTCGAACATTGTTCGTAAGGATTGAGCTCGAGACAATGTGCAAATGATTTGGAACGAGATACACTTGAAAAGAATTTGTTTTCAATTGTCAAAAGAAATATTATGTGTGTCGCTTTGAATCATCCTGTGATTAGTTCTCGGAGCATACTATACAGTTTTACGAACAAACTGACACTATCAATTTTAACAATAGTCGATTAAAAGAAAATAGAGATATAACTTAAGTTCTATAGAAAAAAAAAATCGTTAATTATCGAAATAATTAAGTATATTAATAAAACCGGCCAGTGTCAGGCCACGCCCAATGTATTATAAAATTCTATAGTTGATCGACTATTACTTGTTAACCTAGTAGCAGTGATGGTTTTCCTTTTAAAAAATTTCATAATATAACCTATTTTTGTGAATTCTTCCACAGGTTCAACTCTAACCGAACGGACGGAGGATATGACGAAACTATAAGGGTTCCGTTTTGACTAAGGAACCTTAAAAATTAAAGTGAGGACACATTATATTATTATTATTATCTTACGACACTATCGAATGTTGTAATAATACAGGATGTGTTTTTTTTTCAAAATCAACGGGTTCGATTCCTGGCCAGGACTATTAATTTTTCTAAAATCTAATGATGCAGTTTTAGTTTTCATCGAAATCGGCCCCGAGACTCCTTTGAGCATTTTTCGCTATTCCTCGTAGTTTCGGATTTGGCCCTTCCATGCTCCTTTGGAAAATTCATCCTGTATAATAAATTGGTATGCGGCAAGCGAGCGTCTTGGATAAGTTCCCTTATCTCTAGTATCGTAGTTCTCGTAGCGCGTCTAGTTGCTACGCAGCGACTACGGTCGTAGCCTAGTCGTAGACTTCATCGTCTATTCGTAGACGCAATGCGTAGACGCGTAGGTTACCAGTTCAATGACACATGTTTAGCCAATGCTATACCAGAATATTTCGATACATTTTATTTATTTATCTAAATCTTAATGCATTAAAAACTTGGCATAGAAGTTGTGTAACTGCAGAGTGCAGAAGATTGGTTATTAAAGGTATAAGATTTTAATTAAATAATTTAAAAAAATACAGTCGAATTGAGAACATCCTCCTTTTTTTGAAGTCGGTTAAAAAAATATAATTTCTTATACCGATAAGTAATTTTTTTGAACTTATTATTTAATATTACTTGTTGCGCGCATATCAACGTAAAACATTTAAAGCACTATACGAATATAAGATAAAAAGTTAAAATTGCAAACTGATCTCTCTTTTAATCTATTGCCAAGATGATGTATAAAGATAACTGATGCTAGACAATCACTATTTCTCCATGCAAGCATAGAACTCGTGCCAAAACCGTTTGACCAACAAAAAGCAATGGGCTGTCAAAACTGGCCACGGCGGAATACCAGATGATACCAGTTAATGTTTTGATTACACCGGAAAACATTTATTTCATCATCCGCACTCGAGAAAAACGTAAAGTCTTCATTATTATTCCGTTATGAGGTTATGACGGAACGAATGCATTTCAGTGACCGCAGAATTTAAGGCTCTTGTCGTATCGCTCGCCAGTGCTCATACATGTTGCATTCAAACCCGTATCAAATTCATTTGACAGTCCCGAAACGCCATCTAATTTTTGTTATAATCATCATAGTTATCTATACTTATGTATTATGTATATATTATAAAGAGGAAAGATTTGATTGTTTGCATTGAATAGGCTCCAAAACTACCGAACCGATTTGAAAAATTCTTTCACTGTTGGGAAGCTACACTATCCCCGGGTGACATAGGCTATAATATTATAATATTATTTTTAAGCGAAGCAAGGGCGATTTCCTAGTATTCCAATAAACACCGTATTGGCCCCAAGGATCTTAAAAAATTCCTAATCCAAACATAAATGGCGGAATGTTTTTGCGCCGTAAAACGGAAGTGAAGTTACTTATTAATCTGTGAAAATTAACCCCAAAAAGATATTTTTAGGAAAAAGGTTAAAACCCTTAAATATTTTAGTAAAATTGTTTGTACAAAAATCACTGTGAAGCGATTCTGTTTTTGAAAGTACTGGCTATGGACATTCTCCTCTAACCTTAAAATTTTAATCAATATTAACGTTATGTATTATTCTGGAAAATTTACTTTAACTTAACTTAAATTTGATCTATTTCAATCGCTTATCGCTTGAAGTTGACAGTGCGACACGTTGCTAACACTGACTCTGCGGTTTTTTTTATATTTGCTACACTCAGCAAGGCCTGGATTCCATTGTGCCACAACCATAAATGCCATCAGGTTATGGTTTCCCAAAATTCACCAATTTTACATAGCATTATTTTACATAGCATTGTCTTGGGTAGAATGCTGAGTAGCACTGTGTGGACTGCTTTGAAGCAGAAAAACTAAACGGAAATAATAATATTCAGTTTTCGTTACATGATACGTGGATATTTTTTGTCAAAAGTAAATAAGTTTTAAATAAATTAATATTGTTTACATAGGAATACCTATACTACTGATGTACGTCAGATAATTATGGAGTTTGATATTCGAAGCAGATTTTTACTCCCCTTCAAGTTTCTATTCAAGCATTAGGTACATATTCTAACAAGCCATGAGCTAACTTCTTTACTATGTTGAGCTATCCCAGAGAAAATGATGGTGACATATAGAGGAATTGATGGTGACAGAAAAAATTGAGGGCAAGAGACCTCGGGGCCGCAGTCCTAAGAGATGGTCGGATCAGGTATCCAAACATCTGGAGATACCAGTCAGCACGGCACTTTACCAAGCTGCTAATCGTCACAAGTGGATAAAAACTGTTGAAAAAGCTTCTCGTCAGAGTCACGATCCTCAGTAATGAGGCCTGACTGAAGAGAGAGAGAGATCCCAGAGAATTTTCACATGCAAGGTTATCTAATAATGTAATTAAAAAGAGCAAATCCTATGACATACATTTTAACAAGCTGTCGACCCGGCCAGACGAGCCCCAATTTCTGTCTGTATTCAAACCACGAACTGGAGCGGAACCTATTACAGCAATTTGCGTCCGTCTGTCTGTCCGCAGCATAAATCAGCCACTGAACCGTTTGGGTTTCTCATTCATAAGGCGACATTCAAAATCCTTTGAAGGACGGACTTAACCTCAGTGTCTAGTGGAGGTTCCGAGTTCGATTCCCGGCCGGAAACCGGAACTCAGTATGGCTCAAGATAACCGTAAAAATAGCATAGCAACGAAAATAGTAACTATGCCAACTTTTAAGCCGAAACGAAGTCGAAACGCTTGAAATTACCTGTTTCAGTGGGAACATTGCAATAAGAAGCATATAAAAACACTTTCCTATTAAAATACTAGATACTTTTTAAGTTTTGCGGCCACAAACATACGGAACTAACATTTATATACATAAGTGACAGATAAATATATAATTTTCCTCGAGTCATCTTTATTTGTTAATTGTATGTTATATAAATGTTTATTTATTAATAGTGGCATGAAAGTAGGTTAGTTATCATTAAATAATTAATTAGTATGGCACTTACCGTAATTATAGAGGCAACTAGAACATTTAATTAACTCCGACCCTAATGACGATTTCATTCAGGGCGAACATATCGCATTTCATCTGTGAATTACATAAGTGGAAACTCTCATGTGCCTGCTTGCATGTGTGAATGACTAGCTTTATCTGGTTGCAACCACAGATATGTATGAGTACCACCAGTCATTAATAGTTCCATAAACCCATAATACCCATTAATAGTCCACTGGAGGGCATGGGTCTTTCCTCCTGACGAGCCCTAGAGCATAATGCAAGACGCAAGGAAATGACCAGCTCTGCAACCAGTTCTACTCATGTTACTGTTATAGTTATGTAGGTAATTATATTTTTGTTATAAAAGTACAGAACTATACTGGGTGAATTTTTCAAGATGGGCGTGGATAGTCAAATCCAAAACCTAATCCTCTTAGATTAGCGAAAATTGCTCAAAGGAGTTTCGGAGCCGAATTCGTCAAAAATTAAAACTGCATCATTCGATTTTTGAAAAATTAACATCCTTGGCTAGGAATCAAAGCCGTTGATTTGCGAAAAAATTCACCGAGTATTAAAGTTATTACACCATTCGATAGTGTTGCTAAGAAGGATCAATTTCTGGGAAGTAAATCAATCTTAAGTAATCATTGACTGTAGCTTTAGTTAGATAAGTTTAGCCGTGACCACAACCCATGCAATAGGGTCGAAATATCAGCGTATTGCGAGTGTCATTAAAAGAACAATTCAGTTAAAAGTATTCAACATTTTTTCAAATTAAGAAAAGTACCTAACGTATAGAAATTTCCAACGTTCAATGAATTGCAGTATTTTATGAGTCGAAAAAACACAATATTATTACAGCGACGAGAGCTGCTTAACCCATATCTGTGGCATTAAACTCTTGTTCCATTTCCAGGGAATATTTACATTGGCAATCATTCGGAACATTCTAGTGTTTGCTTTTTAAACCGACCAAGTGGTCGGGGCGAAATTCAAATCATAATATATTCATGTACGTGCGTAATTTACGCTTGCTACGCTACTAAATATTCTTCTAACATTTCGTTATGCTTAATAACAGAATAGATATAAGAATATATAGAGAATCACACGGATTTTAAATTAAGCACTATAAAATATGTATTCTCTAAGATGTAATTAAGCAATATGCACTGGAAAGAATAAAGTAAGAATCGGATTACCAGTGAAAATTCATATTTGACAACTGTGGCAAAAAGCGCGCAATAAAAATAAACCGACAAACTATAGCATGGACATATTTGAATAAGGCATCACAAATACCCACGACCCTACAAACTTTATCTGTAACATTAATAAAGAATAGAAATCGCTTCACCTCCTGTATCTTTTCCATATGCTTCTGCTATGTATTTATATCAGCTATGCTTTTACAAACAAATAAATAAATATATGTCCAGCTCCGGAACCAAGCCCGGTACCCTTCACGCGACGATATTCTTCAGGGATAAAGAACCTGCCGCTATGCGACTGTAGAGATTAAACTAGGGTACAGAGTCCAACGGCCCCCACGAGAGGAAACTTGCGCTGCCTCATCCGTTGTTTTTCGGAAACACGGAAGCGATCATTAATTTTTTGCTGTCACCCACCTGGCTGCTGCTGCCTGGATCGATTGGTTATACATATGTACGAGTATATTATACAATAGTTATTATATCGAACTCTGCAACTTACCTTACTTTTTCTACCATTTACAAAATATCAAATTTTATTTACCATATAACGCAATTTCTAACACAAATTTTGCGTTAAGAAAGCATTTGAATTGAAAATTCTAAAAAGTTTCTTCTTGACACCATTCGTTCTTGTAGAGTAATTTTAAAGCCTGGGCATTAAAAAGTTACCTTCATCGCATACGCTAAAACTTTTGGCATCAACATGCAAAAAAAAGCAAAAAGATAGACATAGAATCTTTCTCTACTTTTAATTTTTTTTTTATCAACATAGAATTTTCTACATAACCAATGTCCAATTTTGTTTACTTATATTGCTTTTTAATTTAATTCATTTATTACTGGATTGACACAATTTAGAGTAGTATTTAGTATTGTTTGACTATTCTTATTGTATTTAAATCACCGCTAATAACAATAGAGCATACAGGTACAACGACATTCGCCATACACACCGCAGATGTAGATATACTAGCATCGTCAATACAGAGCTACACGGTAACTGGGCAAGCATCGCTCCAAAAATTCAAGCCCCATACCTATCCATAAATAGCTAAGCACTATAGGTACCCTAAATGTACTTTTCGAACCGGCTTGCACTAACACTAGCGTGCGCGCGCGCAAGCGCTCCGTATTAACATCACTCACACACGCACAAGAAGGGCAAAGGGAAATTTTGGCAATAATTTGTGATGTACGACGTGTTCACGAAACGAGGGTGACTCTTTTTACCAAATTTTAAGAAAGGTTAAGTATTGTAATACCATTTAGAGTGAATTTTTGTGATTATGTATTAATGAGCGATTTATGTAACCATTAAGTGACTCTGAGTGTATTGCATTTCGATTAGGTATGTTTTAAACTATTCATGTTTAATGAATGAATAGTTCATGTTTAAATTATTTTGAATTTTAAAAGTGTAATGCCTAGAAAAGTACTTAATTTTATTATTTGAATGAATTATTTTGATTTCACTGACACCATATAGGATTAATTTTTTAATGTTTCCTTTAAAATGTTTCAATACTCGTATAATATTTGTCTTTTATATTATTATCTATTCTCCGACTTGTTTTGTGTCTTTCTATTTAACCAGTTGTTGCCAAACAACAAACAACAAACAAAACAAGTACGAGTCAAGATGAAATAGTGTTACCCTCCCTTTATTTATAGATACGGTAGCAAAATAATTACACAAATAGTTAAGTTTTGAAACGTGTAGTTTAATCAGCTTCTCTAAAAGCAATATTTAGACAACATCGCTTTACACAACATCACTGAAATTACATGAATGTTTTAAGCGCAACTTTTGAAGTACCTCGTCGTATTAATAAATTAAACATGACTGAGGTGAAGGTTGGCTGCGGACCTGACCACAGTTCTCACTTCTGAAATGTAAATGTGTAACTTCATTTATGAATAGTTTGCGACTTTTTGGACTACGCTTTTGTTGTCTAAATGTCACGTACATTGCTACTGTACTACTGCAGGAATTCTGATTTTATGTCATAACTAATGAATGGTTTTGTTCATTCATCCATCTGTGTTTATTTTAGATACAAGTATGTGGGCATTCACCTCAATTTTTTATATATTCTTAGTGTACGTAGTAGAAATTATAAGTAGGTACATATCGAAAGTTCTTTTTAATATTCTTCAAGTGTGTAAAGTTAGACAACCGCACTTGCCTAACGATGTGAATTGAGGCCAGCATACATCTCTAACTTCACTGTAAGAGTTGTATTACAGTGAAGTTACTATTCTGATCCTTAGGTATTCTGTCCACGTGGACGCACGTACGTACACAAGCACATAGTTACGCTTTCGTCAATTGTCGCTTGCTTGCGTAGCAAAATAACGATGTTTCATTATGCAACTTGCATGCAAGTGATAAAGCGCCGTGGACAGTAGGCCTTTCGCTTCTGACTAACTAAATCTAACGAGGTCATATTTGTTAAATAGTGTTATTTTACGAAAACACACAGAAAAGAAAATATTTCAATTTTTAGAAACACTTCAACCTACGTTTTATCTGTCTGTTTCTGATAATATACGTATTATTATGGCCGGTAGATTCTATCCGCTCTAAATAATTTCGCAAGATGTACTAATTATATCATCGTTTATCTAATACGAATTTAATACGAAGTAGTACTCGAACCCACAATATAACTGCGTACAAAACACGACAAACTGAAATAGTAATTAGTTAATTAAATTTCACGTCATCTTCTCATTAAATTTTTTTTTTAACATAAAATAGAGATTTATTGACGCACTACAATTTGTCAAGCATACTGTACTCGCTAACGCGTGAACATGCCTTAGTACTGGTGTGTGTCGATGTAGGGGTGGGTGCGGATGTGTGCGTGTCGGGTGAAGGCAATCATTATTTTAAGTACTAGAGGATAGGAACACTGTACATATAGGTTCGGGTACAGTGCACCACGGTGTTTGTACTGAACACATGAAATGAAACATTGACTAAAAATATATGTAATTATAATCATTACTCGATTCTACCCTTTTCATGTGACATCGCAACAAAACCTCTCCAATCTAACGCTATATATTAAGTGTTGGTTTTAATTACTTTTAATTAGAGAGTCGACATTACGTTGCGTCGCTCGCCGCTCGTGGCTCGTCTACATAATTATAGAATAAGCCGCTAACTCCTCTAATTATAATTTGTTTGCGTGAATTTATATAATAGTGTCATAGCGGCAGTCTTTTTGAGTTCAGTTATTCACCATGATAAATAATTTACAAAACAGCAAGCAGTTTTAATTAAGATAATCAAAGGTGTTTATTTAAAGAGTTTAATGGTCAAATGTCCACAACACAAGTAAGCTTCATTAAGCCACGGCTGAAAACTAAGTGACTGAAAATCATATGAAAAGTTATTGTTTGCTCCCATGCTTGTTACTCTGTAGCCCTGAAATTTCCTACGCGGATGTTGGTCGCGTACAATGGCCGCGCGTACCAATATACATTGTGTACCACAGTGTGTACTATAAATTCCCACACTGCGATACTGCAACGAGTACTATTAATGTAACAAGAACTTCAGCATCGTAGTGTTAGACTTCATAGCCCACAATCTATGTTGGTACGCTCGACCAACATCCGCGACTGACGTTTGCGTTGGAAAAATTCAGGTCTTAGGCGTCGTCCTAATTGGCAGCTATCGTACGAGCAAACGATGCGTTCATCGTCGTGCGATCAAAATGTTTATGATTATTTATTATGCTCGTGCGATTACTAATTAGCACACACTTATTTAGTGTGTGTGTTTAATTTCGTCGTGCGACTAAATCGCATCGTTTGTTCGTACGATCGCTGCCAATTAGGACGACGCCTTAGTCTCTGTTATGGAGTTATAAATATACCTTATTTATTTCATTCAATGCTTAATATCATGAAAGCGTAAGATTGCACGTAGACTACATGCATACTCGGCGTACTCGGCTTCTATTCCAGTGGTGGCAAGACTTTTTTGGCCCAAGTTAGTTTTTGGCTCGCTCAAATCGCATAAGAAAAGTGGATAAAATATGGTTTATTTAGTATTATAATGGTTAATTAAAATTTTAATAAACTACAAATAAATAGTCCTTTTGAGGCCCATATCGAACAACAAGAATAAATAAGTTTTCGAATTAAAATTAATATTTAAGGGTAAGCACGCATTGCGAATTTTACAGCCGCGATTTTTGTTTCTGACGATTTTTAAATCGCGTACGAATCATAATCAACACGATTTTTTTTCGCAAGTGCGTGCAGCATCATAGAATTTTTATATCTCACAGGAAAAAATCGCGCGGTGAAAAATGCGTGTTAAGCTTAACTGAATTAATTTATCATAAAAGTTAGGAATCATCCAAATTTTCAAACAATAAGGAAATATTTTGTATTTAAGTATCTTTAAAGTACACACATAAGACACAATGGATTGATCTGAGACGAACGCAAGGTGATGTCAGTTCATAACAACTTAAATACGTGGCAAACACTACGGCAATACGCTGAGTGGGTACCATTCTCTGGCACAACGCACGCGAACATTGTAATATGCATATTGTATAGTTCATAATTACGTTAGCTTAATTATGTTGTGTGTGCCAGAAATAAATCTTTTCTTTCTTTCAAATAAATATATAATATCTTCAACGTGTAACATAACTTTGTCGCCCGCCGTACCATGTACCCGGCTCGTCCACACACACGAACTGCCAAAATCGGTCGGTGCAAGCGCATAGGTCAAGCGCACTCTACCCCTCCCACTCTAACACATCGCTAAGAGAGAGACGAATGCGCGCACTCTAGAACTTGCGCCCAAAAATGCAGTCCGACCAACGATGTATGCAATGATTGTTTTTTGGAATATTTTTAGGGTCTTTAAACTGTGTTGCACATTAGGTGAGGATAAGTATAGTACTTTTAAAATTCTATAAGTAGACTTGCAATTCATGCACTTCAATAACGAGAGATGAATCAGCGGTTTTATGTCGTTTTCTTAGATTGGGGATATTGTATTCTGTATTGTTATACATGGTCTTAATCAACTGACTCGTAGGTATAAGAAAAGCACGCTTTGTTCAATAACTTCATAAAATTTCATCTGTAGAAATATAATACTTTTCAGTTTTAGATTTTTTTAATGAACAATTTTGTATTTATGGAAATATAGTGAGTAACTCAGTTGCTATAGCAATTAGTTTTGCGTATTTATACTAGGTATTTTGCGCCCTTTTGCGCCATACATATTTAATGAGTTGTCTAATTAAGGACATGATTTTTTGCACCTGTCATAAAAATGATGTTGATGTTGAATTTTGACAGCTTCATTAATAGAGTTCAGCAGTACCGACACTACAGACAGACAACTACTCCAACGAAAATATGTTAGGTAGGAACAATAACAAGCCTTACAGTTTAATGAGTTCCCTAGACTATTGCTGTTATATTTATTTATTTCTGATCAATGATATTATAATGTAAAAAGAATGTTCTGTGCACAACCACTAGAGGTCTCTCACAAGTGTGGCCAAACGCTTGTCTAGGAAAATGTGAAGACATTTGCGCAATTAAATATTACTATTATTTTTTCTCTTGTTTCATTCAGCCGCTAAACGACTCGCCGTGTTCCGGTTGGGGGCTTGAGAGCCAATTTATTCTTTCTTTCTTTTCTTCTCTCTTTCTTGGCTGGCAACGCATCAGTGATAATTTTGGTTTCGCTGATTTCCATGGGTGACGATAGCCTCTTACCATCCTTGGATGGATCGTCAGCTTTTAAAAAAAAAATAGGTGTCTATGTTGTAAGATGTGCATGCAGACGACTCTGAGAACTGCCAAAGTTCTATTAGAAGGGGCCCTTCATGCAAAGCTAAGGGTCTCGAGTTTGGATCCCCGGACAGGCAGAAATTGACAAATCAAAAATATTTTTCCAGGTTTCAACTGTTTTTTATAATTAATTTATGCCACCCTCATTAAAGGTAGTAATGAAAACTAAACTATGAAATAACTATAATATGTTATAGAAAAATATACATTTAAAAATTAAAAGTTTCTAAATGTAAAAGTTTCTTCATAATTAAAACGCAGCATAAATAAAAGCAAGATTCAAATAATGAAATGCATAAAGAAACTCATTAGTTAGCCAGCTGCGCGGCCAAATTACAACTGCATGTATACCTTCGCGAGTATTATCTTCTAAGACACCTTTTGAAATAATCCAGGTAGCAGAGCCTACCCACCTGGCTATAAATAGCCGTTGTCATGGCCACCTGTGACCCACCTCACATAGAATTAGTGTCGTGTAATATACTCGTATTAGTTAACCGTCATTAAGTTATTGCTTTGCTCCGAAACCCAATGTTCATAATTTTCCGTTCACAGCTAGTAGACTCAAAACTATCGTTGAACCATGTCAGGCCTTTCGATAGACGTAATACCTCAAACTCAAATCAGCCACTAAGCCCTGAATTCCAATCTTTGCTGCGTTTATATTGTTTCACTGTGTCGCAATCATGAAATTAGCAAAATCATGTTACATTATAGTATTTTTTAACTAAGATGCCCTAATGACAGTGTCGATTTATTTACATAAACTAACCTTGTAAGGGCGTATTTAAGCGAAATGTAATAATCATTTACTTAACATTTTCGATACATACATACAAAGCATTATGACAAAATTAGTAAAAAATCCCTACTCTACTCATTGTAGGGTAAGCAGTACAATCATTGGCCCTTTAAGGTGATCATCGACTTTGACAATTTTTTTTCACGAAATAAGGTTCCAAGACATAAAACATTTTATGTTAAGCTGTTCACTAGGAAACTGATAACGTAGATAAATCACAACTTTAATAATGTTTTATTAAATTCATAATTTTATTGCAATGAACATAAAAAATGGGTCAAAAGTACAATCCCTGGCCCTTGGTGTATAGTGATTGGCATACCCAAAGTATAAACATTGGCATGCCATTTATTGTACTTTGAGTTTATTGGCCCGGCCAATGTTTATACCATGTAGGGGCCAATCTTTATACAAATTAATACAAATTACGAAATATCTTTATAAAAATTAACGTTAGTGATGTGCAGGATCTTTTTTGTGTATCGAATTCTTATTAATAGGAAGTTAGGTTGGTTTACAATAAAAAATAGGTCACTACTAAGGGAAAAAATAAAGTTATACGCTTTTGTTTATATTTCTTTCTTGTTTTTGATGTTATTAGCCAACTTCAAAAATGACTATTCAGTATGTATGTCGACCAATAAACAAAATTAAATAAAACTTACCTAAGTGCACCATTGACTCTATGCATGATGTACACTCTATACATGAAGTATAGAGTCAATGGTGTACATTTGAAAATTTAAACGTACGAAAATTATTAAAGTATGAAATAAGAAATTAATCACAAACATTGTATGACAAAGAGACAGGCTGCATGATTATTTAAACCGCGTTTGAGCCAAATTAGTGAAATTAGAAGGATGTTGAAGAAATTAAAAAACGCGGGAAATCCGCGAAATGCCTTCTGCCGCCGCCAACGCTGCCGAGGCGCCGCGCCGTTCTTAATTGTTTACTCGAATTTTTCTTTGTAATTTATAAAAATTAGTCTATAGCTTATGCCATACCTAATACTCGCACTGCCCATACTCAAAAAAATATTAACATGGGATTCTTTAGATTTACACATCTTTAATAAAACAAACACTAAATGTTACACTAAACTTAATACGTGCAATACATCAGTGAAAACTTTACTGAAATCCGTATTTTTTTTGAGATTATCACGAGCAAACATTGGTCAGTATGATGAAAAGATGTTGAATTTAGTTATTTTAGAATCAACATTGGTACCTATATCACTACAATTTCGCAGATATCTCGGTATAAATATTGGCATCAGTAAAAAGTATAATGAATAGCATGGCCAATCATCTAGTTACAGCATTAAATCACTAAGTACAATAATTCGTCCGTATGCCAATCAATTGATCTTTCATATATGCTATGGATACTAATATCAGCATACCTATTTTTACGTTATTTTGAATAATTCTCCACCAATCACGATATATTAACGAAAATATAATGTTTATTAATACATGGGAATAGAAATCACACAATATTAATACATAGATAAATAGAAAATCTACTTGTAAAATACTTACTTCTTATCAGATTTCACAGCACAACACCTCTTTAGTTGCAAGCGTGCCAAAATTATTTTTTTTTAAGTTTTGCTAGCTGCTAAGTTTAAAACTTCTGATTACATTTTGGAGTTTTGTACACACAGAAAAATAAAAATATTTTTTCATGTCTCGTAAACCATTACAACTTTTAATAAATGGATTTTAAATTGAAGGGCCGATTAATTGGAGGGGGGCCAGGGTTACTACTGCTTACCCTAATTGGCGTTATTTAGAAATCATATTAAACGTTTTATTTTTATCAAAATCCCATCACATCATAATTTATGCAAAATCTAATAAATATTAAAGATGTCGAAGCAATGTTTTAATAGGAGGCCTAAATCTAAAATGATGTCTTGAAAACGAATATAAAACCAGTCATAATCGATACACCACAAAAATCAAAATTTAAAAATAATAATTGGTTAATTTAACTACATTGTTAAAAATGTTTTGCTTGAATTAAAAAGTAAGTACACAAGAATATCATGAAGAAATGAATGCTAATACACATTTTCCATTTTTTATAGGCACTTCGCTATCCATCGTGTCTTACGAAATAAACAGGAATTAATTCATTGTGGCTTTTATCCCTCGCGCTATTTAAATTATTATTTTCAATCAATCAATAAATTAATCAATCAATCAATACTGTATTTACATTCATACATAGTTTATTACATAGTTGTTTATGGTGTTTCTTAGAGATCTCCTATCTTAGCCTATTAGGCGTGCAAAGCAAAGTTAATTTAGTAGCGTGCATTATTAATTAAACAGAAATTCTATATTATAATCTATATTATATCGTTATGAATGACTATTTCAAAATTACGTTGTAACGCTACACCGTTACCATAAATATTAGTGAGAAACCGTCAGGTTATTTCATGCATAATACACAAGCAGCCGTTAATTTATACCGTATTAGCAAACCTAGCTTCTCACGGGCAAAGCATGTAGGTAGGATATTACCTATAATGCCCACACTTTTTTTGTCGTAGTGTGGTATAAGCTTGTTGCTTCAAGCAAAGCAAACAGCGCGAAAGACCGTACTGCGCAACTGGGCTATAATGTATTATAGTCAAAGTCAAAGTCAAAGTCAAAATATTTTATTCATATAGGTATCATTGATACACTTATGCACGTCATTTTTTGGCTTTTCGGAAGGTGCTTTGTCATGGAGGAGAAGAAAAGCCTAAAGAAACTCCTCAGCACATCTTTTAAAAAAAAATATTACAAAAAAGATATTATCATACAAAAGTTTACTATTCTGAGTGGAACTGGTAGCAGAGCTAATCATTTCCATGCGTCTTTGTCATTTAAATACTCGTTTACACTATAATATTCCTTGCCTAACAATTGTGTTTTTACACGTTTTTTGAAAGATTCTATTGGCAAGTCACGTATTATTTTTGGGATTTTATTATAGAAATGTACACCAAGCCCTATGAAAGATCGTTGCACTTTACTTAGGCGGAACGAAGGCGTAATTAATTGATACATTCTTTTTGTTTGGCGATTATTAATATCAAAATTTTGTTTATACGCGTTTATATTCTTCCTTATAAAAACTACATTATTGAAGATATACTGGGAAGCTACTGTAAGTATACCTATTACCTTGAACTTTTCACGCAAAGACTCCCGAGACTTAAGTTTATAGATAGCCCTAACAGCCCTTTTTTGGAGAATGAAAATTTGTTCTATATTGGCTGCTTTGCCCCACAGCAAGATGGCATATGACATAACACTGTGGAAATAAGCAAAATAAACTATCCTAGCAGTTTCGACGTCGGTATACTGCCTTATTCTCCTAACAGCATAAGCAGCCCTACCAAGTTTTGTCGCGAGATTTGTTATATGTAGGCCCCATTGAAGTTTACTATCTAAGGTCACCCCTAAAAAGACCGTTGATTCCTCCATATGCAATGTTTCATTATTTAGTTTAAGAGATTTGCTGACTTGTTTAACATTAGGTAGCACAAACTCTATACATTTAGTTTTTTTTGCATTTAAAAGTAAGTTATTGATAGTGAACCAACGTGATACATGCGAAAGAGCACTATTTACGTCGTCGAAATTTACTTTATTCCTTTCACACTTAAATATTAATGATGTATCATCAGCAAATAGTACAATATCCGCTTGGTTCTTTACATAATGTGGTAAATCGTTAATATATACCAGAAAAAGAAACGGACCCAATATAGATCCCTGCGGTACACCCATCACAGCCGGTGACCCCGATGACTTAATATCGTTTATGCTTACTTTTTGTATTCTATCACTCAAATAAGACGCGATCAAGCTAAGGGCCTTGTTTTTTATACCATAGTGGCCAAGTTTAAGCAGCAATGTTTCGTGCTCAACACAATCAAATGCCTTAGATAAGTCACAAAATACACCTATGGCATTTTGTGATGCTTCCCATGCTTCAAATATATGCTTTAAAAGCCTAGCCCCGGCATCGGTTGTACTCCGGCCTTTCGTGAAACCGTATTGCTCAGGATGTAATAATTTATTATTATTGAAATGGGTTAACATTTGATTCAGTATTATCTTTTCGAAGATCTTACTAAGAGTTGGTAAAACAGAAACTGGTCTATAGTTATTAACATCAGTTTTTTCACCTGTTTTAAAAAGTGGAATGATTTTGCTGCATTTCATAAGATCTGGAAAGATACCGAGATCTATACATTTATTAAAAACTACGACCAAATATGGAGCTATGATATCTATAATATACTGTATTATTTTTACCGAGATGCCCCACAAGTCACCTGTATTCTTTACCTTCAGAGACTGAAATGCTTTAATTAAGTCTCTAGTGGTTATATGTTTAAATTCAAATAAAATGTTACATTCATTAACATGATTTTTTAATATAGAAAGTGCTTCCGCCGGTGAAGAAGCTAGTGAACGGGTTAACGTTATAGGAATGTTACAGAAATGATTTTCAAACTCGCTTGCCACGTCTTTATCAGCAGTGATTATATTTTTATTAATCAACAATTCGTAACTGAAATCACAGGACTTTGCGTTGCCGTTCTCACTGCTAATTATATTCCAAATCGTTTTTATTTTGTCATCCGAGTTAATAATTTTGTCCTTTATATACATTGATTTCGCCTATATTGATATCGCGATATAAAATGCCAATTTTAGAGAGTCATTGCTGACCAACTACCCTAAAGTTGGGTGGCAGAGAATGCTTTGAGTATTAATGTCCGCCTTTTGTACTAATACATTTTGTTCAATAAAGTTTAAATAGTCGGAGTCACTAACGGTTACTTAAATCGCTTCTTAGTACAGAATTTGTATGGTGATTCTTTACTAAGGAGCGATTAAAGTAATCGTTAGTGACTCTGAGTTGGGGCGTTAGTATGTATATTATACATTGAAGTATTATTACTAGCGTATAGAACCGACACCGCGAACACCATGCAAGTCCAAATGCATTGGCGGCACGTGGCTTCAATCTTCAATGGATCCGTTCTATTTTGAAAGGAGAACCGGAGCTCAATTTTGAAAATCGAACCTCCCGGGCGGGACACACATTTTGTTCGAGATGTCTGTTCTATGATATAATACTTCAATGATATTTTACATTTCGTTATAGTTGTAACCTCAGCTTACTGACCTGTTGATGATTGGCGTCTTCCTTGTCACTGCTGTCGGAGTCGCCGGAGTGGCTACTGGCTCTGCAGCAGCGGCGGTAGATGCACCTGAAATATTAAAAGTATTAACTGCTGAGCGATATACTTATAAAGTTAGCTTATGAGTACAATTCTACATAATGGTAAGAGGGAATATAGTGTAGGAGAATGACATTGACTTTTACTTAAGAAGGAATATCTAATAAATCATCTATACATATAAAATGCCTTCTTTCGAAACACATCATTTAGCTTATTATTTCTTTCTTTTGGTTAATTAACTGTTGATTCAACACGATAGACAACAGAATCAACAGTGATTCAAATGCAGGGTGATATTTATAGACCGTACTTAAGACTTTTCTCAGACGACAAAAAGTACTAAATGGCTGACACATTCTTAATACGAAGAAATTAAAATGTTAAGGTTTAATTTTGGACCATTATTTTTGTTTGGATAATTTTAAGTGAGCAAAGCGTAAGAACGCTTTATAGATTCATCAAACTACCACCTATGTCCTTTTCCAACACGTCACTAACATACCACTGTCATATTACTCATCCCAAGTCTATTACCTATTATGCTCAAAGAAACAGATGTATTCAACTATAAGGGAATACAGGAACAACAATAGGTAACTAGTTATTTCATTAACAATGTTATTATTTCAGTTTACCACCATTTATTTCGAGAGTGTCTAGCTTGGACTACATCCAACTGTAAACATACTCTGCATTATGGGAATAACACACGTCTAAATACCTACTCGTATGTTATAAAAATGTTTCAAAAGAACTTTTGCTTGAAAGAATCACGTTATACTGGCAGATTTGATTCTTTTGGTTGAAAAGCAATTTATTTATCTTGTCAGATTGCATATTACTGCTAATAATGCCGGGTTGGCTTGAAATATTATAGTTATAGTAAGAAATCACTTCCTCCTATCGGGTGAATTATTTATAGACCAAATTAGAACTTTATTTATACAAAAAATGTACAACGAAACCAAAAGATCAAAGAATTTCAGTACCCAATAATATCTTTCAATATTATGCAAAGCAACTAACTTATTTTACTTACCAAAGTCGGGTATATAACCTTACGGATATTCACGTCAAAAGGATCTTTCAAAATTGAGCGAGGACTGAAGTCATAAGCCGGAAACTTAATATTGAATTATAAGGAGCGGTCGTTGCGTCTTTATACGGCGATATTTTCGGTTGAATTAAGTTTGGGGAATTGTCGCCCAACATGGGACCGAACAATTCCATATGACCCCGGTTATGAGTCAATATGAATTATTTGTTCATCTCACGTAATGTAAAAAAATATGTTATAAAAATGATATTATTATAGTAACTTTATGTTGTCACAAAATTAGGGTGTTGTGTTTATTTAAGAACATGAATTTTTTGATATAATAGCGGATATCCGGCGTGTGCTTTTACGCTAAAAAATCTACGGGAAAAGCCTAAAACTGACATCATGAAAAGAGCAAATATGCTAATTGACGACCTGTGTGGTGCGATGGTTACCATGCCGGATCGCTGCGCCAAGGCAGTTGGGTTCGATTGCCAACGAGGCGGAAATTTGAATGATGAGTTTGAATTTCTGTTCTCGAGCTGGGTGTGAGTTTTCTTGTCTTTGTATGTTGTCAATAGATCCAAGACACAGGGAATCCTAGTGTGGGGGCTAGGAGTGGGAAGCGTTATTATTATTATTAATGCATTGTTTTAGTTGTCTCAAACCATCTTCGCATTATTGCCTTTCAAATGAAACCAGTTTGGGGCACGTCGATTTGATGGTTGCAAAGTCTATAAAGGACATTACCACATACATTTTTTGTGTTTTATATATTATATAGATTTAATAGATAGATACAAACTAGCTGTAAAAGTTCCATGGGGTTGTTTTTATCAAAACCCTTACATTTTTAGAGGAATTCACCCTTTTTTAATGAAATTCAACATGTTTCTCTATTTTTATAAAGATATCTAATTTCTCATTTTAAGTAAGTAATAATTGTGAGATTGGAGCTGTTATATTTTTTAGGATACTCCATAATTCAATTAAATTTTTAGCTATCCACACAGTACGTTGCAGCGAAGTTTTTAGAGATAATATTGCTTCACTGAGTAATAAAAACACTTTTTATTGCGTTAAAAAATTTATAGTTAATTTGCATTCTGCTCGTATTATTGTGGACTTGTTTCATCTCATGTCTCATGAATATAAAAATTTAAAATTAATATAAAATTTCAAAAATAATTTCAACGATGGCTTAGAACCCCAGTATCAGTGATCCTGCTTACTAAGCATGGCTTAAAAGGCTATTTACGCCGGATTTTCACTTTGTCTATGTTTTATGCTCCTATTTCTTTTAATGTATGCAGTATGTGTGCAGTGTGTGTGTATGTATGTGTATGTGTATTTTATTAAGTCTTTTTTCATGCAACCAGTCGACAAACAAACTGAAGATCTACTTGATGGTGTGACCACCTTCGCCCATTGACACCATAACTTAACCATGCCATACTGACCAAAAATTAAATTAAAATATTTCAAGTATTTTACCCTATTTCCTAAAAAATCCTTATTGGGAATAATTTTCTGAAATTCATAAGTAACTTTACTTCCGTTTTACAAAAGAAAACCATTGGGCCATTTATGTTTGGATAAGGGCCAAACAGGAATTTTTTAAGATCCTTCGGGCCAATAGGTTGCATTGATTTGATTATAATTATGATACAACAAACTAGATGACGTAAGGGGACTGTCAAATGAATTAGAAAATTATTATAATCAGCCAGGAGTAATAGTGTTCTGTGATTATAACACATTACAAACTACATGGTGTTTGGGGACTGTCAAATGAATTTGAAACTTAAAAGATCAACATTACATACGCAATCGACTTTAAAACGCCTGCATAGAGTCCATATTACTGTGAGTTTACTATAACCTAAATACAAACTAATTTTGTAGAAAATCTCGTATTTCCTACTATTAACATTGACTAAAGTTAGAATGTGTAATTTATTAAGATAACATAATCAAATAAAGTTATTTTGTGCAAAAATGTAAAGTCAACACATTTCTCCATACTAAATGGGCATTCTCCTTTACTCTATTTTTGAAGTTAAATACACGATTGCGTAACACAACAAAAATATTACTTGAAATTAATTTAAATTTAAATTGCAATGAATGAATGAATTAAATTTTATAAATTATTATGTACGCTGTATTAAATTGAATTAGTCTGTGTATTAAATTACATTAAATTTGATATAACATTATTAACTAGAAATAGATCTAACACGATTCATGCAAGAAGATTAAAAAAACATAATAAAATATAATTGATTTGATTTCATTAAGTGAGAATATGTAAGTTATATCGTATATCTCCTACCTAGTGCAATGCGTGTAAGCGCTTTACTAATAAAACGTTAGTGATTCCTTTTTCTGATTAACCCATTTCCTATGTGATTGATGGAGATAGTCTAATACAAAAGTATCTATAATAATCGTTGATGGAACTAGCGCCCCCATCTCAATGGGCTATCACAATGGATATGCCCGAAATATCCGACCTTTCCCTGACCTATACATACATTATGTTTTAATTTAACGAAGGAGCGTCACGTGAGCTCATTTCTTATGAGACCGATGAAGTGTATGTTGGGACTTGGGTCTTACTTACTAATACAAGAAATTGCTTTCGGGATACAAGAAAACTTAAGGGAAGTTTGTATAAATAATCATAATAATAACATCTGCTTGAATAGGGTACTAACCACTGGATTGAATTACATAGGCCGCAGGTGATCACCATGAAACGCTATTACACCCCACGTTTAGTACAAGAGACCATAGAGATTAATAAACACCTCAAAAACTTTAATAGAGAATAAAGATGTACCTATTATTTTTCATTATTATTATTATTTAAATTAGCGCAAACATGGAATCCAGTGGTTAGTCTATGTAAATCCCAAAATTATATAATAGAGTCAAATGTCATCTGGCATCCAGTCAAAAGTTTCTCCGCGTCACTGCAGTTCAGCCGTGACCACGATCCATGCAACTGGGTCGTAATATTAATGTTCAAAATAATTAGCGTGAGTACCCCTATTAGATACAAGGGCTATTTTTCCCGAAGCGAAGCGAGAGCGGATTTTCTAGTATCAAATAAATAACAAAATAGAAACGGATTGTTATCCGTAGGACGGGATAGTAAATAATAGGAAACAGCTGACAGTTCTCAAAAATTTATTTCGATACACTCTCAGACCTAAATTTACAAGCCCATTTACACGATACCTACTTCAAGCGAGTGATGTGGTGACCTATCGCACTCTACGCTTGTCCCTTGCGCCTTATAAAGGAGTCGAGCAACATGTGTAGCAAATGGAATTGATAATTTAATCAGGCACTACGACAGACCGACCCAGGCAACTGCGTCCGTTACTTGGAAGACCTTTACAAGTTCACAAGTAAGGAATCGATACCATTATGTACGGCTTGCCAACTAAAGTCATTTAGATCATATTATTATATGAAGCAACATCAAATGCGACGCATTGATTAATTGTAGGAGCTAAAAAGATCTGAATATTCGAATAAAGTACATTGTATTACGACATTCAAGGCTACTAATTACTTCTTTCTAATGGCGTTTCCAGTAAATTATTCGTGCATTTCCTCAGTCGTGAGTTAGGACTGAATTACGAATGAATTAATCGCCCCTTCGGCGTTGAATAATTGCAAGTAATATGTACTTACTCCGGGGAGTCGACTCAAGAAGATAATGTACCTAGTAATGAGTAAGTATAAAGGTAATAATAATAACTAATGAGTAGCCTCGATTATTCAATCAAATGAGTTGAATATTAAAACTTCTAATTTATTCGATTAAAAAAACATGAGAGGTGTCAAGGGACACCCGGATGTAACGAAGTTCCTTTCGATTTAAATATTGTTTTTTGAAGTGATTCAGAAAGTTTTCAGTTTTTAGAAAGTCACGCTACTAGCGTGATTCAGAAAGTTGTACAGCGCCATCTCTGTAAAACTCTCTGAATCACTTCAAAAAAAGTGTCGTCATTCGTAAGAATCAAAAAGTGTCGTAAGAAAATTTTCCGTCTAGCCCCCTTTCAAAACGCTTGATAAGGAACTTCGTTCCAAAAATTCTGCATTTCTATATACATCTTCAGTCCATCAGTCAGTGTATTCATTTATCAATCATGAACTGAAATGATGATGAAATTTATAACAACTAAATAATCTGATAGCTCTAACTCTGTGAGTTGCTCACACCAATCGGTCAGGCGCTTATTAGAAAATGTGAAGACGTCGTAGATTATTTTCTGATTTTATATAAACGTTTGCATAGTCCACCACGCCGCCCAACTGCGGCTTGGCAGACTACACACTCTTTGAAAACATTATGGAGAACTCTTAGGGAAGCAGATTTCCTCACGATGTTTTTCTTCACTGCAGCAAGTGATTATTAGCTTCTAATACGCACATGACTTATTTGAAAATTAGAGGTGCGTGCAGGATTTGAACTCAGGTCACCGCATTCGGAAGACCAATGTTCAAACCACTAGGCTAAATAAATTTGTTTATTTTTGCAAAGCTGCCTAATGACATACTCTACCAGTCAGTCCTGCTTACTGGTGAAAAAGTAAGATATTCGCGAATTCTCGATATTATCGGTAAATGTACTCTAATTTTAATTAATGTAATATTTAATGGCACTCGATGAATATAAAATATATATCTAATATTAAAGGCATATAACAATGTTAAACTTACATGACACTCGCGATGATGAGAAAGACCGCGAACAACAGCACCATGGTGATGAGGCTGGCCAGGAACAGCGTCTGCAGGTCTGTGAACCCTGAGAACACGGACAGAACTACGACAGGTCACATGCCAACAGAACCCAGTTACTTAGCAGGGGAGACATAGTCACTGGACTCTTACGCAACGACTCAGAGTCACTAACGCTTACTTATATCCTTAGTAAATAACCACCATACTAATTCTTTATTATGGAGTGATTTATGTATCCGTTAGTGACTCTGAGTTGGGGCGTCAGTCTCTTACACTTCGATCTTTTTAAGAGACGTACGAGACAGGTCAGTAATGGTTTGTGCTCTTTCTTTCCTTTAGACTTAACGTAATAACGTAATAAATAATGTATAAATATGTTAATTAAATCTCCATTTAAAGTACAATTTCGTAAAAATGCTTCAGAAAAAACACTCTCCTTACGTACCTACGCGTAAGTACTGCCGATTGTCTCTTCATATCAAAGTTTATTTACACCCGTACGACCTAAAATATCTTTTAGGCATAACGAGAAAGTTTTAGGCATAATTCATCTGGCAACAGGTGAAGAAATCAAAAGTTTGCGTCCACAACACAACTCTCAAGAACACAATTTACGTTCCAACAGTTTCGTTTGCTGTAGCAAATTTCTCTTAAATTTTACAGCTCCAAAATATCTTTATCACGTCATAAATATTTAATATGAATTGAGTCTCTTAAATGGTTCCAACTTATTTATATTCCTTCTGCTAATATCTGAGACATTTTATATACTTAACTCTAAATGTTTTATTCAAGATAAATCGCATTTAATATTCTAAATAACGTCTCGTGTATGAAAAAACATTCAAGTCTATCTAGTAGGTAATAAGAAAACCATAAAATAAAAATAAAAACTTTGTACCTTTGCTTAAATTTCTCAATTCAGAACGGCGAAAGCAGTCCTGAGGGATCGTAAACAATTTCGTTTACTTACGTCATAATCATACAGTTTCATCATTAGTTTACAAAAAGGGACAGAATTTAAAGCAACTGCTCAAACTGAGGAGCATGGTTTTATTGTGTCAAATGTAAATTACATTGCGTGGTTTGAGGCGTGATGTTGAAAGGCAACCGGCGTATTAATAATTCTGTCATTTCAAACATGGAGAGGTATGAAACAGATGAAATTAATGATGCATAATAGAAATGTAGCACGTTCCCAGGACTTTATGTACCAATTTCATGCTTATTCGGGCTCTTGAATGTACAAATTAAGTACATTCATCAAAACAAAATTACATATCCACCGAAATCTTCTGATTGGCACCATCTTCCAGGTGAAATTGCCAACTGACGCAGTCCCAATAAATTTGTTTCAGCAAAATTAATCAATCAAGTTTGTTAAGAAATAAACAAAGATTCCCTCTCCGATCTCACAGCCTGCGTGTTCGATAAGAAGGTTCGAGAGCGACCAAATAGACTAAATAAGAACACGATAAGACAATATGTGGCACGCCAAACCAATATTCTAAGGGTCATTTAGAAAACTATAATAAATTTTGAATATCATAAATGTGAAAGTTTGTGAGGATGTTTGTTACACACAAAAACTAAACCGATTTTAATGAAATTTAACCACAGATAGACCATGATCTGGAATAGGACACAGGAAATATCCCGGAATGAATCCTTGTATTTAAGGCGAATGAACCAAAGATTCAAGAACAAACAATTATTCGTCATATAAATATCTGACATCTAACTGTGTTCAGACCCCGAAACCTCATTCAACAGGCAGGGTCACCTAAATCACTAGCAATTGAGTTATACGGGTATGAGAATATCTTCACCTATGTTTCCATATCCAAGAAATTTTCAAAATAACAAGTTAAATAAAAAAGACTCGGTGATTCCTTATTAAATTCAAAGACTTCAGTGAATTTTTGATTGCATTGAAATTCTGCGATCGTATCTACGTTTTCGTGAGGGGAATTTTTTAAGCACTCAGTATTTTAACTCAGTATTATTTGATCCTGGGACTAATGGGATCGGAATGAGTGTACTATGCCAGGGACTGGATAAGACGCGCGTCTCCTAATGCCCTCATCAAAAAGGGTTATTGTGTAATCTGTCTTCTTTGATCTAGGCGTAGGTTTACGAATTTTTTTTGTGATATACAGTATAATTATCTCAAAGTCACAAATTCAATTGTATACGGCTGTAGAAAAAATATATTAAAACCCTTGGAAATATAAAAAAAAATTAAAAACATATTGTTGTACTTACGTACGCATTAAGATGAAACCTGGCAAACAGACAGACCATGTCCTGATATAAAAAATACATTGTATCCTAGTTATTTTGACGTTTGTGTGTTTGTGCAACCACGGGAGAAGTCGCGGGCGGAATCTAGTCCAATATATGAAATGAACTATTTATATATGATTTTCTAAGTTTTCACTTAACTCCCAGATGAACGTCCCATTATGAAACGCGTCAAAGTTAGACGGCCGCAATGAAGTTGTGTCGCCCGCACGTCCCGCACGAGTGGCTACTCTTAACTTCCTAACACTATTTAATCTAGCTAAACGCGCCTTGTTTACCTAAAGATTATAATGGCTCATAACTGAGTTGGAACCATTTACGACTCTCTAATCTTTACTTCTTGTTCAAACCAAAGTGGATATAATCGAGGAATAATTATTCACACTCTCTTGGGAAATGGTCTTTGCTGGTAAATATTTTGTACATATCAAAAAAATACTATAAGATCAACTAAAATACTATAATATAATGATCAACTGCTTAATTAAATATTTGTTTTAGATCAAAGAAAGGGTCTTTGATGTAAAGTTACTTCAATAAACTTAAGTAGAGAAGTAGAACTTGAAAACTAAATCACAAAACTTAAGAAGAAAATAAACCATTACTTAGAATCCCCCACAGTTTGGATAAGGTTAACAAATAATCATGAACGTGGCCAAAGTATTATGATTTGTCTCTGGTTTTTTTTTAGACTAGACGCCATATTAACAAATAAAAATATATGTGAGTAGAAATCATCCATTTTGTTATCTTAAATTAACGCTACCCGAATATACTCACTTGTGTCCGGAGCCAGGTCGTTGTCCACTTCATGACCAGTTATGTTACCAAGATTATAAGCACTTTTATTCTCATTAATTTTTGACGGCTTAAGAACCTCAACTAACTCTACATAGTCTACTTTTCTCAAAATATCACTACTGTTCCTATCCACCTTATCTAAATTGTTATCACTAAGTCCACTATCTTTAGTAAAGCTTCGGTTTGTTATATCACTCTCATTAATCTTGCCGGCGATTAAGAATTCGAAGCGAGGCGCTTCGACAAATTCCGAATCTGATTTAAAAAGTATGTCGGTCAGACTCTCTTCACGATTTGATTCCGAATCCATCATTTCATCTAAAAGAGGACTTGATATGTTTAATTGATGTTCTAAAGCCATCGCGTCATCCTGCGGAATACCTAACACATTTGGTTGTTCTCTCATAATCTTTTCGGTTAAGTCTTCATCTCTGTCTTGTTCGGCATTAACTATAGCCTCCATTTGAGTGTCAGAGTTCTTGTTCATTTCTTCAACCGTCTCTTCTTCATCAGCGACTATAAGAGTATCTGAATTAGAATCTACAGGTATACTGAAAGTGCTATTATTTGAATAGTCCATAATGACATCAGTCACATTCCCTTCCGAGTACGGCCGAGCTTGAACTATATCAGCTGAGAGAAGAGCATTTAGTAAGAAAAACATGAGTTTTAATTTGACGTTCGTCATTTTGGTTCTCAATTTAAAACTTCATAATTGGATCATTACTGAGGAGAGGTCTCGAGAGTTTTCATTTTACTTCAGTTTCTTTACTCCGGTGCTCCGCCGCGGACCTGCAAATAAAATAAACTATTAACAAGGTATCCAAGTTTGGTTTAATCTCATTTAAGTAATCGGAGTTTGTAGCAAAGCGGCCATCGCGCTTAAATTTTCAATGTGAAAGTTTTTCAAACTTAAGTCTTCCATAGAATCTTTAAAAATAAAATATCAAACAGCCAATTTTTTATAATGTTTCATGAAGTTGAATGTTGATTGTTAATTATCTAATAATAATATTTGTATCATCGTGTTTTACTGTATCGATTAATTAGAATGAAAATAGCACTTAGTACAATAAAAATGGAAAATTAGAGTCTACAATTTTGCGTTGACGGTGACAAGTTGTAAGTATAATTATATTAAAATAGTCAAAACTGCAAACAATTTTATTTATAACTCGACAAAAGCGCGATGGCCTGCAAAAACTGACAAGCAGATCCAGATATGGGGAGTAATATTTAAGTGTGGGATAAAGGTTTCAGTGTATCAGACTCGACATATAAATCATGGCTTAAGCTGTATTGTGACGCAACATAAAGCTTTTCACTATGTCACGTGAAAGCTCATTCAGGAAAGCTTCAATCCGTCACTGTCATATTACAACCAATATTTTTACACTCGTGCTACTCGAGAAACCGTCATTGTAGCATATACACTGCACTATTTAACATTCTGAAAACAACCTAAAACATAATGTTTGTTTCTGAAAACATAATATTGGTTCCTGAGCAGAGTTAAAATATACTTGCTTGTAGTGATGTTGTGAAGTTTTTAATGCTCTTTACTTTTAGCTTTTACTATAACTTTTAGCTCAACATCTTTTCCTCTGTACAAAATTTTGTATTGTTTGTTTCAAGCAAAAAGCATAGCATTCAAGTAAAAGGACGAACACAATCCAATCGATAGTGTGATTCACAGACGTAATGTGTTTCAGATAAAACTAATCCAATTTTATGTGAACTTTTCGCTTCGGATGTTGCGAACGGTTGCCTCGCTCATTGCTAACCACATTCTGAACTAGAATATTCCTACCAAGCATAGCGCAGCGGTTGCCTGATTTTCTCTTTGTGTAACAAGGTCAACTATTGTCTTACTAGTTGTCCGGTTTCAAATCAGACATCAAACTACTTTGGCTTTTAAAATGCGTATACTAAATTAAAATATAGGTATCACTTTGGGTGGCGTAACAAACTTTAGCAGCTCTAGGCCTCCTCAGCTTTAGGAGGGACCCGCGAACTTTTGCAGTCGATTAATGAGTAGAAGTCAATGTATATAAATAATACATAAATGCGAACAACAAGTAATCAAAGTGTAACAAGATACAATCCGACGGTAACACAGCGGTGTGCGGTGTGACACTGACTGGCGCCTCCCGGGGGCTATAGCACGGCCTCTGGCAATTTATACAACTTGTGTAACAGATCCGTAGTGAATTACAACGAGAATACTGGTATCATACAACGGAATATTAACCTGTTAAAATATGTACAGAGTTGGAGCTAACTAGTGACGTATTCAAAATTTTTATGTCTATTCGGAAGGGACTTTGATTTTAACTTCATTTAAGATAGGATAGCGCTAAAGCGGTAGCATAACAGAAAAACAATGAAAAAGAAACAGTTTTGCAAAAATAATAATAGCGAAGACCAAAAAATGTACCTCTCCCTCTGTAAGCACTTCTTAGGCGACCGTAAAAAGTGGGTCTCATGCTTGCTATAGCAATCAACACGTCGCCTACGGTGTCATATGTGTCAATTGGCACGTCTGCTTTTTTTCGGATATTTACATACAAAGACAAGAAAAATATGATGAGGAAACTTGCATAGCTGAGCGCCTTTCAATACGTTCCCAAAGTAGATATTTGATAATCCTGGTTTGCATAATTATAATGGCTACAAATTACCATTGTGGAAAAGCCCAAATGTTAAATAATTTTCGCCCGCAATATAATACAATTTTGTTACCCAAATGAGAGTAAAACTCAATATTAGTTTTATTTGCCAGGTACTCGTACTCCGAACACAGAATTTGATTTCATAGCGCCACGCCGCGCTGGTTTATTTGGCGAACTTCCAACAGTTCTAACCGGTGAATTTTTGCGGAAACTTTTTGAAAAATCGCAGAATGAAAAGCGTAAACGTAGTTTTTTCCAAGTATACTTTTAAAGTCTTATTTTACAAGCATTTGTGGGTTAGCGAAGTGGTGTTTATTTTTTCCGCTGTTTACTGGATGATCCAATTGTGTGTTGTAGCTTGGAACTTTTATTCCTTAATGACTACTATTAATTAAGTCATCCAACCCTTAATTAGTCCGTGTGGTCAAGACTGATCTAAACTCCTATTATTTTGACTGCGAGAAAGATTAGGTACATCATGACGGGATGTTCGATTTATTATTTACTTGAGAGCCAGTACTTTATATCTTTATTCCTTTAATTTGTTTTAGAAACAATTTATCATCAAGTAACTCGTCTGCTAAAACTTAAAATCCTAATATTTACATGCAACAATAATTTAGACCACACACAATATATTCGAATTCCTTTCAAGATATTCTCACGTTACATAATCTCGTAATATCATTCTTCGTCGTTGGATCGTAACTTCAATATTTTATCTCCGAAATTTTAACATTTAGACGGGAAAAGTTTCCATCTGTATAGATTGAAAATTCAGCTGCAAATGCTACAATAGCTCCGCCGTGAGACGGCGTAGGTACGGTGCCGGCTGTTTTGTTGTGCTAAGCCAGAAACCTCTGTAATAATCAGCAAAAAGTTCATACCTTTGATTATTCATACCTTTCAAGAAAGCAATAAAGACAAAAAAAAATAGTACAAATATACTCTTTTCCTATTTTTGTTTTATAATGTAACTATATGTATTTTCGTTTGGGAGAATGAACGTGATTTTAACCATCAGAGGTTCGAAACGATGGTGGTATAAGTACCTATATTAAGGTGGTATGTATATATATGTTTATTGGTATATTCACCCTCTAAGAAATCAATGAGCGAAAATTTTTCGACCGTGTAAAGATATCTCAACACTTCTATTCATTTTCCGAAAGATTCCCCTAATAAAGGAGAGTTGTCTATATTATAGAGTTATAATCCGTGCAAATTATTAAGTCTGTTGAACCAAAACGTAACGTCAAAGAGTCTCTCTCCCTCTGTTCAGAAGGGAATAACAAGGAAAGGCTCTAAGCTCTTAAGATGATCGGGCGTCAAGTACCTTAAAGTACAGCTTTCATTTTGAGTGGCTTAGAAAGTGATAAGGAGCAGTAATAGCCTATTTACTCACAAGTAAACCGTTCATTCAAATTTGGAGTAAAATATTTGCATTTATCCACCTTTCCTAAAATTAGCTGGAAAATTTCATAAACGAATAAAAAACATTATAAACTGGTAGGTAGTATTTCGAGTATTATTTATATACGTCTATGAATGTTTTTTCCTTTAATGGTAATGACATAAAGATACCCGCGTTAGTTGAATCCATAATTTGCTGACAACTGACTTTTACTAATTTTTACTGACTGGTAAAAATATCATCAATCGATTCTCATTCTTTGTTTTATGTACTATAGTCCCCACGAACTAAGAATGCATATTTGTCGTTTGTCATCGCAGTGACACTAGAGATGTACAAAAAAAATCGATTCACGAAAGAACCAATTTTTGCAACAAATCGATTCAAAATTGTAAGACTTTCTAATCGATTCAATAATTAAATTGTAAATTCTAAAAACCGAAACATTTAGATATCCACAAGTAACTGGAATGATACTGCCTCCATTGAGCTACTTAAGTTACTTTACCACACCTATACGCTCAATAATTATGTATTTACGACTATAATAAAATATTTTTTTCCTAAAAAACTCACTGTTAATTCGTCCGCGCCGCATCCAGCGTATGAAATTTGGATTTCGGTTGAATAATGAATATTCTAACCGTATTTTAATCAGTTCAAATGGCTGCGGTTAGAGATTATCGTAATAAACACTTTTGGTCATGTTCTTATAGAAGAGAAGAAATTAAATTGTTTAATACACACAAAGAAATAAATAAAATAAATTCATTTTTATTTTAAGTTTCGATTATAGTAATGTATCGATTATTATGGTTTTATAAGTGATTTCATGCCGTCACATCACTTAACGTCAGTGTAGATTTTGTCATCTTCATATAACATTGATTCGACGCCTTATTTTTTTATTCAATTTTGCATAAATTGTGATGTGATGGGATTTTTACGAGATTATAACGTTTAATATGATTTATAAATAACGTCAATACGAATACGATACGATACAAATAGGGATTTTTAACAAATTTTGCCAAAATCCTTTGTTCGTAAGTATCCAACTATTCATGTCAATTAAATAATTATTCCATTTTGCTCAAAGACGTACGTACAAGGTTGGTTCATATTAATAAATGGCAGCTATCATTAATGCGTTCTTAGATAATTTTGAGTATAAGTAACTAATTTGTCTTCTGTGGTTTTTTTATTCGATATTAACTGAATTATCACAGTAAAAGTTTTCACAGTGGTCTATCACTTTTGATGTTGAAAGAAAACCTATGCGTATAGGATTGTTTTATCACATTTATGTCGAAATAATGCGCACAATGTAAACTGAATGCGCCGCTAATTGACATAATAATTATCGTTTTGCTGGAATTAATTAACATCACAATATTATAGTAATATGCCTGGCAGCAACACATTTTGCATGCCATAAAAGGTGTAAAGGTAATTCCCAAAAATCTATTAGAGGTCTGGGAATGCGTCTCTCCCCGCGCGTTGACCAACTGCACGAAGTTCCCTGTGGTATTTATTATTCTGATATATTTTTCGCCCCGTCAACTACTGATGGCCGCCATTAATCATTCTCTTTTTGTTGCTTCTCTACAGAAAATACTAATATTGATAATACTCGTTTAACGTGTCTACAAGAGGTTTGTTCGCGTGAAAATTATAAATAACGATAGCGTGACTATTGTTTTTTTAAATACCTATTCCCAAATTACTGCCACTAGACGTAACATTTGATTTAGAACTATTTTATGGTTAAATAAGTTTAAAAATAGTTTTCTAAAATGTATAATAAAAGTGCCTGTTTGAGCCTTTGGGAGCCCAATGGAAATCACACTCGATGATCTCAAATAGTATATTTGAAGTAAAGTTGCAGGTACAATGTTGTTCGTGTCGCCGTATAGATGAGAGTGACAATTAAAAAATGAAAGTAATCAAATGCACTACATGCGCCTGCACTTTTACGGGAGCAATATCTTCACGGTGCAGATAGGCGCATACAGTGCCTGACTTATACTTTGTCGGACGTTATCATTCATATAATATAATAGTCCTTTTCACACGATAATATTTTCTATTTTTAACCGACTTCAAAAAAAGGAGGAGGTTCTCAATTCGACTGTATTTTTTTTTTTTTATGTTTGTTACCTCAGAACTTTGGACTGGGTGAACCGATTTGGATGATTTTTGTTTTAATTGAAAGCTGGTGCTTGTCGTGTGGTCCCACATAAATTTAAACGGGATCTGACAATGGCATCCATGTCAAAAGTACAATGTACTTCATTTGAAGTCGGTTAATTTTTTGTTAAAATGTTAGATTATCGTTCATAGTTCTCTCAGTAAATTAAAATTACGGTGATTCAGTTGACTGTAGGGAAAAAATTTGACGGTGATCCAGTCAACAGGACAATCCCAACCCTTCTACGGGAAAGAAGTGACAGATTTTCTAGATAGAAAATCTTCATTAATATGACATCATGGATAGATATCATAGATATATAAATAGTCTTCATTAACATGGCTTGAACCTACACATTACATGAAATTTAATATTAGAAACACAAACTTGAAATTAATGGAGACCAGTTTACATAATTCGAACGTTTACTTCCCGATTTCAATACAGAATATCGGATAGCTTTTATAAACAGAATTCATTAACAATTATTTACAACGCCATTACTGAAGAACTAATTTTCACATCTAACGTTTAATTTTACGTCAATGAATGGGAATTATTTAAGTTAACATTTATCTTGTTTCTTAAACATTACATTCATTCTGCTTCGCCACTGTACCGTGACCTCATTTTACACCTCATAACCTCAATTTTACAACAGTATAATACAAGTGGGGGCAAACAACCGCGGGGCAATTAAACTATCAAGAAAGTAGTTCATTTGCGTTACTACCATCGCCCCAATTTGGGAATTCATGCCCAACCCTTTAGTATTGTTTTTTATATGACAATACAATAAAAAGGATATCGTAAATTACATACTCGTAAGACATTCTGTAAAAGTACGACTCACCAGTACAATAAAAGGAGAATAAACTATTATACTTACATAACTAAATGTAATTGGCGAACAAATTTTGGATCGGACCGGATAGTGAATTGGTGGAGGAGTTAGCAGTAATTCTTATTATTAATAAAAAAAATAACTAGTCCGCCATCTTGGTTGATCCGCCATATTGGAATTAGAATGACGTCACATAGCCAAGCATTCATTGTCATCCAAAAAATAAGCGCATATACCCAATTTCAGGTCAATTGGTTAAAGATTTACTTGTGACCTTAGAACATAAAGTCATTTTTCAGTATAGACAGTAGAGCAGTGTTCTAATCTAATCTAGATTAAAACTGTAAATAAGCTTTCAAAAAGCTGTAGAAAACTGTAAAATTCTGCTTAGAAAACTGTAAATCTACAGCTTTTCTTAAAAACAACATAAAATAGTGAGAAAATTATACTTGTATTCGTAAATCAACTTTAAATTTAAAAAAAATTACACAATTTCTTCTAAAAGTGCCTCGTTTTCAATTTGCACATACTCTTGATTTTCAGTTTCATTTTTATTTTTAAAATCATACATATTTTTATAATATGTCTTTAAATGGTCAACGGTGTAGCATTGAACTCATAATAATTTTTAATTTTTGACTTTGTTTGTAAAGTGTCTTTTATGGTGGTGGTTGACTATTTATTAGTAACTTTAGGTACGCAGCGAATAAAATAGATGGCGCTAGTATTATAAAGAAAAAATTGTAGATTTGCAGGTCTAAACTAAAAACTGTGAAGATATCGAAATAACTGTAGATCTACAGTTAAAACTGTAGAGTTGGCAACACTACGAGTACTGTTATACAATATCACAGTCATATTTGCCCTAGCTTTGTGTCTGGCTGTTAGGCAACAGGAGTAAAATATCGCTCCATAACAAGACTTGCGTCCGTCCTGTTATGACGTCAGTGTGGTCTTTGTACAGAGGCGAAACCCTGCAGCGGATTCAAAATCGCTTCTTGCGTGTACGGCCACAGACTGCCCGTAGTTTGTAGTTTGTACGTAATTCGTACGTAATGACAATTGGTATTATAATATAAATTACAAATCGTAAGTATCCGTAACTTACATAAACGTACTACAATATTTAGTTACTATATTTTGGTTTACAAATAAAGTGCACCTTATATTAGTACCTACGTGAAAAAATCGGTTTATTCCTAAAGTTCTATATTAACTATAATTGAGATGAATTTAAAGATAAAAATACGAATTTATATTTTCAGGATCAAATAAAATGAAAACTCATTGTTTTATATTGCTTTGGGCACGCACGGCTCTCTCGTTTGCACAAGAATGTAGTGCGGCTTTACTTCGATTTAGTAAAAATTTAATTATTAAATCAATTTATATTTATATAATAATATTAAAATAATTTAATTTTCGCTGCGAATTCAATTTTCCAAACAACCTCTGAATCAAATTTCTTTTTGTGTACAATAATAACAAACAAATTTTGAACTACATAATTAAATAATTAAGCTTTTGATAATACGCTGGTTATATCAAGTATAACAACATAAATTAAATTTAACTATAGTTATATTTTATATTGAATGTTGTGAACAAAATATAGCTAATAGTTTCGACATAGTTTCGTAGTGATGATAGGATCTTTACCTCGTTAGTACCACTCTTCGTAGCTAGCTGCACCCTCCATTGCACAGTTGGGAAGTTGGTCTCTCCAGGCGTTTCGCAAGCCAAAGAGCAGTTGAGAGTTCATTCAGAATTGAAAACATGACGGGATAAAATATACTTTTCCTCCATATTCTATACAAACTACATTGCTGGTATGCTAATTACCTATATATGAGTTGCTTGAAAAATTTATTTAGGTTCGTAAAACTTTGTACCCTCTAATGATTACAATAAATAAATAATTACAGCTGAAAAAATTGCCCACATCTACTTCTTCTACTGATGATCCTTCTAATGACTACAATAAATGGATGATTAGAAAAGTTGATAATAGAACAGAAAAAGTGCGAATCGAATTAGAGAGAATACTTTGGTATTGTTTTGAGATCATTACCAGTTCTCTCTGGTCTGGTCTCCGCGGTGTCGTAAAACTCGATTGAAGTAGGTACACCTAGTTAAACAGCGTTGGGCGCTGAGCTAGCGACTTGTAAATAACCACTCCCTTTCCAATAAAAATATTAACACGCCCCGGTTCAAACGACTCACTTAGATTATAGATACAATTATTTATTAGTCGTTTAGGCACTTTTAATAATCAACCCCCTGCTGGTCGGATAGGATATTGACCAAAATATCTTTAATTATTCTGCGATCCTAACGTTTATTATAATAATTTAATAAAATTATTATTTGATGTTTTTTTACTAAACTAAGATCTTACAATATGCCATTTATCTAAAACTATACAACAAATATTTTTATTTTACTTCCAATTATTCAGAAATCTAAAAAATTACATATTTTTCAAATATTTTACTATGACTCGGATACTCCCAATACTGTATGCTGATATTTGTTTTAATACCACGAGTATTCATTTTGAAGATTATTTTAACTTCGTTAAATAAATATTACAAACTTTATATCACCTGAGTAGTCCAATGCACTAGAGTATAAATAAAATCTTTTTCTTTTTCCATAGATAGTAGCATGGCAGCATAATCACCATAACATGTATCTATCATTCACGTTACTGTTTTATCACTGCATATTCTTTACTCTGTAGAATTCCACGTACCTACAGGTAAGTTCCTATAATTTATAATAACATTATATCATTTCTTAACTATATAGTAGGCACGCGTAATATCCCTGCCTAAAGTTAACCCTCCATGCTATACATATTGAGGCCTTTTTAAGGCACTACCAACTCCCCAGTGGGTTTCTTTTAAGGACTGAATTTAAAAAGACTTCTCGACGCAATGCAAGTCCTTAAAAAACGTGGGTGAACTGAAGACGCAATTTTACTTCAGTTAATGAGTACCAGAAGACGTCACCTACAGGGAAATATGTATTAATGTATACTTATAGTGCAAATGCGAAGTGCTTGCTTGTTATGCCTTCATGACTTAATTAGTAACCTTATCGACTTGTTATTTCACACAAGTGAAGCCACGGGTAAAAACTAGTATAATTGTTGTAATTTACTATTTTATGTACCTATACTGACTGGTACTCCCCGATGAAATCAGAAGACTCGTTGATAACTTATGACTTGAATTGAACCCAATAATGGCCCACCTTAAAGACGACTCTCTCCTTATAATATTAATGTATTTGATTGACATCATTTTACCAGCAATTTGTACATAATAATGATGATGATTGAATTATTTTTCACCATACCTATACGCTGTTCCAGTGCAGATTGGTGAAGGGATTATGGGTGATTGTGAAAATTTTTAATGCCACCTTTCGGGATCGAGGCCTTAAATGCCCTCCGAAGCATGGGAGCGGCCAATTACAGCAAATGGTACACAAGTGGACCACTGGTTATCTACTATCGACCTCGCCCGCTTCTGCCTCTCGGTCAATCACTTAGGATATCACAAGTCACCTGGCTATGTCAATTGTCAATCCTAAGTAATTGACCTGTCTTCAATAAAGGGCTACATGGTCATCGCTTATGCATTCATTAATGATATGACACCATACATTAACTTATTACTCCTGATTTTGTAATAACGAAAGTAAAACTGAACATCTAAGTCTCATTAGGTCCAATTAATAAAATAAAAGTAAAACGAGAAAAAATATCAGAGACAGACAAAAGCAGCGTAATTATTAGCGACATGGAAGTCGTATTTCATTGAAATAAAAATGAAAGGAAGTTTATCGAGAACGATAGAAAAAGAAGATAGGAGTCTCACGATGGGAAATCTTTAATTCCTGTCAACAATCTACCTCCCCTCCCCCTCCCCTTCCGCTGCCTCTTCCCCCTGCCTAGCCTCCCCGTTAGCTCTACCTCTCATTATTTCCACTACGACCATACTCATTATTTATGTCACGGATATTGTGAATGCGTCGGTTAAGTGCTGTACGATAATAATTCACATTGTAAGGTGTATGTAGCAGATTTTTTGTTCAGGAGTAAACCATGCTTGCACCAGTATCGACGCCGCGCCGGAATAATACCGTACAGATGTTACCGAGTGAAGCATCTCCGTTATTCCTTGAGAGAAAATTATCACTTTAGTCGTGGTGCATTTTGCTGACTTATATGTGCACCACCATTTCTTATCGAGTTTAAGCCGACGCACTGGGTGGTTAAGATTTGTTCACCGTAAAGTTTTAGATTATGCATTTCATTTGTACTATTGGAAGTCAGTTATCAAGATAGTTTGCAGCCTGTTGTTATAGCTGACTCCTGGTAAAAGTCAGCTCTGAGATATTTGTAGTATCAGAGAACCAACAAAAAAACAAATTCTTTCCTTCTTGGTTATAAATACGTTAACAGTGAATACGTAACATGACTATCTATGTTACATGACAGTCTACCATCACCGTCTCAGGATCCAACTGCTCCATTAGCTTGAAATTCCGAAGTAAGTAGTAAAATTCCCTGACACAAAATAAAATACTTACATTCACCTTCACCCCTTTAGTCATGGGTAGCGCAATTTTACTCACAAAGCCTTCCTTCAAAAAGGCTAAATTATGTACGAGGTTAGGTTAGAGAGCCCGTTAAAAGCAACTTTTCGCTACAGTAATACAACGCAAAGGACGTGTTCTGGAGTATATCATTAAAAAGTACCAAAACACGACGACAATGAAATGTTACAGTTAAACGTTAAACTATTATGTAACTAAAATGTTTATTAGCTCAAGGTAAATATTAAATGTTATCTGTATTTTTTGGTTTTTGGAAATTCATCCCCTAAGGGGATTAAGGGAGAAAATTCAGTTTAAGCCTCTACATTTTTGATGTTAGAAACATGAAAATTCACATTTTAGCTGATGGTTGGACACAAAAGTTAACTGCGATACATATGTATAATATTTTTTTGGAAAAGCCTCTCTTAAAGGGATAGGGTTAGGGGATGAAATTTGTATGGAACTTCGTCAATTTCAATGTTATAAATGTGAGGGAGAGGGAGAGGGAATTTAATAATCTCTGATTTTTTAAACCTAACAAAACAATAAAAGTTTAAAGTTACATTCATCGATTGTTAGGCGATACGAAGTTCGTCGGGTCAACTAGTAAAGCCAAAGACAAAAAATTAAGACCAAAAATTAACATGTTTTTAAAGTCTATTAAAAAAGGTTGAAAAGGCTTTCACAAGATTTGAGGCAAATAAACAGGTCGAGCACATATAGCACATATAGTACATAAATAAACTCATTTAATTACCAACTATGTTTGGTTTTGCTACTCTGAAATAAATTAAGTTTACAAATGGAGCCAGTAAAATGCATTGCGGACATTGCGGATGGCTTATTTATCTTTTAAATAGTTTTTTAGTTCTTTCATTCATTCAAGTATTCTAATCATTCTGGCCTGAAGAAAGCAATATTCTCTTTCTATAAGATAGATAGCCACGCGAAAGATTTTGTAAGGATGTAAGATAAAAATCAAGTCAAATATTCTATGTTCTATGGATACTCTTTTGTACGAACTCGTCAAGAGTTTAATGGTCTCATGTCATGTCGGAATTAGTACCGAGTTAGTACTCATAAAACATTCGTCCAGATTCAAGCCATATTAAATATGCTAATATTAAGGTGGGTCAAGTTACTAAGCAACAGCGTTTATTATAATACAATTTATGATATGGGGAGATATAAAATAAGAAAAACCGGGCAAGTGCCACGGGCAATGTAGGGTTCCGAAGTAGTAAGTTTATCGACTATTACTCATTAACTACTTATGCTAGCATAGCCGTAATAGTTTTCGTTGTAAATTCATCATATAATATATTTTTGAGAATGTTTTCACTTGTCCAACTCCAACCGTTTAGCCAGCATGGGAGGGGGGGACACTTGACTCTAACCAACCGGGTACTCATAATAATATACCACTGCCTTAAATTTCAACCTGCATTACGCAACCCTAAAAAAGGTACAACGCTTTTCTTGACTATAAATATCTTTGAATGGAGCTAAACTTTTCTAAAGTCCCAGAGTAACATCAATATGTTTAATGAAATTAAAATAATTAGATATATGAACATTTATTTAATAACGGTTTATTCAAATAAAGTTCGATACGAACCCTTTTTATACGGTGACTTCATTGCGTGACTATACACGCTATATATTGCGTAATTTATATCTTTGTTATTCCTATATCAGAAACCTATGATTATATAGTAATATTACGGTACGATGAAACTGTTAAATAAAAATATGAACAGGTGGGTATGTTTTTCTCGAGGAATACATTACCCACTTATAAAAATGCAATATGCCCGCTTCATGCAGTATGAAAACGGTGTAGAAACATTCACTTTATTTTATAACCGCGCTTGTTCTAGAATTTCATTTGCGAATTGCAGTCCGCATACATCTTTTTACTATTTCAAAACTTAATATCGCGGCGTTCTTATATTCAGCCCCACCATCTCTTTAGTAATAGGTACGTCCTCTTATGATGTACATCTTTACTGTGTGAATATATTATGCTTTGTTCAATATATTAAAATAGTAAATTGCTGTAATAAAGTATAAACTATGAAATTATACTTACGCACTCAGATTAAAGACCTTTTATTCTTTAATCTGAGGTTACGCATTATGCTTTAAATAAAAAAACATACAGGAAGAGTTTGGTTTCAATTGAGCCAAACGGTTGCCAAGTATTATGAGATCTCAGAAAACTGAAAATTTAAAAAAATATCTAAATTTTTCACTCCGTATTTCACATATTATTTCTGTTTACCGAAGCAAAGAATTTAAAACATGATCAGTGACATACACACAGAATCGGTGATAGCGAACTGCTTCAAATGCTAACTTTATTCGTCCATTATGCGTAAAATTCTTCAGTGAACATCTGTTATGATCGTAGATACAAATTGACAAATAAATAACGCACTGTATCAAAAGTCAAACGCAACGCATTCAAATTACAGTCACAAAGAGCCGAATTGCCCTTTCATATTATAAAATGATTCCCACGCATATGAAAATAACAGCACATTTCCGAAAACTGTGTAATATTGCTTTAATTGTAAATGGAAAGTGGAAATATAGTTATGGTGGCTTTCATAAAGTGCTTTATACGTGATAGAGCGATTATTCCAGTCGAGGCGCGGGCAAACTCGGCTGCAATCAGCACAGGGCTGTACTGCGCTTAGAAAACATAGTGCACTTATAAGTTAATTAGAAATAATGTTACTTTATAACCTCTTGTACAAGATGGCAGTGACCCTGCCTATTGAGCGAAGGATATCGATAGCCTGGCTTGCTGGATAGCTAGAGCATTATAAACGTTTGTTTTATAGAAATTTTAAAGAAAATTTAAATCAATGAATAAAAAAACAATAATATTAGTGACTTAATATTTAATATTTAATTAATATAACACACATAACACAGAAAAATATCTTATCTAAATGATTATAAAAAAAAGAATATTTACAAGAAATAAAGCTGCCAGCTTTCAGGTCTCCAGAAGTCCGGATCAGTCGTTTCGACAAATAAATAAAAAAACTGTTACTTAGTCACTTGAATGCTATTTATGATTTTAAACGAATTTATGAGGATATGTCCTTATCCACTGCAACAACCTCATTACGCCTTGTAATGTAACTACTTTTTCCTGCGGCTTGGACTGGGGAGCATTTTTATTTCCCGCATATCACCTAAGGGATTAGGTAGTGGCTGAAAAACAGCGCTACGCAAGACCACGGTCTTGGGTTAGCAAAAGCTGAGCCTCTTCTTTTGCCCGCACAATGTTATAATTTTATAATTTTATTTTATTATATAAAGGGCAAATATAAGTAAAATAGAAAAATAACTGTAAATATATTATAATCAACGTACGGAACCCTCTCCAAGCGAGTTTAGCTCGCATTTGTCAAGTTTACTTTTTGTTGGTATTTCTTTTGTCTTTTTGATGTGTGTTTTGCAATATTTAGATGTAACTGAATAAACAGGACAAGTTACAGTATTTGGCTTTCAAATTATATTAAAAAATCCTACCAACTATTTTCTAGCCATATCTATTCTACATTACTACACTGAATTACTAAATACAGTCATGTTGTTAACACAGCCAGCCCTAACCTCCATATAGCGCCGGCGATCGGATGCATTTGTAGCGTAAATTATTTGCCGCTATTGGAGCAATCACGACACCGGATGCATTGATACGCTTTTTTTTAATTGTTGGCAGATGTACTGACGACCTGATTGTAAAAAGTCACCATAGCCTATGGACATTGATATCTTTCTAAGAAACTAGTAGACAACGAGCTAACGATTCACCTGATGGTAAGTGACCACGTCGATCAAAGACAACAGTAACACCAAAGGCATCGCCGATGCGTTGCCAACTAAGAAAGAGAGAGAAAGAAAGAACTAGCTCCCAAGTCCCTATCTGAAATATGGCGTATCGATTGGCAGCTGACTTACGCATGAGGGTGGTAAGCCCGGCAGGCATCATGGAAAGATAATAGACAATTGTGAACAGAACTAAAAATATCAAAGAAAATTATTTCTAATTTTCCAATAATACCTAAATGAATTGCTTTTGACAAATGCCTTTTATTCCTGACTTACTGATATGTAAACATAACGCGTTCTGTGACTATACACAGTGTCCATACTACTGTGCTTCAAAATATTGACGTGAACAAGCGTTTGACAGTGTTTGTAAACCATTAAGGTGTACTTTAATAGCTTCAAGTTCCCAACACCGTGTTTCAGTATGAAGTGTGAACGGGGCCGTGAGCAGTGACAGGCGGAAACATCAAACAAAGCTTTGGTCGGGTAATTGTTTCCGGGGAAATTACAAGTTACCCTTTCCGAATGAAAGTTGTGCCATTAGGATATAAATGAATAGCTTCAGTATGTGCGAGGGTAATAATGTAAATGAATTTATCAAAGTGACGTGAAAGCATTTTGCTCAAAAGTTTTAGGTATAGATGCGAATATTAAATTATTTACAACAATTTGGATATGCCACGTTTTAATAACAAATCATTACTCTTACAGATATAAAACCATATAGACACAGATAAAAAATTATGAGTTATTTTGTTCATGTAACAAAATATTTTATCATATTTTGAACAAGTTACTTAATATAGTCAATATAATTGACATTAAAGAAATATTTTTTTAATTATTTAATTACAATAGTAATTTTGTGGAGTTTAGTCGTATTTGTAATCGATCACGAAGAAAGCTAAGATGAGACATCGCCTCTACGTCTTCGTTGTCATCGTTGCTTTCTTTGGTAGGAAACAAATTGTTGTTTCCTATATTAATCGGAAAATGTATCGCATGATGCTCCTTCTCAGACGCATGAGGGCAAAATATATTGGTAATTGCTTCTCAGAGATTTTCTTCAAAATGTAACCGCTTGGCTGGCACTAGGTCTGACTTATGATGCCAGTGCAATGGTTCAGACTGTTATCATTGAGCATCGTGATGTGCAACGGAAAAGTTGAAAACATAAAATGAATTAATAATACTCGTAACATAAAAGTTGAATGATTACAAGAATGTTTAAGAAATAAACTTCCATGGAAGAAACAATATTAAAATTCATGTTGTTAGCCAAAAAGTTTATTTTATGCGCTACAGAATAAAAAAATGGTACTGGAAAAATATTTTTGTAACGGAAAATAATTTAGTTACAATTAGTTACTAAAAACATGATATCTTTTGAAGTAGAAGAAATGGTTAGAGCTGGACGAAAATCTTAGTAATAAAATTATATTAATGAAATTATATTTTCATTGTACAAAGGAAAGTTGATCGTCTTTATTGCATTACCTCGACCTTCTAGCAGCCCATTGAAGAGTATGAGTTACTCAACATAATTGAGGATTCCTAATACTCATCGCCACACTCTTAACTCCTTAACTCTAAGCTTACACGTATAATTGTGTCTATGTTAAGAAAAGGATGTAAAATATCGTGTAAAATGTATCAATGAATACTTTCAATGGACATTGTACAGAAAATAAATATAAGAGAGACGAAAAAACTTCATAATAATGCTCTCATTACATGTGAAATAGGTAATTTATAGGTAAAATAAACAGGGACCTATATGCTACATTTTAGATCCAACACTTTTTTTTTACCGTTTAACCCAAAAGTTTCAAACTTACAATGAGATTCAAAATTAAGGCATTAATTGACTGCGAACACCCAGTGAACCTGTTCGGGGCTTCTAATCCTCTAAGGTCGTTAAGGGAAAAGTTTGATACAAATATTATTAGTCATCGGAGATAACAGGAAATTGCTTATCACCGCGATTCTCTACAAAACATGATTAAGGGCGATTTTCTGTAAATTATTATTATTATTAAATTATTTTTCTGTTCATAAAAAAAAAAACTACCTACTAGAGACTGGTAAAGTAACTGCACAATGATAATGTATAAAAATACGATTGAATTCATATCTACTTTTCGAAATATTACTGACGGAGCAAAATTCTATAAATACATTAAAACAATGTTTATAACAATTGATTTTATATATCATATAAGACTGAAGTTCCTATAACTAAATTGTTTAATTTTTTACCAAAAATAGACAAAGAACTATATCAATACAAGCATTATACCTCTTGACAATACGAACTCATTCAAATAAATATTTAGTTAAATAGTAGTTCCAGCACGTTTTCCTGCCACAAAAGATACTCCAGCCTGTCACGAAGTAAATGGCAGAAAAGGGCTAAATGAAATGGCAATTCAAATTTCAGGCTAATTATGTGCCTGTCCATGCAAAATAACATAAAAACGCGTAGTGGAAAAATTTATTTATGGTGTTGAACTTTTAGCAGGGGACTGATCTAAAAATGCCGGGAGTTTAATGAAATAATAAATGTTTTTAATTTGGCTACGGCTGTTGGTTAAGGCTGTTGGTTAGCTAATAGTTTGTATAAACATTATGCATAAAATTATAATATCCGGATGACCGAGCTTTGCTCGGTTTAGTGTTGCTTAACAACGCCATTTACTGAAGTAGCTTTAGTATTGCTACTTGCCAATAGATGTCAGGAAGAGTATATTGTAGAAGTTTATCATTGCCTGAAAACACCGATAAAACGACATTTTCTAAAAATGAATCCTAGCTAGATCGATTTATCGCCCCCGAAACCCCCTATATACTAAATTTCATAAAAATCGTTAGAGCCGATTCCGAGATTCCAATTATATATATATATATATACAAGAATTGTTCGTTTAAAGGTATTAGATATTATCAATAAATATAATCTTAATATATATAAATTACGTGTCACGTTGTTTGACCGCGATGAACTCCTAAACTACTTAACCGATTTTAATCAAATTTGCACACCGTGTGCAGTATGATACAACTTGAAAGATGGGATAGCTTAGGCGCCGGCCACACAGAAAAGACGCAAGACACGGACCCGTCGCAGTCGCGGCGCCCGTTTAATCTACTTTCATACAAAATGTATGCAGCCGTCGCGACGTAAAACATACAGAAAAGACGGGACGCCGACACGACGCTTTCTCGTCGGCGCCCTATTGGAAAACATACAGAAAGGACAGGACGCGGGCCTGCTTAGGCGCCAGCGGGGGAGCGGAAAGGACGCGGAGAGCAGGTCTCTTAAAACGTAGTGATTAAGTACTCTGTGGCCGGGAAAAGCCCAGTGTGCACCGACCGTCACGCCCGTTCCTTGTCTTTTCTATATGTTTTAACGGCGCCCTGTCTGCGACGGGTCCGAGCCCCGTCTTCGTCTTACGTCTTTTCTGTGTGGCCCGCGCCTTACAGGTTAGGCGACACGAAATTCGCCGAGACAGCTAGTTTATTGTAATTTTGACTATAATTCTGACATAACTGTAATTTTGACCTATTTCTGCACCTCGATGCGTATGGGATATATGTATATAGCCTCATATAGCGTACTCAGATTAAAGATAGGTTATTTCAAGTTTAATGGGCGTAACGAATCCTTATTTACGATTTTGATTTAGTTTTTAAACGTTTCCTAATCCATAAGAATATCAGTCCCACCTATGTACTATTATCGGCTCGTGATAGTTGAAAAGAATTGAGTGTATCTTGATGTACGATGTGGCGGATGATGCAAAAATATTTTAATTTGGACAGTGAATAACATAATTAATTAATGATTGAATTATGGAGGCTATTTAGTTTTAACTTTTACTTAGTTTTCATCGCAACAAAATGCTAAATGTGTTTTAATGAACCCTACTCAGAGAGAACTTTTAATTAGTTCCTGCGTAAATTTCCAAGGAATGGATTCAATGACTGAAACTCTCACATAAATAGTCATTGTCGATAACAATACTCTTTGTTACAAGTAAATCACAATTGTATCGAAATACAATGGCGGATCTTAGGACAAAACTCCATGTTGTCATGACTACCACCGTCACGGTCCTCCTAGTCCTAAACCAATGATGACAAAATCGATCAAAATTTGTCAATCAAATACTCGGTGTCTTCGGTGTAAAGAAAATTAGATGTCAGGTACTTTATTAATCATGGCTTAGTAATTAACTGTTGTTGCCGAGATTACCTTGTAATGGAATTTAACTGAAGTTATTAAACATTATATAATTATCAAAATGTTTACTATTTACCGCCCTCTCCTCAAATGTACATGTTACAATTCTATAACCTACTTGATAGTGATCCCAAGTGAGAGGAGACCTTCGGAACAATGATGTTATCATTGCTTCGGAAGGTTCGATTCCCAGTCAGGATAGACTTTTGTATATGTGAGTTTGCGATGGTTCAAAAAAATTAAATCCGAAACAAATGGGTATTCGTTTCAGCCGTTCTGTAAATTTAGTCCATAGGTTCACATAAAAATCTGCGCAAGAGTTTATGTATTTCAATGTTACTTACCAATATATGGATGAAAGTCCGAAATAAATTATTTTATTATTATTATTATTATGTATCTCTTAACTTTCTCGGGTCCTAGATATAAGTGGACCCGGTACTTTGGTAGGCTTGCGTGGGGACACAGGTCCAACACGCAGAGACCCCTTTGAGAATATTAATAAAGTGCGTGTGTGGACACATTATTATTATTATTATGAGATTATCGGGCTGGGGCAGCGTAGACCATACAGTATTTCTGACAGTATAGGTATAAATGAGATGCGTTACTTCAAAATAGATCCTATTTATATAAAAGTTAAAACTGTTACATTTTGTTAATTAACACAATTCAAATAAAGTTTTTTTTATGGAAATAGCCGGCAAACGAGCTGACGATCCAACTGATGGTAAGTGGCTATCGTCGCCCATGGACATCAGCAACACCAAAGGCATCACTGATGCGTTGCCGGCCAAGAAAGAGAGAAGAAAAAGAAAGAAAGAACTGGCTCTCAAGCCCCCAGCCGAAACACGACGATTAAATTTAGCTGTATTCATTAAGATATTAGAATTTGAAACATAATTCCGGAGCATTTATCATCAGTTTCCATTCAATGGGTTATCTTCATCTCGACTGAGTCCTAAATCTGTTCAACTAAATGTTACATTCGAGCTTTTAATATTGATGACAAGTGATAATTAAATAAATAGCGGTTAGGATTTTGTTTCAAGTACCTAATAAGTATCTTAAGATAAAAGTTTTACTAAGAGCATTAAACCACACAATAAAATACTAGATTTTATAAAGATAAAAAATAAAATAACTATAAAAATATAAATCAATAATGTATCAAAAAAAATGTATTTTCCGGTACCTTCAAGAACTAAATACTTTGTAGAAATACCTATATTGTAATTGAACAATGTACATTTTTCGTTTCTGCACTTTTTTATTTTTTTATTCCATATCAGTTAAATATGTAGATAATTTCTTACGAAATGTTTATACACACATATGTAGGTATGTTGATGCATACATAGGTAACCTTCTAATTAAGATAATCCTCTATATTATAAAAAAACATAGAACAAAGTAATGTAAAAAAAGACACTTACCGTTAACTCCATTGTGTCGAATACGCTATGGACTCCAAAGATAATTTCAAGAAGTGTAGTTAGAAGAACTTTGCCGAAGCATCTTCTTCAATTTCGCAAAGAATATTTTACTAGCACACATGTCTTTAAACTAATCTTTTTTACACTGGCCGGTTCTCAAATAAAAAATTAAAAAGTTCCAATTTCAAAATGAACAGATGATTTCGCGGGAATATCATTACCGTTTGACACCAGACACTGTTTTAGTTTATGCGGGTTATTTAATGGATTTTTCGATGGAATCCGGGATTTTAACGTGCGAGAACGTTTCACAGCCCGCGAGATCCCTCGGGCTCCGGAGGCTGACTCTCGCCCGTCCGACACTCGAAGCTACATACGCTGCGCCTCCCCTCTTGCGTAACTATTGTTATAAATTAGATAATATCTTAACACTTATACACCTAACATAAGCATATTGATTCATAATTGCACACATGATGCCTTTTGAGATACTTATCTATTACCACAAAATATTTATTTACTATAAAATACCCTTTTTAAAATGCAAAATTGTTAGATAAACGTTACGCATATGAAACTTATTGTTTATCATTATTTTCTTTTCATCATGATTATAACTAAAACGAGTAAAAACCAACGGTGGTCTTTGTAAATTGACAAAATTCGCTCACTCTACGAAGCTTCGACTATCTATCTTTCAGGAAAAGCCACAAAGCGCATGCGTGAACTGAGAAAACTAAAGCGAGACGGCAATACTAGTTTCATGTATTAGAGAGAGACGAAAATACAGTCAAGTGTGAGTGCATATAATCTACTCAATTTGTTGTCTAGGCACGTACGGATTTAAAAAAAAGATAAGTCGATTGTCATAGTTTTGTTCTTCTGTTATTATTTGGCATCTTTACCCGTGTAGTTGCCAGTTAAGTGTTTAAGAAGTATGTTATCTTAGAACCTAAGCAAAAGCAAAAGCAAAGCAAAGCAACAACCCATAGTTGTCCCACTGCTGGGCTCGGGGTCTCCTCTGACAATGTGAGGGGTATAGGCCATAGTCTACCACGCTGGCCAAGTGCGGATTGGTAGACTTCACACACCTTTGAGAACATTATGGAGAACTCTCAGGTGTGCAGGTTTCCTCACGATGTTTTCCTTCACCGAAGCAAGTGAGCTAACCGCTAATCTATAAAATTACACGAATCACACATGAAATTACATGAATACTTACAGTATACAAATAGTTACAGAATTGATGCAAAAGTTACTTGCCGAAGAAAAACTTGGACACTTAAAGAAAGGCCAAAAACAAGACTCTGCCGCACAACTCATAAATAAAACAATTCTTTAACCAATGGTACATACTGTACACAAATGTTCGTCAAATGCCAAGTTCAAGCGTAAGGATGCATTATTCATCAAGCCGTGTCAAGGTCCCGGCAGCAGTTCCACCAGTGAATGACGAACACATAAAAGGCTACTTTGAATGACAAAGTGCTGTAACTGGGTTAGACATTGCGCGCAACGTCATGTCAAGTTTATTGCTATCGCTAACTGCCGGATATCTGCAGATAAAAGATCACGTTGAAGGTTGAGTACGAAAAAATCCTATTAAAATCTAAGACTGATATTCTGATATAAAATAGGTAAATTTTCACACACGCATGTACTGTACCACGATTTCATGTTGGGAGAGGTTTGGATATACACAAACCATACGTTACAAATACTTTTTTTATGAAAATAGCTGGCAAACGAGCTGACGATCCATCTGATGGTAAGTGGCTATTGTCGCCCATGGACATCAGCAACACTAAAGGCATCACTGATGCGTTCCCGGCCAAGAAAGGGAGAAGAACAAGAAAGAAAGAACTGGCTCTCAAGCAAAAGGGTGGTGGTAGCAATCCAGGCGGACTCCATGGAGAAATCATAATAGTAATAATGGTAATTATTTTAATATTGCACATGTTACCAAAACCATCACCAACGGCTGGATTTTAGTCTCCGCTTACGAAGAAGAAAACGAAAAAATAAAGGAACCCTCACTCCAAAAATAAACATTATTCTATCACTTTAATTAGCTGATGAGGCTGGGAATTAAATTCTGCGTCAGTCACGCATTTATTTAGGTACTCTCAATATAGGATGGTATCGTGTAAGATCACTATAAAAAAACTGGGCAGGTGGCACGAAGGGTTCCGAAGTAGTAAGTTTATCAACTATTACTCATTAACTACTAATGCTAACATAGCTGTGATAGTTTTCCATGTAAATTTATAATATAACCTACTTTTGAGAATTTTTCACTTTTCCAACTCCAACCGTTTAGCCGGCAGGAGCGGGGGGACACTTGACTCTAACCAAAATTAACAATTTAGGGCCAAATGGGTCTTATAAGACCCATCATATTTTTTAAATACCTTTTCAAAGATACCCTACACTATAAGGTAGGCAACGAATAAAAATTCATCCTCACATTACCTGTAGGGGAGGAACCTTGAAAAAAAATGTTTTTCAATATTTTATTCTACAGTTCTGAAAATACATAAGTATATCTATTTTATCACTTATTTCCATTAACAAGACAAGCATAAGTCCTTTTAAAAACTGCAGACCATCTTGTAATGTATCAGTAAATTTTGTAACAAATTATATACTTTAAAATGTTAAAAATACAATTTTGTAAGTTGTTTTACAGAGCGACATTATCATTTTGTGATAAAGTTTTTAAATAAATGAAAAAATACTTGTAATGTCAACGGTAGATGAATGCTTAAAAAGGTTCAAACCTTTTTACGCACGAGTTCGACGTCATCCATTCTATTTACTTCAGCATTAAATTAGTACCGAATAACATTCGTAGTAATTCGCACGTATCTAAAAGGGTCTTAATAATTCAATAATAGTAGGAATTATTCAATAAATCACACGTCGTAAGCCAGCTCGCTCGCTCCGGTTCTGCCCGGTGTGTACATTTAATGAATGTTCCAGATCAAACGAGATTTAGGGCTGATAGGATTCTAGAAAAATACTTAAATACTACGCACATTGGTGTTAACAAACTGGTTAATAATAGGTAACTACGAGTATATGGTGTAGTAATGAAAAATGTTTGACTGTTATAATCACGATTAATCACGATATGTATTTTGTGGATACGTCGATATTAAATTCCAAAACATTCAAGTATTACTACTTATCACTAGCGTAGCACATTATACTTCAATTTAGAAAGATAATATACCTTTTTATTTTAGACATATGAGAAAAAATGTGATAAGGTTATTTTTCTATTTTCTTTATACTACATAGAATATTTTGTTACAATCTTTGTTCTCATGCTACTACATTGATACTGTAGTAATACTATGCCGAGGAAATAGGGTCTCCCTCAGTCACAACCCTCACTCTATTTCTCTGTACAACCCACGGTGACATGAAGGCTGCCTGAGTGGAGCACTGTATGTACTTACTTTAACTCATTTATTCAATACCTACGTAATTATTGCCTGACTAACTGATATTAATTAAAATGTATGATTTTAAACTTAATTAATCGTGGATTGTTGTCTTTATATTTACGCTAATAGCATGGAACTCAATACCTAGAACCTTGTATATAAACGACAGATATCGACCATTTTTATTGCAATAAAAAATTCAAACAACCAACGTCTTCATAATATTTTATACAACGTATTTATATTTATACATACGTTGTATAAAATATCATATTTATTTGTATGTTGGCTTTACGATCTTTTATAATTTGCGTATTTTTTTCTAGTTTTAACATTTATCTTAATTTAAACTTAATTTTAAGACGTAATAATTATAGAAACATCTCGGTTGGCAGCCCTTCGGTTAGGTGTCAAGATTACTGTGCCATCCACTGGCCTTCAACACCCGGTGCATTGTAAATAGCCGTCGATCCGCTAACAGGCGCGTTCAAACATGCGGCACTTCGGAAATATTACAATACGAATGTGGGTAGATTTATAAAGTAACTCTTCTAGAAGTCAAATGCTTCAAGATGAAGGCGAATGATTTATGTATGAGCGCATTCGCAGTTCGCACTGAAGAAGCTAGGACATAATAGCTCAAGGTTTTTCCGTGATGTTTGTCAACATATTATCTGTAATACATGATCCTCGTTTATTGTATATCCGTCCCTTTTTCTTGTGTCTACGTTTCTCCTATTTTATCTATTAAAAGAAGTCAACTTTCGGATTCCGGTTGATATGTTGGAATGCACATAATACGTTAGTTATGTGTAGAAACTTATGTACCTAACATTTCTGTAGACAAAAAAGTGCATAATATTTCCATACTGGTATTTTAAAATTATTCTATGTAGGAAAACACCTAGTTTTCTTTCAAATTGTAAAGACCGATTAAGGTACGATATACGTATAATAACTGAGTTCATATATGTTAAATTATGTCATTTAAAGCGGGAGTCAGGGGTTGTAAATCTACCTGAACTGCTGGAACACAGAACACTGGTATTAAATTCAATTAAACTTGTCACCCCAGCCAAGCTAGCGGCAAACGAGTAAAGTAAAGGCAACCTTGCGTGCCATCGACTTTATTTGATCGCTATACTTTAAATATTTTAATGAGAAAAGTATAATAGTATTTATTTCATTGCAAACTATACGGTTAAGAGTACAATATTATAGTGGCAACACTACTATCATATTTGATGTTCCCTGCATGCCGTCAATATTTACAATCAATCTCAAACTACAGCTCTTCCATACAACATTCTATAAATGTTTATAGTATAGTACTCATGGTGTACTGTATATTTGTGGGTAAGATTTGTTGACGGTCGAATAATGTTACGTGAAATGTTTTTCCTTAATTCTCTATAAATATTTAGTTCAATAAAATGTAAAGTTATAATAAAGCTTAATTATGCTACTTATGACTACAATAATTACAGCCTTGTGACTGCCTCATATTTTAACAGAGGTTACACTAAAAGGTGGCATTTATATATCACATTTCATTTGAAAATTTTCATCATTTAAATGCAGTGTCAAAAAAGGTTAACTAAGACAATATGAACACAACCAAAAACCTCGCACAGCCCTAAACGTTTAGAGGAGATTTTCCGCTTTTCATCTGGAGCAGAGTTTATAAATCGCATTTCCTTGCTCCAGCTCGCTGCATTGGACAGGAAAAATCAAAGACCTCATACCGTAGTGAGGCAGTAGACAGGATATTAAATGAAGCACTCCCCTGCTCGACATTTTCGTTTAATATTGGAATCTTAATTATCATAGCTGCTTATCTATGCTCATTTATAGTAATATCTATTACTTGTTTAAGGGAAGAAAAATGTACAGACATTTGCATATCCGTGTGCTTACCACCTCTTATATTTATTCTTCAGCTGATTTCGCTTAGTTCCGCCCGTCACAGTTTCACGCGGACACAAAGATTTAAATTAAAATAATGTGACATCATTTCCCATCCCATATCCAAGTTATCGTATATGAAGTCACAATAATCACTTTAGCAATGAATTACGAGCCATCTCTACTCCACACTAGTAACATAATTGTATTAATTACGTCATCACTCCGTTGTCGCAGGGAAAGTGAATTTATAATAGGAGATACTACTTCAAAGTTTTCGCGCCAGAGTGCAGCACAAGCACAAATGGTAAATAGAACTTTTAACAAAAATAGGGATATTGACTTATTTTAGGATTCAATTTTATTTTATAGATATAACCTCAATATTCACGAAAAAAATATTATAAAAATAACAATCTTCAATTTAAAAACAAAGTTGATAAATAAAAATAATTATCAAAGGAGAATGCCCATTGCCAGTACTCTTAAAAAAATAATTGTGTCACAATGATTTTTGGACAAAAAATTTAATTAAAATATTTCAAGTATTTTACCCTATTTCCTAAAAAATCCTTATTGGGAATAATTTTCTGAAATTAATAAGTTACTTTACTTCCGTTTTACAAAAGAAAACCATTGTGCCATTTATGTTTGGATAAGGGCCAATCAGGATCCTTCGGGCCAATAGGTTGCATTGATTCGATTATAATTAGGATACAACAAACTAGATGACGTAAGGGGACTGTCAAATGAATTAGAAAATTATTATAATCAGCCAGGAGTAATAGTCTTCTGTGATTATAATACATTACAAACTACATGGTTTTTAGGGACTGTTAAATTAATTTGAAACTTAAAAGATCGACATTACATACGCAATCGACTTTAATACACCCGCATAGAGTCCATATTACTGTGAGTTTACTATACCCTAAATACAAACTAATTTTATTTAAAATCTCGTATTTCCTACTATTAACATTGACTAAAGTTAGTATGTGTAATTTATATAGATAACATAATCAAATAAAGGTATTTTTATCAAGACACAAAAATGTTAAAGTCAGTACATTTCTCCATACTAAATGAGCATTCTCCTTTCTCACCAAAAACCTCACATGACGTCAATATCCGATATTCAATACTATCTGTCTACTGAATTTTGTTGCATTTCCTTAAAAATAGGAACAATGACGTCATATTCTCAAAATGGCGTTTGAGGTCACGTGACTGTGAGTACAATTTTTAACATTTTAGATTAATGATATTTAATTTATTGTGATTGATTTCGATAAAAGAATCATATTTTAGGCCTTTAAATGTTACCACTAATACTTTAGACATAAATTTATATTAATTTATAATTAGTGTCAACATCCCTATTGCGTATTATTCTACATTAATGCATCAATATAGTGTATTTGGATCTAATAGCAATGAAGGGACCATTCATAAAACTTGTACCACGTTCTCGCAGCAGTTTTTTTAGATCATCCACTATTTAATGGCCGTAGAATGCCATCATATCACAAAGTATAAATGCAATACAGTATAAAATATGTAAAAATAATTATAAAATTAATTTGATATGTAAGTTTTGACTGACGGTTTTCACATTTTAATAATATTAGTACAAACATGAATGATGATGCCGGTTTGTTTACTGTATGTGCTGGTGGCGCCATCTACGCCGAATTTAATGTTCCATATTGAATTGCTAATTCACGTAGCATCGTAGCACCGTAGCACGTCTACGAGCCACGCGTAGCGCTCAACTAGCTAAAGTACAGCTGCTTAACAAATGAGGTTTCGTGTTGACGGTTATTAAACGCTTTAATTTAGTTGTAAAAAGTCAAAAGTCAAAATATTTTATTCATATAGGTATCATTGATACACTTATGCACGTAATTTTTTTCAATTTGTATTCAACGGTAGTAATTTTATTTGCCTTTATTGTATGGATCGAATCTTGCAACCTTAATTAGACCTACTTCCTCATACCCTAAGAAGCTGAAATTTTTGAAATTGCTTAAGTTCTGATAGTAATGCATTTTAATCAACTTCAAAAAAAGAGGAGGTTCTCAATTCGACTGTATTTTTTTATGTTTGTTACCTCATAACTTTCGACTGGGTGAACCGATTTAAATGATTCTTTTTTTAATCGAAAGCTGGTGCTTGTCGTGTAGTCCCACTTAAATTTGAGCGAGATTTGACAATGGCATCCATGTCAAAAGCATATAAGTCTTAAATTTGCATTAAGTAAGTGCGCGATAAATGGACGAATAACTCAATATCACGCCAACCGATTTCGATGATTCTTTTTTTATTGGATGTACTTCATTTGAAGTCGGTTCTTTTTTGTTAAAATTTTAGATTATTGTAATAAGTGTGACCTGATCAAGCAAGACCTCAAGCTTGACTCGAGAGATTTTCTTAATGATTAACTGCACAGTCACGATATTTTTCCTATAACGTGTATTTAGTTCTTAGTTTGGAATTACAAACATTCCATGTTACAGGAATATGTAGATTCAGAGTATATATAATCACTCAAGTCAAAGCAAATCTCGCTTGAATTCAAGCTATAATGGTCTACTACTGAGGACGGGTCTCTCCATGGATTCAACCCATAGACCATGCTCGTGGTGAACCCTGATAAACAACTGACAAGGCTATGGTGCCAGGTCTCTCCGATAGAGCGGAACCCATATCTAGATACTACCCATTTATATCACAACATTAAGCGTCCATCGTAATAAAATCTATTATATAATAGTAGGTACATAATATTCGTTCTGTTCGTAGCTTTGCCCGTGTTTACCAGGATAGTAAGTATCCTATGTCCTATTCCAAGTTATGGCCTACTTGTGTACTAAATTTCATAAAAATTTGTTCGGTAGTTTTTGCGTGAAAGAGTAACAAACATACATACATCCCCACAAAGTTCCACGTTTATAATATAACATTAGTAGCATATGTATGTGTTATAAAAAATATATTTCTAGAAAAATAACCGGCTACTTGCCAAAATTTTGCCTCACAACTTTCCCTTCGCACAAGTGGCGAAACGTGGGTATACTCGTATTTTCCTCGCGACTGACATACACGCTCGATTGGCTACGATCGAGCCTTTTCAAGAAAACATTCGCATAAAAATACACTAACTTTTGGGTGAAATCGTTATGTGTAAATCCTTTCGGGACCCTTCAAGTGATTTTATTGAAGATTTGAAAGGAAAGTTTTGTAAGGCTGATTGGAAATAACTTCTTTCACAATATCACTATTGTACTGATGTGAATGATTTCGATTTATTGGCATTTTGTGAAGGAAAATTAGCTTTTTAAACGTTGTAGTATTATCCATATAGAATCCACTATATAAATGTGTTTTTTCAAAAGGAGAGTGAATTAAATTAATGTACTGAAGTGTGCCACTTTTGGCGTGAACGATAGTGATCACTCACCGATAAGGGTTTTCAACGATTTCCAAATCAGTCTATCTCCCGAATGACACGTTGTTTAGACTACTCCTATGAAGGATATCAAAAAGCAATCACGCAGACATTTAAAAAATCGCATCAAAGTGACTCAATAAAGATATTTCGTTTCATTTCATTCCAAAATATTGAGCAGCTAGTGATAATGTAATTAAGAATTTAGTTAAAAATAAAACATCATTATGTTTAGATAGCCTTATCATAATATTCTGGCTGCTAATGACTTCCGAACATGCGGCGTGCAGTATATAGCTTCAACTGCTCACGGGCTGAATATTCATGTAATTAAAAATTAAAACAGTGAATTTTCATACTCCCCTGCTTAGCTGTTTAACAATGAATTTCCATATTCCTTACATTCAGTGATGAGAGTACGTGGACATACACAATATACTAAACATTAATCAGTGCCAGAGAAGGGACCAGACATATTTCCCATGACAAACTTAAGGATTAATTATTGCAACTTAACAACCAAGGATAATGTATTTATCTATACTAATAATAAAGAGGAAAGATTTGATTGTTTGCATTGAATAGGCTCCGAAACTACTGAACCGATTTGAAAAATTCTTACACTGTTGGAAAGCTACACTATTCCCGAGTAACATAGGCTTTATTATATTTTCAAAAAAATTAGGGATCCTTAATAAAACTCCAATAATGTAACCCAAGGTGTAAAAAATAAAGAAAACCGAAGCAAAGCGAGGGCGGTTACTCGTTATTAATAAAAAGCCATTTACATCATCATTATGAAATGTAAGTTAAACATTGTGTGAAAATCCTTTCACCAAAATTGTAAGTGTATGTTATGGAAATTTCAGCCAGTATTCGGATGATGTTGTAAGTGTGAACATAACCTAACCTGAACCAGATAATTATATTTCTTAAAAAACCAGTTTTCCCTCAAAACTCCTTTTCAATTAATTACATTAACAGAACGCAGAAAAAATGTATAGCTACGAATATAATTTTATTCTACAAATACGAATAAAGAACTTATATACTCAATCTAAACTTTCTGACCAAGTTTACCTTATAAAAGTTGCAAGAAGAATGAAATTAAAAAAGCAACCATCATATATTATTGTGAACTGTATTCTTCGAATATAAATGAGAGTAAAATAACCTACATGTTCATGCACCAAAGTGCTATGCAGAACGAACGCTAAGTGGAGTGTACACAACACTCGAGCGACGGCCTTGCGAGGATTGGCAAATTGGTAAACGTCGTGACGCGAGAGCGAATATACGACAAAGATTTATCATTTGAGATGTACTATTATTCACTAAAACGCATTAAAATTCCAGCAAACGAGTCTTTGTGATTGACTGAGAAGTTAGGAAACATAGTCCACCGAGATGGTGCAGAGTAGATTGGTGCGAGGTGAGAGGTATAGTTACCACCCTTGAGTATGAGTCAGCCGCCAAACGACTCGTCGTGTTCTGGCTGGAGGCTTGAGAACCAGTTCTTTCTTTCTTTTTCTTCTCTCTTTCTTAGCCGGCAACGAGTCACTGTTGCCTTTGGTGTTGCTGATGTTCATAGGCGACGTTAGTCACTTACCATCATGTGGATCGTCAGCTCGTTTGCTGGTTATTTCCATAAAGACAGCTATGTGAAATGGTTCTGATGTTTGCATATACTTAGCTGACAGGATATGTCTCCTAGATTAAAGTTAAAATATCTTATTTTACTAGCGTGTTTAAATTACTCGTACATAGGTATATCCGAGAGCTAATAATGAGCGGTTTATCTGGATTGCTGATCCTGTCAACGCGTCACTGTGAAATGAAATGGATGTTACCCATCTACTCTTTTGCATGGAACTTATTAAAGAACCAAGATTCGATATTGAGTCCTTCACAAAATTTCACCTCACTATCACGTGCTTACGCACTGAACATCCTCAATTGCGTGCGTATAATCGTGTAATCACAATTGGCGATAACAGAACGTTCCAGAAGGCATCAATAACAAATTTTCCACTCAACATAAAGTGAGACACCACATTTATCATGCCGGCGTTCGTGCATGATGTTAGATATCGTCGCAAATTGCCTGTCACTTGCTGGCTTTGTCGGGGCCAGCCCTTACCGAGTTTACACAATAACGGATTATGCCTGACAACAAGGATGACTAATTTATCTCTTGATATAGATGTTTTACACTGAAAACAACCCCGGCTACATTGCCTCTGTACATAAATAATACTGGTACGTCAGAATCTAATTTGCGAGGGATTGAATTCCGTACTGTAAATGTATCCAGAAAAACATCCTGTTTTCTGTAAACATCAAAGGTAAGTCCTTCATAAGGTAGGTACTTTTATATATATTTGTGTTTTGTGTCAAAACATTTGAAAGGGGAACGATAGATTGAGTAAATTAATAAATATGTATTTTTTTAAATATATTTTACATCCGAACTATGAAGAATGTTGGATAAAACAAGAAAGTTGTTATTGTAGATGCAAGCAATTTAGAATATAAATAAGTATCCAATTGACGGCTGCGGTGTACCCAACTCGGGTGTCGGGAGCATTGTAAACAGCCCTCTTGACCTTGGGCCGCTATCAGCGATGCCCGTACAATTGGCAAATTGCCCCACAATATGACACAATTGGATACTTTGAGATCACAATGCATTTTTTCAATGACTTATGTGTGAATCAATTGTATATAGAAGACGTTAGGTACCTGTTACGAGTATTTTGGTAAAATACTTCGTTTAAGACTACTGGAGATTGGACTATTATTTATTGGAAGTTGGATTATGGACTCCAAATCCACTTCTATAACTTCTTCTATAACTATTGTATTGTATAGGAGAAAAGAATTAACAGTGAATAAACTTTTCACCTTACGCCCTTGTGACAGAAGCGAAACGGTCAAGCCACATATTTTGACTAAGGTGTAGATTTTTTTATGGAAATAGCCGGCAAACGAGCTGACGATCCACCTGATGGTAAGTGGCTATCGCCGCCCATGAACATCAGTAACACCAAAGGCACCACTGATGCGTTGCCGGCCAAGAAAGAGAGAAAAAAAGAAAGAAAGAAAGAACTGGCTCTCAAGCCCCCAGCCGGAACACGACAAGTCGTTTGGCGGCTGACTCATGCTCAAGGGTGGTAGCTATCCAGGCGAACCCCGTGGAGAAATAATAATAGTAATAATAGTATTAATTTACAATTAAAATCAATAATACCTATATAATCCCTCGAGGGGCCCTACCACCAGCGAGCCGGAATTAGTCGCCTCTTACGACACCCATCTGGCGTCGGAATGGGGTTAGTATTCTAAGCCGCCCCAATACGGATATACTTATAGATTTTGTGAAGTTAGGGCGTGTAGAGTTAGAAGGTGTGAGATGTCATATTATGGTCTCATCTTGTCATCGTTTGTCATGAAAATGTGTTTGGTGGGATAGTTGATTTATTACATTAAATACTTTGGTAATCTAACGAGTTTCCAACATTCAGTTGATCTACTTATATGCCAGTTATACATGTTCTACCAGTAGAAAATATGGACAAAGTATTTATTTTAGGCCTGTGATCGAATTTAAAGAGAAAAAGGTTTTTTTAAGGTCAAAGTCGTACATATTTTTCTGTGGACACAAAATACACAAAGGAGACAAAATACAGAATGAATGTTAACCATTTCCTACTGACTACACGGATGGAACAATGTATTTTCGGAGTAAATTGAATTACACTTTCCACTTTACTCATATTTGTAGCATGAGTAAACTTTATTTATTTATTTATTTATATATTTTTGTACACGAAGGAAATCTTACACAAAACAACAATGATAGATACAATTTGCACAAAGGAACTGCTTATTTCTTTAAGAAATCTCTTCCAGCAGCCCTGAGAGAGGAGATAGTCATTGGATGGTAGACAGAACGTGTACCTAAAAATAGTCACTAAAAGCTAAACTAGAAATACATATCTTTATTACATTTACATATATGAATAATAAAATTATACTTTGTAGCTGGATTAAACAATGTACATACAACAACATGACAGTCACATATCAATTAATGTCTGCTCTCTGAACTCACAACGTGGCTGGTAAATTTTCTACCGACCAGTATTTAGAACCGTCTCAATATTAGTACCGAGATCTTCTGAATAGCAGTTAACGTTTTCAAATGTATTTTTAGAGTTCTGAAGTAAAATCGGAACCCTTATAGTTCTGTCGTGTCCGTCTGTCCGTCCTTCCGTCCTTCCATCTATCCGTCTGTTCGTCTGTTCGAAACAAAGTGCCGAGACCCGGAAAGCTGTAATTTGGCATGAATATACATATAATAAAATATGTATATCCATGTCGGCTACTTATTAGGAGTTGGATAAATGACAAACATCTCAAAAATAGCTTATATGATGAATTTACAAGGGAAACTTTCACGACTATGTTAGCATAAGTAGTGAGTAATAGTCGATAAACTTAATTACTACTTCGGAACCCTTCATTGCACGTAGCCTGACACGCACTTGCCCGATTTTTTACTATCGAAATAGCTGTTTGTCCTGGTCTTGAACAAACTGACAATTCACCTGATAGTAAGCGGTAATCGTCGCCCGAACATCAGCGACACCAAAGGCATCACTAAAACTGGCGAAAAAAGAGAGAAGAAAAAGAAAGAAAACTTTCTTATTCGTTTCCTGGACGCCAGGCATTCATGGGTTAATAAGTTAGGGGAGGCCTATTTCCAGCAGTGGACTTCCAAGTGCTGATGGATGGATGTATGGAGGCATCCATGGACCACCTTTTAGGTACATTTAACAACCGCTATCATAAAAAATATATTATCAACTAAGTGTATTTTGTTACGGAAGCATCTATAAAACACTTTATTGACAGCCATCTCCATAAATAAACTATAAATCGTGAACAGTATGAATTATTGAGTGGCTCGGATCCGTCTTTGTTTCCTTTCGCTACTTTTAAAGGTATTTTATCATTGAACGTAAAATATTGGAAAACATTTTGGGTATTATTAATTTTGCAGATTCAAGATTTAATACCTATTTCTATATCGCCTTCATAAAGTTATTTCCATCCTGCTAGACTAAACTTTATTTTCGGAATAGTATACGAGGAGTGAATTTTTAACGACATTGTTAATATTAATATAGAACCTTGACAGAAGATTTTTATTACTTTTTATTTGAAGCAAGATTTATTTTATATCCTTCACTGATAACGACGAGTTGACCTCTATGTTGTCTGTTGGTTTTTTATAAACCCATTTTAAGTAAAACAATTAAACACAGAAAGATTACACTGGAAAACCTAAAATGTTCTGTAATTACTATCCCACCAAAAACATAAATGTAAAAAAGGAGAGCCAAGTTCAATACAAAAATAATGCTTGGCTGTGGGCTTCGCCGCAAAAAGAATGGAGATCTAAATGAGTGCCAAGTTCTATGCAAAATCTAAATATGTATTTATAGGAACAAAATAACATTATGAACAAGTATTAAATTCTATTTCTTTGCTTTATTGGATACCTATAACAATTGCTGTTATTTAAAAAAGTGAGATCTTAAAGTAGGTTAGATTTGACTTGGCCAGTTTTTATCAGACTGACTTTAATGACTGATGTAATGAAAACTGGCCAAGTCAAATCTAGCCTACTTTAAGATCTCACTTTTTTAAATAACAGCAATTGTTATAGGTATCCAATAAAGCAAAGAAATAGAATTTAATACTTGTTCATAATGTTATTTTGTTCCTATAAATACATATTTAGATTTTGCATAGAACTTGGCACTCATTTAGATCTCCATTCTTTTTGCGGCGAAGCCCACAGCCAAGCATTATTTTTGTATTGAACTTGGCTCTCCTTTTTTACATTTATGTTTTTGGTGGGATATCATTACTTTTTGTAAAGAAAAATATACCCTGTTCACAAATCTTAGAGACTAAATTGACGTTTCATGGGTGGAAACGCGTAAAATTACGGGTGGGGCTGCGGTGCGGTCTACAACAGCTACGTTCGAATATCTATTTGGCGGACACTAAGGCCATTGATTAGGGTGGCATAACTCAGCAAACTTCACTCCGTTTAAAACAGCCATGTTCATATACACAATAAAGGTCGTACTGAAAATCAGTAGCCGTCGTTACCCTTTTTGTTTCTCCAGGGGGGAAAATGCATTACGCATACCACCCGGGCGCAGGGGGTACCCGAGTGGTTTTGTGGGACTCCTGCATAGGCTAATGAGACCCACGGTATACCCACTAAAACCCCCCCATCTTCCTTCTCGCCGCCTGTGACGGGGTTACGGGAACGCTTTCACACACATCCGCGACCCCGCCAGCGGCAGCTGCCCACAAGCGGCTCTATCGCGAAAGCCGTCCACGATGGGCGCACCAGATTGTAAGGTGCGCCTCCCCCCTCAGCCTCCACCAGTACTGTAGCAGACTCCCCCCGAGTCAGTTACTAGGAGGCCATGGATACCAGATAACTGGTACCCGGTGGAAGATTAGGTCTGTGGTTCTTCCACCGACCACACCTCGGCCGCAGAGGACAGGGCAAGCGGCGCACCGTAATACCGACATGCCTCTTCCTCTTCTTCTTCTCTTGAAATATAATATAAATATAGATATAAATATAGTTATATGTAGATATAAATATAAATATCAACATACATGTAAATATAAATATAACTACAACTAACAAATGCAAATGCAAATATATTATTATTATTATTTATTATTTATTTATTAAAATCACAAGTAAAGTAAGTCAATATATAAGTAAATATACCAAATATTTTTTTAAAATAACTTACCCAATAGTTCCGCGAAATTCCCACATCACCTTCTATCACCATCTACATAATTCTCTTATCTTCACAATAATAATAAACGTCGTAACATAATATATACATATTGTAGGTAATTATAAAAATAAAAAAAAAAACATTGTCGCCTGTGAGTCACCAGAAGGGCCCACTGAAAATCAGCGCCGTTGCAAACGCTGCGGCAATACGCTGAGTGGGTACCATTCTCTGGCACAACACACGCGAAAATTGTAACATAGTTTATAATTATGTTAAATATGTTACCTTAATTACGTTGTGTGTGTCAGAAATAAATCTTTTCTTTCTTTCTTTCTTTCTTTCTTCCTCTGCGGTCCCACCTCCACGCGCGTCCGCAGCGAACTTGTTCAGCCCGCTGGGAGCGCCCTCCTCGGGCCAACCGGCGCGGCGGCGGCCCAAACTGGCCGGCCCTGGTTGCCTCTTAGCTTCACCGTGGGTGACCAGTCCACGGTTACTAAGCCCCCCGCCATGACAAGGCGGGCAACCCTCGGGGGGAGCCCGCGGCATATGCTGAGTGCGTACCTTTTTTGTTGAGCAGTGCTGCAGCAGGTTATGTCGATTTTATAACTTATAATATTTTGTAAATGATTTATTTAGTGTAAATTTTATAACTTGTTGCAGTGCTTAGCAAAATAAATAATTTCTTTCTTTCTTTCATATATCTATTTGTCACCCACTAGCGCCATTTAGAAATGGCCATTATTGGAACCTCTATTTTTTGTAAACAGCTGGAAACTATTTCAACATTCCCTTCATATGAGATGGCCCTCGTTCTACCTCAATACTCCATGCGCTGAAGTATGTCATATTGAGCCCCGCGTGCACAGAGGCCTTAGTGCGAGTTTTACGTGACATAACGGGCTCACAATGTAAAAGCGAGTTGGCTAAGGTTTGTATGGGACCGAAGCTTTTCTTTTCACTGCCGCTAGATGGCTCTGCTTCGGTCCCATACAAATTTTGTATGGGGACACCACTTATTTTTCGACTTTTTTTAATTTTTTGATTTTTTCCTTCGCTTACACAAAATTACCGAGCTGGATTCCAAATTTCATCCTTCTAGGTTATCTGGAAGTAGGTTAGATTTAGGTACTATATGTCAGTCAGTCAGTACTAAAATTTACGACTTTTTGACCTTCATATCTTTGTAACTGTTTGAGCTAGCTTCATGAAATTTGGTCTTCTACATGTCCATATGGATATAATTAAACACACGTAGTTTTATGTGTTTACGTTAAAGAGGTTTTGAGTTGTAAAAGGGTCAAAAGTGGCACCAAGTGGTTCGTGTAATATTACACTCGGCGCTGGCTAGCCAGTTCCTTTGCTTGAACTTGGCTTGACACGCTGCCGCGTGTCTAGATCTGTAAATCCGGCCCGCTAGTGGTATGGCCTCTCGAGGGATTATGGTAATATTGATTTTAATTGTTAATTAATACCATTATTACTATTATTATTTCTCCATGGGGTGCCCCTGGATTGCTACCACCCTCTTGCTTGAGTTAGCCGTTAAACGACTCGTCGTGTTCCCGCTGGGGGCTTGAGACCCAGTTCTTTCTTTTTGAAGTGAAACTTCTTTAGAATCGTTGTGATTTCAAATCGGATGCAACGGAAAAAACGACAGGCAAGAGACACAAATACAAAAATGTGTAGGATGAAGCCAGGAAAGAATGAGACAGAAATATACATACTATAAGCATGCATATAATATAACTGCTAATTTAATTTAAATCTAACTTCTCCGTAGCTCGATGGTCAGGACGTAGATACACAATACCTGATGCGCAGGTTCGCGTCTCTCAGTATTTCTTTTTTTTTAGTTTTATTTTTATACTGTTTTTAAATACTTTCAAATGCTCTTTTAAATATTTTCAAAGAATTTATCAACAAAAAATAAGAATTTCATTTTCGTTGTCAAGCTTGCTTATTTAATATCAGCTATCGATCGACCGACCGATTGTTGTTTCTTAGTTAGTCGCTAGATGGCGCGCTACAGTAATTTTAGTTTTATTTTTATATTGTTTTTATACTATTTTTAAATACTTTCAAATTCTCTTTTAAATATTTTCAAAGAATTTATTAACAAAAAACAAGAATTTCATTTTCGTTGTCAAGCTTGCTTATTTAATATCTGTCGATCGACCGACCGATTGTTGTTTCTTAGTTAGTCGCTAGATGGCGCGCTACAGTAATTTTGTGTAAGACGGCTGCTAGATGGCACTTAATAATTTACGTGTTGTTGTCGAGGGGTTTTTTATATCTTGTTTAGTTTCACTTCTATCGTGTGTGAATCGCACACACACCTTTTTTTCTTCTTCTCTCTTTGTTGGCCGGCAACGCATCAGTGATGCCTTTGGTGTTGCTGATGTTCATGGGCGATGATAGCCACTTACCATCAGGTGGATAACGTGAGAAAATAGGTAAATAAAATGAAAATAAGTTTGTTGATTAGTTTTATTCCCCACACATTATAGTAAGTACAACATTAATACGTGCAATAACATAAAATAAATTTAACACAAAACAATGTATTGTAACAACACAATAAAGATTTTAAATTATAATAACTTTGGTCACCTTATTACTTAATTAGTACATTTCTAAATATTATAGAATAAAAACGTTTGGACGGACACAATGAGAAAGACAGGTTAAACGGCTAAATAAACTTGTGTATATTACATTTACTATCACCCGCGGCAGAGTGGTTTCGAAACGAAATTTTTAATTAGTTAATTTAGATTTATATGTCAGTGACTTCGCGCGCGTGGATATCGATTTTTTACAAATCCCGCGAGAACCCTGTACCCTAGGATAAAAAGTAGCCTATGTGTTAATCCAGGCTATCCCCATTCCAAATTTCAGCCAAATCGGTTAAGAAGTTGTGGCGTGATTGAGGACCAAACATCAAACATCATCTTTACAAACTTTCACATTTAGGAATACTAGTGAACGAATATACTACTCAGTATGTTACTTGAGGATTATTCTCAATTTCCATAGCAACTGTCAAAAAATCACATCATAGTATTATAGTGTTAGTTACGAGTATTACTTTATCAACTTACACGTACTATCCATAGATTATGAAACCGGCGGTTAAGACAAACAATGATCATTTGGAGGCCTTCGAGTCCATTGCTGGACATAGACGTCCCCTAATTTACAAAATTGTGACCGGTCCTGAGCCTTCTCAATCCAGCAAATTTTTAAGTATTTAAGCAAATCGTCAATCCACCTGATCCGAGTCCAAATCATCTTTTTACTTAATTAAACATCGCTGCAGTAAACCCATCACTTAAATATTTATTTTACCCACAATATGACATCAGTCAATAGTAGGGCGACTGATCCTATACGAGTCTCCGACCACGGTATCAGTGCTATATCTATGGAGGAAGTTGTTCTTCAAGTCGAGGCCGGTCTCCCCTGTAGTAGCAGCCATGGCTGTCACCACATCATTTGTCTTCCTCTGTCCTAGAGTCAAGTTATACCTGCTCACCTCCAGCGCTCGCGAGCTGAAACTCCTGCCCAAAGACTTGGTTCGCTTCACGCTGAACTTGTCTCTGGGGATCTTGACGTCGTAGAGCGGGTTGATGATGCCGGTGCAGGGGACGGGGTAGTTGAGGGTCTGGTTGAGGGTGAGGTGCGACTTGACGCGCTCCAGGTGGCTCAGGTGGAGCTCCAGCTCTTGCAGACGTTTGGATGGCATGTACTCATGGTTGGACTGGAAGGGAATTGTTGATTGAGTAATGTATTGAAGTTGTTTGTTTCCAGAATTTTCTGTCTATTCCAGGTAATGAAACGAAACAATAGGATATTTTCAAATCGGATCGCAACTATTGCTCACTAGATTGCTCACTAGAGACAAAAAATATTGATATTTAGTACACACTAAATTTCTGGGTTTTCTGGGTTTACAAAATCTTAGCGATACCGAGTTTTTATTACTTCTTAGTTTTCTCTTTGCCATAACTAGAGCCATTTAATCTACGCTTTCTAAGTTAAATACAATAATTTTGACTGATATTGTTCAATGCTAGTTTTGAATTATCCAATTTGGTCAGCCGCTGCTCTAGTCAGGTGTATAATGTCAATGTTTCTCACCAGCGGTTCCGTGGTGCGTCGTGGAAGGGGCGGTGGCTGGGGCGGCCGGGATGGGGGCGGCCGGGACGGGGGCGGTCGGGTCGGGGGCGGTTGGGGCGCCTCGTCCCCGGACGTGCAGTCGGCGCGCGCGCGGTACCGCTGCGGGGCCTCCTGCTCGCTGCCGGCCGCTTCTGGAAGCTTCCACGAACTGAAATGTTAGATCAGAACTCTGTAGTCAATGTTAAAGTCATTAATCTATTCAAACAAAATATATATTTGTTTATAACCGTATATTTATTTAACTTTTAGTCCTTTTTCATAGTACTTATTTTATCAAGGAGAAAAAACTTAATCAAAAAACACAAAAAAATCATAATTTTTCAAAAACAAAAGATACCTATCCATACATTAGTCAGAAATTATTTTGCTTGATCTCAACCAACTGCAGTAATATTCAGTAATCTTCTACGTGAATAAATGATTTTGACTTTGGCTTTGTAGACCCATTTTTATCAGTAAAACCAAAAATATCTAGATCTCAAAATTCCTACAGAGGAATGATCCATACAGTAGTAGGCCGTTAAGGGGTTGAAGCCATTCTACGTGTATGTATACATACATATAGAAATAATCTAAAATTTTAACAAAAAAAGAACCGACTTCAAATGAAGTACATGATGCCATTGTCAGATCTCGCTCAAATTTATGTGAGACTACACGACAAGCACCAGCTTTCGATTAAAAAAAGAATCATCGAAATCGGTTGACATGATATTGAGTTATTCGTCCATTTATCGTGCACATACTTAATGCAAATTTAAGACTTATATGCTTTTGACATGGATGCTTTTGTCAGATCTCGCTCAAATTTATGTGGGACCACGCGAAAAGCACCAGCTTTCGATTAAAAAAAGAATCATCAAATTCAGTTCACCCAGTCCAGAGTACGGAGGTAACAAACATAAAAAAAATACAGTCGAATTGAGAACCTCCTCCTTTTTTTGAAGTCGGTTAAAAATGAGGCAAAATGGTACTGACTGGTCGCGGTCGGAGCTGCGGCTGCGGGCGGCGCGCGCCAGCCGGTGCAGCGCGAACAGCGCGCCCTCCGCCCCCGCGCCCAGACACCCGCACAGCGACTGCAGGATCTGGGGGACACACACACACACACATACTGATAACCCATATCCTTAATAACGCGTTAAAACTGACATTATGAACTTAAAGGGGCGTGCCAGTGGCCCTTTCAACGATAACAATGATGGCAGTTTCTTTAATATCCTTTGATAATTCAAAGGATTTGAATTCTGTTGGCGAAATCTATGGCGTAACTGAATCTAACAATTGGGAAACCAATAGCTCTTGGAAGTGCAATGTTTCAGGGCAAGTCGTACACCGTCTAGTAGCAGCCGCTTACAGTAAACTTCCCCCGCTGCAGCAGCGCGTGCACGAGATCCCCGAGCGCGAGGTGCGGCGCTCCGCCCCCGGCCCGTGCAGCCAACAGGCTGAGGGGTGCCGTCTGTGACACCAGCCAGTCCTCTGCCGCCGACCATGACGTATCCTCCGCGTCTGATGCTCCTGATTCTTCCACTGCAATATATTAATGGTCCTTTAGGGCACGGCTCTGAGGAGGACGCGTACCACGACTACCATAGACTAAGAAACTGTGGGACCCACTACGTCAGCGATTTCGAACTAGTTTTAAATTACAGTAGGAAATAGGTGAGAAAATAACAGGATTGATTTCAGGAAGTAGCGACAGACCACCAAATAGGTATATACCTATAACCTGCAATGACCGCCAAGAGTAGCGTCGAGATTAAACTGGAAGGTTACAGAAGCCCAGCAATCTGCAGTCGGAGGAAGCTTGTCACATTGCATCATCTCAAGGATTTACATTTTAAGCCGTAAATAAAACATAAATATGTTACCACATAAGGCATCCTTGACGCTGTTGATAAAATCCAAGGTCTCGAGTATGCTGGGCCGGCTCAAGGGCTCCTTGTTCCTAACGGTGGACCCTGCAGACCGCGGTCGGCGTCGCAGCTCCCTGATGCTCTCTACTGGCTCCGTGTACACCAGACTCCTCAGCGTGTGGTACTTCCGTCTGATAGTCTTAGAATCCGATTGGCTCGTCACCGATATCTCCGGGAACCCATCCGATGTAACCGGTCGACTCCGACGAGATCTTCGTCTCACTCTAGGCTCCAAGGAACCAGGAATATCTTGCACGGAACTAGACGGGATGATGTCAGGTTTCGGGCTATTTCTCCAGTAGTTTCCGTTCTTGGCGCTTGCCAGAATCTCCTCTGTGCTTTCGTGACGCGGTATGTGCGAGCTGCAACAATATTTTGGTTATGTCATAAAACGTTCTGTTTTGGAGGATTATTTCTACTAAAATAAAACAGCCATACTAAAAATACAGCCAGACATTTGCACGACAATTAAGCAGAGCCTAATCGACCTGACTGAACCCTGTATTTTAGGAAAAAAATGTATGCGTTGTCAATCGTAAATACCAATACACGGGGAAACGATCTTGCGATTAGCGACAGTATGCCTTGTTTCATCCAATCGGCCCGCACCGTAATGGATTTAACGGCTGTAATCTATCGGAAACCTGTCTGCTGTGATCAAATGTTCAAAGGTCGTTCACAAGCCGACTGTGATCCCGAATAGATTACTGATAGCCTGATAAATCCGCTTAGTTCTTATAAAACGTCGATATAATTTGTACGTTTATACGTTTCACAACCATTTATTTTAAACTTATATACCTTTATTCCATCCTTTATTTACATCAAAATCCACTTTTGTTTATAAATAGTGCCTGCAATCGATAAAAGGACTCAGAAAAGCAATCAAAGTTATCTACTCTGTACAAAAATTTTGTTTTATAACATTCGTCAACTATTTCGCTAGAATATCTATTCTATGGAAATTGATCTCCATTTCCCGATGTGAAAAGCTCATTACTCAGTGTTGAACTCAGAAGTATCTAGATCAGTTTAGTATAATAGTTTATGATGAATTGACAGTCAAACGGACAAACAGTCAAAAGCTATAACACAAGCTTCGGCCTGTATAACAATAAAGACTACCTATATCTTTATAATAAATGGACTAAATTCGAGGCGATTTACGAGCGCAAATCTCATTATCTCAAATTCAAAACACAAGACAGAAATCCCCTTTTTCGTGTAGGTAGGAGTACGTACGCCTCGAACGTGACTATTTCAATGCGGACGGCGGTCCGTGCTGCCAGGCAAAGGTAAGATTTTCCTTTCAGATAATTTATCGCATCCACATCGGCTCTATAGAAAGGCAAATGATTATTAAGGCAAGGTTTTCTATCTCATATTGTGAGTTTAACGACGAATTAACTGGTTTAACATTTGATGTTACTTATCGATTGTATTGTGATTATTTAGCTTTTTCAGGCAAATATAAAAAATAACATTTAGTACCTATTAATATTGTAAGCTTCATAAAACTAGTAAAACAGTTTTAAATAAATAAAAATATAATTGTACAGAAAATTATTTCATGAGCTGTTCCAATAGGAAGAGGAAGCGCTATTAATTACGCTCTCCTGTAAATCTCGGCTTTTGACATACTACGGCTTGAAATCATAAATTCATAACTCTCCTTTTCATATACGTTGTCGTTAAAGTCAGGTAACAATGAATAACAATAACATTACGTTCACACAATTATATGCCCTCAACGGTTTCTTTTATCGCAGGTGACATAATTGTACAATTAAAACATCACAAATAACCACAACCCGAGAACAAACATGTCATATGAGACTATATCTGTCACTTAAATACATCATTACATTCAAATCATCAATACCTCATTACATCATGTGTTTTAATTTCAAAACTTCAACACGTCAACAAAATTTAAAATAATTTCCTCCGTAAAATTACCTCCGTAAAAATTTTACCATTGAATAGTTTGTGTTCATTCTATAAATACTTATAGTAATCGATCCCCTGCATCTTTTTGGGCCTTATCAAACGAAGTGCCAACTGCCAGTGCACAAGAATGTCTGATATTACGCGCTTTAGCCGTATTGGGGCGGCTTAGAATACTAACCCCAATCCCACGCCGGAAGGGTGTCGTAAAAGGCGACTAAATCCGGCCTGCTGGTGGTAGGGCCCTCGGAGGGATTATATTGGTAGTATTGATTTTAATTGTTAATTAATACCATTATTACTATTATTATTTCTCCAGGGGTTCGCCTGGATAGCTACCACCCTCGAGCATGAGTCAGCCGCCAAATGACTCGTCGTGTTCCGGCTGGGGGCTTGAGAGCCAGTTCTTTCTTTCTTTTTCTTCTTTCTTTCTTGGCCGGCAACGCATCAGTGGTGCCTTTGGTGTTGCTGATGTCCATGGGCGGCGATAGCCACTTACCATCAGGTGGATCGTCAGCTCGTTTGCCGGCTATTTCCATAAAAAAAAAAAAAAAAAAAAAAAAAAAAAATATCTCAGAGAGTACATACATAGCCCAGTAATCTAACAGAAGGGACTTGGTAGAATGATAGCATTGCATGGTCCGATAGTCTGCAAGACTATCCTGCAGGATGCACCAAGTGTTGACTTGGACTCAAAGCGAGGAACCTTGACACCTTAAACACCTAAAATTACTATTATTCAAAAGTCTGCTATACCCCGTTTTTCCGGGATAACCCTGTTCTAAATCATGTGTATCAGCTACTAGTGGATACCCGGCGTATTCCACTATGCTAAAAACTTTTCTGATGAGAATGACAGATCAGTGTTTTTGTGTTGACGTTGACGTTGATGCGCCATCTTTACGTATTATCTTCAAATTATAGTATGGGAAAAGTGGAAAATCGACTTTATCTATGGACTGAATGTGCCTAATGTATTTTAGTGGTCTCAAACCACCTGCGGATTATTGCCTTTCAAATGAAACCATTTTGAGACATATAGGTTGGATGGTTTCAGAGTCTATTGTAAAGGACATCCGTAGAAACATTTTTGTGTTTTATATTTATAGATTTTTGCGTGAAAAGACAACTAACATCCACACAAACTTTGACATTTATAGTCATAATGTTCTATTAACCTATGTATGCTTTTCTTCCTCGTATTATCTACATGTCTGTTCCACTAGATGACTAGAATAACATATTGGCAGTTAATTTATCGGATGCGAGCGGCGGTGGCACAGGAGGAGAGGTCGAGGGGATATTAATTTGATATTAAAGTTTACCGATGCGAACTGAATAATAATTAATTGTTTACGTATAAACTTTGGACAATATGGAGATTCATGTTTCACAAGTAGATTGTGCTTATGGATTTATCGATTAGTTACCTTCATATAGTCTACCGAACTTTCCGATAAAATTTGTTTCAATTCTTTAAAATGAGAGTGAAATGCTTAACTATGTATTTGTCTTGTCATAACAGAGGCTCCAGGCCAATGGATATAATTATAAGACAATTTTACCAGTTTAAGAAACCGAAGGATTAAAATTCATTATTAAATCCTAGCGAGAAGTCTACACAAAGAAGACCAATAGAAACATTCAAGAAGTTTAATCACGCGAAATGTGCGGGATCCTGGCAAAATTTCGCAATGAGTAGACGATTTTTTGTCGTGTAAAGTCTCGAAACCCGGTCAACTTTCTTGTGCTACAAAATATTGAAAGGTTGAAAGCTTCCGAGCGCTAATTACTATGATTTTTTTACACGAGTCCTATTTGCTAACAAACTTAGTGTATTTTTATCAATTTGTAATTTAAAACCAAGGTTAACATAAAATGAAAAGAATTTAGACATACAATACACACTTGCAGACCGAGACCAGAAATTCAAAATCAGAAGAAGTATAAATAATACTTCAGTTTCACAGCGCCCATACACTTGCTACATATTATGTACTAGTTACTCCTTCACACTATAAAACATCATCAAAATGATCATTTTATTACATATTTTTTGTTCCGATTAGCGATCTGAATAATAATGGCATCAATATTATTATATTTATAAAACTCGACTATTTCAAATTTAAGATTAAATATTATTCTCAAAAGGTATTTATAATACATGACCACCCACGGCGAATTATTCCAAGTGGAGTAAGATCAATTACAAACTGGAATTATGTATTAAATGAATTGAAACGACTAAGATACTTATCAAAGTAGTTTAGTGCCCGAGCGTGGTTTAAAGTATCCTGAATAAATTAAAACATTTATTTAAAAACTTACTTCACTTGTTTTAATACTGTTAATTTCCATTAAATATAAGATTTTTATAAAAATAGCCGACAAACCAGCTGACTATCCATCTAATGGCTGTCGTCGACCATGGACATCAGCAACTCCAAAGGCATTACTGCGTTGCCGGCCAAGAAAGAGAGAAGAAAAACAAAGAAAGAACTAGCTCTCAGGCCCCCAGCGTTTGGCGGCTGACTCAAGCAGGTGGGTCACCCACCCACAATAGCAATCCAGGCGGACCCCATGGAAAAATCATAATAGTAATAGTGGTATTAATAAACTATTAAAATCAATATTACCAATGTACCCTACCACCAACAGGCTGGATTTAGTCGCCGCTTATGACACCCATCTGACGTGAGACTGGCGCTATTATTATTATAGTAAAGCCGGCCCAATATGGTTAAAATACTAGTTTCCGCCTGCGTCTGGCCAGCGAAAGTGTTACACAAACGAATTCATATTACATAATACTAGGAAAGCGCCCTTGCTTCGCTTCGGGAAAAATAGTAAAAAAAAAATATGATATAGCCTATGTCACCCGGGGATAGTGGAGCTTCCCAACAGTGAAAGAATTTTTCAAATCGGTTCGATAGTTTCGGAGCCTATTCAATGCAAACAAACAATCAAATCTTTCCTCTTTATAATATTAGTATAGATATCATTCACTCAATTACTAATTTATTCCGATTCAACCCAAGGGAACTTATATCCAAGATGAGGTTATAATCACGGCCATGGTCGGTCTTTATCATGTATAAGAGAATCAAAAAAGGATTACAAAATAATGTAATACCACTCAAATTAAGGTGCTTCAAACGCTTAAGGTGCTTAAAACTTAGCCAGTGCTTGGCTTGGAATAACAAAATGCTTATAATGGGGCTCTACTTCGCGGGTGACTTCTTTTATTATGCGTTTCAGTTGGATAAAAGATTTTCTGTAATTTATAGGGCTCCTATCGGTGTTAATAAAAGGTCGAAATTTGCCATTGTACTCGTCACGGAATTAAATGCAAATTGTATGTTAATAGTTCAATTATGTAATTCAATAGTCAACATAACAGAAAATATTTTTTGTAGACCAAAATATGTACAGTCACGTGTAATAATATGTATACATTGTCACGTTTTCAAAAATATCTAAACTTGTAACAATCCAGAAAGAAGTGAACGACAATTCGTTCAAAATTAAGTAACCATTAAACGATGTCAAAATAAGGTATACACGTTTATTCCACATTAATGTAATCGAAACAAAATCATAAATAAATTCACACTTCGAATATCATTTTTAACTATCCATGACAATTTCTATAACATGTATACAATTGTACACATGTAATAGACATTGTCATGGCTACATTAAAATGATATTGGAAGTGTATACTTACTTTTGCCGTTTTTGTAACTTTACTCATTATTTTAGTCGAATTCAGTGATCATGACAAATACAGTCATAGGCAATTTAATTTTTAAAGATATTTACTGATTTTGCAAATAAGCCCTATTAGGCTGTTGTGATTCAATTTATATTGATCCATAATTATTATTAAAATATTATTTTTTTGAAAATATTTTAAATTTACTCTTATTAATCGCTCATCGCTGCGGCTTGCGTCGATCCTAAGCGATCGACAAAGTTAAGCAACAGCGGGCGCGGTCGGTAGTTGGATGGGTGACCGCTAGTGGCAAAAAATTTTTGAGCGTTTCCGTGCTTCGGAATGCACGTAAAGCCGTCGGTCCCGGTTGTTATCGTAACATAACAGTCGTTAAGCCATGTCGGAGGCCCTCGGGCGGTTTGAAAACTTCCGACACTCGGGTTGCCCACTAACCCCTCCAAAACTGGAGCAGCGTGGTGGAGTATACTCTAAGCCTCCTCAAGAGGAGAGACCCGTGCCCAGTAGTGGACCATTAATGGGTTGAAGCCAATCTGCGAAACAAAGAAATAATTTTATCAACAATAATTTTATTAATTATCATCTCAGCCTTTGGTTGACCACTGCAATAAAACAAGAGCTTATATAATCAGTTTATTTTAATTCGTTTCTCAATCTATACTAATATTATAAATGCGAAAGTAACTCTGTCTGCTACTCTTTCACGCCTAAACCACTGAACCGATTTTGATGAAATTTAGTACAGATATGTAACTGAGCATATCATAAAGAACATATCATACTTTTTATCCCGGAAAATAGACCTGTTCCTGAGGGATAACTCTTTCACGCCTAAATCACTGAACCGATTTTGATGTTTGGTACAGATATACTCGTAGAATTGAGCTCGGGAAAGGACATATGATACTTTTCATCTCGGAAAATAGACCTGTTCCTGAGGGATAACTCTTTCAGGCCTAAATCACTGAACCGATTTTGATGTTTGGTACAGATATAGAATTGAGCTCGGGAAAGGACATATGATACTTTTCATCCCGGAAAATAGACCTGTTCCTGAGGGATAGCTCTTTCAAGCCACTGAACCGATTTTGATGAAATTTAGTACTGATTAGAATTGAGCTCGGGAAAGGACAAATGATACTTTTTATCCCGGAAAATAGACCTGTTCCTGAGGGGTAACTCTTTCAAGCCACTGAACCGATTTTGATGAAATTTAGTACAGATATAGAACTGAGCTAAAGAACATATGATACTTTTTATCCCGGAAAATAGACCTGTTCCTGAGGGATAACTCTTTCACGCCTAAATCACTGAACCGATTTTGATGTTTGGTACAGATATAGAATTGAGGTCGGGAAAGGACATAAGATACTTTTTATCCCGGAAAATAAACCTGTTCCTGAGAGATAAGGTAAAATTTTGCTATATGTAGTTGATTGATTCGTTATTTATGAAGCGCCTTTTATGACTCTTTTTAGGGTTCCGAAGTCAAAACAGAATTCTCATAGTTTCCGAGTTTCGTCATACCCGTCCGTCCGTCCATCCATCCATCCGTCCGTAGCATATCGCAGATACCCTTAGTGCTATAAAGCTGTAATTTAGCAAGAATATACATGTTTATTTAAACTTTAAATTGGTAGAATAATATTTTTAAAAATATGTTTTTAGGGTACCTCTCCTAGAGGTATTATGGGGATCATTTTTTTCCCCCATAGTGCGGGGCATCGTTGAAAAGGTCTCTCAAAAATAATATGGGTCTGCTAAGTCCATTTTTCGATTGAGTGGTCTGTTTGCAAACTATTCGTTAGTCAATTTACGAAAAACATGTTTTATAATGAAGGAATCTTTATTTTCGGCGTACGAAGTCGCGGGTAACAGCTAGTGTTATAATAATTTTTAAAGCGTATTATTCATACTACCTTCAAAAAATTAATAGTTAGGCATTTTCGCCAAAAATTGTAACTTGCGTTTTTACCGTGTCCCCTGACTTCATACTTCGAATTTTATTAAATAAAATTTCAAAAAGATAAAATCTTATTTTTTTTGTAAACTTCTTTATTAAAATTTACGGTAACACCAACAAAAGTTGCCATTATTGCCTAATATAAATTTTTATATCGGTTTTGCGATGTCCCCTGCAGCGTTCGATTATAAAACATGCGATAAAACATGTTTTGTTTGATCGGAAGCATTCAAATTTGGGGATAAATAACATTATCTGAATGTCAACACTGTAAAAAAGTCAATTTTTAATCTGTTTTGTACTGAAAATTTGCTGAAAATAGAGTTAAAAATGAATTTCAAAAAAGGGTTCGGGTGGAATTCCACTATCCGTTACCGTGGTTTTGTATTTTTTGAAAATTCTTTCATGAGAACTGATAAATATTACGTATGGCAAATCATTTGTGAATAATTGCATGACAATCTGTGCTTGGTTATATCAGTGTTTTTTCACTAGTTTTCCAGGAATTAAATAAATAAAGTTGGATAAATAAATAAAAAATATACAAAACACGCGTAGAAAGATGAAAGATCGATGAGAAATATGACAATACAGTGGTGTTATTTATAAATACTATGGTTACCTAAATGACATTATTAGGGATTACATCATCTTTATTGTCAGTCGATTAATCGATGTCAAAATATTCGAAATGTAATTTAATAAAATTAGCGTAACGATTAAATGGTAATTATAATATATTACATAGTTTTGATTTATATGGAATACGAAAATATGTAAAAAATAAATTAATATTATAATTATAATCAATAAATAATACATAAAAATATTATTATGTTCCATCAAACAAACACACACACACACACGCGCGCGCACACACACACACACGCATGCATACACAAACGCACACACACACACACACACGCACATCCACACAAATATGTCATTGTAATAGATTTAAGGTATTGTTTGTATTTCTTGCTTCTCCGAGGTGGGCGTAAACAGCGGCGACACAGTCTCAACTATTGTCGTTGTTTACAATCATATTATGTCTATATTGTAAAACTGTTTTTATGAAAAATAAAAACTTTTAATAAATCTTTAATCTTTAAATCAATCGATCAATATCAATCGATTCAATCGATTATAAAATCGTATGTAATGAGGTAAATACCTCAGATTAAAGAAATAAAAGGCAGATATATTCATCCAACTAAAATGTGAAGCTACCAAAGCAAATAGAAACTAAAAAAGCAAATACAAACCCGATTCAGTACTAAAGAAAGCGTCAAATAGCTTTCATGTCACAATTGTCAAAATTTATTAAATAATTTTCTCAGTTAAAATTCCGTCTTGCAATTTTAAACACTGCTAAAGTTGTTCCCAAAATCAAGCAAAAGAAGATTAGATATCTTTTCACAGGTAACTGTTCATTATTTTATTATTTATTTATAATAATATTTTTGAGGTGCGCTCGGAACACAAAACCTCGACAATTATTCAATTTTATACCAGATTTATATGAAAATCGATTACCCTAAATTAGAGGAAATATGCATGGGTTATTTGAACACTGATCGATTATAAATTTATATCAAAAAAAAATATTTTAAAAATAAATAGTTGTATTTATTTAAATCTAAAAATGAGGAAATGCAGCCAATGCATAAATACCAGTCGCTGGGTTATTACAAACGTAAGATAGATTGTACAAAGGATTAGAGGGATAAAATAAGGATTTAAACATAGGTAAACCTGGTTAATTAAAAATATCACGTTTGCCTACGATAAATGAAAGCAAATATTGTATTCCATTTTAGTTCCTGTTTAGCCTACTCAATAAATTATTTTATTTTGCAGATTGCCGACAAATACTATTATACGAGATAAATGGGATTTTATTATTCCTCAAAGTAGGCAAGATAATGATTGGCCATCCAAATTTTGCTTTGTTTATTCGTTGCATTTTAATGAAGATGACGTATATTATATATATTTCATGTATTTTAATTATAATAAATGTATTAAATTTTTTATATTTTTCAATGAAAAATAACTACCCAAAAGAGAAAAAACCATAAATTAAAACAATTCAACATATTAAGTACTGTATATAAAAAGAACATTTGACATATTTAATATCTAGACTTTTTGATAACTAGTGATACAATAATAAATAATTTGCCAATTTAATTGTATAATATTTCAAGTCGAAAATATGGCAAAAAATATTTTCTAAATAGCGGGAGATTGCGACTTTTTGTTTTCAATGTGGCAACTTACACACACAAAGAAGTATGTGTCTCTACGATGCCACTGCTAGATGTCAATATGATTGTCATGCACACATAGTGAAAAAGTGGCTTCACGTCATTTGTTGCATTTCTTTGCGAACGTTATATCTGCCTTTTATTTCTTTAATCTGAGGTAAATACTGTGAAAACTTTTTTGCATTATTTTGTTCATTTGGCAACAGCAGCTGAAGCTAAGATTTAAATATGTTTATCTTATAAATAAGACGAATTTTTTGGTATATAGTTTACTCTTGTCTAGTCCGATGTTCTAACACAGATTACATATGGTTCGAGGCCGAAAATTGGGGTTCTCCTTTATGTGGGACTACACCACAAGCACCAGCTTTCGATTAAAAAAAGAATCATCCAAATCGGTTCACCCAGTCCAAAGTTCTGAGGTAACAAACATAAAAAGAAATACAGTTGAATTGAGAACCTCCTCCTTTTTTTGAAGTCGGTTAAAAATAAAATACATACTTTGCCACATTTTGGTGAGCATATTTACGGCGTACTTAATTAATTTGGAGAAAGGATTTTTTTTTATAAATAAAGCAATTCAAAATAAGACGTGTAACTTTCTTAATTAATGTTGTACTAATAAAAAGGCGTCCTGATTATTTTATTCGGAATTTGGATATTATTATTATACTTGCAAATTTCCAAGTAGAAATTATCTGTACCCTAGTTGGTAGCGAGAGCGACTCTGCCTGCGAAGTGATTAGATTCCCGGGTGCGATTCCCGGCTGGGGCACATATTTATAGTTAAATATTTGTTGGTACTCGAGTCATAGGTGTTATTGGGATGTGTTATGTGTCATCTATGCCACCTACGATACAGGTAAAAACTTACTACGAGGGTGTGTATAAAAGCGTATTACAAAAAATTGGAATAGTTAGCAGCGTGTAGGTACAGACAGCAGAGGATAAAAATACAAATTTTGAAAAACGCTACTGCAGCGCCCTCTGGTGGCATACCGACATAAAATATATCTATAAACCCGCTCTTTAGTGATACCTTTTGAATGCAAAAAACTGCAATGAAATTGGCCCAGTAGTTTTCATAAAAAACGGTAACATACATACATACATACAAACTAACTAACAAACAACCTCTAAACCCTAATGCATATACCGCGTTCGTTTCGTTCCTTCCGCTGTGGGTAAAAATTAAAATGAAAAAGGGATAGATACTATAGTAATAAAATAAGGCACAATGTATGCAGTATGAGTTATTGGTAGAAATTACATTTTAACAATTAAATATTAAAATAATAAAAATAAATTAAAATATTCATATATCTTAAAATAAATCTTGAATGCCCTTTGGTTTACTAAAAACTAATGATCAACAACGCAAAGAAGTTTACGACTTGCTCACAGCCTACTTAATTACTTAAGCATTTTGGTAAATTTTAACTAAATTTTAAATAAAAAGCCTAGTTTGGAAGGTTAGGTTTGAAAGGAAGTTACAAAAACGGCAAAAGTAAGTATACACTTCCAATATCATTTTAATGTAGCCATGACAATGTCTATTACATGTGTACAATTGTATACATGTTATAGAAATTGTCATGGATAGTTAAAAATGAGGAGAGACCCGTGCCCAGTAGTGGGCCATTAATGGGTTGAAGGCAGTTAAAAATGATATTCGAAGTGTGAATTTATTTATGATTTTGTTTCGATTACATTAATGTGGAATAAACGTGTATACCTTATTTTGACATCGTTTAATGGTTACTTAATTTTGAACGAATTGTCGTTCACTTCTCTCTGGATTGTTACAAGTTTAGATATTTTTGAAAACGTGGCAATGTATACATATTATTACACGTGACTGTACAAGCATACTGATGCAACGACAGGTGTAAGGATCTAAAATAACTTCTCGCATAATCAATATCCTACACTACGGCAGCTACCCAAAAAAGGTGTTTTAAAATTGTATTGTACCACTTTGTCATCATAAATATGTACACCTTCATAGTACTAAGGATATAAAGTATAGGGTACTAAGTCTATGAGTCCCGTTTTGACTACGAAATGTAAAGAAAACCCTATTAAAATAACAACCATTTTCGTTTCTTGTAATCCACCAAATTTCTCTTACAATACATTTCTACAAATTTATTTTTGTATTTGTAACTTTAACGAGTCTGCCAAAAGCCAAATGTTAAAAAGAAAATTGTATCCACGCGTGATCCGAATGCTAATTTATTTGTAAAACATTTCCTTTGGGGAAGTCGGTTTTTGCTCTGAGGGAAATATGTTCGAAAGTATTTTTGAAGGTGGCATCATAATACGATAAACATGAGGGAAGGAGAGATGTTTGCGCTTTATGAATCCGTCCGGAAATTGAAAAGTTGTCGTACTCACAACACGTAACAGTAGAACAATATTTTGATGGCAAAGTAACTTAACAGTTGCTCCATTGTTTAGTATTTTTAAACGGTTTTATTTAGCTTACCCTATTTGTGTGGATCAAACCTTAAAAGCTTAATTAGACGTAGGTACTTCCTAATCCCATGGAGTTAAAATTTAACATATTTCTTTAATTCTGATGACAATGCATTTTTATTATAAGCACAATTCAGGTTGTTATCAGTGTAGTATCAGTACTACACTCATGTTGGACTTCAGACAAGGGAACCCCTTACAGGTTATCAGTCAACCTGTTAAAACAGGTTAAAAGTCAGTAATCAGTCAACCTTTAACCATCATAAAGTGCCTTAAAATTGTCGGCTATTCACCTAACCCGAACTCCTTCCCAGTGTAAATCACTAAAGCGTGATTATTTATATATTCCAGAAATAAGAATGACTTAAAAATGTGAATATTAAACGTTATCAAAGCAATTCAAGTCACATTTGGCCCAGACCGTGCCCCTCGAGGTAACTTCAATATAAGTTGGCATAGAGTCCGCACAGCCTTATATCCAACAGGTGGGTCTTGCTATGAAATAAAGTTTCAACAACCAGATGAATTTTAATGCCAAGTGCCGTATTTATAGTAAAGTCGTGAAAAATTCTCAATTCAATATGTAAATAAATTTTATACATAAATAAATAATGTAACACATACACACTAGGAATCTCTGTATCCTTAGTGTCATAGACAACACACAAAGACAATAAATAACACACACTAAAACCGACAACAGAAATTTAAACTTATTAAGAAATCGTACCCAGATCCATTGGTACCGGGCGGTCTGGTATGGTAACCATATCTCACAATGGATTGAAACTTATCATTCAAATTTTGGCCTTGCTGGGAATCGAAACCTAGTCTGGCAATGCAACCATTACGCCACACGGGTCGCTAGATTAACTCATTTTATTTTTATTTTCACAAAATCCACAGCTTAATTTGTTTACAGGTATTAAACTTACGAATTACATATGAAAGCCAATTATGGATTTACATTCTACTTCTTAGCTATAGCTTATTATATAGCTATTAGCTTAGACTCCCTTTTCTGCAATGTTCTGAATATGTAAGCTGCTGAGTGTTATCATACGCTTAGCCTAAAGGTCGTAGCTCATTTATACGACACTGATCCCACACCGCAACTGCACAACACCGCCTGTAAAGCAAGCAGACAACTCGCTGTCTCCGTGCCTACTGCTAGCAGGCTACACGCTTCCCCGCGCCTACAGCTAGCAGGCTACACGCGGACCCTGCGCCTTTCACACGTATGCGACGGAGCCAGTTGCGACCTCCATCCACCCGCGCACGTACGCCGTCCGTTAGCGGGCTTCAAGCCAGCAGCCGCCGTGCTCAAAGCATGCGGGCCGCTCGCTTGAGCCTTGAAGTGTGCGGTACGCCAGATGTTAACTATTGAGGGGCAAGGTTGCGGTTAGCTTGCTTCCCGCGCGCGGCCTGCTAATTTTTGTTGTTACTGTAAAGTGCACCTACAGAGCACGATTTTAAGTTTATATATATTTGAATTCTCATACTTCGGTTGGGTGGGAGCGGTGTCGTTTAAATGAGCTACGACCTTAAGCCTCACCGAGTCCCGCGCAGCGCGGCGTGGAAGGCCCCGAGCAGACAGCGGCGCGCGAGCCGCAGCTTGGCGTCCGCCTTGTCGCGGCGGGTCAGCGTCAGCAGCCGCGCCGTGCCCGCCGGCAGCCGCGCCGGGAACGACACCGCCAGGCCGTCGCCCGTCGGGAATACTAGCCGGAACTCTGGAACAACAGGTGTTTGTAGGCTGACTGACTCCTGGTCAGAGGTCGCTAGGCATCTCCCTAGATGCCTAGCGACCTCTTTTTTGTCTCCCCATGGTTTTAGATATCTGCCTGACTTCCATCCATTAGTGGCCCTTCACTGAGTACGGGTCTCTACCCTTAAGGAGACCTAGACCATACTGCTTCAATGCGTCTAGTATGCCAGGTATCCTGGCATCAATATCGAGATACCGTAAACGTGATACAGAGATAACACGGGGGAAGCAAAAATTAAATTTATCCCCACTTTACGTGTAGGGTTACGTTTAGGGTTGTACCCTGATTTCTTTTAGATTTTATTCTTTTTATTCTTTCTTTCTTGGCCGGCTACACATCAGTGATGCCTTTGTTGTCACTGATGTCCATGGGTGACGATAGCCACTTACCGTCAGGTGGATCGTCAACTCTTTTGTCGGCTATTTCCATAACAAAAAAACATTATCAGAACCAATCTGGCCCATTGCACTCAGGTGTCCTCTCACAAATGGAAGGGGAACAGGCTATATTCCAACACATTGACTTTGGTAGACTTCATGACACATGCCAAATTACAACTTTCTTTCCGACAATTCATGATTACAAAACCATGTTTTTAGCCATATAATTCATTTAACACAACAAAATCAAGGTCCAAACACCAGCAATTAAAAAGAGCAAAAGCATTCGTATTCAGTTTTCCGTACACAGTACTCGTTAACACTCCTAGTTATAGGAAAATAAATGCGGAATCAAAAAGTATTAATAACATTGCAATATTGCCGGCGTGTAGTGTGCAGAGGGTGCTCCGCGCCGGCGAGCGAATCGTTTGAGTTCAGCGATCTGTTGGCGCGGAACTAATAGCTCATAACACCCCATACCCACTGCAATGGTTGTGTTGTACGGAATATTTTCTGGGTTTAATTAAACACATGGCATGTTTGTACTGGAATCTTATTAAGCCGTACCTATCAAGTCACATACCTATAACTACCCCTGTTTAGCAAGTCCTGAGTCCTTGTACTTATTAGAATATTTTGGTTATAGCTACACTATTAATATAAATAGTAACCACACATGCATAAATTTTTAATACATACAGAAGCACACATGCTAAGAGCTTGTCTCCTTCCACCCTACATGCTACAGACTAGCATGTATGTATATCACAGGCATGAGACATATTTCACGTAATATTGGCCATGATCAAGTATACTTGTCAATTTGCAGCGGACTTGACGTGGCATCCAGTAAACTTGACGGTGTATTGCTAACTGGTCACACGTTGGCATGTTAGCTATCTCATGCAAACTGGATGCCGCATCAAGTCAAACTGCAAACCTGACAACTACACTTGATCGTATATGGCCAGCTTAACAGATTCATCTACGCACAGGCAAAATTACCGTGACCGCGATGCTAGAACTAAAAACTTTGGACAGAAAGTTTATTTTTTGTCCAGGCCATATTTATATCTATTTTGTGACTAGACAAGAAACCTGGAAGGATTTAGGGAAATTCTACCGCTAATCGTGAAATAGAGATTATAAATCTGTACGGGGTGGATGAAAAAACATTGACGTTGACTTGAAATTTAATTCTAATACCCCAACTCAAAGTCACTGACGGTTATTTTAATCGCTCCTTAATAAAAAATCACCATACAAATTTGGTACTATGGAGCGATTTAAGTAACCGTTAGTGACTTTAAGTTAGGGCGTATGTAAGGTAGCTTTGTACTCGATATCACACTTTAGTAAAGTAAGCTAAAAATGTTGCAAAACAGTTGCAAAATAACAACTGATACAACCACGACAAACAATCTCGTTATCGAGTTTGTATAAAGATACAAAGTTTCAGGGCGATTCGTTAACAAATTCCCCAATTCAAGGGCGACATTAATGTTCAGAACTCGTAGGGCACATCCGTCAATACCGTTCGCAGTAATTCGGAAAGTTCGCGCTCGTCGAAGTTTGCCCGCGCCGCCCGGGCGCCCGCGGGCTATGTGCTCGCTAGAGAATGGAATTTTAATGTATTTCAAACATTGAACAATTCTACATTTGACGACACGACACTATCGTACACGGAAACTATCGAATGGTTCCCATTGAATGTTCCATAGAACTACGTACTAGCTCTTCATCTAATGGTGGCCATACACAATCAAGTTTACTTTTCAGGTATGCAGTCTGACTTGACGCGGCATCCAGTAAACTTGATCGTGTATGGCCACGGTATAGCGATCTGACCATATAGGTATCTCATGCACACTGGATGCCGCGTCGAGTCAAACTGCAGACTTCATTAAATAAAATTATTATATTAAAACTTTCCTGACTTACATATACAAAATACATTCTTATATTGTCCGATGACATGATAACAATGGAACAAATGGGTTCCATAAAACTACCGAAATTGTCTTATTGTCATACTCGTATGCAACGAGTGGCGTGCAGTGTAACCTGCGGCATCGTGTTAAATTAATGTTTCTTTTTTCTAATCTCTCACCATTTACGAAAGATATTATGCTTTCAGGAGAAGAAATGGCGAAAATAACTCCTCATCCTATCTTTAAATAAGGAAACAATTATTACCAAAATATTCACTGATCTGAGAGAACCTCGTTGCAGAGCTGGTTATTTTGGAACTGCAGTGTGGCAGCACAACATCAAGTTTAGGCTGTATCATAGTCATGATTGTAGTCGTGTCGTCATGAAGAAACGGCTTATCTCCGACATTAGTTTGCTAGTTCCTTACATGTGGAAGCCGCTCTGTGAGATGGTCGCTCGTCACGTCTTTGACATCGCCATTTAACATTGATGTAGCTGAGTGGCTCACTGTGTCATTTGAAATGTTGCATGTCCTTGCAATTTGCGCACATATTGTACCTATAGCTATAACAAAACACACCAAACGATTTTTGGGAGAATGTAACGTTGCTGGAATATATTTTGGTATTTTGTATGAAGATTTTGTTTATCCACTTGATATGTGGATCGTAGTTACTGCTAAACCGTATTTTTAGGTACTACATACCTGTACTTACCTTAACGTCTACATCATCTATTTAAAAAATTGGCTAAAAATAAATAATCGGTTTCATACGTTACGTTATGGTATAATATACCATCTTTAGATGGCCGGTGACCACCATCTTGCTTCAATCCACAACATTGGTACACATAAATCTCTGTAAATAATATGAATTTTCAGACCCAAAATTAATATTAAACATAAATCACCACCCTTCACTACACATAATAACAACTGACCTTTTCCTTTTTGATCCGACTGTCGGAATCCACATCAACCGTTGCTAGCAGTGGCCAGCACCGCTGACCCCCGTCCCCTCACTGTCCATTAAATATGAACAAGGGATATGTCTCGTCCCGGGGGTCAGCCACCACTGGCCACATTATATATGTTAACGTATTCAGACGTGGCTGAGACGTAACTTTCATCTGGGGCCATTTTATTGGCAGGTAACGGACGACACGAAGAGGTATCGTTAATGTATCGCTAAAAATTTATGACGTTATTACCTTTGGCGTGTGTAACTACTTGTGATTCACCTCCATGTCATCTATTAAAGGCCAAGGGAAATCCGTTATAGTCCTCTGTGCTTATCAACCGATTTCCTTGACAAGGTAATCGTTACGTACCAAGTTTCCACATTATTGCGCCTAATGCGTAAGTGTAAATTTTAAAATGTTTACCCCGACAGTCAGTGCTGAAAACCTTGAAAAGCCTGAACATTATATAAAATCGATAAATGAATTATCAATTACAAATTGTAGCTAAGAACCATCTCGAACACGTCAGCTTTTAAAGAAAAATAAACTGCATTATAATCGGTCCATTCGTTTAGGAGCTACGATGCCACAGACAGACACACACATACAGACACTTATAACACCTCTCTTTTTGCGACTGGCGTTAATAATTATAGTAGGGATACATGAATCATCTATCATTGTACTCACCAACATGCCGGTACCGGTCCACTAGGTCGACCATGGCTTTGGCCCACGCGAACTTCTTGGCCGCCGCCAACAGCCCCATACACGGCTCCACGCTTCCTTCATGAACCCCCTCACAGTACTCCCTCAGACCCTCGAACTCATTGTCACACTTCCTTGCATCGAAGTCCTCTAGAAACCAGGAGTTCTCTAGTGACGTGGTGAACAGTGCCTCTAGGAAAGGTTTGAGGACCGGTCCGAGGTATTTCCGGTCGTCTTTGGCCCCCCGGTGCAGCCAGGAGAGGATGTTCCTCATGAGGCAGGTCTCGTCGGTGAGGTCTTCCCGCCGCAGCTCCGGGTCTCTCCGCACGGCGTCGATCAGACACGCTGAGGACGCGTCGTAGTAATCCTTCAGCTTGTTCCATTTCTTGGATCTGGTGAATGATTGAATGACACACATATGTAATCTGAGTGTGGAGTATTAAGGTTCTAAGTTGCCAGTGACGTGAAGACATCACAAACAACAACGACCTCAAACCAGAAGATAACTCAGTCAGCAGACTGGATTCAAAATCAGAGAGTCAGAATGTTGACTCCTTCGCTGCCCTATTAGCCGTCAACGTATGTAACAGTGATATTTTTGGTGATTCCAAAGCCCATGGAGAGCAGGATGACTACGACCAGGTAAAATCGATCTAATCTCTCTTCCTCAAAATCAAAATCCTATGATTTATCTCACCTAAAATACTCAAACGAAAGAGAAACATGTAAAAAGCCTGTAATTACTGAAAAGTAATAAGTACGTTTGGTAAGCAAAGCAACATAAATGATCCAGACACTTTTAGTCGTCAAGTCAATATACCAGACTACCTGTAAGTAGACAGTTCCCGGTCGAACTCCCCTGCGGGTACCCTGTGGCAGTTGTTGAGGTAGAGGTCGCGCGCCTGGTCCAGCATGATGGCCAGGATGTGCACCAGCTCTTCCAGTCGCTCGTGCTGCGTAGATGGCACCAGGTGAGCTCGGAACATGCTCTGGTTCTCCTGGTACCAGGAAACTTACATTAGTTCGCACTTTATAATAACGACGTCAAATAATGTTAAGTTTTTCTTGGTGCTGCACCTCGTTAGCTCGCTACGGGTGACTTAAGCCTAAGTTAGTGTGCTTTATTACCCAAGCATATGTACATCAACAATTGCCATCAGGTCGGATTATAATCCAGCATTTATATCAAGTAAAAATATAACTGACGTAAACGACCATCGCCTTGCAGTGGACCAGCTCGCTGGCCACGCGCCACAGATACCGCAGCTGCCGTTTGCTGTAGCTGGGCGTGGTCGACGCCGTCTTCGACTCCCGGTTGAGACTCTCCCAGCGAGAAAACAGCGCTGTTTCTAACAACTCTGAGGGCGTGACTGGGATGTCTTCTGCACCTAAAAGTTCTTTAAATTAAAATTTACATATATACGCACCTTTAAAAAGTAATTTAAAATGGAGCAAATATAATTTTTATGCGATTAACCGATAAACGAGCAAACTAGCGTCCTGATGGTAAAAGAACGACCATGGATATCAATAACATGAAATAAAAAAGAGATCAACACGCCAACACGGCAGCAAATTATCAATTTGTAAATTGAAACACTGACATAATAAAAATACAGAACAAAACAGAGGTGGTATTGTAAGCAGTACAGTCACGTCAGTATCTTACCAGTGACCCTGTGCAGCACCAGCAGACAGCTCCGCAGACAGTGGGCATCCCCCGGCCAGTGCGCGTCGCGCGCGCCCCGCCGCGCCAGCGCCCCGCGCCCCACGCTGTACACATAGCCCGCCGCCCCCTCGCCACCCTCGCCGCGCTCACCGCGCTCGCAAGTCAGTAGCAAACTGGTGACGAGACAGTTCATCATCATCAATCATCATCCAATGTTTACGTAATGCCGCAAGCCGAAATCTATGGCAACGCTGCCACCAGGAATGTTACGAACACAAGCGCACGACAGAAGAGATTTTCAATTTATGAAGGAATTTAGAAAGACTACAGAATCGCTAAATGACTTATCGTCTGCTCTGGAGGCTTGAGAGCCAGTTCTTTTTTTCTTTTTCTTCAGTCTTTCTTGGCCGGCAACGCCTCAGTGATGCCTTTGGTGTCGTTGATGTCCATTGCCGACATTAGACACTTACCATCAGGTGGATCTTCGGCTAATTTGCCAGCTATTTACATTAAAAATAGTTTATAACGTGTTGCCAAAGTACTTCAAGGTTAACTCACGAGTCGAGCACCAGCAGCAGATGATGCGAGGCGTGCGCGGACACGCAGCAGCGGGCAGCAGCAGAGCGGTACAGCGCGCAGCGGTCCAGCCGCCGCCGCAGCGCGCAGCTCGCCAGGTACCGCGACACCGCGCGCAAGGACCCCTGACACCACCGGATTGACAGTGGTTACCAATGATGACGTCATCGTGACGTCAGCCTATCGCTCAGTTACTTGTGACTCTGCTGTGGCTTCGGCAAATTAATGGCCCACTACTTCGCACAGGTCACACGTCACTTCTTGAGGAGTCAAAGACTAGAATAACCGCCTAGCTTCAACTCATATCTATATGGCCCATTACTGAGCACGAGTCGCTCTTTAGAAGGCAAAGAGCATCCAAAAAGCTGCAGTGCAGATTTATGACCCCATAGCTCAGAATTACGTTTGACTCTACTGAAAGAGAAGTACTAGCTCAAGACTACTTATGCCAGAGAAATGTTTGTTCACACGTGATTGTTATCTTATTTATGTTCCTCAATGCTACAGAAAATCCAAGTGTGGAGATATATGAGTTCGTGAACATTTTATTATTACTATCATCATAAAAGCCAAAATGCCACTCACAAACGGCAAAATATGCTGTAAATTCCACGCACTTCAGATTCGACTTATAAGTGTATCCGTTGAGTCCTCCAAAGATTGTACCATAGATGTCATCCGCAACAACAAGCATCCATCCAATATGTAACCCAAATCAAATCAAATCAAAGTATATCTGAGACACCAAATAAATGTTTTCTCCTAAAGTTAAGTAAAATGAGCTTGTACTCCTGGACTTGGAAGGCTCCAGCCTAGACTAGGGTTCGGGATTCTCGAGCCTTTTAACAACACTATGGTTTTCACACATAGCACCTAGCTCCAGTTAGGTCCAAACAAGTTCCAGTTACCTGATGGAATGAGGTAGTATGAATGTTACCTGATAGCACCCGTCCCTCATCTTGTCAATCAGCGCGTTGAGAGCACCGGCGACCCTGGCCACTGGGGACAGGTCGGAGCAGTGCGCGTCCAGCGCAGCCTCCAGCGCGGGGTGCCACAGCTGCCACGTAGCGGTTCGCTCCGCGCACGCTGTGGACGGGGGCGGGCCCACTGCTGCTGCGTAGTATGACTGGTGGTGGAGTTGAGATAGAATAAATGGAAAATGATATTAAAAGGCACTTTGATGACGAAATCGAGCTCAGGTTGGACACGGCGGATAAAGAAAAACATAGAGAAGATGTTTGGCAAAATAAATTATTGAAGTTATACTTCTTATGGAGCGTTTGGGAAATGATGAAGGTGCGTTACACTAGGCGCACAGCACTCGCTAGAAGTTGTCTTGGATTGCTAGCGCGCGCCAGATCGTAATTCGTAGGTGCTAGAGAGAGGTACTTATGAGGTTAGTACAACTTCTTATTATACGTGCGTTACTTGCGTACATAATTACACACACACGTTTTTTGTTATTTTAAGTAATTTAGGTAAAAATATTAAGAAAATAAAAAAATAAAAAGAATGATAATCGTCTAATATCCAGCATGTCTATTGTCCTTTTGTATGGAAATAGCTGACAAAGCTCCAGCTCGTTCGCCAGTTATTTTCATAAAAAAAGAAAAAGAAAGCAATTTGGCTCCCAAGCCCCTAACCGGAAGAAGGTAACTAGTTTGGCGGCTGACTTAAGAGAGTGGGAGCTATCCAGGCGAACCCCACAAAGAAACAATAATAGTAATGATGGCATTAATAAACGTTACCTCCCCCGCGCTGGTATAGTGCAGCAGCGCCAGTGGATGCGTGAGCGGCACGCGGCAGGTGTAGGCGGCGGTGCTGCAGCCGGCCACCCGCGCGCCCAGCACCAGCTTGGCCTCCGCCTCGCCGCCGCCGCCCACGCCCACTCGCACCATCACCCATGCCGCGCCCTCCACTATCGCTAGACGCCGCTCGGGGGAGGATTGCGGGTTCACTGCGAGGGTCAGATGACAGGTCAGTGTGTATGAAAGAATATATAATCGATACGCAGCGCGCTCGTGTAAGGACATGGTGAAATCCTCAGATGAGATCTACAAACCGTGTTTAGGCTTTCATCAGATTTGCTTTGCTCTTAAAATTATCCGAATAAAAATAATAGTCTTAAATCAACCGTAACTTTTTTTTATTTTTTTCTTATTATCAAATATCCGGACAAAAATATGACTCTTTAATTTTTTAAACGCTTTTATTTAGCTTCACTTCGGAGCATCAAAGCATCAAATCTTGTAACGTTAATTTGAATGACTTCCCTTTAATGAAAATTGATGAAATTTGGCAGACATGTGTATTTCCGATGACAATACACGAAAATCATATTTTAAACTAATTTTCATTGTTTATTTGTTGTTAAATTAAAAAAAACGATTTTCAGACTTTAGACGCATAATTCTCTATGTTCTATTTTACGTAGAGACTTGAAATTTTCACAACTTGTAGCTAATTTTATAAACTAAACATTATTGAAATAAAAGCGTTTAAAAAAAAAATTTTTTTAGGATTCAACTTATTCATACTAAGAAAGTGTCAGTCATCTAGAACATTAGACTATTGTCTGAGCATAAGTACGCTTATAGATCTCACCCTTAGACACTGTTCACTGACACAAAAAATGGTATCGATTAGTATGAGATGAGCGGATCATTCTCATTTTGCGTGTCTATACATTACAATCTATGTTGCTCGCGTGCTTGTGTAGTTATCCTTCTGTGTGTGTATTAGATTGCCTTAATTTGTACATCAGCTCACGGTAAAAGAGAATCAATGATCAATATGCGCCTGCTACATCTGCGTTAACATTATTTATTTATTTATTTATGTAAACTTTATTGACCACAATATAAAATATTATAGTACAAATGGCGAGCTAAATGCTAACTGCATTCTCTACCAGCTAACCATTAGGCCAAACCGAAATACACGAGGAGCGGTATGATAGATAGGTGGTAAGCTAAAAAGTAGATATATTTACATTTACTGTTCTTTTAAGAATAAGTATTAACGGACAGTAATGTTAACGGAGGATATAATACAATCGTTGATGCAATCACATAAACGGTTAATTACTCAATTTGTCCAACCCACAGGTCCAACCTTAGATTCAGCAATGCAACAACATAAAGAGGTTGAAATTGAAAGTTACTGTGCTAGCGAAGATTTCAACGATATAATCCCAAGTATCAGCAGCTACTACTTAGCATCGAATACCTAATTCAGAACACGCCACACACCACATGCCGAAGATCAGAGCCCCGCTAGCACACATTATGACAATGGCCACAACAATAAAGCACGTTTACGAGCTCGTTCTGCAGTACAGTTTACGGTTGTCCTCTATTTACCCGATTGTGTAATAAATTTGCGGAAATTATTGTCAATGGCTTATGTCATTTCAATTTATATTGACTTTAGTTCCACTGCGTTACTGGATTGCTATTGTTAAGCGACGATGACTTGATAATTCATTATTTTTTTATGGGATGACCCAGAAAACGGCTGGATGTCAATGATATTTAAAAAATACTATATCATTGCTGGGTACAGTCACAGGTATATTGAATGATTATATTTAAGTTTCCATGATTATATTTCGCTAACAGTCAAAGATCCATATATCGATTTCTTTTTTCGTTTCAAGTCATTCAAGTACTCCTAAAAATTGCTTCTTCAAAAAGCTGTACAATAAAGAAAGAAAAAAGAAAGAAAGAACCTCTACACACATTTTTAAAATATTATTAACAGTAACAAGGCAAAAATTAACCTACCTGAATCTCGAGCAAACTGTAACAAATCAACTTGAACGAAATAATATAATCCTATCTGTTTAAAGAATTTTCATCTAAAGTCTTAACTAAGATAAAGAGGAAAGTTTTGATTTTTTTGTTTGTTAGTTTATAATGGATAAACTCAAAAACTACTGGACAGATTTCCAAAATATCTCCACCGATTATTCCGATTTAAAAAATTATGAGATCTATACGAAAACCGATGCAAAACGGGGCTTAACCACCCTCTCATATAGTTTCCAATACATTGAAACCACAACCTACAAGTGTTGAAGCTGATTCAACCAAACGCTGCATAGTTTGAGAAAGGTAGCGGAACTCACTATATCTCATATCAATGTTGTATGAATACGAAGCAAAAATGTAGGCACGTTATTACTATAAGCCGATTTCAAAATAGGCAGCAACATTGTACTGTTAACTATATTTTTAAATTGTTATTTAAATACAAGAAAAAACAGATATTTTAAAATTATGAACACCAAATACTGAAAGTCATTTTAATATTCAGATTATAATGAATCCGAAAAGCAATAAAAATAATAAAAACTTAATTCGAAGAGTTGTTGTGTTTCCGCCCGGGATCGAACCGGGGACCTTGTGCGTGTGAAGCACACGTGATAACCGCTACACTACGGAAACCATAAATTTACGGGCTCAATCTAGGTATTTGTGATGCGTAACACCCTGTTGATCATTTATTTATATTATACTAGCTGTTGCCCGCAACTTCGCACGTGGAAATTATACTTATCATATTTACCCCCTATTTCACCCCTATTCAGTCCTGGATTAGTCAATAGGCCGTATAGGCCGCGGCCTAGGGGCGGCAGCGTCCTAGGGGCGGCAGATTTCAGAAGATGATATATTATAGATGATTATGCTATTAAAAAGTGTCGCGACAAATTGTAATTCTTGTTTTTTTACGCACTTGCTTAGTGACTAATTCAGTGCCTTCCTTACTATGAATGGAAAATGATTATTTTAAAATGGTACATGGGGCGGCGAAAATAAATTGGCCTACACTCATAAAAATTATAAATCCGGCACTGCCCCTATTGGGAGTTTGAATTTTGAAAAATCTTTCCTTAGTGAATGCCTACGTCATAAGAGGAATACGTGTGCGAAATTTTAAGTTTCTAGCCCTAATGTTGCGTCCACACGTATTAAGTAGATAAGTAGATAAGTAAATTTTAACTAAAATTTAAGTGAATAATTTTAAGTGCGTGTCCACACGTAACAATTTAGTAAAGCTGTTAAGTAGATAAGTGCATTCAAAAATAAAGATGGAAGACCGAAAAGAACTCATGAATTCCATACTGAAATTTGTTATTAGTGAAACATTGAATGAAGTTAATAAGTTAAAAATAAAATACATACTTTGTTGTAGCCTTGGTCCAATTGGACCAATGAAAGTGCCACATATTGGTGTGCATATATACGACGTACTTAATTAATTTGGAGAAAGGATATTTTTTTTGTAAATAGCGCAGTTCAAAATAAGACGTGTAACTTTCATAATTAATGTTGTACTAATAAAAATGCGTCCTGATCGTTTTATTCGGAATTTGGATAATAAAATTATACTCGCTTTTCTAAGTAGAAATTACATGTACCCTAGTTGGTAGTAAGAGCGACCCTGCCTGCGAAGTGATTAGATTCCCGGGTTCGATTCCCGGCCGGGGCAGATATTTATGAGACAGTTAAATATTTGTACTCGGGTCATGGGTGTTATTGGGATGTGTTATTTATGTGTCATCTATGCCACCCGCAACACAGGTAAAAACCTACCGCGAGGGTGTGTATGTATAAGCGTATTACAAATAATCTAATTTTTTTTTATGGAAATAGCCGGCAAACGAGCTGTCGATCCACCTGATGGTAAGTGGCTATCGCCGCCCATGAACATCAGCAACACCAAAGGCATCACCGATGCGTTGCCGGCCAAGAAAGAAAGAAGAAAAAGAAAGAAAGAACTGGCTCTCAAGCTCCCAGCCGGAACACGAGTCGTTTGGCGGCTGACTCATGCTAGAGGGTGCTAGCTGTCCAGGTGAACCCCTGGAGAAATAATAATAGTAATAATGGTATTAATTAACAATTAAAATCAATACTACTAATATAATCCCTCCGAGGGCCCTACCACCAGCGGGCCGGATTTAGTCGCGTTTTACGACACCCTTCCGGCGTGGGATTCGGGTTAGTATTCTAAGCCGCCCCAATACGGCTGTATTTAATTTTAACAAAAAATAACCGACCACAAATGAAGTACATCTAATAAAAAAAGAATCGTCGAAATCGGTTGGATATTGAGTTATTCGTCCATTTGTCACGCACATACTTAATGCAAATTTAAGACTTATATGCTTTTGACATGGATGCCATTGTCAGATCTCGATCAAATTTATGTGGGACTACACGACAAGCATCAGCTTTCGATTAAAACAAAAATCATCAAAATCGGTTCACCCAGTCCAAAGTTCTGAGGTAACAAACATAAAAAAAAATACAGTCGAATTGAGAACTTCCACCTTTTTTTGAAGTCGGTTAAAAATTGGAATAGTTAGCAGCGTGTAGATACAGACAGCAAAGCATAAAAATAAAAATTTTGAAAAACCCCCCGTATCAGGCTACTGCAGCACCCTCTGGTGGCCTACCGCCATAAAACATATAATTATAAGCCCGCTCTTTAGTGATACCTTTTGAATGCAAAAAACTGCAATGAAATCGGCCCAGTAGTTTTCATAAAAACGGTAATATACATACATACAAACTAACAAACAAACAACCTCTAACCCCTAATGCATATACCGCCTTCGTTTCGTTCCGTCCGTCGTGGGTAAAAATTAAAATGAAAAAAGGGATAGATACCCTATAGGAATAAAATAGGGCACAATGTATGCAGTATGAGTATTGGTAGAAATTATAATACATTTTAAGAATTAAATATTAAAATAATAAAAATAAATTAAAATATTCATATAATATCTTAAATTAAAATAAATCTTGCATGTCCTTTGGATTACTAAAAACTATTGATCAACAACGCAAAGAAGTTTACGACTTCGTCGTGACCTACTTAATTACTTAACCATTTTAGTAAATTTTAAGTAAAAAGTGCCCGTCCAAACGTGTTAAGTGATAAGCCCCGCCCACCTACTTAACAGAAAAATAGAAAAATTTCTAAATTACTTATTTACTTGTGTACTAAATTACTTATCTACTTATCTACTAAAATGTCCGTTCACACGTATTAATTCACTTAAAATTTACTTAAATTTTAGTTAACTACTTATCTACTTAATACGTGTGGACGGGACATAACGTTGCGTCCACACGTATTAAGTAGATAAGTAGATAAGTAAATTTTAAGTAAATTTTAAGTGAATAATTTTAAGTGCGTGTCCAGACGTAACAATTTAGTAAAGCTGTTAAGTAGATAAGTGCATTCAAAAATAAAGATGGAAGATCGAAAAGAACTCATGAATTCCATACTGAAATTTGTTATTAGTGAAACATTGAATGAAGTTAATAAGTTAAAAATAAAATACATACTTTGTGGTAGCCTTGGTCCAATTGGACCAATGAAAGTGCCACTTATTGGTGTGCATATATACGACGTACTTAATTAATTTGGAGAAAGGATATTTTTTTTTTGTAAACAGCGCAGTTCAAAATAAGACGTGTAACTTTCATAATTAATGTTGTACTAATAAAAATGCGTCCTGATTGTTTTATTCGGAATTTGGATAATTATACTTGCTTTTCTAAGTAGAAATTACATGTACCCTAGTTGGTAGCGAGAGCGACCCTGCCTGCGAAGTGATTAGATTCCCGGGTTCGATTCCCGGCCGGGGCAGATATTTATGAGACAGTTAAATATTTGTACTCGGGTCATGGGTGTTATTGGGATGTGTTATATGTGTCATCTATGCCACCCGCAACACAGGTAAAAACCTACCGCGAGGGTGTGTATGTATAAGCGTATTACAAATAATCTAATTTTTTTTATGGAAATAGCCGGCAAACGAGCTGACGATCCACCTGATGGTAAGTGGCTATCGTCGCCCATGAACATCAGTAACACCAAAGGCATCACCGATGCGTAGCCGGCCAAGAAAGAAAGAAGAAAAAGAAAGGAAGAACTGGAACTGGAGAAATAATAATAGTAATAATGGTATTAATTAACAATTAAAATCAATACTACTAATATAATTCCTCCGAGGGCCCTACCACCAGCGGGCCGGATTTAGTCGCCTTTTACGACATCCTTCCGGTGTGGAATTCGGGTTAGTATTCTAAGCCGCCCCAATACGGCTGTATTTAATTTTAACAAAAAAATAACCGACTTCAAATGAAGTAAATCCAATAAAAAAACAATCGTCGAAATCGGTTGGATATTGAGTTATTCGTCCATTTATCACGCACATACTTAATGCAAATTTAAGACATATGCTTTTGACATGGATGCCATAGTCAGATCTCGATCAAATTTATGTGGGACCACACGACAAGCACCAGCTTTCGATTAAAACAAAAATCATCAAAAACGGTTCATCCAGTCCAAAGTTCTGAGGTAACAAACATAAAAAAAATACAGTCGAATTGAGAACCTCCACCTTTTTTTGAAGTCGGTTAAAAATTGGAATAGTTAGCAGCGTGTAGGTACAGACAGACAGCAGAGCATAAAAATAAAAATTTGAAAAACCCCCCCGTATCAGGCTACTGCAGCGCCCTCTGGTGGCCTACCGCCATAAAACATATAATTATAAGCCCGCTCTTTAGTGATACCTTTTGAATCCAAAAAACTGCAATGAAATCGGCCCAGTAGTTTTCATAAAAACGGTAATATACATACATACAAACTAACAAACAAACAACCTCTAACCCCTAATGCATATACCGCCTTCGTATCGTTCCGTCCGTCGTGGGTAAAAATTAAAATGAAAAAAGGGATAGAAATTATAATACATTTTAAGAATTAAACATTAAAATAATAAAAATAAATTAAAATATTCATATAATATCTTAAATTAAAATAAATCTTGCATGTCCTTTGGTTTACTAAAAACTGATGATCAACAACGCAAAGAAGTTTACGACTTCCTCGTGACCTACTTAATTACTTAACCATTTTAGTAAATTTTAAGTAAAAAGTGCCCGTCCAAACGTGTTAAGTGATAAGCCCCGCCCACCTACTTAACAGAAAAATAGAAAAATTTCTAAATTACTTATTTACTTGTGTACTAAATTACTTATCTACTTATCTACTAAAATGTCCGTTCACACGTATTAATTCACTTAAAATTTACTTAAATTTTAGTTAACTACTTATCTACTTAATACGTGTGGACGGGACATAGGGTTTGGCCTGCGCGTTGATACATCAGTCAATCACTTTTGCCTTTTATGTATACAGTCAAAGAAGACATTTTAATGTAATGAGTAGTATTCTAATTATTTATATCTTAATTAATTATCTTAATATATAAAAATTACGTCTAACTTTGTTATCACACTCTGTCTTCAGTCGTCACTTCGTCGGATTGATAGCCAGTTCCTTCTTACTTTTTTTCCTCTCTTTCTTGTTCGGCTACACATCAATGACATATTAGATGTCGCTGATGTCCATGGGTGACGATGGCCACTTACTATTAGTTGGATCGTCAACTCGTCTGTCGGCTGTTTGCATAAAAAATAACCAAAAAAGTGTGAGTCGGACTCGCGCACACAGGGTTCTGTACAAAGTTGTAGAATTGCCTTCTACCCCATTACTGCCTTCATAGTAAACTTAACTTCTGCCCTCTCCTGTTCTTCTTTTGATAGCTGACATAATTGTAACATCAGCTAGTCTATACTAATATTATAAAGAAGAAAGATTTGATTGTTTGTTTGCATTGAATAGGCTCTGAAACTACTGAACCGATTTGAAAATTTCTTTCACTGTTGGGAAGCTACACTATCGCCGGGTGACATAGACTATATTATATGTACTATCAAAAAAATTAGGGATCCTTAATAAAACTCCAATAATGTAACCCAAGGTGTAAAAAATAAAGAAAACCGAAGCAAAGCGAGGGCGGTTACTCGTATTTTATATAATTATTGCTAATTTCCCAGCAATAACCCCTGTAACTAACTACTAACACATACTAACGTGTGAAATATAACTTGAAACCACGAAAACGATTCCTCACAGCTGTCGTCGCATCAGCAATAAGCGGAGTTAATGTTGTAGCAAGCGATTACAGCGTTAGATAAGCCGCGAACAGCGAACTGGGAAACTTTCATCAAAGTTGGAACACGTACGTGTCGACGAATAGTTCGCGCTCGGCTGTAACTCGTGCCTTCCTGATAACTAACGTGGTCGTCACTGGGAACTTTTGAACCATTAATACATGGCTCCAATTCCTCGCCTCTTTTCACAATCAAGATGGCTTTAATGACACCCCGTGCTACCCACACGATGCTTATTAATCTGTGGTCTAAATAATACAAACAAAATAACATATTATTCGTGCACCTTACCACATCTTAAGGTTGTCTGGAAGGGATCGCTGTGTAGCGATAAGACCGCCTTTTGTACCTCATATGTCTGCTTCACTTGTTTACTTCTAGATTGTTGTTGTACTATTTTATTGGTGTACAATAAAGAGTTAAATAAACAAATAAATATCAGGTTTAAATTAAACATTTCTGAAGAAAAGAACAACAATGTATGTTTCATATTATGATTCGGGTCCTTAGACTTCTCTCGTTTTCGTTATGTGACATTCGAACTTAGACCGTGTATTGTGAAAACTATTCTACTTAACTATTCTACTTTATTCATAAATAACATCCATTGTCTAATGAGTTTTGTCCGCTCCTAGCTAGTGCGCTTTATACTGCTTAGATGTAATATTAACAAAGTTTCCTATTCAAATCAGAATGTCGATTTCTCGCACGAGCTGAGTACAAATCGCTCTCACGCCACTAGTAACTTTCGGAAAGTAATACGTAATATTAAGTGTTACAAATTATTGAGTGATTGCTTTGGTGTTGACAAATATCGCAGAAAGCTCTAGAGTAGGGCTCGTATTAATAAATCGATTATTAGCCTCGCAAACAAATCAAACCGTGACTCAATGGTAGTGACCCTGCTTGCGGAGTGTCCCTGGTTTGATTCCCGGCCGAGACAGATATTTATGTGACAGATAAATGTCTATTATATAGGTCGTGGTGTTAGTGACGTCTTAAAATATTTATGCCACCCAAATCACAGATGATCTTAGGAGTTATGTGTTTGTGAACATTTGTGTATTAGCCATGGAGGCAAGAGTAGAAGGGGAGCCATCTCATATGAGGGGAACGTTGGAAGTGTCCAGCTGTTTACTGTAAATAGAGGTTCCAATAATGGTCATTCCAGAATAGCGCTAGTGTCTGAAAAATAGCGATATGAACATAGCTGTTGTAAACGGAGTGAAGTTTGCTGAGTTAATGCCACCCGTAATGAATGGCGCTAGTATCTAAGAAATAGCGGTATTCGAACATAGCTGTTGTAGACCGCACCGCAGTGCCATCCGTAATTGGACGTGTTTTTACGGACACTTTTAACATAGCTGTTGTAGACCGCAAAGCAGTGCCATCTGTAATTGGACGCGTTTTTACGGACACTTTTCATACACAGACATGGCCCTCCTTCTACCTTCTATACTCCACGCTATTAGCGCCCTGCCCTCGGATATTTTTAGTAGTTTTTGTGTGAAAGAGTAACAAACATCCAAACATCTTTACAAACTTTCACATTAAGTAGGAAGTGTAATGTAAGCTAAAGTGGAAGCTCCATGGATAGATGAGGTAATGCCAATGTCCACTGACCCTTCTCGAGGTAGCAGTAGGTGCCGGGCTGGGCGCGGGCGGCGGCGCGCGCGCACATCGCGCGGGAGGCGCCCCCGCCGCGCGCCTGCGCACACCGCGCCACCAGCTCCACCCAGCGCTCCACTACCTTGTCTCTGGCAATAGGATGATACAATCTTAAATAAACATTTGTTTATAATCTTGTTTGTACAACCTATAGCAAGGTTTACTAGGGCGAATTCAATGCCTCTTGGCATTTTCTTCGACAACCCAAGGTAATGGTGAGAAAATGTGGTAAGTGACAAGAAACTAATATTAATTGACAAAACTAAGTAGGGAAATCCATAATAAACAAAACATGTAACAAAAACAATAATATTCACGCCTTTGCCGCATAATACTTCCTCTAATGTGTTCCTGTAGATGTGAAGCGATAAGTTAGGTGGAAGTTTTGTCACAGCAAAGGATTTTAATTCTGCTAAACACATTGGCGACCTCAATTCGCCATACTCGCACCAAAGACAATACATTGGGTACCAGTTCGCTTCATACAATCCAAACCATAGAAAATGACGCTATATTCAACCTGATATATAAAATGACGATAAATATTAACTAAGAGACCAATTTCACCACGACAGTATTACAAATATCTCACCTACACAAGTAGCCAGCCGGAGTAAGGAACTCGGCCCAGCGATCCGCCTCGCGGCCGGCCAGCCGGATCCTGCCATACCCCGTGGGCCCGTCCTGCAGCGTGCAGTCCTCGCGGTGCCCGTTGAGGACCGGCAGCGAGTCCAGCGTCACCAGGTATTCTAGGGAACGGGACCGCATCTGGCGAGTGTTTAAAACGCAGTTGACTAGCGGTAACTAAGACTGAATCAAAGTTTGATATCCTTGTAGCTTGGAAGGTCCCAGGTATGACTCCTAACAGGGCTGTGTCTCGGTGCGTGTATCCCATCCTAATGTCTCCCCTAGGAGACCGGGGGCAAAAGTAACAGTTTTTAGTTCGTGGCCGATTGTGCCAAAACTGTTGATATCTAAAAAAATCCTGTTATTCTCCAAGAAACTTAGTTTAAGTGTCTACCAACTTGTCTAGTCAACGTTAGCGTACTAATCGTAATTATGTTGCAATCCCACTTTTAAAAAAGAGTGTCGAGTGTTACAATTGACCCATAGTGCGGGGTCGTTTGTTACATTGTTTTGATGAACAATAAAATTACAATGTTAATGAATTTAGCCATATTTTAATTTTAAAAACAATCACAATCTTAAATAGAACCAGTATTTTAATTGGTAACTAAAATAAATGCTTTTACTTCTTCAAGCCACTTCGAAACAAAAAAGTATACACTTCTCTTTATAACTGATCAAAAGCGAATATATTACTATCTAAAATTACAATTTTAGACAAGTTATAACCACAACGTCATTAAATACCATTTAAATCGTATATTTCTTTGATGAATTCAACAATAATCAAAAACAACAAATTTGTATGAAAACGTGTGTGTTACTAACAACCCCCTGTTACATTTAACCCCTGTCATATTTCTGCGAACAAAAAGATTACAAGCACCACACGAACCAACAATACGAACAGCCAATCTATGAATCCGGTTAAGGGGATCCACTTGAGTAGTCGGTGCTCCAGCCCAAAGATGGAATGGATGAATTTCCGTGTGCGAAGCTGCGGGCAATAGCTAGTGTAAAAATAAAAGAAAAAAGGCAAATAAATGTAGATATTTAAGATTTCCAAAATGCGCTTCCGGAAGAATGTTTTTGTCCTAGATTTAAGATTGATGACTCTTTAATTATTAATAAAGATCACTTATTAAGATTTAATAAAATATGATGTTTAATATGTGATCTCCAATACAAAAAAAGGATAAAAGTTCTGACTAGATAGAAATGATCTAATGATTGCCCAGCCATCACGTGAATATTTTATTTGGGTTAAGGTGTGGGTGTTACTGGGTAGAGGTTTTCCCACGAAGAGGATAGCAACTAAGATGTAATATAAACGAAACTTTTCGAAAACCGCATTTTCTAATTCACGCGAGTGAAGCTGCACTCCTAAGCTGCTCCACTAAGTAGTATGAAAATACTAAAGATTTCTTAATGGCTCAAAATATATAAATTAGGTAAAACAATTATTGTCACCTCGGGGTTATTTGTAGCAAGGGGTCAATAGTAACGTTACTATTGACTCCGAAAAAAATGGTACAATTATTCCTGAAGACTGTTTTATTTAAAAACAAAAATAAATCAGAAACTCTGAACACTATTTTACTTTTGCGATAATATTTATATTGTGTGATATATATAGATTCTAATATTTGTTGTTAATTTACTTATACTTTATAAATTAAAGAGTAATAACTGATTTTTCAAAGTACAAAAAATTACTTCGGGGCTGTCCAAATGGCAATAGTCAATTACACACATCCACGCTGCTCGGAGCACATTGCTCAGTGGTTAGCCTACCCGAGCACGTTACGGCCTATGCCCCCTCGGCTGCACACTCTTCAGCGTTGCTTGCCAACCAAAATATCACCAACGTTACTATTGCCCCGTGATACTTTTGCCCCCGGTCTCCCCTATGCCAGATAAACGTATGTAGTTATCTTTTTTGTTATAATTAAATCCACCCGTACACAAGAAATCCTACGAAGATATTATAAACATGTTATTTAGGTAGTTTAAAATAACAGTCAAACTATAATAAAACGTAATTGAGTTGGATTTTAATTGTAATAATCGTTCTACAAGAGCAGTACTGTGCGCAACAGAGGCCGCATATAATATTATAAGGCTGTGACATACAAATCTAGACCGAGTGGCGAGATGCCGTGGCTCTAGAACTCCGTCTCGTTATCCCGGACATTTCTCAGGCATGCAAACACCGCGGACATCGTAATACTTGTCGTACTAAATCCGGATTATTGTAGTGCTACAGTTATCTTACTGCACAATGCAAGAGGAACCTGTCGTAGGTATCGTTTTGTTGCAAGCGAATTGTTAGTAGTTGGAAACAACGCTACATACAACATAGATAACGCAAAATGAAGAATGTCATAATGTATAACGTTTCTCTGTGTGTTTCTGTGTACACTCGAATGTCTGTGTGTGTGTAAGTCAGTGTATCTATCTGTGGACTCGTATTCCACGAATGGACTGAATTGTAAGGATTATTGACGATAGTGAGAACATTAATATGGAGAACTTCTTTCAATTGCGCAATTTTCCTTCATCAAAAGAAGAGCTTTTGTTGCATAAAAATGTGAATTGCATGCAGGATTTGTACCCAAACCCTGTGTAATAGACCACCCATTCAGTAAATAGGCCATCACTTTGTATGTACCTCGCGTATGGTACAGAATTATGTACCTTGGGACATTTTTTCTCTAATGAAACGAAGACAAAATAAAAATAAGATACTACTTTTATAGGGATTACATTGGAGGTATAGATCAAAGCAATATTTGAACCTTACGAATTACAATTAATTGAGGAAAATAAAAAACTTACCCTCTTCCCCCTATGCAGAGCTATGAGATGGCAACACCTGAACCGCGGGTCCCGCTGCCCCGCACCGTCCACTATCCTCTGAACCAGGTTCTCAACGGCGCATTCCATCTCCGTTGATAAACGACCTACGACCAAAAAGATTTCAGCATTTTTTATATTTGGTGTTTCGTTAAAAAATCGTTAATTTCGCTAACGTGTACGTGTATAGGGACGCTTGAGGTGACTTCTCAGCGTTTGGGATCGCTCGTCACGCTCAAGGTCAACTTCGGAGCTCCATCGGTTTTTGTGCAGAAATTAAAGGAGTTCGCCTCCACTCGGCAAATGCCATCCCCGTTGATACAATACATCAAACGCCATTACGCACTTGCCGCTAGGTTCAGGCTCGGCCAACTTGTGTAGGCGGTTTTATGAGTTGAAGAGGTTACCCTTCTGATCCTCCTCGTGCAGTGTGTCGACGTATGAGTTGAGCGCGCGCAGCTGGTGCAGGGAGAAGCGCAGGCCGGCGCCCGGCAGCCGCAGGTCCGCGCCCGGGGTGTCGCCCGTCGCCGCTGACGCACCTGACCCCATGGCGTGTCACCAGTATCACTACCGCCTGCCTGGTGTAACCAACCGTTATATATGTACGAGTATTTAGTTGCTAATAAATAACGCTACACACACATAGCCCGCACTAGGATCTCCTGTGTCGTGGCCGCACAATAATACACAAAGACAAGAACACACAAACCCAGACCGAGAACACAAATTCAAATTTCTCCCTCGCTGGAACTCGGACCTAGGATATTTGGCACGGCGATCCAGTAGAGTAACCATTACGCCACACGGGTCCTCGGATCGTATGTCCAGTGATTGTGCCAATAGGCCAGTGTCGATACCTCTGAAAACGGTAAAAAAATGACAAAAATTATAATAGGATGAAACCTATTGCAAAAGGAAGAGAATATAACAAAAAATAAAGGAAAAATAATTTACGGGCGATCTGAGGTCGGGAAGTGGGGGGGAGGGGGGGTTTAAGGGTAAAAAACGGTTTATCTCAATTTCCAGCAAAACTATAAGTCCTATGGAAAAAAGTTAAATGGCAAAGTTATAGGTAATAAAAAGGTCTACAATTTTTGCATTTACACTTTTTTACATAACCTCAAAATTTATGTGAAAAATTCAAATAACCAAGTTTTTGGTTTATTATTTTTATCTTATACAAAAATATTTCTTTTTTCACGAAATTTGGTGAAAACTTACCTTTTTATTTCTCAAATATACTGTATTTTTTTTTATTTGAAATATTTATTTTTTCACCTTATTTTGACTTAATATCGAAAAATCACCCTAATTTTCAATCGAAAATTCACCTGTCAAAATATCCGCTTTTTTAAAAAAATCTGTGAGCTTTTTATTTGCTAAAATCTCTACTTTCTGATGGTATAAAAAAGATATACACTACTATGGTAAATTTTCTCAGAAAATGCAATGAAACGACAACTATTTTTGCATGTTTCTTGCAATCTTTATGGATTTGTAATTTTTTTGCTTATTAATTTAACATGGATTTTGACGTTTTTCGATTAATTAAAGTGTAAATTTTAATAAATGGCTCAAAATTGTACATAAATATTAAAAATATATATTTAAAAACTCGAACTCGAATAATTTTTGTGAAAATAGTTGTCGTTTCATTGCATTTTCTGAGAAAATTTAACATGGCAGTGTATATTTTTTTATATACCATCACAAAGTAGAGATTTCAACAAATAAAAAGCCCACCGACTTTTTAAAAAAATCGAATATTTTGACGGATGAATTTTCGTTTAAAAATTAGGGTGCTGTTTCGATATTAAGTCAAAATAAGGTGGAAAAATAAATATTTTAAATCAAAAAAATTACAGTATGTTTGGGACATAGAAAGGTAAGTTTTCACAAAATTTCGTGGAAAAAGAAATATTTTTGTAAAAGGTTAAAATAAAAAACCAAAAACTTGGTTATTTGAATTTTTCACATAAATTTTGAGGTTATGTAAAAAAGTGTAAATGCAAAAATTGTAGACCTTTTTATTACCTATAACTATGCCATTTAACTTTTTTCCATAGGACTTATAGTTTTGCTGGAAATTGAGATAAACCGTTTTTTACCCTTAAACCCCCCCTCCCCCCCACTTCCCGACCTCAGATCGCCCGTAAATTATTTTTCCTTTATTTTTTGTTATATTCTCTTCCTTTTGCAATAGGTTTCATCCTATTATAATTTTTTTTGTTTTCAAAAATTATCGGCACTGGTCTACAAAGGACAAACGCGATTGGAAAATTTTGTTGGCCAAATGTTTAGTTGGTTAGGGAAACATATGAAGTATCGGCTAATATTTTGATCATTAATGTATGCATAAAATAACTTCGTGATTCTTGGACCAATCCAACTGTTGGAAAACTAAATTCGCGCTTAGCACATTGCACAGCCTTATCAGCATCCAGCTTTATTAAGCATCTATGAGAATTACTCTATTAAATATAAACTTGATGAGTGATCTGTGCAGTGTGGTGTTCCATAACAGATAGCTTTAATAACCCCATAAATTATGCAAAAGAAATTAAGTATTTATTTATTTTCTCTACATCCAAAACAGTTCTTTATGTTTTAAATTAGGTACACGAAAAAAGAGTGGGATCTGAAATTGAGATCGGTGTCAATTAATTATGTCTATTTAAGGACAAAGATAAAAATCTCTGAAATATGTACCTATTTTATCTTAACGTCGCTCGTTTACGTACTTGACACTTTAAGAATGTTGATGTCAACAATATTTTCTCGTCGACATGAATTATTGCATTAAATATAACACGTTATCTGCTAAAGGGACAATATAATGAACAGAACAGAGCAGCTATTAGTAAATTAAGTGTCATTTGTCGCGATCTCAACAATTATAACCAAAACAAAACTAACGTGGTAAAAAGTACTTCACTGTGTGATCTAGGTACTGTGTTATTCCGTAGATTTTATATTATAACTAGCTGACCGGACGAACTTCGTATCTCTTATCAGTTATCGATCGGGATGAAAAATGATTAAATTACTAAAATGACTGTTAAAAAATAGGGGTTGGTGATAGAAGGGTAAAAATTTAGGGTTGTATATAAAATAAAATAAAAATGTAAGGGGTGGACAACCCTTGTCACTTAGGGGTATGAAAAATAGATAATAGCCGATTCTCAGACCTACTGAATATGCATATAAAATTTCATAAAAATCGGTCAAGCCGTTTCGGAGGAGTATGGTAACTAACATTGTGACACGAGAATTTTATATTTATAATGTAGGTACCTACTTTTTAGTAAAGTTCTCGCGCCAGGGGCCTTACTATGAGCTCTTAAAGCAGGACAGAAATTGAACTGCACTGCATTATTGTACTATGACATCTATATTAGCAGGCCTGCTGCAGGATTGTTGCGTTATCGATCCAAAAACCGTTCACCTTTTTGAAGTGAAACTTCTTTAGAATCGTTGTGATTTCAAACCGGATGCAACGGAAAAAACGACAGGTAAGAGACACAAATACAAAAATGTGTAGGAAAGAATGAGACAGAAATATACTCGGCAAGCATGCATATAATATAACTGCTAATTTCGTCGTTGAATCTAACTTCTCCGTAGCTCAATGGTCAGGACGTAGATACACAATACCTGATGCGCAGGTTCGCGTCTCTCAGTATTTCTTTTTTTTAGTTTTATTTTTATACTGTTTTTAAATACTTTCAAATGCTCTTTTAAATATTTTCAAAGAATTTATCAACAAAAAATAAGAATTTCATTTTCGTTGTTTAATATCTGTCGATCGACCGACCGATTATACAGACAGTAAAAATGCTAAGTTGTATTCATATATGGCGCGAGGAATAAGATAGAAGATTCGTTTTATTGCTAGATAGATGGCGCTAGCTGCTCATTTTACTCTTCATATTATGTTAAGAGATGGCGTTAGTTACCACTGTTTTCTTTTTCTTATGTTCGTGGTTATCTTTTAAAAAGTGCTAAGTTGTATTCATAGATGGCGCGAGGAACAAGGTAGAAGATTCGATTTATTGCTTTTTCATCTCATTATCTTGAAACCAAAATTTTGGAAAGTTTCACTTATACCACGTGTGAATTGCACACATTTTCTTTTTTGTATAGATTTTCATACAATGACGCGTTAATTCACAGCGGCGAAGCGTCTGCTGAACGATCCTTTAACGTCTGATACGTCAAATAAAAAAGTTACTACTAAACCAACTTTTTCAGCATTGTTATCAATGGATAAACATGTTATTGTCGTGTGATAAGAAAGAACAATGATATGAAGTACGGGGCTCAGGACCTTGTTGAGATTTATGTGTCTTAGGTACTCCTCTTATTATCTTCTAATATGAACATATTCTATAACACAGCCTTGGATGCCTTGAAATTGAAATTATCATTGATTAACTAGGTAAGGCAACGTTATGTATTAAATACCATAGAATACAATAATACCTACTTGGAAAAAATTGTTGATGATATCTTTTATCTACGGTAGGCGCATGCGCACAATATCGGTTCAAATCAAAATGGCGCCAATTGTTCTACTTCCGGCGGAAACGTATTATGTGCCGCCGGTCATGCGCACAGGTGACCGTGGGTTGATCTCTTATTGACTACGGAATCTCCATCAAAATATGTATGTGTGGATAATTAGCTTATTTGTATTGGTATTTGTTACCAGTATGAGGACATGTAACTTACGCATAGATAAAAATATAGCGAATGTAATTTTTGTTGGAACCATATGAAGAAAGCACAGAGTACTTCGGTTTAAAGAATCTTTATTTCCCATAAGACATACAATGAAGTACAATGTCACTTAAAATGAGAAACTTAAAGAACAATGCCCAACTGCCATACATCGTTTTATTTCATTTTCAACTTTAGCGTCTTAAAATAAAAAAAAATCTAGAAATTGCCGCTTTAATTTCTGAGCTTAAATATATAAGAATTTTCAGCAGACACACCCCAGAACCAAAGTATTTTGAGATTGAATTCTTATAACCATTGAGTCATAGAGTAGAGGAGACTTATGGCCGCCTGTGAGTTTTACCATTATTTTATTCTGACTTTTTTTTTGATTGACAACCGGATATGGAAATTTGACATCATTACATTTGTCATACCAACATTTATAACGAAATTCTGTCTGTAATATTGGCCATAAGTCTCCGTTTATGTTGCTTGATACAAGCTATGTATCGAAGTGAGTGCCCGAATGAAAATTGACATTGTTGACATCATTGTTATTATAGTCAATTCATCACTTATTAATAAAATTATTTTACGCTGGGTAATACGGGTGTAGGTATTAATTTTAAAATACGTAAAAAAATTATTGAATTGCTTCGGTATAACTGACGTTTTAAGACGCTAACAAAAATAAAAAATAATATTTGGGCATTGTTCTTTGTGAAGTATGGTTTTGTTCGGCGAAGTTACTTACTTTGTTTTATTCTGAAAGAAGAAAGTCAAGAGTACTTAACCTTTTCTTGCACGTTTGGAAATACTTATGGAACTTTTATTTACGTAATTTTTCTTAAATTATACCCACAGACATGGTATCTAGAAATCTAAGTCTGTGATTATACCTAACAAAATGAGATGATGGATCTTCGCCCCATCAATAGTTAGCGAAAACAATGATATTGT